>CM064497.1:19742462-19815619 GCA_032716605.1 Paralithodes platypus | reverse complement strand
ATATAGATAGATAGAAAGAGGAGGATGAGAGAGAGATATATATAATATTATATAGAGTAGTGTATAAAGAGACAGACAGACCAGGTTAACTTCGTGACACTGACAGGTTCCGAGGATGGTTCGTGAGGAGGGGATAGTATTTATCCTTGACTGGACTGGTTTCTCTCTCTCTCTCTCTCTCTCTCTCTCTCTCTCTCTCTCTATCTCTCTCCTCTCTCTCTTCTCTCTCTCTCTCTCTCTCTCTCTCTCTCTCTCTCTCTCTCTTCTCACTCTCCTCTCTCTCTCTGCCTCTCTCTCTCTCTCTCTCTCTCTCTCTCCAACTCTTCTCTCTCTCATCTCTCTCTTCTCTCTCTTCTCTCTCTCTCTCTCTCTCTCTCCTCTCTCTCTCTCTCTCTCCTCTCTCTCTCATCACCACTCACTCACTCAATCACTCACTCACTCACTCACTCACTCACTCACTCACTCACTCACTCACTCACTCACTCACTCACTCACTCACTCACTCACTCACTCACTCACTCACTCACTCACTCACTCACTCACTCACTCACTCACTCACTCACTCTCCCCTTTTATTTACCATCTATCTGTCTCCCTCACCTCACCTGTCTGCCTCATCACTCCTCTACCTGCCTGCCTCATCACTCCTCTACCTGTCTGCCTCACCTCACCTCCCTGCCTCATCACTACTCTACCTGTCTGCCTCACCACTACTCTACCTGTCTGCCTCATCACTCCTCTAACTGTCTGCCTCACCTCACCTGCCTGCCTCATCACTCCTCTACCTGTCTGCCTCCTCCTTTCGCTGCCTCACCTTTCCAGTACCTTTCTCAGTTGTATTGTCGCCCTTTTTCTTCACATTGCTAAAACTATTATTATTATTATTGATATTATTATGATTAGTAGTATTATTATTATTGTTATTATTAGTAGTATTATTAGTATTATTGTTATTATTATTATTGTTGTTTTATTTACTATTTTTTATTGTTTGCCAATTATTTATCTACTTTTTGTTTTTGTGGAACTCTTGTAATTTTTTTGTTTCGTTTCCGCATTATCTTATCACTCAGAAAGGGCTGCATGCTTTGCTTTCGCTGCTCTAATATAGTATTATGAACTATGTGCAAGATGAACACTTAAATGATAATATTTCGTATATAACTGCATCAGGCAATTTACTTGATGCAGTAATACGCGTCGCTCTGTTATCCTACTATTACGCATTTGTTTCTGTGTTCTGGCTATTATAGGACGATTGTATTCAGATTAGGAAGGGTATATGAAAGTCAGAGGGTAAATTGAGTTAGTCTTTACCCTTTTGATTCCCACAAATCTTTCCTCAACTGTATAATTATAATGATAGCAAGAATAAACTGTCAAGATGAGTCATGATATTCAAAGGGTTAATACAGTGTTCTTCCTCATAAAAATATGATGTACAGCCGCTGTCATTAGTTCTGGTACACTTTGAAGCCTCGAATGGATTGAACGAGCCTCCGAAAGGTTAGAAGTTTACTATAGTCTGTTTATATCCCGGTTGCAGGTAAATTGCCTTGTCTATATTTTGATTCCTTGGCTATTACGAGGCTTATGAATGTAGCCCCTCAGCTCACAATACCCAACCTCACCCCAAACCGCATTCTTCACTACTCACTCTCGCAGTACAGTTTCTCATCTCACCCCACGATCATGTCATCTCTTCTCATCAAACTCAATCTCACCCCAAAGTACAAGCACTGTCAAATCACATCACTAATCGTCACCTCACATCACCCACCTTCACCCTAGGACACTCGAAATCACTTAACCCATTCAGTACCGGTGACGTCGTTTTGATCACATTCTGGCAACTATTGGACGATTTTATTCAGTTTAGGACGGATCTGTGTTATCTAAGAGGATAAATTGAGATCGTGTGTAGCCTTTCAATGGTCAGAATTCCTAAACTTAACGAAATCATCTACAAGTTGCCACAATATAATTAAAAGGACGTCACCGGTACTGAATGGATTAACCCCTTCAATACCGGTGACGTATTTTTTTTTTATTTCACTGCATGTAGTAAATTATATGAATCTTACGAATTATATATGGTAGCTAAAAGGAATGTTCGAGATAGTCTGTATCCTTTTAATTGTTAGATGTCCTTCTTTTGCCGAATACAATCGTCTAATAGTTGGCAGAATAGAATTAAAAGAATGTCACCGGTACTGAATGGGTTAACCTTTGACACCCGAGCTCACCTCAGTCCACTCACCTCTACCCCACCCATCCTCCCCTCACCCTACATAAACTCCCCAAACACAATACCCCACTTCTTCACACTACACCCCAACACACAACGCCAGCCCTACTCTCCCCATATATCCAGGCTCTCCCCCAATCAGCCCATCCCTGCCAATCCGATCAGTTATGTTCACCCCACACTATACATCACCCCAATAGTATTGAGTTTCTCCCAAAGCCAACACACATACACACCCCACCTCACCCAGCTTCATTCCAAACCCTCACCCAACATCACCCTATCTCACCCCGACTCTCTCAAACCCACTCATACTCATTCAGTCAATCTCGCATCATGTTTTCTCACCCAACTCCTCTTCACCTCACATACCCGAAACTAATACACACCCATCCATCACCCCACCCATCCTAACTCCAAATAATTATATCTCACCCCCACTCATGCAACTCTTCCTCAAAACACACATACACACACATTCGGCCGCTCATCCTAACCCCAAATCATTCCTTCTCAACACACAAACACAACACACACACATACACATTCGGCTGCTCATCCCAATCCCAAATCATTCCTTTTCAACACACACACACACACACACAGCAACACATTCGGCCGCTCATCCTAATCCCAAATAATTCCTTCTCAACACACACAAACACAAAGCATATACACACATACACCAATCCAGCCGCTCATCTACATATTCCCCCTGACTTTTGCATGTGACAGGGGAAGAGACCCATTTGCATGCTAGTTGGTGGAGGCGGCGCGCGACAGGACCCGGTTGGAGGCAGGTCTATTGTCTAATTGTCTGTTTGTCTTGGCCTCTTTGTTCTCCGCCTCCACCACCGCCCACATTCCTCCATTCTTCCTCCACCACTTCTCCATTCCTCTTTGGCCTCCCTCCACCACACCTCCTCCACCGTCGACGTCCCTTCACCACTTCTCCATTCTTCCTCCCCTTTGACATTTCTCCCTCCACTATTCTGCTTTTTCCATCCACCACCACTCCTCCTCCCCCTTTGACATCCCTCCACAACTACTCCATTCCTCCCCTTTCGACTTGCCGCCACCACTCCTCCATTCCTCTTTGTCCTTCTTCTACCATTTCTTAATTTTTCCTCCCCTATGACATCCCTCCACCCTCCATTCCTCCCTCTTCAACATCCCTCCACCACATCTCCATTTCTCCCTCTTCGACATACCTCCACCACTCGCACTCTCTTCCACCTCCCCTTCTCCACTTATCATTCTCCCTCGCTGCTCCACTTCCTCTTCCCATCACCTTACTCCTCTTTTCCTCCCTCTTCCACTCCTTCTTTCCCCTCCCTCCCTTCACCCCCCTTTATTTTTCCTTCACTTTTTTTACATTCCCTGTCCCCCTTCCACTTTCCTTCAATTCCACTCCCCACTCCTCTCTCTTTCATTAAATTTGTCCTAGACCTCCTTCCTTTATGCCCTCTCACCTACCTCTTCCATTCTCTCTTTCTCCTCCTCCTTCCAATCCCTCCGTCTCGTTCACTCCCTGTTTCTCCTCCGTCCACTCCCCCTCGCCCCTCCACTTTTACCCCCCCCCCCCCCCCCCCCTCCCCTCCAACCCCCCACTCCCCACTCCTCCAGTTGGGGTGATGTTTGCACGAGATGGAGCACCAGTCATACGCAGGGCATCAATAGGGAGAATTAGTCCAACTGTTTTACGATTGCCGTATTGTACCATATAGATCACGTTCCTTTGAAGTCCACCCTTAGAAGATAATATGACCTTAGAAGAAATGATGACGCATTTCTTCCCTGTTTTCTGGCCATTATTAGACGATTGCATTCAGATTAGGAAGGGTTTATGGAAGTCAGAGGGTTAATTGAGATAGTTTTTACCCTTTTAATGCTCACAGATCCTTCCTAAATTGCATAAAATCGTCTAATGATTGCCAGTATATACCGACAATATGCGTCACAATCTTCTAAGGGTTAGGTAATAAGTATTTGTGAAAGCCAGTTCGTGCGTCTGATATAATGCACAGTCGTTAATACCAAAAGGATTACACCCATATAAATAAGCATAAGAAACAAAGGAAACAATACAATGATTTATTACACACGTTGGGTTTCAGAACTGGACTTTAAAAGTTCAAAGCATTAACCCCATCAGTACTGGTGACTTCCTTTTCGTTATATATATATATATATATATATATATATATATATATATATATATATATATATAATTGCCAGACTGTGATGAATGAGATAAGGGGGTAAGTTTTGTTTTACTAGTCCATTTAAATATGAATATATTATTGTTTTAGTTTCCTCCCTAAACCTCCATCAAGCTTATTAAATTATCCTCAAGATCCCCATCGATATATATCTGTACATTTTTCGGTAGAAAAATGTCCAGGCTGTAGGACGGTTCCTTCAAAATTACAGGCTTGCTATCGCTCGCCAAGAACAAAAATCGACACTTAATGGCACGACAGGTCTTGGTTTTGTTAAAAAAATATGACCAAAGGTCTCGAAATCGACAAACTAATAGGGCGAACGTCTTAAAATCTCAAAACTAATGGGGTTAAACATGAGGGAGAAGGGAGTCTAGAACAAGCAAATAGCTCTCCCTTAAATGGGTGTATCCTTATTGCTGCAAGCACTTGTACTCTGAAAATAACCCAGAGAGTGGATGTTCAACTCCAGCAAGTAACTGAACAGTAGACTCCAGCACACCGTAAAGGATATTGGTATGAAAGGGTCTATAAAGTGTCCATAAAAATATACCCTTATCAGAAATATACCCGTCTAATATAAGTATAGAAGGGTATATCACTATCAACATAAATAATTATCTTATATACCTTTACTGTACCTCTCTATTTATAACAGTGCAGTGGGTATGCAACATGTACTCTGTCAATGATAAAATCAAGTCTGTTTTTGTTTTCACCTGAGGGTAAATTGAATCCCTTAGCAGCTGATTTCACGATAGTTAAGGGAAGAACATGAAACCACTATACATGTCTGTCATAATAATGCCAAGTTCTCATATTTAACAACACCCCGTGCACCCTCACCCCGTGCTACCGCCAGACGCTGCAGACGCTCTGTCAACGCTCTCACGATATCGATCATAATTTGAGTATTAACTACTCATCCTCTTCATTCTTGTGCATGAAAGGTGGTTAAGAGCACGTTTAACCATCCTGTAGCTTAGTAAGTAACACTGCACGATATTTCGCTGTGTATTGACTAATAAACTTTGTGTTTATCACAAGACTCCTGCTCGGACAGGGCGCCACTAGCGCCATCTATTGTTTTGTTTTGCTTTGTAAACAAACGCTCTCTTATTACTATTTTATATAAAATCGTAGCCCCTAATTTTACCCATTACCTACTGTAGTAAGTATCTATTTAACTGCCTTGTATGTACGTAAAGCTTTGCATATTAATTTGCTAATAAACAATATTGTTTACTTACTAACCTGCCTACAGAGACTAACGCCGAAGCCATTTTGTAAACAAACCTTTTTTTGGGGATTATACATATTAAATTCCAGCAAATTTTGTACCAAATTTAAGTGCATTCATTTATCTTTTCCCCCTAGATATATTCTTGACTTTTTCTCCTCAGACTGATTTTACTTTAAGCTAAGGGTGGTATTTGTACAAACTAACCTAGCCTAACCCAACCTGCCAAGCTTTTGACCTAACCCAAACCTAGCCTAGCCTATAGCCAGCCAATCTGTTTATTATTAACTCTTGTAGATATTGTATTTAGTATTCTACTGTAGCTATACAGTATATATCTGTAATTTTAGTTGTTGCTTGCACGATCTTGTAATAACCTTTGACTGATACACTTTTTTATCTAAAAAGAGTAGGCTACTGCTTTACTAGGCTACAGTGACACCAGGGCCATCTGTTGACACAGTATATTAACCCCTTGTGTGCAGTCACACTTTATTTTTATATAATCTCTATTAGGTGAATTGTATATTTAGTTACATATTCTGTTATACATATATTTGTTTAAGGTTAGGTTATCACACCTGGTAGCCTATTATTGCGTATTTCAATTTTAAAAAAAACTTTTGGTTAGGCTATCGCCCCTGGAAGCCTAATTCTGCGTATCTCAACATTTTTGTTTTCGGTTAGGCTATCACCCCTGATAACCTATTCTGCGTATTTCAGCATATTTGTTTTCGGTTGAAGTGATTGAAGTGTTTTTAAAGTGAGTGAAGTGTTTTAAAGTGAGTGAATTGTTTTTTAAGTGAGTGAAGTGATCTGAAGAAAGTGACTGTCACCATGCCTCGCGCTTGTGCGAACTGCGCCGGTAGGTTTGGTGAGTCCATGTTTGCTACTATCGAACTTCAAGTCTGCCGGCTCTGCCAGCAACGAGGAGAATTTTACAGTGAAATTAGATGAAGACCTATAACAACGATCAACGTCCTCACCATGAAGCTGGAATCACTCCAAGGAGTTTGTAACAATCAACGTTGGGAGTACCACAAACTTCAATTGTCACCGCAACTCCAGCAGCCACCAACGCCCCAACGTCAACTGCCAACAATTCAACGCCTACAGTAGCCACTTCAGCTGATGTTTCCGATACTCAAGATACAAATAGTGACTCTCTTCCCCCTCAAGACAACTTCCGTGTCGTGAGGAACAACGTTTGCCCCAAGACCAGGAAACACATACCGATTACCGAGTGTCAAAACCGTTTCCAGATACTCGCAGACTCAGATGACGAAGAGGAAATAGAAGAAGTAGGAGACTCGATGATACGTGGTCAGCTCACAGAGTTTTGCGCCAGGGCACCTAAGACCAGGAAGCGTTTTTGTATCCCTGGTGGTGGTGTGGATGACGTAGTTGCAGCAGTTGACGAAGTATCAAAGCTGGCCCCTGCTAATACAATGTACGTCATCCACGTTGGATCCAACGATGTACAGCGAACCCGGTCGGAAGATTTGCTTTTAAAGTACCAGCAGCTGATCAAGTCATTTAAGGAGAAGTCATCAAGGATCATCGTCTCAGGAATCGTCCCCCGGCTCGGTGTAGAGAGACGATTTTACAACATAGCCACCAGCACAAATCGTTGTCTAGCAAACCTCTGCAGGAAGGAGAACGTGGGATTCGTCGACACCTGGGACAATTTCTACTACGATGACTATTTGTTTTCGGACGATGGAGTTCATCTGAACCAGGTGGGAGCAGCACGTTTTGGGCGTCTTCTCAACGATGCAGTGAAGGATTTTCGGAGAAGAAATCGACTCAGCACAGGACAACCAGGAAGGAGGACCGAAGACAGCGAGGACGGCAACCTACAAAGGAATTAAATACTAATCCGTCAAGAACCGCGAATTTGGATAAAGCTCCACCAACACGACCCAAATTCAAAAACGTCAGGGATAACAACCGAGGACCGAGGACAGCCATGAATGTAAATGTAGATCCGACCAGAACCAAAAATTCGATGAAAGAACGTTCTGCGAGTTCTAAAACCGCAACTTTAAAGGTTTTCTATGCAAACGCTCGTAGCATACGCAATAAATTTTCAGATTTAGAGGAACTAGTGTTTACAGAAAATTATGATGTGATTGGCATAACAGAATCTTGGCTCAATACAGTAGATAGAGACTTTTTAGCAGAGTATTCACTTCCCGGTTATGTAATGTTTGAGAACAGCCGAATAAATAAAAATGGAGGTGGCGTTTTATTTTATATCAACCCGACCCTCGTGTCAAAACCTCAAATTGTGAACGTCGACACATCTTTTGTGCTAATAAAGAATAATAAAGGTACAAAAATAATACTTGCGTTAATATACAGACCTCCAGCTCAATCAGTGCAAACTGACCGAGATATTTACGAACAAATTGCAGATGTAAGTAACTCACAAGATACCGTAATTTTTGGCGACTTTAATTTACCTGTGACCAAGTGGGGCGATACTCTTACTTCACACTCCGGACATGACTTGTGTACAAACTTGCAAGAGAGTTCGCTTATCAATTTGTTCGAACGCCGACCCGTGGTAATAACGTTCTTGACATTGTACTTTCAACAAAAGAAGAAATTGATAGAGAATTTGAATGTTGGTGATGAATTCAGTAACAGCGACCATCGTACGATAACTTTCACTTTAAAGTTTACTAGTAACGAACCAAATAGTAGCATCGAAAAAGTCCCTAATTTCAAGAAAGCAAACTTCCATAAACTTAGAGCTATGTTTAAAGAAACTGACTGGAGCTTTTTAATTAACAATAACGACATAACTACATCTTGGAAGTTATTCGAAACCACTTACCTAAAAGCAGTGCAAGACTGCATACCATCGAAAATACGGCGTCCAGGCCATAATAATAAGCCCAAATGGTGGAATAAAGATATTTCAAACTGCCTGCTTGCTAAAAATTGCTATTGATAGATTAAAATCCTCACAAAATGACGAAGAACGGGTGAAATTTGTAGAGCTACGACGCAAAGCCAAAAAGTTAATTAAGCAAAGTAAAAAGACCTTAGAGTTACATATTGCGAATCAAAGTAAAACAAACCCGAAAGAATTCTATAGTTATATCAGAAAGAAAAAAGTAGTTACTTCAACTGTTGGACCGTTAGTCGATGAAAAAGGAGAATACACCAAAGACGAAGTACAAATGAGTAATGCCCTCAATACCTTCTTTGCATCAGTTTTTACAACAGAAGACCTCAGTGATATCCCTACACCATCGCCGATCAGATTGATAATTCAGATGTTCTAAGCAATATCACCGTTACAGAGAGAGAAGTATTGAATTGTTTAGATAAACTCAAGGTAAATAAAACGCCAGGACCTGATACAATCTCGCCTAGAGTTCTAAAGGAAGCTAAGAATGAGCTCTCCAAACCACTGACATTACTATTCAATAAATCCTTGCAGTCTGGAACTATGCCTGATCAGTGGAAGCTAGCCAACGTAACACCGATATTCAAAAAAGGCAGCAAATCCCTACCCAGTAACTATCGTCCAATTAGCTTAACCTCAGTTGTATGTAAAATGCTAGAAACGGTCATACGAGACAGACTCATAAATCACTTAGAGGAAAATAACATACTTAAAGATACTCAACACGGCTTTCGTAAAAAACGTTCCTGTTTAACAAACCTCTTAGACTTCTTCCACGATATCCTCAACCTCTACGATGAGAGTAAAGCTGTAGATATTATATACCTTGATTTTCAAAAAGGCCTTTGACAAAGTTCCCCACAAACGTTTACTGCTAAAACTAAAAGCGCATGGAATACAAGACGGTGTGTTGAAATGGATAGAAAATTGGCTCAGCAAACAGAAAGCAAAGGGTAGTCATAAACGGTAAGGCATCTAAATGGACCAATGTAAGTAGCGGGGTACCCCAGGGATCGGTACTAGGACCAATTCTCTTTCTAATTTACATCAACGACATAGATGAGGGTCTCACCTGCACAATCTCAAAATTTGCTGACGATACAAAAATTGCAAATAGCGTACTCTCAAAAGAACAAGTTGACGATATGCAACACAATCTAGATAAATTGTCATGTTGGGCCCAAATTTGGCAAATGAGTTTCAATGCGGATAAATGTAAAGTACTACCATGTCGGATACCTAAATGAGAAAGCAAACTATTCGATGAATGGCACTCAGCTTAAGAATGTAAACAGAGAAACTGATCTGGGAGTAACAATATCGAGTAACCTAAAACCGAGTCAACAATGTTCAGAAGTTGTTAAGAAGGCAAACAAAATAATTGGCTTTATAGGCAGGTCATTTGAGCATAAATCCAAAGAAGTTATCCTAACCCTTTACAATTCCTTAGTCCGCCCTCTTCTGGAATACTGCGTTCAATCCTGGTGCCCTTATTACCAAAAAGATATAAACAAGGTAGAACGAGTTCAACGTAGAGTTACCAAAATGATACCTAGCCTAAAAGAACAAACCATACGAAGAGCGTCTTAGAGAATTAAATCTATTTCCTTTAACCCAGCGCAGATTAAGAGGCGACTTAATTCAAGTGTTCAAAATCATTAAAGGCATCGACAATATGAACTGTAGTAAGTACTTCACTATCGACCAATCTAATTACACGCGGGGAAACGGTTGCAAAATTATTGGTAAATCTTTTAACTCGCACGAATCTAAGAATTTCTTCTTCAATCGAGTTGTCAACTTGTGGAATGGGCTTCCCGAGACGTTATAGACTGCAGCACCGTTGATCCATTTAAATTCCGCCTAGACAAATATCTCGCATCAAACCCGCGACTGACTGCGTTTGTAAATGAATAACTTTATCCTCCCCTCAGTTACTAACCCATATGTCCCCTACTAACTTCCTAGTCCTGCCACGTTAGTGGCAGGGCAGTAGTTCCCTTTCCAATGTTCCCTTACCCACTCTAAACCACTGTTTGGACACTTGATCCTCAGTGTTTTGGAGGACAAGCAGCCTAGAAGGGTCACTAGATATGTTGTTGCTTGATTTCCTTTGTACTCCTTTGTACTTCTTTGTAACATCGTAATAGCCGAGTTATCAAGATAAGGACTTCACAATTTACCATCAGCTGAAAATACAGAGAATATAGTGAGAACCCTCCCTATGAAACCCACTGGCCATAAGCGGACTGTCGGACTAAACTAATAACGTTGATAATATGTGTGCGTTGCGCGGCGGAGATACAGTATCGTGGCGTATAAATGTCGGAGTGTTTAGAAGTACGTTTGTTGTGAGGCGCCCCGTAGATCATCCACACCCTCTAATTTGTGCCAACGCGACCCCGCATTCGTAGCTGCATTAGGGGATCACCGGTGGTTCACGCCCATAAATACGCCCATGTGTTTGTTTTTAAAGCTTTGTTACATGTACACTCCAAGAAAAAACAATTTGTACACTGGTGAGCTGAATGTATAATTGTGTGAACGGAATGAACCGGGTGAAACATACGTCTATATGGAGTTATCACAAGATTTCGACCCATATCCATAAGTGTAAGCATTATTTGTTTCTTCCTTGAGTGTACACAAGTAATATATATTGATTTTGACACCAATTCAATTTTAATTATATCCATTATATTATGCATACGCGTTTTTTTTCGTTTTTTTGTACATGTGGCCAAGATACTAATAGCTTTTTTCATAATATAGTGTATTCGCTGTAAGTAGGCGAGAAATCATGACCTCTATCCTCTGTAACTAAAAAAAGGCTAGTGCAAATTGGCTGTAAATTTCCACATCTGTTCCTTGACTCCCTCTTCCCAAATGGTAGAAATCTTAGCTCGATTACTCTAGTCGTTTTTTAGCTACAGAGGTTAGAGGTCATGCTTTTTCGCCTACTTACAGCGAATAGACTATAGTGTGTGGAGTTTCGTTGGGCAGGGAAACACAACAATAACACAACAAACTAAGTCTGTGGAGTATCGTTGGACAGAAAAACACAATAATCGCCCTACATATTGACATCATAATATTATAAAATATACAACCTATTCATTTTCGTAATTATATTTTAATTTGATACGTTTATATTATTGGGTCAATGTGCAGTAGTTATTAATGATAGCAAAGCCACTTGACATATGTCAAAGCACGTTACCAGGCACATTACTCAAGACGTCAGAAAAAAATAGCAATCAACTTTTAAGCTCAACTGAATATTCGAGTAAATGAAACCTTTAGGCTTTATCCCACACACACACACAAACACACACACACACACCCACACACAAAAACACACACACACACACACACACACACACACACACACACACACACACACACACACACACACACACACACACACACACACACACACACACATAACAAGTGTGTGTGTGTATATACTGTATATATATATATATATATATATATATATATATATATATTTATTTATTTGTTTATACAGAGAGAGTGAGAGCGAGAGATAGAGAGAGAGAGAGAGAGAGTATTTGTGTGAAAGAGAGAAGGAGTATGAGTGAGAGAGAAAAACATTGGGGTTGAAAGAAGGTTTTGGAACGGTTGGGTGATTAATAGCGTTCGACGGAGGCCTTTGGTGCTCCACAACGCTTGTTTATATTTCCAGAACTCCTCCCTAAACTGAATGAGCGCTTGCAGTGATAGTCAGAATGCAAGGAAGGAAGGAAGCAGTCCTCTAATCATAAAGGAGTCAAGGGGAGATGGGTTTTTTTTTTCTTCTAGGGGGGATGGGTCGTTTTTCTGGTACCCCTTCTTCCTCATGTTTAGTCCTATTAGATTTCAGAGTTTATGTCGTTTGACCCATTAGTTTGTCGATTTTAAAACCTTTCGTCCCATTTTGATATCAATATCAAGACCTTTCGTGCCATTTAGGTGTATATTTTTCCCTGGCGAGCTATAGCGAGCCTGTAATTATAAGAAAAAGCAGCCTTCGGCCGGGAAATTTGTCTATCGAAAAATTTACAAATATATCTTGAAGGAGGGTCTAGGCCTCTAGGGAGTGCTTTTTAAGCTTGATGAAGGTCTAGCGAGGAAACTAAAATAACTCATGAATAAATAAATATATTGACAAAACAAAAATAGCCACATACCCTTAAGGCCCTGAGCAGGAATGATTACCTTCATGACGGAGACACACATACACAAAAAGAAGCAACACATACAAAATATTTAAACAAATACACAAATAAATACATATAAAAATAATACAACGACACGAAAAGAAACGGACGCGCTACAGTAGAGGCGGAAATATATCTGAGGGGAGTAGAAAGGGGGGCGGGGTTGGGGGCTGTGACATGTTGCAATATTGATAGCAGACGTAATATTGCAGGCTAGGTCTTGTCTGAGGGTAGCCAGCTGGGAGGGGTCCGGGCTCCCTAAAGGCGGTGTCACACGAACGTTCTTTGTTCTGCTCAATTTTGGGGATTTATTCTAGTTGTACTAGTTTCTGAATTAGACTAATAGATGACTAGTTACTTCAAGGGAGGTTTGTATTTATTTTATTTATATATTTATTTATTTATTCATATTTTAATTATTAGCTTTTTTTCCTCCCTACACCTCCATTAAGCTTTAACAATTCTAGTTATTTATGTTTTCCTTTTCCTACCTAGACCGCACCAAGTTATATAAACAAAAATCCCCTTCGTAATACATTTGTACATTTCGGTAGAAAAATGAACAGGCCAAAGGCCGGTTTCTTCTAAAATACAGGCACGCTAACGCTTGCCAAGAAACAGTCCACATTTAAATGGTACGAAAGGACTTAATATGGACGAACAAATTGGGCGAAAGGTCTTGTAATGTACATAATAATACGTCAAACAACAAATACCTCTCAAGATTACGAATGTGTTTTGTGGTAATGTTTGTGTATTTATAGTTATGTGTGTTTGTGCATGTGTGCAGACTGGCCGGTGTGTATCGATTGTGTGTGTGTGTGTGTGTGTGTGTGTGTGTGTGTGTGTGTGTGTGTGTGTGTGTGTGTGTGTGTGTGTGTGTGTGTGTGTGTGTGTGTGTGTGTGTGTGTGTGTGTGTGTGTGTGTGTGTGTGTGTGTGTGTGTGTGTGTGTGTGTGTGTAAGACTGACCGCTATTTACTCTCTTGTTTGTGTGTATGAGTGGGTGTGTGTGTGTGTGTGTGTGTGTGTGTGTGTTTGTGCACAAATATTTGTTTCCTTTTAATATATGTGTGTCTAGATTATTCAAACAATATTCACTGTGTGTGAATTTTAATGTGGCTATAAGTAAGTCCACATATGTGTGTATATCTTTCAGTCAAATTGTATAGATTTGAATCTTTACTTGCAAAGCTAATCGTGATCATGCACATATTAATGATCACATACTTACAGCTGCCCTCATAGGTTCTCTTCCTCGTCGTGATCTTATGAAAGTACAATTAGTAAGAATCAATTGCGATTAGGGTTTATTTTAATACACACTTGGTTGGTTGGTTGGTTGGTTAGGCGAGTTAAACACTGCACAAGAAACTACACTTGTAATTCAACCATACGCATTATAATTAAATAACACCCCGTTCTTAACATTAATCATCAATTACAAACCCCAATGCACTTGAACAAACTAATGAAATCATATGGTCCTCCCGGGATTTGAACTCGGGACACCATACCCAGAACATAAGCATCTAAACCATTACATTACATCTAAACCTTTCCAGGTATAAGATCACGGAGAGGATCATAACTTATGTGGGAAACTGTACATACAGAGTTAATATGTGTTTACTGATGCCCCCCAAACCATATTTGGATGTACAGCTAGGTATGAACAGTTGCGAGTAATAACCCTTTCAAGATTTAATATGCGTTTATTTTCTGTTGTCTGGCTATTGTTTGACGATATTATTCAGATTAGGTAGGATATATAGAAGTCAGAGGGATAATTTGGATAGTCTTTGCTCTTTTCATTCCTACAGATCCTTCCTAAGCTCTATAAAATCGTGTTCTGATAGCCAAAATATACTGTTTAAACGCGTCATTATCTTCAAAGGGTTAATAGCAATGCAGGCATACTAATATGTATCGAATACAAATAACACAATGCTTTGCTATAGTATTAAACCTCTCAGGATCCGATGTCGCATTTCATTTTTATTTTCTGACTATTATTGGACGATTTGATTCAGATTAGGAAGTATATTTGGAGGGTTGATTTGGACCAGTCTTTGCCCTTTTAATTCCTATAGATCCTTCCTAAGCTGTACAAAATCCTCTAATGATAGCCAAAATATACTGTCAAAAAGCATCATGTTCCTCAAAGGGTTAACCAGATGTTTCAGAACACCGCTAAGGTTCATAGGTTCAGATGGATGTGTCCTTATTAGGTATCACGACTGTACCACTTTATCAGGTCAGGTTAGGTCAGGTGAAAGTATTGAGGGACGAGCCTGTATAACGGCACCTCGTATCTACTGTTCGAAGAAAGTTGAGAGGGGAGAAGGGGTGTTGGAGAGAAATATTGAGGTACGAGCCTTTATAATGGCACCTCGAATCTACTTTTGGAAGATTGATGAGAGAGAGAGAGAGAGAGAGAGAGAGAGAGAGAGAGAGAGAGAGAGAGAGAGAGAGAGAGAGAGAGAGAGAGAGAGAGAGAGGAGAGAGAGAGAGAGAGAGAGAGAGAGAGAGAGAGAGAGAGAGAGAGAGGAGAGAGAGAGGAGAGAGAGAGAGAGAGAGAGAGAGAGAGAGAGAGAGAGAGAGAGAGAGAGAGAGAGAGAGAGAGAGAGAGAGAGAGAGAGAGAGAGAGAGAGAGAGAGAGAGAGCGCGCGCAAGCGCAAGCGCGAGCGAGCGCTATTGGAGTGGCTTTGTCGTGTGAGTTATTAGTCTGTATACGTCGTCGAGGTGTCCCCCGGCTGGGTGTCTGACACGCAGGTGTATTGTCTCTTGTCCAGATATCGGTGCATGTATATGCATACATTTGTGAATATACGTATTCTTATCCATGTTATGTGTGTGTGCCTGGACTTGTCTTTTCTAGCAGATACGTCTAGCTATGCCCTCCCCCCACACCCCTCGCCCTCTCCCCCATCCACCTCCACCCCTGAGTTATTTTACTAAAGGGTGGGGAGAGGAGAGGTAAGGAAGGTGTGAGTGAGAAGAGGTAAGGGAGGTGGGAGGGAGAGGAGGTAAGGAAGGAGGGAGGGAGAGGAGGTAAGGAAGGAGGGAGGGAGAGGTAAGGGAAGAGAGGAGTGTGAGGAGGTAAGGGAGGGGGGAGTAAGGGGTGGAGAAGAGGAGGTAAGAGGAGGTATATAGTATAAAGTGGTACAGTATATCGGTATGCCTGGCAGTATACTCGGGGCCTCGGGGTGGTATATCGGCTGTCCACCTCCTACGACGGAGACTGTATTTCGAGGCCACCACACTTTACGACGGGGATATTTCGTAAAAGGCGCACGGAATTCTAACACACCATGAGGAGAAACCATACATTAAGGGGAGGTATTTAGTTTGTTCCCTAAACCTCCATCAAGCTTGAAATTACACCCCCTTGAGTCCCTTTCAAGATAAATTTGTACATTTTTCGGTAGAAAAATTTCCCGGCCGAAGGCCGGTTTCTCTTAAATTACAGGCTCGCTATCGCTCGCCAGGATAAAATCGACACCTGAATTGCACGAAAGGTCTTAATATGGGGTGAAAGCTCTTAAAATCGCTAAACTAATGGGGCAAACGTTTTATAATATCAAAAGCAATGGGGCTAAACATGAGGGAGAAAGGGGTCAAGAAAAAAATCCCTCAACTGGAGGTCTCCCCTTAAGGGAGGTCACCTGCTAATTTTATCTTTCTCTCATGTTCTCTCTTTCTTTGGCTTGTATCCATTTGGCCCCGTTCAGCCAACTGTTTTAAGACGTTTATACCTATCCAGGTGTCAATTTCTTCCTGGCGAGCGATAGCGAGCCATCATTGTATGGAGAAATCCGGCTTCGCCAGAGACATTTTTCTATCGAAAAATGTACAAATTTAGCTTTCTGTCAAAACAAATATATATATATGCTGGCTCGCTACCGCTCGCCATGAAAATATTGACACCTGGAAGGATGTAAACGTCTTATAACAGTAGGCTGAATGGGGCCGAATGAATACAAACCAGAGAGGGAGTAAAAAGCGAGGTGGGGCCCCTTAACTCTTACAAGATCCGATGACATATTTCCTCTTTTTTTTCTGGCTATTATTAGAGGATTATATTCATATTTAGAATGGTAAAATGAAGTTAGCGGTTGTATTTAGTTAGTCTTTACCTTTACAATTACCACAGGTCCTTCTTAAACTGTGTAAAATCGTCTAATGATAGCCACAATAAATTGTCAAAATGCGTCATAATCTTCAGAAGGTTAATTTTGTCAATACAAGGGTGTCTTTTTCTCTTTAGTCGGGTTTTATTAGACGATTTTATTCAACTTGTGACAGACCTCTGGGAATCCAAGGGTTACGGACGATACTAATATACGCTTTCACTCCCGCACATCCTTTCTAAGCTGAATATAGTTGTCAACTTATAGCTACGATAAAATTATTCAAATGTCATTATGTACCTAAGACAGATAGAACACTTTCATTGTTTATAATTAATTTAAATGGGATGTGGTGCAAGATAAATCTGCCTTATATTTTTCCATTGGTCCTCTGCATATAAATATATACTGTATAATATACAGTATATACAGACGGTCAAGTGAGGCCTTATGAAGACCTCTACCAGTAAGACAATGATGCTTGGCCAGTCATTGGTTCGTTTGAGAAAGGTATATATATATATATATATATATATATATATATATATATATATATATATATATATATATATATATATATATATACCGGTATATATATTATTATATATATATTTTGTTTCTATATTCCAACTTACTTCCTCTCAGGAATAGGCTGAGAGCCTTAACATTCACCGCTTTACAATGAACAGTGAAGCCCGTGAGGTCTTGTTCCAGTCTAGGGAGTGAGACATGTGAAGCACGTAGAGTACAACGAGCACCTGCCATCTTGCCTTCACATGAGGCACGGTGCTCACTCATGGCCCGAAACGACCCCATCTCTGAAGCCACCTCATTCCCGTGCTTCACTGTCTCACCCCCTACACTCGGACTCTCACACTTACACACACACAACGCCACCTGTTGAGCAGATAACTCACCTGGCATTGCACCCCTATAGCATATTTTGAATATGGGAATATTCATACAGTGCTATTTAATCAGGGAACAATGAGGGTATTTTATTGACGTTTCGGTGGGCTTGTGGTAATGCACTGATACTAGGTACAGCACAAATTCTATCCCAATAATATCTTCCCATTGATACATCGGGATTTGAACCCGGGACCTTTGGATTACCAGGTCAGTGGCAAGACCACTCCACCACGCAGTATATATATATATATACTGCTTTTTCAAACAACCAATGACTGGCCAAGCATCATTGTCTTACTGGTAGAGGTCTTCATAAGGCCTCACTTGACCGTCTGGGACCCGCCCTTGTACAATCGGATGCCATAGTCTCTAGCCCATTCATAAATATTCGTGGGCTTCACCAATTGCTAAGTATGAAAGTATATCTCTGGAAACGAGTATTTGATTATAATTGTGTATACATCAACTACAAAACTATATATACTATTTATTGAAAAGCAAGCTCCATCCTAAAACCAATCCAGATAGTTATAAAGAAATAGTATAGGGGTCCACGAATTCCTAGGAGTGGGCTAGAGACTATGGCATCCGAGTGTAGCCCCATCCCATCTGCCATACAAACAACCTGACCTCGGAGCTGCTTTGTTCTTGTCTCTCCTAACCCACCTTTGATATGTGGCTACTCTATTTATGTTTAACCCTCCGAGGATCTGTGACGCACTTGTATTACGTTTTCTGGCTTTTAATACAAAGTTTTATTTATATTAGGAAGGCTATATGCAATTCAGAAGGTTAATTGAGATAGTCTTTACCCTTTTAATTCCCGCAGATTCTTCCTAAGCTGCATAAAATCGTCTAATGGTACCCAGAATAAACTGTCAACATGCATTATGATCCACAAGCATTTAGTAGTCAAAGTACATATTCACCCTAAGCAAAATTCTAACACAAGGTTTTTCAGTTTGTGGGGTTTTTATTGAGTTCAGTTAATGACATATAGAAAGGCAACCAAAATCTAACAGTTATATGCATGGACCGGGACAAGCATAATTAAGGGGAGATTTCCACTTGAGATATTTTTTTCTGGACCCCTTTCTCCCTCAGGTTTAGTCCCATTGCTTTTGTTATTTTAAGACGTTCGCCCCATTAGTTTGGCAATTTTAAGAACGTTCGCCCCATTTATGTCAATTTTAAGAATGTTAGTGTCATTTAGGTGTCGATATTTTCCTGGCGAGCGATAGCGAGCCTGTAATTAAAGAGAAACCGGCCTTCGGCCGGGACATTTTTCTACCGAAAAATTTACAAATTTATCTTGAAAGGGGGTTTAGGGGGTGTAATTTTAAGCTTGATGGAGGTCTAGAGAACAAACTAGAAAGCTCCCCTTAAGACGTGCATGGACCGGACCAAGCGTAATAAAGACGTGCATGGACCGGGACACAGACACTATCAATCCCTGGGTACAGGTTCTTGTCATCCCTCAAACATCACGTCGTCAATCTTGCCCACACCACCGGAGAATAATAATAATATTATATCCTCACGCCAGCATCGTGCCCGGTTCCCGACACCTTGAGAGAGAGAGAGAGAGAGAGAGTGTGTGTGTGGCAGTGAGAGTGGGAGTGTATCTGCGTGTGACAGAGAGAGTGCGAGTGTGTGTGTGTGACAGAGAGAGAGAGTGTATGTATGTGTTTGTGTGCGTGTGTGACAGAGAGAGAGAGAGAGAGAGAGAGAGAGAGAGAGAGAGAGAGAGAGAGAGAATACGCAGACATCCTGCTTTGCTATGATCGAACAGTTTGCTAATAATGGCAATACATTTCTTTGTTCATACCAATAATAGCCCATTTATAATTTTAAGGGCTTAACTAATCATAATGTATTTTTTCTAATCCGCAGCCCATCCCCCATCCTGTTTAAATACTGTTTTCTTTAGTATCGTTATTGTATAAAATACATTGATAATTGGAGAGAGTACGGAAGCATTAATAAGTTATGTCTCAGCTGTCATTATGTTTTGCTCACTCTGTTCTGTATTAATGTCTGTCAGATGTTGAATAGGGTGGGTAAGTGTAGGAACATGTTCGAATATCTCACTTGAAATGAATAAATAAAGTGTATATATTGCTGATACCAATTATTGATCAAAATATACTTGGTGCCGAAATATCACATATTAGGCCGACTGTACAAAGGAGAGTTACCCATTAACAGAGAAGTCAAGAAAACGAAGACCGACTAAAAAAAAAATCCGTTAGCTCATCTGTCTTTAGGTGGTGCATAATAAGAGGATTTTTTTTTTTTTTTTTTTTTTTTTTTTTTTAATAGCCAAGGCACTATGAATATAAGAATGTATTGTCTTTCATAATATAATAGAATTTGATTGTTTCCTCTATATACACTTCCAATTTGTTCTTGGTTATTTTTTGCTACTACATTTCTTAGCATTTACTCAATTCCCTCCTTTTTCGTAAATTTGTCTTCCATAATAGTCTTTCCATCTTTTCTCTGTCTGTTTTTCATTTGCGATCATATTAATCATCCAATTTCGCCCCTAAGTTCTCACAGTGTTCTCCCCGTTCCTTCCTGTAATTACTCACTTCCTTTCAGAGCAGGTTTGTGTAACATCAACTTGTCCATCTTAAGGGAGGATGGTTCACTTTTTGGTCGATCTTTTTCATATATTTATTATTTTTCTAGTTTCCTCCCTAGACCTCCATTAAACTTATAAAAACAACCCCATGATCGGGTTCAAGATATATTTGCACATTTTTCGGTAAAAAAAATGTCCCGGCCGAAGGCCGATTCCTCTTACAATTTCTGGCTCACTATCGCTCGCCAGGGAAAAATCGACACCTAAATGGCACGAAAGGTCTTAAAATTGACAACGAAATATGGCAAAAGGTGTTAAAATCGCCATCAAAACAAATTCGGCTTAACATGAGGGAGAAAGGGGACCAGAAAAACGACCCATCTCCCTTTAAGATTCCTGGCCTACTTACAATACTTATAGCTACGTATCCGAATTCTTATCGGTCTGTCTGTCTGTGTAATGTTCTATATATGATTTTTTGTTATGAAAAGGACTGTTACAGGAGTATGATAAGTGAAGGTATGCAGTAAATACCTTTACAATAATTAAAATACATGCCCAGTTATTGTTCTGTAATAGGCGTTTTCTATTTTAAAGATGTTTCTTATCTTTCATATCATGTCACCGGTAAGGCTGTCTCCTTCAGTCTAGTAAATATGGGCAGATTGGCACAAATGCATAAGTATTAATGTATGTATGCAAACAATGAATGTATGTGTGAACAAGTCTACTTGTTTATATCCTATTAACCCCCAGAGATTCACGAAATGCCAATTATATATATATATATATATATATAATAATAATAATAATTATATGGCGTTTGGACATTATATTAAAGTAGATACATTATTGCAAAAACAATGATTAATCACAAAAGTACAGTATTCCGCTCGACTATTTTGAGATTCTTTTAGGTATGGCTATCAATTCCCGAGACAATGCATCATCCGGTGAAAGCTTAATTACCCAAAAATTCTTCTCGCCTCGCATACATTTCCCCCTCGCAGTGTAGTACGATTTTTCTTATGAGTGTGTGTGTGTGTGTGTGTGTGTGTGCTGTTTGTGTCCTCCCTCTTCTGATATATCGCCTCGCATTCCCACAATTACATCATTACCCACACTGAAAAAGGAAGATCTGCGAGTCCATTCTGATTTTTTGTTTTTTCTTGTTACGGAGATTGGGCAAGGACACTTAAAGACACATTTCGTTGCGTTAACCCCTTAAGGATTGTGACACGTTTTGATAGTTTATTTTGTCTATCATTCATTAGACGATATTATTCAGTTAAGGAAGGATGTATAGGACTCGGTGGCGTAATTGAGTTACTTTTGGCCCCTTAGGTTGCTAGAGCTCCTGCCTAAACTACATAAAATCGTCTGATAGCCAGAATAAACTATCGACATGCTTCATAACTCTCAAAGGGTTAAGGGTAACTGGACAGGCAGCACAATTGTCAACATAACCCATTCAGTACCCGTGCCGTCCTTATCACTTTATACTATTAGACGATTTTATTCAGTCTAAACAGAACCTCCAGCAATTACCATCAAAACTCCATTCACCCGCCTCCCATAATACCACTCTGCCTCCAAACAACACCCACAAGACATCCTCCAATACCTCCAAGCGCCTTCACCCCCTCCAACCCCCCACGAATACCCTCCTCCACCCACAAAGTACCTTTTCACCACCACCCAAATGTTATACTTAAAAAATCCCACTTTACTTTTTAAAAATACCCATCCCACCCCCCAAAAAAAACAAAAAAACAAAAACAAAGACTATATTTAAAATTAAAAATTAAAACAAAATCATACCCGCTCTCCATATTAGAAATGCCCTCCAAAACCGTCCACCAACTCCAAAACGACCAGCACAACTCTCAACGCCCCCACAACACCCTCCACCCTCCCAAAACATCCTTCACCATCCCAAAATATCCTCCATCACCTCAAATATTCCACTACCAAACAATTCTTTGCCACCCGCATATAACTCGTCACCACTCCAAAAATACCACCGCAAATCACCCCAAAACCCCATCAATCCCCCCCGTCACCACCCCATCTCATCCTCCCTCTGTCATCACTTCCAAAACACCCCTCCACCCCCCAATCACCCCCTGTAACCACTCCCAAACCTCCCCCATATCACACACGCCGTCATTACCCCCCAAGAAAAACTCAACTCACACACGCCATCACCTCTAAAAACACCCGTCGACCTCCCCAAAACCACCACCAAAACACCCTAAGTCACCCCCAAAACACTCCTCGAACACTCGCAAAAACACCTCAATTTCACACCCCTTAAACACCCCTCCACCACTCCCAAAACACCCCTCCACCTCACTCCCAAAACACCTCCAAATCCCCCTAAATTCCCCCCCCCCCCCCACGTCAGCACTCCCCCAAACAGCCCCCCGAGACCCTCCACCCTAATGCACCTTAATCTACATTGCAATGAACTAAGGTCCCCGTCAGATTACAGATACGAGTTGCAATTACCCCTTATGGCCCGCCCTAATGTACTCCACTGATTCCGGGGAGAAAGGGCGAGGGTGCCACGGGGAACAAGAAGAAGAAGTAAAAGAAGAAGAAGAAGTAAAAGAAGAAGAAGAAGAAGAAGAAGAAGAATTAGAATTAGAATTAAAAGGAGGAGGAGG
Source organism: Paralithodes platypus (assembly GCA_032716605.1). Classification (NCBI taxonomy): domain Eukaryota; kingdom Metazoa; phylum Arthropoda; class Malacostraca; order Decapoda; family Lithodidae; genus Paralithodes; species Paralithodes platypus. The sequence continues at coordinate 19,792,470 of CM064497.1, read as the reverse complement.
AAGTGGAGGAGGAGAAGAAGAAGAAGATAGGGACCCTTCAGCAAAAGAAGCAACTGGATTATCGCGGATATTTTCTGATTCTGCTATAAATTTAATCCTTGGCGGGGAGAAACTTTTCCAAATCGATGAATATCTGCCAAGGTTAGCCATAACAATGAAGAATCTATCAAGACATTATAGCGCCGCAGGAGTTAATAAATAATAATGTACGTTCATACACTATAAGAGATCCATCGTGCTGAAATGGTTAAGCCTTTCAGTACCAGTGCCGTCCTTTTAACTTTACTCTGGCTACTATTAGACAATTTCATTCAGTTTAAAAAGGGCCTCCAGCAATTAACAGGATCCAACTATCTCAATTAACCATTTTTACTACCACAGATCCTACTTAAGCTGCACAACATCATGTATATATACAGTATAATTAAAAGATGTCGCCGGTACAGAATGGGTTAACCCTTTGAAGATCATGACGCATTTTGACAGTTATTCTGGCTATCATTAAATTATTTTATACAGCTTAGGAAGGAGCTGTGGGAATTATCATTGTAAACGCTATCTCATTAATATACCTCTGACTTTCATGTACCCTACCTAATCTAAATAAAATCGTCTAATCATAGCCAGAAAACAGAAAAGTAATGCGCAATTGGAACCTGAAAGGGTTAATAAGTGAGAATTTGAGAGATATTATAAATTAGAGATACGAGGACAGAAGGCTTAGAAAGATGGAGACAAGAGAAGTGTGCCAGTAGGGATTTGGAAGGCAAGGGAAATGTGTCGATAGGGATTAAAGGTTGGACGCAAGGGAAATGTGTCAATAAGGATTAGAAAGATGGAGGCAAGGGAAGTGTGCCAATAGAGATTGCTGGAGATCCTGTAGTAAGAGAGAGGGGCCATCCTTTCCCTTGGACGCCATTTTGGTGCCGGAATCATCAAATAATGGGGTGATATTTCATTTTGTATCAAGTAGAATATAATTATATAGACGGGCCTAACTATATATCCTGTACCTGTATTCCTGATGTTGTATTATGGGCTTAAACATATTTTAGGAGTACAAAAGGGGCTAGTGACACCAATATGGCGAAGGTTGGCCGATCTCTGGTAACATAGGATCTCTAGGGATTGCATAGAGGAAGACAGGAATGGGAATGCTACGAGAATAATGGCGGTTGTAATCAAGAGCGCATGATTAACCTTTTGCGTATTATGGCGACTTCTTCCATTGCATTCCTAATAGCAGTAGACGATTTTATACTGCTTTAGAAGAACCTCTAGTGATCAAAGTGGGTAATCTCGAAATCACGAAAGAAGACTTGGATAAATTACGGAAGGAAAAGAAGGGATATGGGAGAACGTTGGGAAGAAAATTAACGAAATAGGGAAATGGTGGAGAGTGAAGTAGTGACATAAGGAAACGTTTGAAAGAGAAGAACAACAATAAGAACAAGTTGGAAAGATAAGAAAACGTTGGAAAGAGAAGAAAACAAGAAAACGTTGGAAAGAGAAGAAACATAAGAAAACGTTGGAAAGAGAAGAAAACATAAGAAAACGTTGGAAAGAGAAGAAAACATAAGAAAACGTTGGAAAGAGAAGAAACAATATAAGAAACCATTAGGAAGGGATTTAAGGGGAGATTTCCACTTGAGGGATTTTTTTCTTGACTCCTTTCTCCCTCATGTTTAGCCCCATTGCTTTTGATATTTTAAGACGTTCGCCTCATTAGTTTGGCGATTTTAAGAACTTTCACCACATTTATGTAACTTTTAAGACCTTTCGTCCCATTTAGGTGTCTATTTTTTCCTGGCGAGCGATAGCGAGCCTGTAATTTAAGAGGACCCGGCCTTCGGCCGGGAATTTTTTTACCGAAAAATGTGCAAATTTATCTTGAAAGGGGGTCATGGGGGTGTAATTTCAAACTTGATGGAGGTCTAGGAAACACACTAAAAATCTCCCCTTAAAGAAACGTTGGAATTGAAAGTATGGAAATGTTTGAAAGAGAAGCTTGGAATAGGGAAATGGTGGAATGAGAACTGTGGAATATAGAAATGAGGGAAAGAGGTAAGGGAATAGGGAACGTTGGAAAGAGAACATTGAACAGGGATATAGTGGAATGAGAAGTAAACAAATAGGGAACGTTGGAAAGAAAAGTCGGGAAATGTACACATTTATCTTGAAGGAGGGTCTTGCTGGGCCGGTGTTTATTAATCTTGATGGAGGTCTAGGGAGGAAACTAATCAAATAATATACAAATACGTAAATGAACAAATATATACGCCTATCTCAAAATGGAGAGCTTGTAATGGAGTAGGCGCGTGAGTGGCAATAAACGTGGGCGAATAAAGTTAGCGAAAGGTGGAAGAGATTATCCCCTTGAGCATTACGAAACATTTTGACAGCTTACTCTGGCTATCATTAAACGATTCTATTCAGTTTAGGAACGATCTGTGGGCATCAAAAGGGTAAATATTATCTCAATTACCCCTCCGACTTCCACATACTCTTCCTAATCAGTATAAAATCGTCTAATAATAGCCAGAAAACAGAATAGAAATGCGTCATCATATTTTTAAGGGTTGATGAGTAAATGGGGCATATTTCTTATTGCCATAATATATATATATGCTCTTCATTGTTAAGCCTTTCAATATGCCATGCCCCAATATTTCATTTTATTATATTATTATTATTTTGTGGTAATGTTATTTGAAGCGGAGAGGACCATATTTTGTGGTAATGTTATTTGAAGCGGAGAGGACCATATTTTCTTCAGTAAAACTATGCACTAATCTGTCTACAGTAATTTAGGGGAATTTTTTGTTTATTCATTCTCTTTATTAGTTTTTACCTTTCCAAAAGATCAGAACCGAGTTGCATTAGAGGTAATGTGTAAGTAATAGCTTGGCCTCCAAATGACTACAGTGACTAATGGATTCTTAAACTGCGCAGGCGGGTTATAACAGCCCCAATAGTGCTCCGTTCAAGACAATTTTGCGCGATCTTAATGACGGTGATATGTGGAGTGTGGGGTGATGCTAATGGCGGTGATATATGGAGTGTATCTGTGGTGGTGGTGATGGGGGTGGTCTGTCCGCATTCTCACATAATATTTATCATTAACTTTTCCCTCTTCGTTGTCCTGATTAATAGCGAAAGGGATACATACAAATTTATTGAGTGTCGATTTTCATTAGTAGTGTAAGGAATGATATGGCTGGGATAATAATAATAATAATAATAATAATAATAATAATAATAATAATAATAATAATATTAATTAAAGTTGCAAGCAACGTTATCCGGGGTTTGACGGTTTTGCAAGCAGGGTATTGTGTTTGATACAAATGCTGTGTCACAGATATCAAAAGATCATTTAACTTATCGGGCATGGAGAAACTACAGAAGGAGCAGATTGTGCAAACAAACAAGAGCGAGAGAGGGAGAGATTGGCTGTAAAAGGGATCTGCCTCTATCCGTTTAGTAACAGAGTTGTAGATATGTGGAATAGGCTACCGAGTGCTATGATGGGATCAAGAACAATAGAGCTTCAACTTGAAATTAGATAGAACGAGATGGGTTGGGTGTGAAAGGGATCTGCCATGTGTAGGTCAATCGGCTCTGGAGACTCCCGTTTTCTTATTTTTTTATTTTCTCATTTGTGAAGGAGAGAGGGAGTATGGCAAGAGAATAGGATGTCGTAAACGTAAGGAAGATAGCGATAAATATTAGAGAGAGAGAGAGCGCGGGATGGGTTGGGTGTGAAAGGGATCTGACATGTGTGGGTCAATCGACTCTCTGCAGACTCCGGTTTTCTTATGTTCTCATTTGTGAGAGAGAGAGAGAGACTAGGATGTCATAAATGTAAGGAAGACAGAGATAAATGAGAGAGAGTTTTTATGAGATGGGTTGGGTGTGAAAAGGATCTGTCTTGTGTGGGCCAATTGGCTCTCTACAGACTCCCATTTTCTTATGTTCCTATTTATTACAATTGTGTTTTGGTTGCAGGTATATGATAACATGGGTGTATAGTAAGTAGTGTAAATAACAGGTAAAGTTTATGAGATGGGTTGAGTGTGAAAGGGACCTGCCTTATGTGGGCCACTTGACTCTCTGCAGACTCCCATTTTCATCTTGGTTGCATGTGTAAGGGATCTGCCTCATTTGTACCGGTGTGCAAACAAACACGAGCGAGAGAGAAAGAGATTGGCAGTGTAAGGGATCTGCCTCTATTCGCTTGGTAAAAGAGTTGTAGATATGTGGAATAGGCTACCAAGTGCTATAGTGGGATCAATAACAATAGAGCTTCAACATAAAATTTGATAAGACGAGATGGATTGGGTGTGAAAGGTATCTGCCGTGTGTGGGCCAACCGGCTCTCTGCAGACTCCCATTTTCATCTTGGTAGCATGTGTAAGGATCTGCCTCCTTTGTACCAGTGTGCAAATAAGAGAGAGATTGGCTGTGTAAGGGATCTGCCTCTCTCGTAACAGAGTCGTAGATATGTGAAATAGGCTACCTAGTGCTATAGTGGGATCAAGAACAATAGAGAATTTAAAGATAAAATCAGATAGTCATATGGATGAAATGGGTTGTATGTGAAAGGGATCTGCCTTTTGTGGGCCACTTGTCTCTCTGTAGATTCCAATGTTCATCTTGTAAGGGATCTGCCTCATTTGTACCGGTGTGCAAACAAATGAGCGACAGAGAGAGACTGGGTGTGTAAGGGATCTGCCTCTATTCGTTTAGTAACAGAGTTGTAGATATGTGGAATAGGCTACCGAGTCTTATAGCCAATCGGCTCTCTGCAGACTCCTGTTTACTTCTGTTCTCATTTGTGAGAGAGAGAGAGCGAGGCTCCCTATTTCCTGTTCTCATGCACTAGTACAGTATGTCGTAATCGTAAGGAAGACAGCGATAAATAAGAGAGAGAGAGAGAGAGAGAGAGATAACTCAACACTCAAGCAAGCACAAACATAGCTACACAAGACCATCACACAAGCACACACACGCCTATCTAGCGACGAACTGTCCTGTTTACATTATCATACACACTCCCCCCCCATCCCCATTCCATCACTTCGTATGTACGATATTGTTTCCGTCTTTTTTACTGTGTATGGATTAAGTTATTGGTGTTCACTCTTGACATATGTGTCCTGCTACTTCTGTATGCATACATAATAGCATGAAAGTGATCAATACGCGCATATGAAGCTATGTATCTCGTATATCGGGGTTCTCTTCCCTTCCATCGGTCCACCCCTTATACCTCCCTTCCTCCTCCCTATCCCATATGTGTAAACATTATATTTTAGCTTTCCAAAGGTAAATACGTACTTACGATAAATATCTAGCCTTGTATTTAAATCATGAATCCTGTTTAATGTCATTATTTAATAGAAACATGGGTAAGGGTTACATTTATACACAGGATAAGATAAGCAAATACAAACCTCAGCAGAGCATAATCATTGGTGATGAGAGGGTAGTTGTAGGCAGTATTGCCAGTTGTACCGCTACATATTACCGCTAGATGTAGAGCTATATTTACTTCAGTTTAGCAACCATTTTTTCATATCTAGAGACATTTACTCAGGATAATTTGAAAATTTCAGACATTCTAGTTATATTACATTGTAAAATTTGCAAAACAAACAAATCAAAATTCTTTAGGAATTGCAGCATTGTTCTACCATTGTTTGACTATGTAGCAACGTGTTAGCGACTTTTGAGAAAGGATCTAGCGGTGTTTTGGGGTAACACTTACTGTAGGCAGTGTTGCCAGTTGTATCGCTACATATTACCGCTAGATGTAGAGCTATTTACTTCAATTTAGAAGCCATTTTTTCATATCTAGAGAGATTTACTAGGGATAATCTAAAAATTTCAGACATTCTAGTCATATTACATTGTAAAATTTGCAAAACAAACAAACCAAAACTCTTTAGAAATTGCAGCATTATTCTAACATTGTTTGACTATGTAGCAACATGCTAGCGACTTTTGAGAAAGGATCTAGCGACTTTTGAGAAAGGATCTAGCGGTATTATGTGGAGACATACTGGGAGGGTGGGAGGGAGGTGGTGGTTGCAGAGTTGCCAGTTGTAAAGCTACATATTACCGCTAAATGTAGAGCTATTTACTTCAATCTAGCAGCCATTTCTTTTATATCTAGAGACATTTACTAGGGATAATTTGAACATTTCAGACATTCTAGTCATACTACATTGTAAAATTTGCAAAACAAACAAACCAAAACTCTTTAGAAATTGCAGCATTATCCTAACATTGTTTGGCTATGTAGCAACATGCTAGCGACTTTTGAGAAAGGATCTAGCGGTATTTCGTGGTAACACTTTAGGAGGGTTAAAATACGAGTCACACGGGCAATTGCCAAAACTTTAAAGGTCCATATCATTGTTATTAAACTAAGCATTTGGCAAAGGGAGGAATTGTTAAAAACCTTAGCCAATACTCTGTCATTCACCAAAAATAAATATGAATTTATCATTATTATTTGGTAGGGTAGGTATGTATAGGTAGGTTGGCTAAATAATTGCTGGAATTCGTAGGGACTCGAACGGTTTTGAGAGATTTAAATAAAAAACAAATGATAGATCTGAATAATAAAGAGATTATGTTATTAAGCAAAACTGGGGGATGCGTGAAAGCCTATAGACTGTAGACGGTAAACTTTGTGTGGGTAGCGAATTCGGTTTTAAAGTAATTTAAGAATAGACAGTTTTCAATGCTGCGGCCAAACTATTCCACCCATTTATATTTTGTTGGTATCAAAACGTTCGGAATCGCGAGCCTCACCCAACTACGCAAGCATGGCTCTGATCATCGGCGTAGTTTTCAAGATGTGGAATTTTAAGTGGAATTCGAGGTTTTTTCAAGATTGCCGGAAAAAAAACCCACGTGCAAAAGCAAAACCTTCTCTATAAAATTTGCGGAGCATTAGTAGGGGAGTGCGTATGCCAAAGCCCAGTCGTTTCCTGTGAGTGGGAGAGACGGTATTTAGGCGTCAAGTTTTTCGGGAAATCGGCTGCCACGGGCCTGTTTGGCCACCATGCCAGATGTTTAGCATATCAAAAGTTGCCCAATACAAAAACGCACCTCTTGTGAAAGTTTGATCCCGATCCAAAAAGCGGTTCTGGAGTTATTGCGTCGAAACCGGCGCGTAAGAAGAATTTGGATGAAATCCCAGGTTTAATGATTACAATAGGGGTTCCCCGTAGGGGACGAACCCCTAATAATAATAATACAAATGATAATACTAATAATGACAATAATGATGATGATGGTGTCCGTGGTCGTATGTGCATCTTCTTTTAATCCAGCACCGTCTTGATTAATAGTGCAAGGGATAATGCAAACTAATGGTGGCCCTGTTGGGATGGTGAGGGTAAGCTGAGGGTGTATGATAGTAGTGATAATGATGAAGATGATGAGGAAGAAGATGGTGATTAATGGTGGTGATGAGGAAGAAGATGGTGATTAATGGTGGTGATGAGGATGGTGATACTGGTTATGATGATGATGTTAGTAGTGATGATGAGGATGGTGATGAGTAGGAAGATTGTGATAATGTTGGTGATAGTGAAGAGGATGATGATGATAGTGGTGTAGATGGTGATGCTGATAGTGGTGATAATGAAGATGGTGATAGTGGTGATGATGATGTTGGTGATAGTGGTGATGATGATAATGATGGTGGTGATGATTATGATGTGGATAGTGGTGATGGTGATGGCGATGATGATGTTGGTGGTGATTATGATGATGATGGATCATGCATGTCGGGGAGGATGCAGCGGAATGGATATTTGGGGATGTTTTAACCCTTTTGAGGATTATACCGAGTTTTGACAGTTTACTCTGGTTATTATTAGACGTCTGTATACAGCTTAGGAAGGATCTTTGGGAATGAAAAGTGTAAAGAGCATAGAAATTAACTCTGACTTCCGCACCCCCTTAATAATTGAAATCAAATCGTCTAATAATAGCTAATAGACAAAAAAAATAAATAAATGCGTCATCGTATTTTGAAAGGGTTAAGAAAGGCGGAATTAAATAGGTTTGTTGGTATATTCGTGCTAGAGTGGCATCCGTCTGTTTAGCTGATTATATCTTTAATTAACCCTTTCAAGACCCGATTACGCACTTTTGTTCTGTTTTCTAGCCATTATTAGACGACTTTATTCAGATTAGGAATGGTATATGGACGTCAGAGGGTTGATTGAGATAGTCATTATCCTCATAATTCCCACAGCTCCTTCCTAAGCTCTATAAAATCTTCTACTGAGAGCCAGAATAAACTGTCAAAATGCTGTCTCTCCTAAAAACTTCCCTTATTTGTTTTGTCACCTCTCCTCTCGCCTTCTCTTCTCCTCTCCTCTCTTCTTCTCCTTTACTTTTCTTTTCCTTCTCTTCTCTTCTCTTTTCCTCTCTTTTCTTCTCTTCTCTTCTCTTCTCTTCTCTTCTCTTCTCTTCACTTCTCTTTTCTGACACTGTTTTCAGTTGAAGAAATCTGAAGGAAAAAAAGTGAAGGTATGCATTCGGCCTGCAGGTATAGTTTAGTATATATGTGTTCTGCATTGAACGATCTTCCGGCTGAAGTTGCACATAGTTCTTCTACGTAGCAGTTTATGAAATGATTAGTTAGCATATTACATATTATTTTATTAGTGTTCTGCACTTTACTAGACAATGTTCTTTTTCGGATTTAGTGTCTCCCTGGAATCGATGGCAACGTCTATGAGATACTAACTCGTTCTTGTTATTCCTTGCATATCTCTCTCTCCCACTCTCTCCTCGCCACTAACAATGAAAATAATGGACTCTGCCTGCTCACCTCCTCCTTCTTTCTCTCCACTCGTCCCTCCTCCACTCTTCACAACTCCTTCTCCTCCTCTTCCTGTTTCCTCCTCTCCTTGTTCGTTACTTCTCTTCTTTCGTTATTTCTTCCTTCTTCCTGCGTTCTTTCCTCCTTCGTTCCTTCTGCATTCGTTCCTTCGTTTCTACTTCATTCGTTCCTTCTGCATTCGTTCCTTCTTCCTTTTGTTCCTTCTTTCTTTTTCCTTCGTTCTTTTTCCCTTCGTTCTTTCTCCCTCCTTCGTCCCTTCATTCCTTCTTCATTCGTTCCTTCTTCCTTCTTTATTCGTTCCTTCTTCCATTAACACAACTCCTTCTTTTCCTCTGTTATCTCTTCTCTATATTTGCTCTTTCCCTTCTTCTATCTCCTCTCTATTCCCTTTCCTCATTCATTCTTCACGGCATCCTTCATTTCCCTTCATTCCTCCTCTCTTTCTTCGTCCATTTTCTTCTCGTTCATCATCCCCTCTTCCAAACTCTCTCTTCTTGTCCTCTATTCTTTCTTTGTTGTTGTATTTTATCTTTCTCTAGTCTCTCCTTCATTTTTTGCGGGTTCTTCTCTCTTCTGTCTTGTCTTTTTGCCTCATTCTTCCCCTACTTGTCCCTCCATAATTTCAGTGTTCTTTTCTTCCTCGCGTCTACTATATTCAACCTCCATTACCCATTGTCATCTCCCCGTTTCATTTTCTAAGCTACTTTTGCTGTGATTCACTTTATCTCTTGAGGGTAGGTATTTGCTTTTTTCTGGACCCCTTTCTTCGTCATGTTTAGCCCCATTAGTTATGAGATTTTAATATGTTCGCCCCACTCCTCTGTCAATGTTAAGACATTTTGTCCCATTTAGGTTTATTTCGTTTCCTGGCTAGTGATAGCAAACCTGTAATATACTAGGAACCGGTTAAGCTCGATGGAGGTCTAGGGAGAAAAATAAAAGAATTATTGAATGATAAATAAATTAGGAAATAAATACATCCGTCCGCTTTAAGCCTTTCTTATTTTTACAAACCACAAATTCCAGTATATAATTGTATTAGGTTGCCATTAAATTGTCCCTCGTTCTCGTCTTTATATGCTCTTTAAAAATGTCATCACCATAACTGCGTCCTAACTTTCTTCCTGGGAATTGCATTTTGCGTTATGTTCTATTTAATTTTGAAAAGGCGTACAAATGAAAGCAAGCAACAACAGATTCATTGATCCTCACTAGGGTGCTTGTATCTAAATTACACACCTTATTATGTAGGAGAGAAAATATGGCTTAGAAAGGACCGATTTATTTTATACTAGTCCTATGCAGACGTTCATTACTAGTTTAATTCGAATTATATAGTTATCCAATCATCTTTCACGTTCTCATTTCCTCTTTTGTTTCATTCTTTGGTTATTCATTTCTCTCCTCCGAGCTTATTCTCTGCAAAACGCCTAAAGTTAGTTTGCTTTACCATTTTGAAATACTTCTTAACCAGTTCAGCACGGTGACGCCTTTTTACCTGTGAATCTGGCTTCAATTAGACGATGTTTTGAACAGGCTGTAGTTTAAGAAGGTATATATATTGAGATCGTATTTACCCTTTTGAGTCATAGAGGTAGATTATAAGCTAAAGACAATCGTCTAATGGTAATCAAAATATGATGAAAGTTATGTCATTGTGCTGAAGGGGTTAATTGGTAATTGGTGTTTGCTGGACCCCATTCACACTTCCTCACATTCCTGCATATTCTGTCTTTAAGTGTGTGTGTGTGTGTATGTTTTTTTTTTTTTTTTCTTTTTTTTACCCAAGGCCTAACATTTCTAGTTCTTCCTTTATTTTGCGACTTGTATCGAAACCGTAATATGGTTATTACTTATTTCCAGTTCTTCCTATATTTCGCTGCTTACTGTATATGATGCTCTTATTATGTTTGTTTGTTTGTATTGATACTTCATCAATTCCTTTCTCGATTCCACATTATCAGTAACTTAGCTCAGAATAAGTCGTGTACTCTGGATTTTGGAATTATCTAGTTACCTTAAATTTTATCTTTCATTACCCCTTTCTCCTATTGCCTGTTCTCCCGCTTCTCTCTCTCTCTCTCTCTCTCTCTCTCTCTCTCTCTCTCTGTCTCTGTCTCTGTCTCTGTCTCTCTCTCTCTCTCTCTCTCTCTCTCTCTCTCTCTCTCTCTCTCTCTCTCTTCTCTCTCTCTCTCTCTCTCTCTCTCTCTCTCTCTCTCTCTCTCTCTCTCTCTCTCTCTCTCTCTCTCTCTCTCTCTCTGTTACCTGCATGAGTGAAGACGAGACTCCAGCAAAAGAAAAATTGTTTGCATTCACTCTAAAGCGAACGAAGGAAGCGAGGATGTCTGCCTGTCTGTCGGTGTGTGTGTGTAGGCTTCTCGTGTCTGTCTGGTGTTGCCGTGTGTGTACGCTTTTGTATGTGTGTGTGTCTACTTGTGTGTGTGTGTTTGTGCGTGTGTGTAGATTATGACTGTTTATTTGCGTGACCATGTGCGTTATAGTTCTGTGTGTGAGTGTTTGTAGATTATGACTGTTTATTTGCATGTCCATGTGTGTTAATGTTTGTGTGTGTGTGTGTAGGCATTGTATGTGTTTATTTTTTCCGGGGGGGGGGGTATTTTGTCTGAATTATTGCGTTCATGTTTCCGTTGTTTTATACATTTCAACTTCTAAACTAGGCTCTTTGATTTTCTGTAATTAGGCTTTTCAGTGAACTGTTTTACTTAACCCCTTGAGGATTATGACCCGTTTTTGCAGTTAATTTTGGCTATCATTAGACGATTTTATGCAGTTTAGGAAGGACCTCTAAGAATGTAAGAGGTATAAGCCAACGCAGTTATGCCTCTGACTCCCACATATTCTTACTAAGCATAGACCAAATGAAAGGCTAAAACGCGACATAATCCTCAGGTGGTTAATGAATGTTACTTCTCTGTCGTCAACAGATTCGTTGTTCATGCAATACTATAATGCTTATTTTTATTTATCATGACTAAAATTAGGTGAATATATTTAACCTTGTTATAAGGCCCTGAAGGAATCGAAGGGGTAATGTCCATCATGTACATTTACAACATGTGTCGCTTCAAAATATTCGTAATAGCGGAGTAATTAAGGTGAGGACATTGCATTTTACCGCCAGTTGAAAGTAAACAGACTATATTGATGATATATTCTTGATAAGGTCAATCTACCCATGACATTGGGAGATCACCTTACATAAACCCTGACTGTTTCCTCTGAACTTATATCTACGAACTTCAGAATAGCAGCCCCTAAACTCTCCCTACTAAGCTATGACATTATCTAGGTCCCATCCCTATGATTTATTTAGTATACTGTACATATAATCCTTTCTTTACAGTTATATATGAACAAGTGTTATATTTGCCCGTAAACTGGATTGGAAAATATATTGTAGGATACTTAATGTGTCCAATGTTCATTAAATAAGTAAGACAAGGGCTCTGTTCATTTAGTGTTTGCAAAATACTATACAGTATATATTATATATATATCTATATATATATATATAGATAATTATATATCTATATATATATATATCTATATATATATATATATATATATATATATATACATATATATATATACATACACACACAACGCCCGGCACCTCTCCCCATCTTCCAGCCCCTCACCAAAATAGCCCTCCCAACAAATGACCTTATGACCTTGACTCCTGACCCCCTGACCAAATCATGAAACACGGGGTCTCTTGCAACTCTCAGGGACCCACTGCAGACAAGTTGCTGATGAGATTTGACCTATTAGCCATGTAATACAGTACAAGTATATATATATATATGTTAGTAAAGCCAGGTAATAAATTTTCTTTAATACATACGAGGTTGAAAGAAATGGCAATTTCTGCGTTGGAAATTTTATTTTTCAAAGTTTCCAGGTCTCTGATGAGTTTTCGCTGGGTGGCAGGAAGTAGATGAAGGAGATGAGCAAAATTCATGGTGGTACAGGGTTACATAAATGTAAATGATGATACAGGATATACGACGCGTTTCACTGGACAACCAGCATTATCAAGTAAGGATGGAATGATATAAAAGGTAAACAGTAAGGGTATATATAGAGGGTGGAGGATCAGAGGAGGCGAAAAACAAGGGGCAAAAATCTACTATTGGTGGAGGGGGATTCTGGGAAAGAAAGGGGGGAACCGCTTCACGCATGCGCACTGGATGCGGGATGGTGGTTGGTTGGTGGGGTCGAAGCTGATTGGCTGCATGTCGAGGGGCGTGGCCTAAGTTGTGTGGCGCCTGCGGAAGACGAAGCTGAAGGAGGTAGCGCGGGGGGCTGCATCAAGGGCACCGGGGGGCGAGGAGGGGTGTTAGGTCCTGTAGGAAAGTGCCTTTTGGCAGAAGGAAGGATCTGAAGGTCCAGAGTTTGGTTGTTGATGTTGGGATGTAAGGCTTGGATATATAAAGCTTCGAGTATAGGTAATCTCCTTGGGTCACTTTCTTTATCGAGTATGGTGGTGTGTTTCTCTAACTCGTTGCGTGTGAGGTGAGGGTGGTTAGGGGTGAGATAGTGGTCTTTGATGGCTCCAGCCTGAAGGTGAAGAGTTAGCCGACGTGAAAGACGAGTCTGCGTCATACCAATATAGGAATGAGGTCCACAGTCCTCATAATTACAGGTATGTTGGTAAATGACGTGATCGTCGGTCATCGGGCTCTTTATCTTGGTGGAGGCAGGTTTGTTGCGGAGAACGAGGTTGGAGGTCTTGGGGGATTTGTAATAAATTATTAATTTGATTTTGTTTTCCGGGTTGGTTGGGTGGACATGCTTGGAGATTATTTCTTTTAAGACGGCCTCGTCATTTTTGTGTTCAGAGGACATGTAATTGCGGTAGAAGATCTTAATTTCATTGGGGGGGTCAATGTTGGGAGGGCTTTGGGTGTACCCCCTCCGCCCCATCATCTCCCAGATCCCCACTGCCACCTACCAGATCGCCAAGGCCCTGAACAACCTCCTCACCCCTTACGTGCCCAGCCAATACAACCTTAACTCAGCCCACGATTTCTTGGAAATTTTACGAGACGCCCCCCGGAACAACAACCACACAATCGCCTCCCTCGACGTAGAAAGCCTGTTCACCAACGTGCCAGTGGATAGGACCATTGACATGATTCTACGTCGAATTTACCATTGCCCTGATACACCAACACTGGACATCCCGGAGAAGGCCCTGAAAACACTACTGGAGCTGTGTACCAAGGAGGCCCCCTTCCTTTGCCTCCGGGGCAACATGTACAAGCAGATAGACGGTGTGGCGATGGGCAGCCCCCTAGGAGTTCTTTTTGCAAACTTTTTTATGGGTACCATCGAGGAAGAGCTCCTAGCTGCCCAACGACCCGCCGTCTACTGTAGATACGTGGATGACATCTTCGTGCAAATCAAGGACCTCCACGAACTACAGGAACTCCAGCGTCGCTTCATGACCTCCTCCGGACTTAACTTCACCTTTGAAAAATCTAACAATGGACAACTCCCCTTCCTCGACATCCTCGTAGCTCTGAACGACCATGGGTTCAAAACCACCGTCTACACTAAACCAACTAACACAGGACAATGCCTCAACGGCGATAGTGAATGCCCCCGCCGTTATCTTCTATCCTCCATCTCCGCCTATGTAAGGAGAGCCCTCACGCACTGCTCTACCTGGGCCGACACCCACCAGGAACTAGAAAGACTATCCCAAGTTTTAGTGAATAATGGATACTCCAACTCCGACATCTCCAGCACCATCAACCACCATCTTGAAAAATGGTACACCAAAAGCCCTCCCAACATTGACCCCCCCAATGAAATTAAGATATTCTACCGCAATTACATGTCCTCTGAACACAAAAATGACGAGGCCGTCTTAAAAGAAATAATCTCCAAGCATGTCCACCCAACCAACCCAGAAAACAAAATCAAATTAATAATTTATTACAAATCCCCCAAGACCTCCAACCTCGTTCTCCGCAACAAACCAGCTTCCACCAAGATAAAGAGCCCGATGACCGACGATCACGTCATTTACCAACATACCTGTAATTATGAGGACTGTGGACCTCATTCCTATATTGGCATGACGCAGACTCGTCTTTCACGTCGGTTAACTCTTCACCTTCAGGCTGGAGCCATCAAAGACCACTATCTCACCTCCACCCACCTCCACCTCACACGCAACGAGTTAGAGAAACACACCACCATACTCGATAAAGAAAGTGACCCAAGGAGATTACCTATACTCGAAGCGTTATATATCCAAGCCTTACATCCTAACATCAACAACCAAACTCTAGACCTTCAGATCCTTCCTTCTGCCAAAAGGCACTACCCTACAAGACCTAACGCCCCTCCTCGCCCCCCGGTGCCCTTGACGCAGCCCCCCGCGCTACCTCCTTCAGCTTCGTCTTCCGCCGGCGCCACACTGACCACACAACTTAGGCCACGACCCTCGACACGACACGCAGCCAATCAGCTTTGACCCCGCCACCCGACCAACACCATCCCGCATCCAGTGCGCCTGCGTGAAGCGGTTCCCCCTTTTGCACTCCTAGAATACCCCTCCACCAATAGGAGACTTTTGCCCCCTGATTTTCGCCTCCTCTGATCCTCCACCCTCTATATATACCCTTCCTGTTTACCTTTTATATCATCTACCCTTACTTGATAATGCTGGTTGTCCAGTGAAACGCGTCGTATATCCTGTATCATCATGTACATTTATGTAACCCTGTACCACCATGAATTTTGCTCATCTCATTCATCTACTTCCTGCCACCCAGCGAAAACTCATCAGAGACCTGGAAACTTTGAATAATAAAATTTCCAACGCAGAAATTGCCATTTCTTTCAACCTCGTATGTATTAAAGAAAAAAAAAAAAAAAAAATCTATATATATATATATATATATATATATATATATATATTACTATTTATTTATTTTATTTTTGTTTCGTCCCTGGACCTCTATCAAACTTGAACAAAACACACCCAAGACTCCCCTTCGAGAAAAGTTTGTGCAATTTTTGGTAAACATTCAAATGCCCCGGCCAAAGTCAGGATGCTCATAAATTGCTGTCTCGTTATCGCTCTGCAAGGTAATAATTGACCCTAACTGGCACTAAGGGTCATAAAAGCGCCAAACTAATTGGGCGAATGTCTTACAATCTAAAATCTAATGGGGATAAGCATGAGGGAGAAAGAGGCCAGAACCCCCCCCCCCCCCGCCCTTAACAGAACGCTTTCCTTACTTACTTGTTGCTTGTTTTGAACGATTTTGTAAAACTTAGCAAGGAACTGTCGGAGTAAGAAAAAGTAGAGACAGACACAATTAACCTTCTAACTCTCACAAGTTCTTCATAATCTGAATAAAATCGTCTACTGATGGCAAAAACATAAATATCGTCATCTTATACAAGGTAAAATATAAATGCTCCTCCTCCTCCTACTATTACTACTACTACTACTACTACTACTACTACTACTACTACTACTACTTTTTTTTATTATTTTAAACCACTCAGTCTGTGCATCCCCTCTTTGGACCCTAGACCAGGTCAGAATAGTCATCAAAGCGCCTGACTTCGTTGTCATTCAGCTACTTCCTATTCCGGGGTAAGCACTCAGACTCATCATCGTGGATTACTACTACTACATTGATTTTTATTTAATATTTTTCATACATTTCATGTTACTACTACTACCATCACCACCTCCACCATCACCACCACCACTACCATATATTTAATATTGTACACATACTAAATTTCACAAGCATCAGATACTACTATTCTACACCATGCAACTTCAATCCAGTCTCCTTCCTATGTGACCCTCTGCCACTGCTGCCTCGTAGTCTACTTCTGCCACCGTCACTGGTTGTGGTGCAGACCTTCTTGTTCCCCGCAGGCATAGTAGTGCTGATCTGAGCAATGAGAAAGATAGACGGCATCTCATCCAGGCTACGACGTGGCTCCTAGGCTGTTGCTTCTTCTCTGCGATGATCTCTGCTAGCCTTGAATAGAAGCACTGGGCCCTGGGTCCCATCCCTCCTGATGTGGTGAAGTCTAGTGGGGTAAAGCTGCCATGTTCGACGTGTAAGATCCTTTCTCCATATGTCCTGACCTTCTCTCGTTCGTTCCTCTTGTGTGCAGCCTCCAGAGACAGCTCGCTGTAGCTGTGGGCCATTGGGTCAAATACTCTTATGTCAAAGAACGCTCGCTGTGCATTTGTCCAAAAGCCTCTTGCACTAACGTCCAATCTTGCTTCAGTGGATGTGTTGGCCGTCCTGTGCTGCATGATCTCTCCATCCAAGGGAATGAGTGATGGTTCGCTCACCACATCTCTACACACCTCCCTGAGCATGTTCGCTGTTACATCTCTTACTTCATCGTGCCTGATGCTGATGAATCCTCCTTTCTTACATATCATGGTGTGGTCTGTATCGTTGATGGTTCCACAAACGCATCGATCGGACAGTCCTTCAATCGGCCAATCATACCTCAGTGCAATAGCATCATTAAATTCTTGTTTGTTGAGATTGAAGCTTTTTGCTTTGATTGGTAGTGTTGTCAGCCAATTTGAAGCGCCCGTTTCTTGTGCTATTTGTAGTTTTCTTGTTTGTCTCGGGTGAAGTTGTCCCTTCAATTGTGCCAGGTCATTTTTCTGTGAGTTTTGCCTCTCTGACGTGATGGTCTTTCTGATGTTGTAGATGTCTGCCTGGTCTACTTCACCCTCAGAATCTTGTGCTATGATACGGTCAGTGAGAGATCCTGTTATCTTTACTGAGTTCTGGTATTCCGTTACCGCCCTGTTCACTGGGTCGATGATTCCCATCCCTCCCAACCTAGGAGGCAGTGCGAGCAGCTCCCTCTCTGTATCATTCGGGGTGTGCAACTTTATCCACGCTGGGATGAGTTTGTCTCTGATGGCATCTTCCAGCGGTTGAAGTAATGCGCTCACATTTGGAACGGTTCTCATCAAGTAGGTCCAGCGATGTTTGACCCCATATGTGAATGCCGAATACGCGGCCTGTGGTTCCGTCTTTGCAATATTGGCCAGTTTCTCAATTTCTTTTACCCATTCTCTGACCTTCTCCTCTATGTATTTGTTCTTGAACTCTTCCGTGCCGATCACCGCCCCAAGGTGACGCTGTCCGTCCTTTGTTACTACCACTTCACTACCGCTGAAAGCTTCTACCGCCCTTTCATAATGTTCTGTTTTTACTATTAGTATTGACTTTCTGGCATTTGGATGGTACCCTATTTTTGGTCCTACCTCTGATATTTGCTCCCACCAGTGCTTGAGATTGTTGACTTTTCCCGCTCCAGTGAGATCGTCTGCATAGGCCACCTGCTTTACTTGCGTCGCCTCATGGCTTGTTAAGGTTAGCAACACTGAGAGACCTAAGGCGTACATTGCCATTGCTACTGGGTCACCTTGTATGGTTCCTTCCATTGATTTCAGAGGTGTTCCCCTTCGTGTGTTCTGGTTGTTTACTATGAAGAGGTCCGCAGGCTTTTTATAGGTGTTCTCTACATAGCTGGCAAAACTGGGGCATTTTACTTTGATGTTATTCATTGCCGTCTTTCTGTTGATGGATACTACTACTACTACTACTACTACTACTACTACTACTACTACTCAAATGCTGAAAATAATATAAATACTACAATCGATATATTTTCAGCTGACGGTAAATTACATTATCCTCGCCTTAATTACTCAGCTTTTGCATATATTTTGCAGCAAAATGTGCTTTTAATTGTGAAAAATTTGGTATTCATATGATACAGCTAGAGACGTGGTAGTTGCCATGTATTTAAATTAACCCATTCAGTACCGGTGGCATCCTTGTAATTGTATACTGGCAACTATTAGACGATTTTATTTAGTTTACGAAGGTTGTCTTCCAAATAAAAGGCTACAGACTATCTCAAATTAATCTTAATTAGTCTTTGTAGCTACCATATAACCTTCCTAAGCTTCATAAATGTAACTGGAATCAAATAATAAAGACGTCACCGGTACTGAAAGAGCTAAGTATCGAAAATTCAGTTGCTAAAGGCGGTGTCACACGAAAGATTTATTCGTCCATTTTAACGAGCAATTATATTTTTCAAATTCAAATAATTGATTTAGCTCATAAATATACAAGGATAGTTTTACACAATAATTGATATAAGCTGAGCCCGCTATGCTTTCCAGCAGGCATCTTGTTTTATGTTGATGCTGTCACTAATGATACACGGCAGCTATGAGGTAAACAAAAAATTACAATATAAGCAATGAGTACTGAAAAATAGAGAACACATTTTTTATAAAGTAAAATATTTAAAAATATAAAAAAATATTAGGAACATCACGTGGTCTCATTCAATAAGGTATTCTGTATACTGGAGTGTATTTGCATGATACAATAATGTTTGATGTTATATTTGAATGCATTAATGGCGGATGAAGACTTGATATCACTGGGAAGTGTGTTCCACAATTGACAACCTTGATATTGTACAAATAATTGTGACTGGGTAGAATAAACAAATGGGACTGCTAATTCGTTTTCATATATAAGATTATAATTAGTGTTATGTTTAATTATATATTTCTTTCGATTACGGGATATCATTCGTTATAAAACTCCGTAATTACATAATTAAACTTTACAAATGCCTCATCGGAGCTAGCACAAGTTTTCATATTTTCCCAGTTAGCCTATAGTTATGTACCCGAGCACTAAATTTGGCATCGTATTTCACTCCTTTCATTCTAAAACGTATAGCTTGGTATTTGTCTTGTTTGTCAATATCCCTATTGCGATAACTCAAGACAACTCTGGCAGCTGGCAGCTTGAAAATAGAAGTTCCATAAGACTTTAACTTGCAAACATAATCTGGTTTCCAATGCCCATGCGAAAAAGCCTCAAAATAGTTTGAGAAAAACTTGATCGTCGAAAATTGCCGGAATATTTGCTCGTGTGACCCTACCCTGAGGGATTCAATTTACCATCAGCCGGAGAAAATCAGACTAGAATAATAATAGTAATAAGAAAAAGCTCGCACCTGCCACCCTGCCATCCCCGCCTCACTCGCTTCTATTTTCAGCTTCTATTTGTGTGTTTCCAGACTTGATGTGTTGATTATTTCCGTGGCTTTGTGGCTTGCTTGTTGTCTTCGTGTGTGTGTGTGTGTGTGTGTGTGTGTGTGTGTGTTTAATAATGATAACATATGGAATAATTGAGTTACAATTGAGTACAAGAATTTATGTGCTTTTATAATTCCTGTGTGTGAAAGTGTGTGTGTGTTGCGCGCTTAATAGAAACTCGAGTATACCGAATTTCAGACAACCTTGGCATAGATAGCCTTAATGTCTTCGTTATCTATGTATTGCCTCTCTCACTGCTGATTGTTCATCCTATACCCTGTTCCAAATAAATAAGCAAACACTCTTGAACATTAATTGCTGTAACTAAAAATACGACTAGAGTAATCCAGCAACTATTTTTACCATTTGAGATGGGTCAACCAAGAAATAAGTGTGGACATTTACTTCTATAACTAAACAACTTCCCTGTTCCAAATAAGTAGGCCAACAATTTTGAACATTAATCTCTGTAACTAAAAAACGATTAGAGTAATCGAGCAAATATTTTTACAATTTGGGAAGGGTCAGCCAGGAAATAAGTGTGGACATATACGGCCCATTTGCTCCAGCCCTTTTTGAATTACAGAGGTTAGGGTTAATGATTTATGGCCTACCCATTTAGAACAGGGTATCATTCACTTTACGCTACTTTCACTTTACTCATTTTTTAAACCTATTTAAATGGTTTTTCGTTTTATTTTACTATAATTCATACATTATAGGTAGGTCAGCAATCGTGAACCCTAACCTCTGTAACTCAATGATGGTTAGCACGAATGGGCTGTAAATTTCCACACTTATTCCCTGGATGGCCCTTCGCAAATGGTAGAAATAATAGCTTGATGACTCTAATTATTTATGATTTATAGAGGTTAGAGATCAAAATATTTGGCCTACATCTAACGAATGGACTTTAGGCATTGTGTTGTGACTTGTTTTAAATATAATTAAATTTGTTTGCATTTTCTAGTCTTTGCCTTTATGGAAAATAGATAAGGACAAAATTGGAAAATACCCTACGACCGTCCCCCCCCCCCCCCTCCCCACACACACACACACACACTCCTCTCTCTCTCCCGCTCTCGCTCTCTCTCTCTCTCGTTCTCTCTCTCTCTCTCTCTAATGGTCACTTCCGGCTCGTTCTATCTTCGTCCCTTCATCAATCTCCATCGACCCCCCCCCCCCCCTCCTCCCCTTTCCTTGCCTTCACCTCTCTCTTTATGTTGCCTTGTCTCATATATATATATATATATATATATATATATATATATATATATATATATGCATGCAGCAGTGTGGCTCAAAATGTTGTTACCCGCCTGACAGAAACTTGCAATGTTGCCTCTCTAAACAATATCTTCATAACCAGTATATACATTGCTTTGTATAATGGCCAATTGAACGCAATAGGTAGTAAAAGCTACTGGTATATATATAAAAATGTTAACACCAATAAATATATAGAGAATTATGAGTATAAGACGAAATATGCACAATAACAAATGTATTCACTTCTTGGGGCGGTTTAAATACTGTATATATATATATATATATATATATATGTTAGTATAGCCAGGTAATAGATTCTCTTTTAAACAGACGAGGTTAAAGGCAACAGCAGTTTCAGCATGCAAAATACTGATATGCTGAAACTGCTGTTGCCTTTAACCTTGTCTGTTTAAAAGAGAATATATATATATATATATATATATATATATATATATATATATATATATATATATATATATATATATATATATAAATAACTATATCAATGAAATGTTAGATTAAGTATCAGTAGCACATAATATTTCACAACTTCATTCTGTACTATGAATTTCCCAGTAGAAACTTGTTCATTTTGCTGGGGGCTTGTTTCCCCAACTATAATGTGCATGCCAATCCAAAGCCGGAGGAAGTGGTGGGTGAGGAGAAAGCCTTCTGTTTTGCTGTCTTAACCTTCCATTTCGTAGCAAATCCTATGTTACATAAGCCCGGATCGAGTGCCTAGTATAGGGACCACGAGGTATGCGCAGTCTCTGTATCTATGTAACTCAATCTCTCTCTCTCTCTCACACACACACACACATTCACATTCTCAACATACCCTCCTCCACATACACTACCTACCTCTCTCTCACTTTCCGCTCTGCCCTTCACACCTCTCTGCACTCTCTCTCTCTCTCCCCTTTCTCACCTTTTATTCGCTACCCTCGCCTATTCTTTTATGTGTACAGAGAGGTTTTTCTATTTTGGTTCTTCTCTACACCTTTTTCGGAGTTTCATTTTTTTAACACCTTCAGTACCAGTGATGTTTATCCTTTTGCTACTATTAATCGATTTTAGTCATCTTAGGAGGGACCTCTAGCAAGTATAAGGCATTGCCCAATCTCAAATAACCCCCTTTAGCTACCACAGATTCTTCCTAAGCTGCATACATCCTTCTAAATATAGCTAGAATATAACATAACGACGTCACTGGTACCGAAAGGGTTACACCACAATAAGTAGTATATGCTTGTAAATGATAATGCCATAGATTTGTTCACGTATAAAGCTTTTTGTTAATATTGTATTCAATGTTGCACAACGTGACTCCTGCAGAAACTTCCCTCTCCTACTGCATAGTTAAAAAGACCTTCCTCATCACTTGCTCTTTAGCTAGATAGTAACCTTTTCTGTTACGGCGACATCTTTTAAATATTATTCTAGCTTTACTTAGACGATTTTGTGCTGTTATGTAAGGATCAGTGGTAGTACAAATGGTTACGTGAGATAGTTCGAAGTATGTTAATTACTGGAGACCCTTTTATAACTTAGTGTAATCGTCTAGTAATAGCCAGAGTAAAGTTAAAAGGACGGCACAGGTACTGAATGGGTTAAGCTTGAAGATATATATATATATATATATATATATATTGTAAAGCTTAAAAAAGCTGAGCTTTAAAACAATAATATGTTATATCTCAGTATGTCATAAGATAAGATAATATATTGCATAATTGTGTATAGGTACATTTTGTGTATACTTCCTCAAAATAATTTGAAGATTATGCCGGATTTTGACCGTTTACTCTGGTTTATTAAATGTTAAAATTTAATTTACGGCTTTCTACTGTTACATTATTTTACATATATTTTATTGACTGTTAAAAATCCCTGTAATTAACTGCTTGATGTGAAACAGGAATCAGCATTCGGTACATTACAATAACAGAGACAGATACATGGAATATCTGCTTGTGGCAACCTCGATGTTTGTTATTTCAGATATTTTCCAGTACTGCTTCATTAGCTTACGTCATTGTATCCTAAGTTTATGATCAATTTTATACAATTCTCAAATATGTTGTCCTGATGTTGAAATGTATTTTTCTTTCGCTATATTCATGGATTTTTGTTTTAGAATGAAGTAATAATATAGGCTATGCCAGTAAACGTTTTATAATAAATTTGATTAGTTAAGAATGTTTACATTGAAGCCGCATTTTGACAATGAACGTATGTGTTTTAACATGATTCTTGAATTTTAAAACTACCATAGTTTCATAAATTGGAATGTTTGAGTATTACTGGTACTTTAAAATTAGCGTTAAAAATATGACGCTAAAACCCAAGAAAAATAGTGAATAACCTGAAGCCTACTTAGCTAACACGGCGGCGAAAAAAGCCTAAGAAAAAATCCACGTAAAAATAGTGGGTGTTGCCTGTGACGCGAGGAGGACATGTTTACGACGTGTTTATGACGGGGGGAGAGGGAGCGGGAGGCCGTGGGGGGGGGGGGAGAGAAGAGAGAGATATTCTACCTTACCCTCGTGGGTGATCCCCCCCCCCCTCCCTGGTCTCCCCCCCCACCCTTGTTATGTTTTGCCATTCTCTCTCTCTCTCCCATCATTTTGTGTCATCCTACCTGTCTCGTGTTGTTATGATTGTTGTGTTATCCTGACGGTCTGGATTTGAATCTGTACGGGGTAAGAAATCAAATGCACATCTGTGCACGCACTCACGCCCACATTTACCCCCTCCCCCATCTCTCTCTCTCTCTCTCTCTCTATATAATATATATATATTATATATATAATATATATATATATATATATATATTTATATATATATATATATATATATATATTATATATTTATATATATATTTATATATATATATATATATATACATATATATATATATATACAGTATATATATATATATATATATATATATATATATATATATATATATATATAATTGTTTTAGTGTTGCAAAATTATTTGTAATGGTATTTAAAAGGGGGTATAATATTATTTAGAAAGTGCAATTTTAAATGAGGGTATAGAATAATTACTAGGGTAAGTATTACGGTTCGAGTATCTCTTAAGATGAGTCGAACTATATTTACATACAACGGTATAAAGTCATTAACAGGGTAAACGTGTCTGGTAATCCAGTCAACGGACGTCCACACCATAGGAACCAGTCACTATTTTACCGGTATTCTCTATAGTTTTCTTCTATCTTGTTACTTACCATCTGCCTTTTCCTAGTTTTATCTATTTATGCCGACGTTATTTAATTTCTTGTTCTTTCCCTCAAGCCTGTTTTCCTTCATTCTCCCCGGGTCTTTGTTTTCTACTAAGTGACTCTCCTCGTTGATATGCTACCTCTTTGTTCTGTGTAGCTGGATGGACACTATATATCTATCTATCTATATACTCAGGCCCAATCCCCACTTTTCCTTTTTTTTTTGGGGGGGGGGGGGCGACTCAAGACAGAGCCAGAATAGGGATAACACAACATCAAACAATGAACACACAAACATAAAATACAAATACACACACATGGATGGACACGAGAGCTATAATTCCCGGCAACTTCCTTTCGACAGACATTTGAGAATATTGTTTTGCCCTGTATTCGGGAACTGGTCTGAAAATATGTTTTCATAGGCGACAACATTCTTATTAACTCTTTGAAGATTATGACGTACTTTGACAGTTTATTCTGGTTTTTATGAGACTATTTTTAACAATTTAGGAAGGCTCTGTGGGAATCCTAAGGGTCTCATGCCTCATGTTTAGTCTCTTTAGTTTTGAGATTTTAAGATTTTTGCTCCATTAGTTTGACGATTATAAGAATTTGTGTACCATTTAGGAGTATATTGTTCCTGGCAAGCGATAGCGTGCCTGTAATTTACGTGGAACCGACCTTCCGCCGGGATATTCTTCTTCCGAAAAATTGACAAATTTATCTCGGAGGGGAGTGGGGGTATTTGTGTAAGCTTAATGGAAGTCTTGGGAGGAAACTAAAAAAAATAATAATAAATAAATAAATAAACAAACAAATACATACAAACCTCCCCTTCAGCATAGGTAGCATCACAGAACACAAGATACAAGGTTTACTGGGTTAAGGGGGGTGACCTGCTTTTTGTTATTACTGTCCTTTTCTCTCTTTCTCTGGCTTGTATCCATTTGGCCACTGTTTTAAGACGTTTATCCCCATCCAGGTGTAATTTTTTTACTGGTGAGCGGTAGCGAGCCAGCATATTTTTTATTTTTGTTTGACAGCAGGCTAAATTTGTAAATTTTTCGATAGAAACATTTCTAAGCCGGATTTCTTCATATAATGCTGGCTCGCTATCGCTCGCCAGGAAGAAATCGACACCTAGATGGGGATAAACGTCTTAAAATAGTTGTCTGAAGGGGGCCCAATGGATACAAGCCAGAGAAAGAGAGAAAAGGACAGACATAACAAAAAGCAGGTCACCCCCCTTAAGGGGATATTTGTATATATTTGTACTTATATGTTCATTCATTCATCTAATTGTTTATTATATTTATTTTCCTCCCATAACTTCCATCAAGCTTTAAAACGTACCTCTAAGACACTCATTCGTACTATATGTGTACATTTTGCGATAGAATAATGTTCCGGCCGAATTAAAGGCTCGCGAACGCTCGCCAAGAAATAATCGATAACTAAATGGCACGAAAGGTTTTAATATTGACAGATATTTGTGGCGAAAAGTCTAAAAAGTGCCAACTTAATGGGCCGAACGTCTTAAAATCACCAAACTAATGGGGCTAAATATAAGGGTGAAGGGTGTCCACAACTAGCAATTTTTGTCCACTAAAAAATAAACATACAGAGTCATGTGCAGTTAAATTTTTTAAAAGAAATAATCATGCAAGGAATATACAGTATATGCAGGCGAAGGAAGTGATTAAGAACAATTAGTAAGCAGCCAACCGAGAAGTAAAAGCATGGGAGTAAATACATTGCTTGAAGAACTAAGGAAGAAACATAAAACTTTGCATAAATTGGTTTGAAAATTGTAAGACACTGCATTACCAGAGCGAGTGTTGTCGTCGATAGATATTTAGAATATTTACTAAGGTCAAAGTTAAAGCTTAATTAATTAATTGACCTAATCTAATATCATACAATGATATTGTAGGTCAAAGAATAAACACTATGAACTAACAAGGAAATTTATGTTGATAGTGACCAGCTTTGATCCTAAATTAATACACACACGCACACACACGCACGCACGCACGCACGCACGCACGCACGCACGCACGCACGCACACACGCACTACTTGCGTTAATATACAGACCTCCAGCTCAATCAGTGCAAACTGACCAAGAAAGTTACGAAAAAATTGCAGATGTAAGTAACTCGCAAGATACCGTAATTTTTGGTGACTTTAATTTACCTGTGACTAAGTGGGGCGATACTCTTACTTCACACTCTGGACATGACTTGTATACGAACTTGCAAGAGAGTTCGCTTTATCAATTTGTTCGAACGCCGACCCGTGGTAATAACGTTCTTGACATTGTACTTGCAACAAAAGAAGTAATAGAGAATTTGAATGTTGGTGATGAATTCAGTAACAGCGACCATCGTACGATAACTTTCACTTTAAAGTTTACTAGTAACGAACCAAATAGTAGCATCGAAAAAGTCCCTAATTTCAAGAAAGCAAACTTTCATAAACTTAGAGCTATGTTTAAAGAAACTGACTGGAGCTTTTTAATTAACAATAACGACATAAATACATCTTCGAAGTTATTCGAAACCACTTACCTAAAAGCAGTGCAAGACTGCATACCATCGAAAATACGGTGTCCAGGCCATAATAATAAGCCCAAATGGTGGAATAAAGATATTTCAAATTGTCTGCTTGCTAAAAAATTTGCTAATGATAGATTAAAATCTTCACAAAATGACGAAGAACGGGTGAAATTTGTAGAGCTACGACGCAAAGCCAAAACGTTAATTAAGCAAAGTAAAAAGACCCTAGAGTTACATATTGCGAATCAAAGTAAATAAAAAGACCCTAGAGTTACATATTGCGAATCAAAGTAAAACAAACCCGAAAGAATTCTATAGTTATATCAGAAAGAAAAAAGTAGTTACCGGTACTTCAACTGTTGGACCGTTAGTCGATGAAAATGGAGAATACACCAAAGACGAAGTACAAATGAGTAATGCCCTCAATACCTTCTTTGCATCAGTTTTTACAACAGAAGACCTCAGTGATATCCCTACACCATCGCCGATTCAGATTGATAATTCAGATGTTCTAAGTAATATCACCGTTACAGAGAGAGAAGTATTGAATTGTTTAGATAAACTCAAGTTAAATAAAACGCCTGGACCTGATACAATCTCGCCTAGAGTTATAAAGGAAGCTAAGGATGAGCTCTGCAAACCACTGACATTACTATTCAATAAATCCTTGCAGTCTGGAACTATGCCTGATCAGTGGAAGCTAGCCAACGTAACACTGATATTCAAAAAAGGCAGCAAATCCCTACCCAGTAACTATCATCCAATTAGCTTAACCTCAGTTGTATGTAAAATGCTAGAAACGGTCATAAGAGACAGACTCGTAAATCACTTAGAGGAAAATAACATACTTAAAGATACTCAACACGGCTTTCGTAATATTAAAAGCGCATGGAATACAAGACGGTGTGTTGAAATGGATAGAAAATTGGCTCAGTGACAGAAAGCAAAGAGTAGTCATAAACGGTAAGGCATCTAAATGGACCAATGTAAGTAGCGGGGGGTACCCCAGGGATCGGTACTAGGACCAATTCTCTTTCTAATTTACATCAACGACATAGATGAGGGTCTCACCTGTACAATCTCAAAATTTGCTGACGATACAAAAATTGCAAATAGCGTACTCTCGAAAGAACAAGTTGACGATATGCAACACAATCTAGATAAATTGTCATGTTGGGCCCAAATTTGGCAAATGAGTTTCAATGCGGATAAATGTAAAGTACTACATATCGGATACCTAAATGAGAAAGCAAACTATTCGATGAATGGCACTCAGCTTAAGAATGTAAACAGAGAAACCGATCTGGGAGTAACAATATCGAGTAACCTAAAACCGAGTCAACAATGTTCAGAAGTTGTTAAGAAGGCAAACAAAATAATTGGCTTTATAGGCAGGTCATTTGAGCATAAATCCAAAGAAGTTATCCTAACCCTTTACAATTCCTTAGTCCGCCCTCTTCTGGAATACTGCGTTCAATCCTGGTGCCCTTATTACCAAAAAGATATAAACAGCTAGAACGAGTTCAACGTAGAGTTACCAAAATGATACCTAGCCTAAAGAACAAACCATACGAAGAGCGAAGAGCGTCTTAGAGAATTAAATCTATTTCCTTTAACCCAGCGCAGATTAAGAGGTGACTTAATTCAAGTGTTCAAAATCATCAGGGGCATCGACAATATGAACTGTAGTAAGTACTCCACTATCGACCAATCTAATTACACGCGGGGAAACGGTTGCAAAATTATTGGTAAATCTTTTAACTCACACGAATCTAAGAATTTCTTCTTCAATCGAGTTGTCAACTTGTGGAATGGGCTTCCCCGAGACGTTATAGACTGCATCACCATTGATTCATTTAAACTCCGCCTAGACAAATATCTCGCATCAAACCCGCGACTGACTGCGTTTGTAAATGAATAACTTTATTTCATCCCCCCCTCAGTTGCTAACCCATCTGTCCCCTACTAACTTCCTAATCCTGCCACGGACATTAGTTCCCTTTCCAATGTCCCCTTACCCACTCTAAACCACTGTTTGGACACTTGATCCTCAGTGTTTTGGAGGACAAGCAGCCTAGAAGGGTCACTAGATATGTTGTTGCTTGATTTCCTTTGTACTCCTTTGTACACACACACACACACACACACAGATAGATAGATAGATAGATAGTTTATTGACCATAGCTTACATTTTTACATTAGTATATAATACAAACACTTTATAAAGTTCGAATATAGAATATAGAACTTTGCATTTTAAACTACAACTGTAGTCCAACATAAGATTAATATCGTTATTTATTTATAACATATCAAATCATTAAAGGTAAACACTTTCATATTATTACATACACATTACCAAATATTAAAGATAAACAGACAACATATCGTGAACCACTTTACATAATATAACATCAGGCATAATCTGGTTTGAGAATAGATTTTCCATTGTTTCGAAGTTGTGAGTGTGTCTTAGATGTTGTGTGAGTGAACAATTCTGAACTACGTGTCGTTCCGTTTGTATTTCACCACAAACACATAGTCTTTCTTCGAGAGGTAAACGCCGGCGACCCAGTCTGTTCCATCTCCCTGTCTCACACGCTAAGGAATGACCACTCACACGAAACCTAGTGAAAGATATTCGGTGAATTTCGTTTATGGTATGTTTATTCTTGTAAACAAATGGTACTGTAAATTCTGGGTTTATTTCTTTATATGTCTTTCGTCTTGATGAATCGCTATTTGTAATGTTAATTGCAATCCTCTGCATAGACACGCTTAAATCTACAACATCCTTCGATATAAAATCCTTTATCAGCCTGCTTACAATAGTATTTGTGTTGGTCACCGTTTTAATAACAAATCATAATGGATCATCGGTGTATTCAGACCTTTCCTGCCACATTGAATGAAAAAATGTGTGTTGCTTGTATTTAACTAGATCTTATAAAGGTGGATATCCTGACTCAACGTAACACATATCATTACAAGTGGTTCGTCTCACACCGAGTAATTGCTTCAGACACCAGTTATACAATTTGATCATAGGTTTCATATCAGCGCCTACCCATGACTCACAACCGTACAAAAGAGACATGAGCGCTGCTCCGAATACTCGCCATTTTACTACAAAAGGAACATCATTGTTTTTAGAAATAAAGGATACAAATTTCGCAAAATACTGGGTCGCAAGACCCAGATACCGTGTGTGACCCCGGGGAGGCACAATAGGAGGCTATGTACTGACAGAGTGAGACTTACGCACTGGGCTCCCCTTTTCATCACAAGGGTTAGCCAGCGGCAGCAGCTGAAACTGCCCGCTAACCTTTCCTACCTCCCCGTCCTCATTCAGACTCCCCTCCCGCCCTCGCCACTGCCCGCTAACCTTTCCTACAGGAGTCAGGAGTCAGAGTGAAGCTTCGGGCTGGCGGTCACCTCAATGCTACCTTTCTTTCCTACCTCCCCGTCCTTATTCAGACTCCCCTCCCGCCCTCGCCACTGCCCGCTAACCATTCCAACTCAATTTGGAATGAAAGTACTTGGTAGCAAAATAACGTGTGTGTGTGTGTGTTTGAGAGAGAGAGAGAGAGCAAGAGCGAGTACTAGCAGGGAACCAGACCACCTCGTTGGGACCAATTTGACTGTCTGGACCCGTGAATTCACATAACCATGCAACTTTTTCCGTAAAGGCGTTGTAACACCACAACTCTACGGCCCGTTAAAGCCAAGTTTTGGACGAAGAACGGTATAGTAAAAATGTCAGTATAGTTAGTTTATTTCAGCTGATGGTAAATTGAATCCCTTAGCAACTGAGTTTTCTATATTTAATGGAACAATATAAATCTACTGTGTACCTGCGCCGTATTAATGCCAAGTTCTCGTAATTAACAAACTATTTCGATAAAAAAATATATACGTAATAGCCGAGTAATCAAGATAGTAACATAGCCATTCACCATCAGCTGGGAAACATAAAATATATTTAGGCTAGGCAGTTTTAAAAGGTTGCAATATATGACTTAGGCACGTGTGGTGTCTATATGTGGACACAGTCATTCTTCTACGCAACAACAACTAAACTCTGGAACTCTCCCTCATTCTGTCTTTCCCTCATTTCATGAATTAAACTGCTTCAAGCTCCATATGCCCAGACAGTTTGACTTTAATGGGGTAGTACTCGCTTTTTCTGAACCCACTTCTCCCTCATGTTTAGCATATTAGTTTTGAGGTTTTTAGACGTTCGCTCCATTAGTTTGGCAATTTTGAGACCTTTCGCCTCATTTTTTGTGTCAATATTAAGACCTTTCGTGCCCTATAGGTGTCGATTTTTTCCTGGCGAGCGATACCGAGCCTCTAATTTTCGAAGGAACCGGCCTTCGGCCAGGACATTTTTCTACCGAAAAATTTACAAAATAATCTTGAAAGGGGGTCTAGGCGGTGTTTTTCTAAGCTTGTTGGAGGTCTAGTGAGGAAACTCAAAAATAAATTAATAAATTATATAGAGACCAAAAAACAAGTACTACCCCCTTAACGTACCTTTAATTAGGCTCTCTTTCACTCTTTTAACTTGAAGGGGGGGGGGGGGGGGACTTTACACAGGCAGCTTTGTCTTTTGTCTCCTTCGTACACAAAGACAAAAATAAATAAATACATTAATAAATATAATACATAGATAAAAAAATGTCAAATGTTAATCACTGTCTATAAAATAATACAGCACCATCGTACAATAATACAGCACCATCGTACAATAATACAACACCATCGTACAATAATACAGCACCATCGTACAATGTGTTTCCCTCCAGCACATGATCCACAACAACAGCTACCTCACCACTTTCTACCAGTGTACAGTTGTGAGCATTAGTAGCGACGCCGACACTTCAATCTGTTTCGAACCCAACAAAACAATGCAGTACATTAGTATATATTTAATACTTCGGAAATAGGCTTTAAAGGGGGAAGAGTTTATTTATTGGTAAATGTATTTATTTATTTATTTGTATTATTATTATATATAGTATTTTATCCAGCTTCCTCCCTGAACCTCCATCAAGCTTCAAAAAATATCCGCAAGATAAATTTGTACATATTTTGGTAGAAAAATTTCCCGGCCGAAGGCCGATTCTTTTTAAATTACAGGTTGGCTATCGCTCACCATGAAAAAATCGACACCTAAATGGCATGCAAGGTCTTATATTGACAAAGAAATGAGGCGAAAAGTCTGAAAATTGTCAAACTAGTGGGCGTCTTAAAATCTGAAAATGAATGAGGATAAACATGATGTAGAAGGGGGGCCAGAGGAACCAATCATCCCCCCTTAAAGGTTCCAAGATTCAAATGGGCGTATATCTCGTTTCCAGACCGTCCCTTGCCAACTGCAGTCCCACTAATGAAAGTCGACCCTGTTTGTTTGTATTAGTCGGCCCTTTCCTCACTTAGTACGGAGCATAAATGTCGGAACTCGTGATAGGGGGCGCGTACGAGAGAGAGAGCGAGAGAGAGATCGTTATTATTGGTATTATTTCAGTGTCCTCCCTAGGCCTCCATCAAGCTTAAAAACAACATCCTTTCGAGATTAATGTGTAAATATTTTGGTAGAAAAATGTCCCTGCCGAAAGCCGATTCCTCCAAAATCACAGGCTCGCTATCGCTGGCCAGGAAACTAACTCGACACATAAATGGCACGAAAAGTCTTAATATTGACAAAGAAATGAAGCAAAAGTTCTTAAAATCGACAAAATAAGTGGGCGAACGTCTTAGAATCTCACAACTAATTGGGCTAAACATGAGGGAGAAGGGGGTTCACAAAACACAACTACCTCCCCCACAATAGAAGGGCTCGACACCATCTGACAGAAGTTTGGTTCGGACGAAGACATGTGGAAGCTCTCTGTAATATTATCTACTGTAGCTTACATCTTCGGATACATATTGGGCATAAACTTAATTGAAACAGCTTCTATACTTATTAAATATTGTAAAGACTTCATTGAATAATCCTTATTGAATACAACAATCTTCTATGCTTATATAATAATTATTGTAAATACTTCATTGAGTCATCCTCGCATTCTT
The DNA here is from genome assembly GCA_032716605.1 of Paralithodes platypus. NCBI lineage: Eukaryota > Metazoa > Arthropoda > Malacostraca > Decapoda > Lithodidae > Paralithodes > Paralithodes platypus. The sequence goes on along the minus strand of CM064497.1, from coordinate 19,759,268 downwards.
ACAACGATTTGAATACACATTAAATGTTCTGCATAACCAAATTCACAGATACAACCAACGTACCATATTTTTGTATTTATTTTTTGTTCTGCAGCTGGGATTTCGATTGTAATTACCTGATATATATTCTGAGTGTAGCCGACCTGAATTGCGAAGAATATTGCAGAAAGGCCTATAGAAACAGAAACTACTAGATAGTATCATCTTCCCCATGTAGAGAAACTGCCTTTGTAAAGACATAAATACGGAAGAATTGTTCTCTTTTCAAATCATGTTGGGGAAACTTTTAAATAATTGTTGGTTACAAGAGGATATTTTTGTCAGTAAGTCAGATGCACACCCACACCCACCTACCCACACACACACACACAAACACACACACAGCTGATGGCTACCTAAGCCTTCGGGCGAGACGGTACCGTCTATAGTGAGAATGGTACCATACAGATCCACCCTAAGCCTTCGTTTCCGATGTCGCCAATTGGCTAAATACAGACTACACACACATCCACAGCCATTCCAACGATACATATAACACCTACTCATATAGGAGGCGGGAAATAACGAGCATGCTCACTCCCGTAATACAACTAGAGTAAGTACAACTAGGGTAAGTACACACACACACACACACACACACACACACATATATTTATTTATTTATATATAGGCTTATACAGTATATAATATATATAGAGAGAGAGAGAGAGGAAGAAGAAGAAAGACAGTCATAAAAGAGGAAGGTCGAGGGTAATTGAGAAAGATTGAAACTGTATCGAGGAAGGGGAGCCAGGATTTGTTTTATAACTTGATATACACATAGGAAAGAGAAAAAGTAAAGAGAAAAAGAAGAAAGAACAAGAGGAAAATGAAAAAGAAGAAAGAGGAACGAGACAAAAGTTGTACTTTCTATGAACCTCCTTTTATTCAGCTTAGGAATCGTCTAAATGTAGCTGAAATAATATAAAAAAGACGTCACCGGTACAGACAATGTTAACACCCATACCTGCACATAGTATTTGTATTTGCATTACACTTTTAGTATATTGCATTAAATTTGTATTACACTGTGCATGACAGTATTAACCCTTTCAGCAAGATGACATCCTTTTTCCTTTGATTCTGGCTTATAGTATACGCTGTTATGCATTTTAGGAAGGACCTATGATATTCAGAGGGTTTATTGAGTCTTAGAGGTATGTTATAAGCGAAAGAAAATCGTCTAATGGTAACCAGAATATGTTGAAAACTACGTCATCGTGCTGAAGTTCGTGTAACTTTGTTCATATTGGGTTGTTATACAGAATAAGTCTGAATTGTGACTATTAAGCAAATGGCATGTTCCCAAAAGAGCTATAATATGTTTATCAATTTGAGTTTCTGAATCTATAATTGTATGTAATTATGGTGTAGATTATCTTTTATACATTCTTTGTACTTAACCCCTTGAGGATTATGACGCTATTTGACAGTTTATTCTCGCTAATTATAGACGATTTTAGACAGCTTAAGAAATCACTGTGGGAAATTAATAGGCAATAACTATCTAAATTAACCCTCGGACTGCCATATACCTTTCCTAATCTGAATAAAATCGTCTAATGATAGCCAAAGTAAGCTGTCAAAACGCGTCATATTCCTCACGGGGTAAATAAAGCTCTCGGAGGAAGTATTCGATGAGATTATTAACCTTTTCAAGATCCGATTCGCTTTCCTTTTTTGGTTTCTGGCAATCATTAGACGATTTTATTCAGTTCTGGAAGGGTTATAATATGGAAGTTATAGGGTTAATTGATATAGTCTCTACCCTTATAATTCCCACAGAGCGTTCCTAAATGCATAATATCGTCTAATGATAGCCACAATAAACTGTCAAATTGCGTCATAATCTTCAAAGGGTTAATATTTTAGGACCAGTATGATGCGGATAAAAGTGGAAGGAAATCTGTGGTAATATATTTTATTATTTATTCTCGGACTCTGTGTACAACAATTCTTGCAGCAAATTCACGAAAGGATTATGGAGATATGGGAGTGAAAATGTAAAGAGAAAATAAAGAGCGAGAGTGAGTAAAAGTGAGAGTGAGGGAAAGACAGAATTTAAGTGTGAGTGCGTGTGAGAAATAATGTGTGAGAGAGAAAGTGTCTGTGTGTGTGTGTGTGTGTGTGGGAGAGAGAGATAGAGAGTGTGTGTGTGTGTGTGTGTATATGTGTGTGTGAGAGAGTGAGTGAAACTGACAGTGAGAAAAATACATATTTATGTGTGTGAGAGAGAGAGAGAGAGACGGGAATAACGTTTCGCCTTGTTCCCTTGTTCTCCCCTCAGCGAAGTTAAGCAGCAATTTTGACTGGGTAGGGGAAAGGAAGTTAGGGAAAGAAGAGAGAGAGAGTGAGAGTGAGTTACATAGATACACAGACTGCACATACCTTGTGGTCCCTATACTAGGCAGTCCGGACTTAATGCTAACATAGAATTTGTTACAAAGTGGAAGGTAAGGATAGCAAAGCAGAAAGCTCTATAGCAGAGAGAGAGAGAGAGAGAGCAATGTGTTAACTAAAATAGGAATAATGAATACATACTATTATATATATATATATATATATATATATATATAGAGAGAGAGAGAGAGAGAGAGAGAGAGAGAGAGATAGAGAGAGAGAGAGAGAGAGAGAGAGAGAGAGAGAGAGAGAGAGAGAGAGAGAGAGAGAGAGAGAGAGAGAGAGAGAGAGAGAGAGAGAGAGAGAGAGAGAGAGAGAGAGAGAGAGAGAGAGAGAGAGATCAAATTAAAACAAGTATTGTTTGAAAAATCCCATTCAAACTTTAAATATTCCAGAAGGGATAATTAAACTAAGAAGGTCAAGCAGAAAATTACTCAATAGGAGAAATTATAAAGAAAAATACATGGACTTGCATGCAAACTAGCTCATATAATGAAACGAAAAATTTAATTTAAAAGTGCAATTAACACGAAGAACAGTGAATATTCATTATATATAACATTTGGAAAACATATACTGTAAAATTGTAGTTTTAAAAGACCAAAGCCAGTGTCCCACGAGCAGTTTTTCCGGCAATTTTTGATGAGCAAGTTTTGTTGTATTCTTAATGTTTTGAGGCTCTTTCGCATTGGATTCAGAAACTAGACTGAAGATGGATGATTTAATATTGAGGTTACCAGAAAACAATTGATCGTAACAAAATTACGGAAAAATTGCTCGTGTGACTCCGCCTATACTTAGATTACAGCAGATTACGTTAGGTGACTGAGTTTTGATTCTGCTTAAATTTTGAAGCTGCCCGACTACATTTGCCCTTAAAAATTGACGGAAAAATCACTCGGATTACATAAGATAACGTTAGGTGACTGAAGGCGGTGTCACACGAGCTCTTTTTCCGTCAATTCTTATGGGCAATTGTAGTCTTACATCTTCGCAAATTCAAGTTTGATCCGAAATTAGGCACCTAACTTAATACAACTTCAGTATAGTTTCCGATTCCAATGTGAAAGAGCCTCAAGATGTCACAAGAAAAAAAATTACTCATCGAAAAATTGCCGGACAACGCGCTCGTGTGACACTGGCTTAAGTTTTATTGCCCTTAAATTTAGAAGCTGCCCGACTTCAATTGCCCTTAATAATGGACGGAATTATCGCTCGTGTGACCCCTCCTCTACCGGGAAGGAAAAGAAACTCGGCAAGAGGCCATTACAGAGAGAGAAGACAGGTTCAGACAGAAAAAAAAAAAATGAAAAGAAACTGAAAGAATGAAAGTCGTAGAATATAAATGGCGGTGAATTTGGTGCAAAGAGGACTATAACTCGTTGGATTACTGCCCGGAGAGAGAGATTGTGATGAGAGAACACTGATATGAGGAAAAGTGTGATGAATACCAGCCGTAAAGAAGGCCGGGGCGTGTTCTTGCAGCGCCCAAGGTCGGATGCTTATATTTTGCTTTTGGGCATTAAGCTGGTAGTTTTTTTTCTTTTTTTCTATTTATTTGTTTATATATATATTTTTGTTTATTTTAGTTTCCTCCCTGGACCTCCATCAAGCTATTAAAAAACACCCCTTCGAGTTAAATTTGTACATTTTTCGGTAGAAAAAATCCCAGCCGAAGGCTGGTCCCTCCAAAATGATAGGCTCGCTATCGCTCACCAGGAAAAAATCGACACCTAAATGGTACGAAAGGTATTACAATTGACAACGAAATGGGGCTAAACTTGAGGAAGAAGTGGGACCAGAAAAAACTACCCATCTCCCCTTAAGTATGGCAAACCTATGTTTTGTCCAACAATTCCTCTCTCTGCTGCGCGTACTACCCACTATTACAGTATAATATAGGGAGTAGTGGGTATTACAGTATAATATAGGGAGTAGTGGGTATTACAGTATAATATAGGGAGTAGTGGGTATTACAGTATAATATAGGGAGTAGTGGGTATTACAGTATAATATAGGGAGTAGTGGGTATTACAGTATAATATAGGGAGTAGTGGGTATTACAGTATAATATAGGGAGTAGTGGGTATTACAGTATAATATAGGGAGTAGTGGGTATTACAGTATAATATAGGGAGTAGTGGTATTACAGTATAATATAGGGAGTAGTGGGGTATTACAGTAATATAGGGAGTATTGGGTCATTACAGTATAATCTAGGGAGTAGTGGTGGTATTTACAGTATAATATAGGGAGTAGTGGGTATTACAGTATAATATAGGGAGTAGTGGTTATTACAGTATAATATAGGGAGTAGTGGGTATTACAGTATAATATAGGGAGTAGTGGGTATTACAGTATAATATAGGGAGTAGTGGGTATTACAGTATAATATAGGGAGTAGTGGGTATTACAGTATAATATAGGGAGTAGTGGGTATTACAGTATAATATAGGGAGTAGTGGGTATTACAGTATAATATAGGGAGTAGTGGGTATTACAGTATAATATAGGGAGTAGTGGGTATTACAGTATAATATAGGGAGTAGTGGGTATTACAGTATAATATAGGGAGTAGTGGGTATTACAGTATAATATATAGGGAGTAGTGGGTATTACAGTATAATATAGGGAGTAGTGGGTATTACAGTATAATATAGGGAGTAGTGGGTATTACAGTATAATATAGGGAGTAGTGGGTATTCAAAGGTAACAACAATGATAACCCATTAACAGCGTTACAATCGTTAACCCTCTCAGTACCGGTGACGTAGTTTGTATTGAATTTCAGCTACATTTAGACGATCTTGTGAAGCTTAGAAAGGATATATGGTAGCTAAAAGGATTAATTGAGATAGTCTATAGCCTTTATATTAGTAGAAGTCCTTCCTAAGCTGAATAAAATCGTTTAAAAGTTGCCAGAATATAAAGAAAAAGATGTCACCGGTATTGAATGGGTTAAGCCCTTGAGGATTATGACGAGTTTTAATATTTTATTCTGGCTATTATTATACGATGTTACGAAGATTAAAAAGGGTGAATGGAAGTCAGAAGGTTAATATTATTGAGATAGTCTTTACCCTTTGAATTGCCACAGATCCTTCTTAAGCTACCTACCTAAGGTCACCTATGGTTGTGTTCGCCAATCTCCTAGTGGCACCAAGGAGCGCGCCGTTCTGGGTGGTACTATTGTGGCATTCCCGATCCGACACATATAATTTCAATTATTGACATAACAAAACAAATATAATACACATGGATTGCCCACAAATGTGTCTCGAGTTTACCAAGGCCCGTTCTTCGTGGTTCAATATTCAAAACCACACTTCTTTCTTATACACCAAAATAAAATAGTTAGAAATGACGCTCTATCACTCTTTCAGCTTCGGGGGAGACACTTGTTACAGACAGCTTTGCCTTTTGTCTCCTTTATACATATAGACAAAAAAGAAAGAAAACAAAACGGTTACATTATTGCAGGCTCGATAAAAATAAATCGATACCTGAATAGGGTGAGGTGTCATATTATCGACAAACTAATGGGGTGAAACGTTTTAATATCTCCAAACTAATGAGGTGAAACGTTTTAATATCTCCAAACTAATGAGGTGAAACGTTTTAATATCTCCAAACTAATGAGGTGAAATATCTTAAGATCTCCATAACTAATGAGGTGAAACAAGGAGGGTGGAATAAAATCCCCTCGTCTCAGCAGCTAGGGTTAAGTCTTCGGGAGGTGGGTGGGTGCGAGGTACTTCCATTGAGTTTCCCCTCCTCAGAGTTTGAATTTAGTTACGGGGGGATTGGCGTATTTATTTGCTCATTTATGTATATTTTTATTATGTTTTTAGTTTCCTCCCTAGACCTCCATCAAGCTTACAAAAACACCAGCCCAAGATCCTCCTTCAAGATATATCTGTACATTTTTCGATAGAAAAAAGTCCCGGGCCGAAGGCTCGTTCCTCTTAAATTACAGGCTCGTTATCGCTCGCCAGGAAAAACTCGACACCTAAATGACACGAAAAATCTTAATATTGACAAATAAATGAGGCAAAAGGTCTTAAAATCGCCAAACTCATGGGTCGAACGTCTTTAAATCTGAAAACTAATGGGGCTGAACATTAGGGAGAAGGAGGGACCAGAAAAATAGGCCTGCATCCCCCCTTAACTAATAACAGTGAGAAGTTTAATCTGGGAGCCCGGAGTTTCCCTTTTCCTCTCTCCCTGGCTTCTCTTGCTCCTGTCTTTGGTGGGGGGTTCCTTGCGGGCTCTGGTGGGTTCGCTTGGGGCTCCTATTTTCACTTTCCATATAATATTGGTGTCATATTAAGGGGGCAGGTGTTATGTGGTTGTTTATTTACTTATCATATTTATTATAATTTTAGCTTCCACCCAAGGTCTCCATAAAGCTTAAATAAACAACCTCAAGATCCACCTTCGATATTAATGTGTACTTTTTTTGGTAGGGCAAAATGTCTTAAAATCTACAAACTAATGGGGCAGACGTTTTATAATATCAGAACTAATGGAGCTAAGCATGAGGGAGCTGGGAAGCCAGAAAAAACAAACATCCCCCCTTAACATATATTTATATTTTCTCCATTATGTATCGGTGTCACCAAAGTTAACTATAACCAAAGTTGAGGAGGCATACGTGGGTTGTGGAGGCGAGGGGATGTTTAACCTAGCAAGCGCAATAGGCCTCACGGAAGTGTCTGTATAGCGTACGCGATAGTACGCGATAGGCCTCACGGAAGAGAGTCCATGAAAATATACCAAAAAACGCCCCACAGGCACTCAAATGGAAGCAATATGTGATTAGGTAGTATAATCACTCTCTAGTACCTCCTTCCTCTCCTCTACATGTATCCCCCCTCCCCTCCCTTTCCTTCCCCCCTTTCTCCCCCCACTTCCCCCTCCTCAATTATTGGCTATTAGTCCTCATATTTTCGTCATTCCTCCCTTTCCCTGCACGAAGTATGATGAGTCAAGTCTTATTAATATTAGTAGTAGTAGTATTAGTATTATTACAACTTCTTCAGGTCAAGCAAATCTGACTTGAAGAAACTGTAAAACGAAATATTATTATAATCCCTTGTGGTTTCTGAAGCGTTTTGACAGTTCATTCTGGCTATTAGTAGACGATTGTTTGTGTTCAGATTATTAAGGGTATATGAAGTGAGAGGGTCAATTGAAATATTATTTACCCTTTTAATGCCCCCAGATACTTTGTAAGTTGTATAAAACCGCCAAGCGATAGCCAGAATAAACTATCACAATGTGGCATATTCCTCAATTGAATAATAATGGCCCATCCTCAAATGGTGTTTCTATTACCATTGCGATACATATATATATATATATATATATATATATATATATATATATATATATATATATTATATATTTTTTTTCTTCTTCTAAAGTATAGATACTATAGCTCATCCAAAGTGTGTGTGTGTGTGTGTTGTGCGTGTGTTTAAATATCATGTTTTACTTACCCCTACATTATTAACATTTTACTCTCCTCGTTTTTCCCCAATGTTGTGCCCCTTCCTAAACAGTGTCCCATAGTTCCCCCTAAACGTTATGCTGTTCTCTTAATTCCGGGTATCCAGTGAACGTATAAGAGGAAAGGAATAGCCAGGAAGAGGAGGGAGGGGGAGGGGGGGGGGGGGGGGGCCCCCCCAGGGGACAGGTGGAGGGTGAAGAGGGGGAGATGAGAGGGAAGAGAGGGACCGGGAAGAGGGGGAGACGGGGGGGGGGGGGGGGGGGTTAGGGGGGAAACAGGGGGAAGGTGGAGGAGGGAGATGGAATGGGGAAGAGGGAGGGCTATGTGAGCCTGTGAGGGAGTGAACAGTTGGAGATAGGAGGGAAAGAGGCATGGGAGGAGGAAGAAGAGAAGGGAGGAGAGAGAGAGACAGCAGGGTGGAGAGGGAAGGTAAAGGGAGGAGGAGGGGGAGGGGGAGGGTGGAATGGAATGGAGAAGGGGAAGGCAAAGTGGGGGTAGGACGGGGGTGGGGAGGGGGGGGTTGAAGCAGCTCAGCCAATCAGGTAATCAACTAAACCTTCCAGTCCATCAATCACCTGCTCTCGTTAATCAATGGGGGGGGGGGGGGACTGGTGGCCGAGCGGATAAAAGCACCGTTCATTTAGTCCAGCGAAATACGGTCTGAAGCGCGTGTGGGTTCGAGTCCCCCCTGCAATGGTCGGACGAGTTTGTGAGGTAGACTCTCACATTATAATTATTGCCTATGTAGGTAACAATAAACAGCAACTTAAAGGGGAAATGTTTATTTATTGTTCGATTTAGTTATTCATATATTGTTGATTTAGTTTCCTCCCTAAATTTCTATCAAACTTAAAAGAAACATCCCCAAGATCCCCCTTCGAGATAAATTTGTAGACAAATGTTGCATTCCAGGTAATTGAGCGAGGAGTGTATGGGCAGGTGTTGTAAACATAACCCTTTCACTTCGGTCACGTCTTGTTTATCCTGGCTATCACTAGACGAATATAGTAACGAAATATTTTCATTTAGTTGTGTATTTATTATGTATTTGAGTTTGCTCCCTAGACCTTAAGCTTGTGAAATACCGTGGCAGTCAGAGTTTTCTTTCGAGAACTTTATCACCCCTTCAATTTGTAGACGTCGTTCCGAAGCTGATTAACATTGTCTAATGTTAGCCAAAATAATAATAATAACCATCATTATAGAGATGAAGGGAGTAGATGAAACCGATGAAGATGGTGATTATGAGTGAGAGAATAATGCACTTATATATAATTCGAACCGTTATTGAGTGAGTTTACTAATAACGCAAATCAAGAGATATAAGCAATAAGTATCTGCTGACTATTATTGCAACACAGTGATACAAACATTACATATGGGCTAGGCGAATCTGAAACGAACAACTCAAAATAGAGATACAAGCATTAAATCAGGACTAGGCGAATCTGAAATCTGAGAATCGGTGCATGATTGAGACTCGTGGGTTCGAGAAAGGCGAGAGGGACCTGGCTGACTGAAACTGAGGAGGCTGAATTATGAGACTTCCTGGGCGCCTCAGGATGGGAAGGGGGCTAAATTCAGGAACTGTATAGATGTAATAAAAGTCACAATGTATACGGGTTAGCGGGGTTGAGGTTATAAGGGATAATAGCACCAGGTATAAGGGTTAGTGTTAAGGAGGTATAAGGGTCAGCATAGTATGCGATATATTGGATATAATTGTTCCAGGTATAAGGGTCAGTACCAGACGCGGCAGAATAGAGGATTTAAGGGATAATAGTGCCATATATAAGGGTCAGTATCAGGGAGGTATAAGGGTCAACGAGGTAGAGGATATAAAGGATAATAGTGCCAGGTATAAGAATAAGCATAAGGGTCAGTATAAGGTTAGGTATGAGGAAACAATAAGTAGCAGTAAACCAAGTCACGTATGAGCCTTCAGATGTCAAAAGCTCAGTTCCACAAGGAACAGTGCTAGCACCCCTTTTTTTCCTCCTACCTACCTATGTGGAGTTCGCCACTCTTGCTAATGGCACCGAAAAGCGCACCGCCCTTCGTTGACATAGATGCCAACACAAGACACATGCACAGTGTCTTCTTTTGCTGACGACACAAAACTAAGCATGGTAGTAAACACACAGCAGGACATGGGCTGGCTGCAGGAAGACATAAATGTAGTGTTCCAGTGGACCAGGGAAAACAACATGCAATTCAATGAAGAAAAAATCCAACTAATACGATACGGAGATGATAATGTCGTTAGAGAGAATACAAATTGCGTAACAGAATCCAACCACATAATTGAACGGACAAACAGTGTGGAAGACCTTGGGGTGTTAATGTCTGAAAATATGTACATAACCAGGTCAAAGTTGCAGTGCGAAACGTATAACGTGTTGGATTCTGCGTACATTTAAAACACATGGTGAATTGCCTATGATAACGATTTTCAAAACTCTAGTGCTACCGTGGCTTGAAAACTGTAGCGTATTAACTACCCTATACAAAGCTTGTGACATAAATTACTTAGAGAGTGTACAAAGGAATTTCACCTAGCATATACAGTAAACTCGGTAAAACAGCTACACTATTGGGAGCGTTTAACAACACGGAGACTGTACTCGTTTGAGCGTAGAAGAGAACGTTACCTTAATAATATACACATAGAAAATCGCAGAGAGTTTAGTACCAAACCTACAGTACATATCCCGATAGTCATGAAATTCAGTTATAGAAGAGGCTGGGAATGTGATATCCCTCTGATGAAAAACCTGGGTGCTATGGGCTCTCAACGAGAGGGTTGGTTATCACACAGAGGCCAACGTCTCTTCAACAAACTCTCTCGACGAGTAAGAGACATGAGGGGTGTCTCGTTAGACAACTTCAAGAGAGCCCTCGATGTCGAACTGCAAAAAGTGCCAGACGAGCCCATCTTCGCAGGGGAGCGTGCTGCCCCTTCCAACAGCCTGTTGCACTAAATTACTACCCATAACGAAGGGCGGCGCGCTCCTCGGCACCACAATAAGAGTGGCAAACACAACCTAAGGTTACCTGAGGTAAGTATAAAGGTCAGTATCAAGGAGGTGTAAAGGTCAGCAAGGTAAAGGATATATGGGATAATAGTGCCAGGTATAAGGGTCAGTATCAGGGAGGTATAAGGGTCAACAGGGTAGAGAATATAAGGGATAATAGTGCCAGGTATAAAGGTCAGTATCAGGGAGGCATAAGGGTCAGCATCAGGGAGGTATAAGGGTCAGCAGGGTGGAGCATATAAGGGATAATAGCGCCAGGTATAAAGGTCAGTATCAAGGAGGTATAAGGGTCAGCATCAGGAAGGTATAAGGGTCAGCAAGGTAGAGGATATAAGGGATAATAGTGCCAGGTATAAGGGTCAGTATCAGGGAGGTGTAAGGGTCAGTATCATGGAGGTATAAGGGTCAGCAGAGTAGAGAATATAAGGGATAATAGTGCCAGGTACAAGGGTCAGTATCAGGGATGTAAGGTTCAGGTCAGGGAGGTATAAGGGTCAGCAGGGTGGAGGATATAAGGGATAATAGTGCCAGGTATAAGGGTCAGTACCAGGGTCAGGATCAGGGAGGTATAAGGGTCAGCAGGGTGGAGGATATAAGGGATAATAGTGCCAGGTATAAGGGTCAGTATCAGGGAGGTATAAGGGTCAGCAGGGTGGAGAATATAAGGTATAATAGTGCCAGGGAGCCGGGTCTCGTAAATCACGTAAGCGGCTGTATAATCTCCTTTGCCCTCATCAGTGCTCCAGTCTCTCTCTCTCTCTCTCTCTCTCTCTCTCTCTCTCTCTCTCTCTCTCTCTCTCTCTCTCTCTCTCTCTCTCTCTCTCTCTCTCTCTCTTATTCTCTGCTCTCTTCTCTCTCTCTCTCTCTCTCTCCTCTCTCTCTCTCTCTCTCTTCTCTCTCTCTCTCTCTCTACTTTCTCTCTCTCTTTCTCTCTCGCTCTCTTCTCTCTCTCTCTCTCTCTCTCTCTCTCTCTCTCTCTTCTCTCTCTCTCTTCCTCTCGCTCTCTCTCTCTCTCTTCTCTCTCTCTCTCCGCTCTCTCTCTCTCTCTCTCTCTCTCTCTCTCTCCTCTCTCTCTTCTCTCTCTCTCTCTCTCTCTCTCCTCTCTCTCTCTCTCTCTCTCTCTCTCATATGATCCAGTGTTCTATCATTTATTCATCATTCTGACCCTTCCCCTTCTATGTTTCCCTTATTTCCTCTGTCTCTATTTCTCTGCTTTATCTTATTACACCCTTCCCCCCTGATTCTGTTCTGCTCGTCTCTCTACAATAGGTGCGTTAACAGAAGGCACGTATACCGACATTTGTTTCGTCCGTTTTCTTTACAAGATGGCTAGATAGGGGCGGTTTGTACTTTTTATTATCTTGCCTGGTCCATTTAACCTTTTCAAGATCTGATTCCGCATTTTGTTTCTGTGTTCTGGCATTATTTGAGGATTGTATTCAGATTAGAAAGTGTATACGGAAGTCAGAGGGTAATTGAGATAGTCTTTACCCTTATAATTCGCACAGATCCTTCCTAAGCTGTATAAAATCGTCTCATGGTAGCCAGAATCTACCGTCAAAATGTGTCGTGATCTTCATGGGGATTATGTTACATACAATCCTTACTGTTTTCTGCTTATTGAGTACAAAGAAGTACAAAGGAAATCAAGCAACAACAGGTCTAGTGACTCCTCTAGGCTGCTTGTCCTCTAAAACACTGCGGATCAAGTGTCCAAACAGTGGTTTAGAGTGGGTAAGGGAAAATTGGAAAGGAAATCACTGCCCTGGAACTAATGTCCGTGGCAGGACTAGGAAGTTAGTAGGGGACAGATGGGTTAGCAACATAACACAGTTATAAGGATCTTTTGTATATCTGGGAAAAAGAGAGTAACGTCTTGGCAATAATTATATAAACGCAATAATCTTTTGATAGATTTGAGGGAGGAATAAAATAAAGTTATTCACGCAGTCAGTTGCGGGTTTGATGCAAGATATTTGTCTAGGCGAAGTTTAAAAGAGTCAAGGGTGCTGCAGTCTATAACGTCTCGGGGAAGCCCATTCCACAAGTTGACAACTCGATTGAAGAAGAAATTCTTAGATTGGTGTGAGTTAAAAGATTTATCAATAATTTTGCAATTGTTTCCCCGCGTGTAATTAGACTGGTCGATAGTGATGTACTTACTACAGTTCATATTGTCGATGCCTTTGATGATTTTGAACACTTGAATTAAGTCGCCTCTTAATCTGCGCTGGGTTAAAGGAAATAAATTGAAATCTTTAAGATGCTACTCGTATGGTTTGTTCTTTAGGCTAGGTATAATTTTGGTAGCTCTACGTTGAACTCGTTCTAGCTTGTCTATATCTTTTTGGTAATAAGGGCACCAGGACTGAATGCAGTATTCCAGAAGAGGGCGGACTAAGGAATTGTAAAGAGTTAGGATAACTTCTTTGGATTTATGTTCAAGTGACCTGCCTTTAAAGCCAAATATTTTGTTTGCCTTCTTAACAACTTCTGAACATTGTTGACTCAGTTTTAGGTTACTCGATATTGTTACTCCCAGATCGGTTTCTCTGTCTAAACTCTTAGGCTGAGTGCCATGCATCGAATAGTTTGCTTTCTCATTTGGTATCCGATATGTAGTACTTTACATTTATCCGCATTGAAACTTATTTACCAAATTTGGGCCCATCTAGATTGTGTTGCATATTGTCAACTTGTTCTTTTGAGAGTACGCTATTTGCAATGTTTGTATCATCAGCAAACTTAGAGATTGTACAGGTGAGACCCTCATCTATGTCGTTGATATAAATTAGAAAGAGAATTGGTCCTAGTACCGATCCCTGGGGTACCCCGCTACTTACATTGGTCCATTTAGTGCCGTACCGTTAATGAGTACTCCTTGCTTTCTCTCGCTGGGCCAATTTTCTATCCATTTCAACACACGTCTTGTATTCCATGCGCTTTTAATTTTAGCAGTAAACGTTTGTGGGGAACTTTGTCAAAGGCCTTTTGAAAATCAAGGTATATAATGTCTACATCTTTACTCTCATCATAGAGGTTGAGGATATCGTGGAAGAAGTCTAAGAGGTTTGTTATGGATGGATGGGATGATCATGGATGGGATCGATGAGCACCGGTGCCTCATTTCACACCATTTATCACATGACTATGTGTAAATTTTTCAGTAGAAAAATTTCCTGGCTGAAGGCCAGTTTCTCTTAAAATTTCAGGCTCACTATCGCTCGACAGGAAAACCGACACCTAAATGGCACGAAAGGTCTTACAATTGACAACGAACTGGGGCAAAAGGTGTTAAAATCGCCAAACTAATGAGCCGAACGTCTCATAATCTCAAGACAAATGGGGCGTATCACAAGGGAGAAAGGGGACCAGAAAAACGACCCATCTCCCCTTAATGGCAAAGCCCAACCTTCGGGATTATGTGAAGACAACTTGTTGAACTGTATAAAATTTAAACTCTCACGAAATTATCTCAATCCTATTTTCTCGACCCAAGAAGATATCTGTGTGGGTTTTGCAACAAGGCAAACTGAACTGGACACTCGCCTCTCCCGGCTGTCCAAGTGATAAATGTCACGTCAGTAATAATATGGATCTTCAATAGGCCACCTCATTCACAGGGTAAGCTTTTCTTCTTTTTTCTTCTATCTCTCTCTCTCTCTCTCTCACTCTCTTTCTTTCTTTCTTTCTTTCTTTCTTTCTTTCTCTCTCTCTCTCTCTCTCTCTCTCTCTCTCTCTCTCTCTCTCTCTCTCTCTCTCTCTCTCTCTCTCTCTCTCTCTCTCTCTCTCTCTATATATATTCTTTAATACATACGAGGTTGAAAGAAATGGCAATTTCTGCGTTGGAAATTTTATTATTCAAAGTTTCCAGGTCTCTGATGAGTTTTCGCTGGGTGGCAGGAAGTAGATGAAGGAGATGAGCAAAATTCATGGTGGTACAGGGTTACATTAAAGTACATGAAGATACAGGATATACGACGCGTTTCACTGGACAACCAGCCATTATCAAGTAAGGAAGGAATGATATAAATGGTACTGGATACTGGTGAGGAAGAGTACCATAGTTGAGAACGTAGAGGTGAAGTTCAAGGTGAAGTGTGAAAGGTGAGAGTTGGAGAGGTAAAAAAGGTGGGCTGACCACCTGCTATTGTTGTTCTATCTTTGGAGTCTTGGTTGTGGAGCAGTTTCGACTTGGTCGATCTGATTTCTTTCTTCGCGCCTTCAGATCATTCACGCTGGGCTGGTCGGGAGGCTCAAAGGTAGTTTTCGGAGTTTTCGGAGTTGAAGGAGGGGCGTCTTGTAGGTCATGAACTGGAGTTCGGGCTGGAAGTCGAAGCATGATGCATGGAAGTAGTGAGCAGATAATAGCGGGTCCTGTCCGAGGTGGTGGCGAGATCAGGTTCTGTTCTTGGTCAGCTTCCGAATTGGGAATCGGTGACGTGGGCCATTGGTGTTGTCGTTGGGGTCCTTGGTCTGGTGTCTGGTGCACAGTTGTTGTGATGCTGGTGCCTTCTCCTTGGTTGGTGTTGAAGCGGTAGATGGTGTAGAGGAGTGCACCAGTTTGTTCCTGCTTAGGACAGAGAGGTCTTGGCAGAAGCAGCTGTGTTTTGGGCTCCTCGGCTTCTGTGGTGGAGCTGGGTCTTCTTGGGTGTTGGCAGGCTTCTGACTCTTGGTGTTTGATGGGGTTGCAGAGAAAGCCTCCTGAGGAATGATGATTGTCGGCAGGTTGTTGCAACTCAGCAGATAGGGGATCAGCTTGCAGATTCTAAGTTCATCCAAACCAGCAAGCCATAGCTGTTTGAACGCAGGCATAGATCTTGCCCTTAGAACCGCTTCCCCCTCCTGTGGTGGTTGTTGTCGCCTTTTGGTGGATGATTCCGGGGGGAGAATGAGGAGCCTTGGACTGGGGCTCCTTCAGGCCTTTGATGTTGATGGCCTCAGGTCCTCTCCTCCCAGAATAGACGGTTAATTCCACTGCTTCTCCATTCCTCAGCGAGGCTCTCGTGCTGCTTTTGTTGTTGTTGCTGATATTGGAGTGGTGACAAAAAATGTCCTCATAGTTGTTCATAGTGATGAAGCCAAAGCCTGCCTTGTGGTTGAACCACTTGACCATACCACCGTCTGTGGTAGTGCTGGTGGCCATGGTAGTGGTGGTCAAGAGCGAGTTGAGAGGCAGGAGTTGTTAGCAGCAGTGAGCAGGAGTGAGTGAAGTTCCAACATTAAACCAACTAACACAGGACAATGCCTCAACGGTGATAGTGAATGCCCCCGCCGTTATCTTCTATCCTCCATCTCCGCCTATGTTAGGAGAGCCCTCACGCACTGCTCTACCTGGGCCGACACCCACCAGGAACTAGAAAGACTATCCCAAGTTTTAGTAAATAACGGATACTCCAACTCCGACATCTCCAGCACCATCAACCACCATCTTGAAAAATGGTACACCCAAAGCCCTCCCAACATTGACCCCCCCAATGAAATTAAGATCTTCTACCGCAATTACATGTCCTCTGAACAAAAAAATGACGAGGCCGTCTTAAAAGAAATAATCTCCAAGCATGTCCACCCAACCAACCGGAAAACCAAATCAATTAAGAATTTATTACAAATCCCCCAAGTCCACCAACCTCGTTCTCCGCAACAAACCAGCCTCCACCAAGATAAAGAGCCCGATGACCGACGATCACGTCATTTACCAACATACCTGTAATTATGAGGACTGTGGACCTCATTTCCTATATTGGTAGGACGCAGACTCGTCTTTCACGTCGGTTAACTCTTCAAACTTCAGGCTGAGCCATCAACAAGACCACTATC
>CM064497.1:19699931-19742362 GCA_032716605.1 Paralithodes platypus | reverse complement strand
TTGTAACATTGACCCCTCTGTTATTAAGGCTTGTGATTGTTCAAAGTGGCCAAGAATACCACATAACACATTTTCTAAGTCTATATTATTACGGCGGCATGTAAAAAATATGCGAACATTGGCACCTCTAGCGTCAAAAGCGCAATACACTCATGTTATAAAAAATTGTAAGATTGCAGAAATGTATATATATCGACATTTTAACAATATCTAAGAGCTATTTACAGTCACTCAGATGGCGGCCAAATCCTCGGTACCTGCAAAATTAATATTTTATAGTACCCTATTACAGACATAATTATTGCACTATGATTTAGCCTTATCATGTCGACTGGTATAAACTAACTTAAAACACAAACCAATATGCTTACAATGCTCCAGCCCTATGCTCGATACTAAGAAAAAAAAAGTGTAAGCATTTATTGAAACAAGGGAACCACACTTCAGCATCAGACTTGATGTTGTCAGTGTTACCCGCGAGACGAATACAAAGACTGGGCCACCTAAAGGAAGAAGGAGCTCCAAATATGTATCTTATAATACTAAGTACTTGGGCTCTCATTACATACAGAATATCAAATCATGTCATTGTGTACTGTTAACTAAAATTCTCTAGGTTACAAACTAAATAATTATACTCGTGGCAGCAGACAGGTTACAACACTGATAATCATGAGTATCTACACGAAAGATACAGGGATAGAGAGAGAGAGTCATTATCTCACTAATAAAGGCTATGAATTATAACTCATACAAATGAAATGTTACAAACTATGGAGTGACAATATATTATATATAATATATTTATATATATAATATACAGTGTAAATATATAATACTGTATTATAATAGATATAGATATATATATATTATTTTTCTTTTTGCTCCCTAGACGTATATCAGCGTAAAATAATATCGAGATTAACTTGTACATGAACATGGTTCCTCTTAAATTACATTTCCTCCTAAACTGAGGCTTGCTAATCAATCCCCATAAAATCGACAGCTAGATGGCAAGAAGGTTTTATTCAAAGAGTAATTGAAGGTTTTACAAATTGCCAAGCTATTCGAAAGTAAAACATTTCATAACTAATTCTAAACAGAGAGAGACAGAACATCCTCATCAAAATTGAAAGTTTAGGCGTGTCGATGTTCGTACTGATTTCATCTTTTCTCTCTTCTCTACGTAGATTTTTCTCTCTCCTACGTAACTCTCTCTCTCTCTCTCACTGAAAAAACTTATTTTTTTCTTCCAGTTATTGAGTTCTCCTGACTATCTCCACATCCACTCCTCCTTTCGTAACGTCATAAGTTGTTCTTCATTCTACAATAAACATAATATATATTGTACAAAACTATATATTTATATATAGTAGACTCTTTTTTTACATTTATATTTTTAAAGACAATGAACGGAGGAAGGAAAAACACAGATAAAACAAAAGGTCCCTGTGCCTAAAGGCATCCTCCATTCATAAAATGTTTGTACAACTGGATTTAAAAATGTAATTGTAATTTGTGGAAAGCAATTCGAGGGAAGTGAATTCCAAAGAGTAGTAGCTCTGGGATAAATGAATTCTGATAAGCAGAAGTTCTGCATTGTGGAGGAAAGTGTAAATTCATGGGGCTCAGTGATGAAAGATTCACATTGAAGCAAGTTCCTCGGAACAATTGCTGTGAAATATCTGTAGAATGCAAGGGATGCAACGTTTCTTCGTATGGATAATGTAGGAAGGTCCTGTGTTATTGCAGGGTTATGATTAATCTAATAGCTTATTTTGAATTTTGTCCAACTGTCCATCAACCAACCATCCACTTCCACCCCACAGGTGAACAGTAATCCATCTGAGAACGAACGCACATGACTTTATATTACGAACTGCTCGCCAGGAAGAATTCTCGAACTCTGTACAGGAGTCCCAGTTTTTTAGAGGCATTCTTAGCAATGCTTCTAACATAATGTGTCCAGCTCAAGTTAGTAGTTAATGTTACACCGAGAATGTCAATACTAGGGGAAGTGGGAATATTTACATCATTAAAAAATATATATCAGTGAGTCTGTCTGTCGTTAGAAAATTGAATGTACTTGGTTTTCTGTGCATTAAAGGAAACTAGATTCTTTTGTCCCCATCCATTAATTCTAGAAAGGTCCTGGTTCAGAGAAATTGCAGTGTTTATTTTTGAATTTATAAGATCGGGTTGGGTGAAAGAATTGGTAAATGTGAAGGAACTGTGGAGTGTTGAGTCATCTGCGTAGGAATGTATTGGATTATGAGTGGTAGATATGAGATCATTGATATGAAGGAACAGAATGGGGCCAAAACTGATCCCTGGGGAACACCAGCATTTATTGAGTGAAATTGAGAATAAAGGCCATCTACCATTACACATATTTTTCTGTTATAAGAAAAGGAATTAGTGGAACTAATGATGCAAGGCCGTAGTGTGACATCTTCGACAATAAGGATTGATGCCAGACTCTATCAAATGCCTTTGATATATCCAGTGCTATTGTATGTGTTTCACCATGTTGGTCTGTAGCTTGGTTGATTTGATGCGTAAGAAGGCAAAGAATGTCTGCAGTTGATCGACATCGTCTAAAACCATATTGCCTATCACTGATTAATTTATTATTCTCAAGATGCTTAATTATGTGATTATTTAATATAATTTCAAAGACTTTACCAAGAGTGGAAGTTATAGCTATTGGTCTGTAGTTTGATGGATCTGAAGAGGCACCTTTTTTAGGAACTGGATGGATGTTTGCTTCTTCCAGGGTACTGGGAAGCATGAGGTATGAGTACACAGACGGAAATTTTTGCCAATACAGGAGCGAGCACCAAGGAGCAATTCTTAAGTACTATTGGAGGAATTTCATCTGGACCAGGAGCCTTATCTACTGAGAGATTCTGCAAAATAGTTTTGACATGTCTGGTGTGGATCTTAAGTGAGGGAATTTCAGGCGAATTAAAATTAAGTACAGGGACATCTTGATTTATTTCATCTAAGGTTGAGTTGGTGGAGAAAATATCCGCAAGAAGGTTAGCTTTACCTCGTGGGTCACTTACAAGATTGCCAGTCGGAGATTTTAATGGTGGAATGGATGAAGCAGTAGTGAAGTTGGATTTGAATGAGTTAAGAGTAGACCAAAATATTTTGTTATCATTTGGATTATTTAGAAGTTTATTTGCCTGCTTGTGGAGAAAGTTTGATTTAGTTAGGTTTAATACAGTTTTGGCATGATTTCTGATGTTTCTAAAGTAATTAAAGGCTTCATGTGTTTTTGATCTTGTGAATGCATTGTAGGCTATTGCTTTTTGTTCAGTTACTCTAGCACAATTATGGTCAAACCATTTAGGTGAATTAGATCTTTTACTGTACTTTTGATGAGGAATAAAAGTTTCCATTCCAATTTTTACAAAATCTTGTATGTGGCTCAAGGTGGAGTGTGCATCATTAGAAAAGAAAGAGGTCCAGGGAATATCAATAAAGAAACCTTGAAGACCCTCCCAGTCTGCCCTATCGTAATGCCATTTAGTCACCAAAACAGGTTCAGAGTGGGAAGGTGTGGTAGGTGATAGACAGGTGGCCTGTATCAGACAGTGATCAGAAGATCCAAGCGGGGACCTCACTGTAACATCATAATTTTCTGAATTGGTTGTTAAAAATAAGTCCAGTAGGTGGGAATTATGATTAGGATTATCTGGTACACGGGTGGGTTGGTTGACTAGTTGAGTGAGATTAAATGAGTCTGCAAATAGCTCACATTCAAGACCAGCATCATCAGTCCTGGCTGAATGAGTGAGCCATTCAACATTATGGACATTAAAATCACCCAACACAGTGATTTCAGAAGAAGCATTTAAGTTGAGGACACTGACTTGTGAGGACAGAGAATCAAAAAGACTTTGCTCTTGAGGAGTATTTGGGGAACGGTAGATGCAACATATGTATATAAATTTACCAGCAGAAATTAATTTGTATATAGAATAATCAAAATAGGGACAATTGAAACTAGTAACCTCCTCCAGGGCAATTTCAGATTTTGCGAAGCAACATACACCTCCTATAGGTCTGAAATTTTGGAGCAGTTAACCTGGAAAATTAAATCTAGACGTGTCAGATGTGGATGTTACTTGAGTCTCTGTCAAAAAAAGGAGAGTAGGGGATTCTGCTTGCAGAAATTGGTGTACAGAATTGATGTTAGAGTGAAGTCCCTTATATTGCTAAAGAAAAAGCTGCACCGACGAGCAGCTTTGGGACGTTGCAATGGTCTATATATATACAGTATATATATATACAGTATATATATACAGTATATATATTCTCTCTCTCTCTCTCTCTCTCTCTCTCTCTCTCTCTCTCTCTCTCTCTCTCTCTCTCTCTCTCTCTCTCTCTCTCTCTCTCTCTCTCTCTCTCTCTCTCTCTCTCTCTCTCTCTCTCTCTCTCTCTCTCTCTCTCTCGTTCTCTCCTTCTCTCTCTCCTCTCTCTCTCTCTCTCTCTCTCTCTCTCTCTCTCTCTCTCTCTCTCTCTCTCTCTCTCTCTGCAATAATATCAGAAAGCGATAGAAGTAGCCTGCAATCAGATTTAAACAAGATATCAGAGTGGTCAGAAAATTGGCAGATGCCCTTTAACGTAAACAAATGCCTGATACTACAAATAGGCTCCCGCAACAACAAATACGAATACCATATGAATGGAGAAAAGATAAAGAGCGTATCACAGATAAAAGACCTAGGAGTGCTTATCAATGAAAATCTAAAATCTACAAGCCAATGCACCGCAGCATCTAACAAAGCAAATAGAGCGCTAGGTTTCATTAAAAGAAATTTTCATTGTCATAGTAAAGACATAGTTGTACCACTATATAAAAGTATTGTGAGGCCACATCTGGAGTATGCTGTGCAGTTTTGGTCTCCCTACTTAATAAAAGACATAGAGAAACTAGAATCCGTTCAGTGTAGAGCAACAAAGTTAATCCCTTCCCTTAGAAATAAGCCATACAATGAGAGATTAAGAGAACTCGACCTGTTTTCGCTTAAGAAACGGAGAATAAGGGGACAGCTGATAGAGTGTTTTAAGATACTTAAAGGCTTTAGTAACGTAAATTCTAATAATCTATTTAAGATAGCCAAAGAAGGTTCCACAAGAGGAAACAAATTAAAACTAACAGGCAGGAAAGCGAACCTAGACATAACTAAAAATTTCTTCACCCACAGTATTATTAATGAGTGGAATAAGCTCCCTAATGAAGTTATTGACAGTGACTCATATACACATTTAAAAAAAGGTTAGACACATATCACAGAAAAGTTGGTCTGCAGTAGAAGCTGATCACTGATAAGAGAACCTTGCGGAAATGAAAACGTTTTCAGTTGGAAAAAAAAAAAAAAAAAAAAAAGTGAAGGTGTGCATGCCTTTTCCTTTCCATTTCTAACTATACTATAAATTCCTTCAGGCGATTTCCAAGCCCTGCAAGGTTATTCACTTCTAACTATTTTCATGTACGGCATATTGCCGGAGGGAGCGGAGGGTGAGGAGAGAGCCTTCATCTTTGCTATCCTTTCCTTCCACTTTCTCTTAGGGTTGCTATCTCTTAGGATTAAGTCCTGGTCACCTCGCAGGGATCGTAAGATCTGTGTGGCCAGTGTATCTATGTATATCTATGTATCTATGTAAATTTCTCTCTCTCTCTCTCTCTCTCTCTCTCTCTCTCTCTCTCTCTCTCTCTCTCTCTCTCTCTCTCTCTCTCTCTCTCTAGTAACTAGTAACGAACCAAATAGTAGCATCGAAAAAGTCCCTAATTTCAAGAAAGCAAACTTCCATAAACTTAGAGCTATGTTTAAAGAAACTGACTGGAGCTTTTTAATTAACAATAACGACATAAATACATCTTGGAAGTTATTCGAAACCACTTACCTAAAAGCATTGCAAGACTGCATACCATCGAAAATACGGCGTCCAGGCCATAATAATAAGCCCAAATGGTGGAATAAAGATATTTCAAACTGCCTGCTTGCTAAAAAATGTGCTAATGATAGATTAAAATCCTCACAAAATGACGAAGAACGGGTGAAATTTGTAGAGCTACGACGCAAAGCCAAAAAGTTAATTAAGCAAAGTAAAAAGACCCTAGAGTTACATATTGCGAATCAAAGTAAAACAAACCCGAAAGAATTCTATAGTTATATCAGAAAGAAAAAAAGTAGTTACTTCAACTGTTGGACCGTTAGTCGATGAAAATGGAGAATACACCAAAGACGAAGTACAAATGAGTAATGCCCTCAATACCTTCTTTGCATCATTTTTTACAACAGAAGACCTCAGTGATATCCCTACACCATCGCCGATTCAGATTGATAATTCAGATGTTCTAAGCAATATCACCGTTACAGAGAGAGAAGTATTGAATTGTTTAGATAAACTCAAGGTAAATAAAACGCCTGGACCTGATTCAATCTCGCCTAGAGTTCTAAAGGAAGCTAAGGATGAGCTCTCCAAACCACTGACATTGCTATTCAATAAATCCTTGCAGTCTGGAACTATGCCTGATCAGTGGAAGATAGCCAACGTAACACCGATATTAAAAAAAGGCAGCAAATCCCTACCCAGTAACTATCGTCCAATTAGCTTAACCTCAATTGTATGTAAAATGCTAGAAACGGTCATACGAGACAGACTCGTAAATCACTTAGAGGAAAATAACATACTTAAAGATACTCAACACGGCTTTCGTAAAAAACGTTCCTGTTTAACAAACCTCTTAGACTTCTTCCACGATATCCTCAACCTCTACGATGAGAGTAAAGCTGTAGATATTATATACCTTGATTTTCAAAAGGCCTTTGACAAAGTTCCCCACAAACGTTTACTGCTAAAACTAAAAGCGTATGGAATACAAGACGGTGTGTTGAAATGGATAGAAAATTGGCTCAGCGACAGAAAGCAAAGAGTAGTCATAAACGGTAAGGCATCTAAATGGACCAATGTAAGTAGCGGGGTACCCCAGGGATCGGTACTAGGACCAATTCTCTTTCTAATTTACATCAACGACATAGATGAGGGTCTCACCTGTACAATCTCAAAATTTGCTGACGATACAAAAATTGCAAATAGCGTACTCTCAAAAGATCAAGTTGACGATATGCAACACAATCTAGATAAATTGTCACATTGGGCTCAAATTTGGCAAATGAGTTTCAATGCGGATAAATGTAAAGTACTACATATCGGATACCTAAATGAGAAAGCAAACTATTCGATGAATGGCACTCAGCTTAAGAATGTAAACAGAGAAACCGATCTGGGAGTAACAATATCGAGTAACCTAAAACCGAGTCAACAATGTTCAGAAGTTGTTAAGAAGGCAAACAAAATAATTGGCTTTATAGGCAGGTCATTTGAGCATAAATCCAAAGACGTTATCCTAACCCTTTACAATTCATTAGTCCGCCCTCTTCTGGAATACTGCGTTCAATGCTGGTGCCCTTATTACCAAAAAGACATAAACAAGCTAGAACGAGTTCAACGTAGAGTTACCAAAATGATACCTAGCCTAAAGAACAAACCATACGAAGAGCGTCTTAGAGAATTAAATCTATTTCCTTTAACCCAGCGCAGATTAAGAGGTGACTTAATTCAATTGTTAAAAATCATCAAAGGCATCGACAATATGAACTGTAGTAAGTACTTCACTATCGACCAATCTAATTACACGCGGGGAAACGGTTGCAAAATTATTGGTAAATCTTTTAACTCACACGAATCTAAGAATTTCTTCTTCAATCGAGTTGTCAACTTGTGGAATGGGCTTCCCCGAGACGTTATAGACTGCAGCACTGTTGAGTCATTTAAACTCCGCCTAGACAAATATCTCGCATCAAACCCGCGACTGACTGCGTTTGTAAATGAATAACTTTGATTTATCCTCCCCTCAGTTACTAACCCATATGTCCCCTACTAACTTCCTAGTACTGCCACGGACATTAGTTCCAGGGCAGTAGTTCCCTTTCCAATGTTCCCTTACCCACTCTAAACCACTGTTTGGACACTTGATCCTCAGTGTTTTGGAGGACAAGCAGCCTAGAAGGGTCACTAGACCTGTTGTTGCTTGATTTCCTTTGTACTCCTTTGTACTCTCTCTCTCTCTCTCTCTCTCTCTCTCTCTCTCTTTCTCTCTCTCTCCTCTCCTCCTCTCTCTCTCTCTCTCTCTCTCTCTCTCTCTCTCTCTCTCTCTCTCTCTCTCTCTCTCTCTCTCAGAGAGATAATGGAAGTAACTATGTATGGAGGCTGGAGAATAAGTGGAGGGACCGGATTAAGGGTGGAGGGGACATCCATAGCTGGTGTATTATTTAGTAAGAGCGGTGTATACTGTATATGGTGGGGATCAAGGGAGGAGCTCAAGGGTGGAGAGAGAGTGTGTGTTTGTAATTGAGAGAGAGAGAGTTAACCCCTCGAGGATTATGATGTATGACGCATTTTAATATTTTAATCAGGCTATCATCAGACGATTTTATTCAGATTAGGAAGGAAATGTGGGTGTCAGAGGAATGATTGAGATAGTTTTTACCCCTTTGATTGCTAGAGGGACTTCCCAAACTGAATAAAATCGTCTAATGATAGCCAGAATGTACTGCCAAAATGCGTCATAGTCCTCAAAGGGTTAATAATAACACACATTTAACCCTTTCCTTACGGGGTGTTATACAGGTAAGATTAAGCCCAGGCGTTCATTTTCACACTTTTTCCGCTCAACATACGTTGCCCGAGCACCTCGTAGCAGTAACCAAATTCAAACAAGTTCCAATGATTAAAATGTCTTTAGTTATTCAGTTTGAGCCTTGCGGCCTTGGAATTATTAAGCGAAAGTTTCCTTGTTCTGTATTCACACGGGGTCACTTACCAAGCGTATTATTCCCTCCCTCTTTCGTATATTGCTCTCGCAATAACTTGATGAATGTGATCAGTTATTATATCAAGTTTTGTGTTAAGAAGACAGGTTATGGACTGTAACATGAAATGAACCTTACATTTGTATATGGTATACAACTGTCATAAATAAATGTAGAAGTATCCCTGTTTTCGTTGTAATTCAGCTTCTAATACACCTCTTCTGTGGACACACGTTCTCTCAAGCAACTGGACAAACTGATATAATTATGGGTGGCATGCTTAGAAGCTCATGGAAGCTTATGGCAACAAGCAGGGTGGGTTGGTGCAACCAACTTAGCCATTGCTACCAAAACATAAAGGTACATCACCCAAGTATGGGCCTTTTTTACATAGGGCGTACCAGTATGTCGCCCGCAGTGAAAGGGTTAAAGATCAAGTGCCTAGATTCCAATCAATAAGAAATGTGTAAATATTTGTAAATAGATTGTATTTAATGTAAAGTAAGCATAATCTGGTCATTATATAGTAATATTGTATAATGCACTGTTTTAACTTTGCCAAGTATCACGTGTATCAGAATGTTAAAAACTCGAATTAACTCAACATAATAGTAGATACAATAGGTAGATCATATATAGATAGAGTAATGTAGATATAATTTATGTACATCTGGCATCATTACTGTAGCTGGCATCGGACATGTATCCCTGGGCATATTTCGAAGTTACTTCAGTTAAAAGTAGATGCAATATATAGATAGTGCAATACACATGAAATTATATAGATCTAGGTAATGAATATGTAGCTACATTAAGGGGGTATGAGTTTATTTGTTGATATATACAGTATATATATATATATTATATATATATATATATATATATATATATATATATATACCGGTATATATATATATATATATATATATATATATACCGATATATATATATATATATATATATATACCGTATATATATATGTACTGTATATAATTATATATATATATATATATATATATTTTGAAGGCTATGGCAACTCAGAATGTATTGCACAAAAGCATCCTAGTACAGAAAGGGTTAATGTATATCTGGCGTCATTAGCGTAGCGTAGCGGGGGCTCGGACATGCATCACTGGGTCCCGAGGCTTGCAGTTGCTTGCAGTAGTATTTAGCCGCGGACCCCCACCAGATTAATTGGGGCACATTCATCATCTCGCACCAAACCCCGAGTTCATTTTGTGCAACCTAATTCTCACCGGTCGTACACTCTTAACCCTTTCAACCCCATTAAGTGAATTGCATCGTATTCTGTTTACTATTAGACGATTTTCTTTAGATTATAATCTACCTCTAGGACTCATAGGGGTAAATACGATCTCAATTAATCCTCTTAATTGCACAGGTCTTTCTGCATAAAATCGTCTAATTTGAGCCATAATCCAAGGTAAAGAGGCGTCCTGGTGCTGAAGGGGTTAAGGTCACGATTCAGTGGTGGCCGTAAATTATCAAAGGTATCAAAAACTGAATAATATATACAGTATATTAATCGTTATTAATAATATATACAGTATATTAATCGTTATTAATAATATATACAGTATATTAATCGTTATTAATAATATATACAGTATATTAATCGTTATTAATAATATATACAGTATATTAATCGTTATTAATAATATATACAGTATATTAATCGTTATTAATAATATATACAGTATATTAATCGTTATTAATAATATATACAGTATATTAATCGTTTATTAATACAGTATATTAATCGTTATTAATAATATATACAGTATATTAATCGTTATTGCTTTACCTAAAGGTTGTATTTCGGGGGTTCATTAAAGCTGTTCAACAGTCCAAACTAAACCCTATTTCAAGTAGGTAGGCCAGAAATCGCTAACACTAACCTCTGTAACTCAAAAAAGGATAGAGCAAATGGGCTGTAAATTTCCACACTGATTCCATAGCTGAGCATTCCCAACTGGTAGAAATATTAGCTTGATTACTGTAATGATTGCATAGAGGTTAATGTTCACTCATTTTGGCCTACTTATTTGGAACAGGGTATAGGCAAGTGGTTGTGTCATCAGAGTGCACAAGTAAAGAATATATTTCCAGGATTGAGGAAGGAAGATCATTTGTGCCCTATACGGGAAACAACAATATTACTATACCCCGTTCCAAGTAAGTAGGCGAACACTTTTGAACATTAACCTTTATAACTAACAAACGACTGGAGTAATCGAGCTAATATTTCTCCTATTTGGGAGGGGTCAGCCAGGGAATGGGTGTTGACTTTTGCAGCCCATTTTCTCCAACCTTTTTTGAGTTACAGAGGTTAGGCTTCACGGTTTCTGGACTAACTATTTGGAACAGGCTATAGGAACACGCAACGATTGTTAAAGGAAAATTAATAGTAGCTTAAAATTGCACTAATTATGAGCAAGATTTTTGGAAAACTAATTAGTTTGACTTTACTCTAGGAATGGTCAGAACTTGGTTGGGTGAAATATACTGGCCGCCCTGGGGGGCCCGTGGCCACATACACAACACTGTAACATACATATATCCTGCTGCACACACACACACACACACACACACACACACACACACACACACACACACACACACACACACACATACAAGCTTGGGGGTCCGTGGCTACACACACACAGCTACATATGTATTATGCTGCACACACGCGTGCGCGCCCTGGTGGTGGTGGGGGCGAGGGTGGGTTGATTTACCACACTCACATCAGTTTCGATCATTGGCATGTATGTACATTATATCCTGTCATTTATACACTCGTAATAATCCCTTTTCCAATACCCAATTGATGACAAAAAACGAAGTAGCATCTTTACCATTTTAATATTGTTAGCCATAATGTTGAATTGAAGCTCCCCAATCATGTACATTTTTAGTAATTAATGTATTACTTAGTGCAAAGATAATTTAGGAGGGGCGGCCTTTGGCCTGAACATTTGCTTACCGAAAAATATGCACATTTATCAAGGAGGGGGATCTTCAGGATGTTGTCTTAAGCTTGATGGAGGTCAAGGGAGGAAACTATACAAATACTAAATAAATGAATAATCGACCATTAAATAAACCATTCCTCCCTTAAACCTTCTGTTTCGTGATGTCATTCCTGAGATAATCGGAATACAAAAATTTAAAACATTTTTTGAACTGAAATACTTTTTGGAGATTGTTTGAGTTCTCTTGACGACAAAGCATATGAACAAAGTCGATCAACGTTAGTCAGAAAAAATGGATATTACATAATATGTACCGAAAGGGTTAAATACCTACAGTCCTCTTCCATTTTCCTTTCCATAACTCTATTCTTCTTTCTTACTGCCTAATTGGTCTTTTGTTTTAACTTCTTTTTACTTGAGTCCCCTTGCAATATATAAACTAATATTGTTCCTATCTACAGTCGTCCATACCGTCCTGTGTCCCTTCTCTTGTGTAATGCTCTCCTCTGTATTCCTCATTTACATATATACATTGCATAGTTGTCCTCTCCTATCTATATTTGAGTCTATCTGTAAAATTATAACTATTTCTAAATACCGGTATTTATATATATATATATATATATATATATATATATATATATATATATATATATAGATATATATATATATATATAAATATATACTATATATATATATATATATATACTATATATATATATGTACAGTATATATATATATATATATATATATATATATATATATATATATATATATAGAGAGAGAGAGAGAGAGAGAGAGTATGCAAGTATAACAACATATATATCATATTGTTCTTCCTTCTCTTCTAATCTTTCTTTCTCCCTCTTTACCTACACCCTCTCTCTCTCTCTCTTTACCTAATTCCCCTACCCCTCTCTCTCACATTCTATTTCCAACACACACACACACATTTTCTTCCCCTCGTTCCTTCCCTCACTCTCCCCTCTTTCATCCCATCAGCCTCCATTGTTTGTATTTATGTGTGAGTGCTTGTGTGCAGGTGTGTGTGTGTGTGTGTGTGTGTGTGTGTGTGTGTGTGTGTGTGTGTGTGTGTGTCTGTTTGAGTGCTTGGATGTAGGTGTATGTGTGTGTGAGTGCTTGGATGTAGGTGTGTGTGTGTGTGTGTGTGTCTGTTTGAGTGCTTGAATGTAGGTGTATGTGTGTGTGAGTGCTTGGATGTGTGTATGTGTGTGTCTTTGAGTGCTTGGATGTAGGTGTATGTGTGTGTGAGTGCTTGGATGTGTGTATGTGTGTGTCTGTTTGAGTGCTTGGATGTAGGTGTATGTGTGTGTGAGTGCTTGGATGTATGTGTGTGTGTGTGTGTATATATATATGTGTTTATGTGTTAACTAATTCCAATGTTGGGTTATTCTTTATAATGCATAATATTGAGCCTTTCAAGCCAGAAAGTTCCATATCATATGTTGACTATAATACTTAAACGAACGATTTTTCCCTCAACATTTATCCTCAACACTGGTCTGGCAGCTTATGAGGTATACTTTTATACTAGTTCTATGACCCCAATTCATCTATCATCGGGTACAGTTTCCGATTACCAGTGCAACATATCCCAGAAATTTTGCCAGAAAAAATGTTTCCAGAAAAATGTTGCTTATCGAATGTTGACTATAAAAGCTCTCGTGTGCTACCTTTGCTCTAATACTAACTACCATCTCACATGCGACACTTGAGGAACGCGGAGGTGGCAATGTTTGGAACCTATGCTGAGGCCTTGTCTCTCAAGGGGGTAGGCATTATTTGTTAGTTTATTTATCTACGTATTTATTATTGTTTTAGTTTCCTCCCTAGACTTCAAGCTTAACAAATATTCCTCAAAATCCCCCTACGAGATATATTTGTGCATTTTTCGGTAGAAAAATTTCCCGGACTGATGCCGATTCCTCCAAGATTACAGGCTTGCTATCGCTCTCCATGAACAAAATCAACACCTAAATGCCACGAAAGGTCTTGATATTGATAAAGAAATGGGACCAAAAGTTTTAAAATCGATAAACTAATGGGGCGAACGTTTTAAAATCTCAAACGTTTTGGGGCTAAACATGAGGGAGAAGGGGGTCCAGAAAAAGCCAATACCTCCCCCTTAAAGACGTATAGCTGCTTATAATTTGGCAGCTTAATGGGTCCTATATGCCCTTGAGTAATAGGATGCGTTCTAACAGTTTATTCTGGCTATCATGAAGACGATTATATTGAGCTTAAGATGGATCTGTTGCACTCAGAGGCATAATTGAGTTAGTTTTGACCACTTCGATTCCTAGAGGTTTGTCCTAAGCTGCAAAAAAGTCTATTGATGATGGACTGAGTGTAATGAAGAAAGCATTCCTGTATATATACTGATCGAGTTAAGAAGAGATTATGCTATACACCTCTTTGAGTATTCAATGACAAACAAAACACACAACTTTTAGCTAACTTTCAAATGATTTAAGGCATGTTGTTTTAGTTTTCCAATTAATAGGAGATATAAAGTGAAAATCTCATACTTCAAAATAACTTTATTACTGGTGGATGGGTGGACACTGGACAACTCTATTGCATAATTATGTACAGTTGGCCAAATAAGTCGTGTCGCCGCTGAAGTTACGTTTTGCTCGCTGTGTGCTGTATTAATGTCTGTCAGATGTTGAATAGAGTGTGTAAAGATAGGAACATGGTTGTATATCTCACTCTGAACGATACATTGATGCTTGGATAGTGATGATACCAATTATTGATCGAAACATAGTTGGTGCCGCGACATCACTTATTTGGCCGACTGTACTTGTTCAGATGAATTACACCATCAGCGTTCCGGGTAATAATTTTAGGGTGTCAAACGAAAGTCGAGTCCACTATTCATAGTCTTTATTGTTGTACTGTCTATGTACAGATAAAATTAAGGTTCACACTCCAAATTATGTCTGTGGAAGTGATAAAATTACCAAACCAATGCTATATTATGATATATATTTTTCCTTCCCATATTCATTCAAGTCATCAAACAAAATTGATCCGGTTTGACACCCTGAATATGTGTGTACAGTATACATATATGTGTGTACAGTATACATATATGTGTACAGTATACATATATGTGTGTACAGTATACATATAACGTGTTGCATATAATATAGTGACGTGCATCGAAAGACAAAAGTGTAAATGAGAATGACTTGTGTGCGTGTTCTGATGATATACCAATGTTTATGAGTTGTGTTATGTAATTATATTTTCTATATTTATTTATAATTTTACTCTAATCGTGACCATTGCTACATAATACAACGTCTATACATACTTCTCATTATCTCTCTCTCTCTCTCTCTCTCTCTCTCTCTCTCTCTCTCTCTCTCTCTCTCTCTCTCTCTCTCTCTCTCTCTCTCTCTCTCTCTCTCTCTCTCTCTCTCTCTCTCTCTCTCTCTATATATATATATATATATATATATATATATATATATATATATATATATATATATATATATATATATATATATATATATACTAAATTAATTGACATTTTCTCTTGCTCATTAGCGTGACTGTTTATACTGCCATTCTGTGTTCTGTGTCTAGACATGTACCTGAATGTGTAATGTACTGTAAGTACTCATCAAGCTGATTACATTAATGAATTTGTACATTCGTTCGTGTGTGTGTTTGTGTTAGTGCGCGTGTGTGTGTGTGTGTGTTAGTGCGCGTGTGTGTGTGTGTGCTTGTGTGTGTGTGTGTGTTTTGCAGAGAGGATAATATTATATTATTAATGTACAAAGGGATGTGATCGCTGAAAACATACAGAGAGAGAGAGAGAGAGAGAGAGAGAGAGAGAATTAATAAGGAGAACGATCACAAGATTAATAGGTGCTTGTAAAATAACATTGTTTTACATGCACCAATATGTTTCACAGACAGGTATTCATTAAATTATAACCTCTTTGTATACATAATTATTCGATCAATGAACTATATATATACCAGGTGAAAAAAAAAAAAAACAGACTGGCATGATTATGAGAATGAATATAAGAAAATTACCGTGAAATTGCTTTGGATTAGCCACTCCATTACTTCCGAAGGCACAAAGAAAACTGAAAAGCTGAATGTTAACTTGTATATATTATATTCGTCTCTCCTTAGCTAGAGAGAGAGAGAGAGTGTGTGTATGTGTGTGTGTGCGAGTGTGTGAGAGAGAGAGAGAGAGAGAGAATGTGTGTGGGAGTGGGAGTGTTAGAGAGAGTTGGAGTATGTATAATTATTACAATGCGACGTCTTAATGTATACAGTTAATGTTAGTAGTGACAAGAGTACAGCTTTGTTTATGTAATGTACAGTATTTAATTAAGTAAATTACCGTGAGTGAATACAATTATTAATAATTACAAATGTATATAACTACACGTTTGTGTAGTGTTGCCGGATGGTTAATTGAGAGAGAGAGAGAGAGAAAGAGAGAGAGTTAGAGAGAGAAGAGAAAGAGTCAGAGTTGAAGAGAGAGACAGAGTTAGAGAGAGAGAGAGAGAGAGCGCGCGCGAGAGAGAGAGAGAGTTAGAGTTGAAGAGAGAGAGAGAGAGAGAGAGAGAGAGAGAGTTAGAGTTGAAGAGAGAGAGTGTGTGTGTTAGATTTAAAGAAAGATAAATATATAGTTAGAGAGAGAGAGAGGATGGTACAAACCACAAACCACCTCATAAGTCACCGTCTGCCGAGTGGTCATGACCCCTACACCCTTCATAGGAACACTACTTTAGACCAACAGTTTACAGTAGTCCTCCATAGTGTTTAAAGGGGGGAGGATATATTTGATGGTAGATTTTATCCGTTTTATTTCGATATTATTATTTTAGATACCTCCCTAGACCTCCAACCAGCTTAAAAAAAACACACACACATCCCCAAGATCCCCCTTCTAGATAAATTTGTACATTTTTCAGTTGAAAACTGTCACGGCCGAAGGCCATCCGGCTGAAGGCCGGTTCCTTCTAAATTACAGGCTTGCTATCACTCTCCAGGCAGCAAATCAACACCTAATTAGCACGAAAAATCTTAATATTAACAAATAAATGGAGTGAAAATTCTTAAAATCGCCAAAGTAATGGGCCGAACAGTTTACAATCTAAAAACAAATGGGGTTAACTATGAGGGAGAAAGGGGCCGGATCACAATGATATTTTGCCAGAGCTTGTTTCACGCCGTCCCCTAATTTTCGTCAATATAGTGCATTACCAAAAGTGGAGAATTAAGTCACTTGTCTCTGTGTCATGAGGTTAAAGTCACACCTGAATGACTAGGAAACGGACAAGGCTACCGTGATGTACCTGTGAAAACCAACAAACCATTATTGCTCTTCCATCAAACACGGTCATTATCACCCACCACCCAACCCTACTATCGCCTTTACATTCAGATTATCTGTCACTATAAAAAAAACATACAAAAAATATGTTATTTTTGTATAATTTTATTTGTTAGTGACATACAGTATAACCTGAATGCAAAAAGGCGATAGTAGTTTTGGGTGGTGGGTGATAAAGACCGTGTTTGATAGATGAGCAATAAAGTGTACGCCAGTGGGGGAAGGAGAGTGAAGAAATGCGTAGGCGGGATGCGTATCGGGAGTTGAGAGGCTAGTTACGTATTCAGTCTATTCCGTATACCGACCTCACAACGGCTACCCACAAAAGGCTTTAACATGGTCTACCCACGCCAGCTCCCAACTGGTCCATAAATATATATAGTACGCACGTTCAACCCAAACCAAAATTCTTTCTTACCCCCAAAAAGGCAAAATGTAGGAATCTTTACATTTATTTTCCTGTAGACAAATCTCAGTACAGATTGGAATTGTGTTCCATGCATAAATTATTATTGCACTAAAATATCAAATTAAAAAACAGAGCTTTATTAACCTTTTCAGTACCGGCGACGTCCTTTTCATTATATTCTGGCAATTATTAGACGATTTTCCAGACTATCTCAATTAATCCTTATAGCTACCATATATCCTTCCTAAGCTTCATACAATTGTCTAAATGTAGTTGAAATACAAAAAAGACGCCATCGGTACTAAAAAGGTTAATATATACGAGCATAATTTGTCATATTTTATCAAACTCACAACAGGGGCTGAGGAAAACGGAATGTAAAAGGAGGTGAATGGAAGAAGACTGATGTGAAGGAAATGAGGAATTCGTGGAAGACGAAATCGATATAAGAGAGAGAGAGAGAGAGATTACATAAACTTACATATAATAGTTTTCAAAAGAGTTGTCATAAATCTTAAGGAGATACTCTGTAAAATATGATAAATTGTATATATACTGCACTTCAGTTTATACAAATCTGGGTGGATGGGACTCATCACCTTTGGTCGGCAACCCATCTAGGGGAGTAACCCGTATACAAATCCTCACTGCTCACCTAAGGGTGAAGCAAGTTGGTGTATAGACTAGCCACCCAACACTGTTGAAAAAGTAGTGCTATAAAAATACATAGAGGGCCACGGAATCAGACGGATCCTAAATTGATTGGTCAATCCTGTAAGTCCTTGAATAAACTGACACAGGCTGTCCTCACAGGGGACAGGTCCGCTTGGGAGCATTTTGCATATGGCTACCCTCAAAAAGGGGAGTAAGGTGTCCGGTGTCCGGCAATAAATAGACAACATACTATTGTATGTTTGCTTATGCTGATCTACTGATGAACTATTTGTAAAAATAAGTTTTATTACAGGTAGAGCAGAGAGAGAGAGAGAGAGAGAGATACTGCACTATAACTGTTGGTGTGGAACTAGTGTACTGTAGTAATGTAGGCGGGGGCTTAGTGGTCTAGAGCAGCAGGGTTCATAGGGAGAATTACGCACCCTGGTGGGAGCGTCACACTCTAGAATGGTTATCGTCAATTTATGATGGTGAACATTTTCCCTGCAACATTTATGTTTTCTTCTACTGTACAGTGGTATCGGACACTATGCTCGTATTCAGCCACTCTGAGAAATAAACGGCCCACCTACAGTATATTTTAATTATTTCCAGCTAATTGGCTCTTGCGACCATATCCAATGTCTAGTCTTGTAGTAATTATTTATTCCTAACAAAGGGTTTAACCTTGTCATGCACTGTGGGTTGCCGTTTAGCATTAAAAAATATAATGATCTTTATCTAATTATTACTTAATTACTTAAGGAGTGCGTGCGGATTTACATGGAGGGATAGCCAGACTAATGAGGAAGTAAGAAGGAGGTGTGATGTGGAGGTAGATGTGCTGGAAAGTGTGAAAAGGAACAACTTGAAATGGTTCGGCCATATGGAACGTATGGAAAGCGAGAGAATGACTAAGAGGGTGTACGAGAGCGAGGTGGAGGGACAGAGAGGGAGAATAGATCGAATGAGAGGTGGAAGGATGGAGTGAGGAAGTACATGAACGAAGGCGGTGCTGTTTGGGGGGAGGGGCGTCGACTGACTGGGGACAGAGGTGCATGGGGGCGGTTCGTTCGTCGCCACCCCTTCGGGGATCACGGCGTCAGGCAATAGATAGGTAGATAGATCTTTATCTTATAATTACCTCTCCAAAATTCGTTTTCTACCCACAGCTCGCTCAAAGACAACTGCAGAGGTTGAAGTAATCAGCTGGAACTATTGCCATATACTTGGGCCGTATTTTTTTTCAGAGTCGTTGACACCGCGTATAGAATGAATTTAGAACAAGTTAGGTGACAGAATTATTGAAACAGCTACTTCATAACCTTGAATTTGCACAGGTTATTCCTTTGCTGAATGATGTCGTCTAATGATAGTCTGCATAACATGGAGAAATTCTTCCTGTTCCTGAAGAGATTTACGATATCCTGTACTCACTGGAACGTAGAAGAGAACGATACCTAATAATATACACGTGGAAAATGGCAGAGGGTTTAGTACCAAACCTACATACTCCGATAGTCATGAAATTCAGTGATAGGAGAGGCTGGGAATACAATATCCCCCGGATGAATAACAGGGGTGCTATGGGCTCTCTGCGAGAGGGCTGGTTAACACACAGAGGCCCACGTCATTTCAACAAACTCCCACGGCGAGTAAGAGACATGAGGGGCATCTCTTTAGACAACTTCAAGAGAGCCCTCGATGTCGAACTGCAAAAAGCGCCAGACGAGCCCATCTTCGCAAGGGAGCAGGCTGCCTCCTCAAACAGTCTGCTGCACCAAAACACAACCCACAACGAGGGGCGACGCGCTCCTCAGTGCTGCTAGGAGAGTGGCGAACACAACCTAAGGTAACCTAAGGTTAGGTAAGGTACGATGCCATGTAACTCTAATGAATTGTTAAGGTGTTATAGTGGCTGTTTGTTTGGTCTATTAATTCATCTATTCATTAATTTTATACTTTCCTCGCTAGACCTCCATCAAGCTTAGAAAAACACCCCCTAGACCCCCTTTCAAGATAAGTTTGTAAATTTTTCGGTAGAAAAATGTCCCGGTCCTCTTAAAATTATAGGCCTGCTATCGCTTGCCAGGACAAAAATCGACACCTAAATGACACGAAAGGTCTTAAAATTTACAACGATATGGCCCAAAAGGTGTTAAAATCGTCAAACTAATGGTCCGAACGTCTTAAAATCTGAAAACTAATGGGGTTAAACACGAGGGAGAAGAAGTCCCGAAAAAGCGACTACCTCCCCCTTAAGCTGAGAGTAAATTTCCATGTCTCCATCTTGATTACCCAGCCATTACGAACTTTTTGTAGCGAAATAGTTTGTTAATTATGAAGATTTAACCTTAATATGATTGAGAGAAGTTTCATATAATAGTTTGCGAGTGTTTAAAACTTATAAAATTTTCTCTCACTTAAACATTAGGCTACCATAGTGCGGTGGGAATATGAACGTGATTAGATTAATATCCAGTATTCGAGAATGGAAAATAAGTCGTAGGCGTGTGCATAAACCTTTAACCGTCTTGGTGGTGTAATGGTTAAGGTGTCTAAAAATATGTGTGTGACGACCCAGGTTCGAATCCCGGTGGATCACATATATGCTTTCATTAATTTCATTGGAGGTGTTTGGTGGTGTGGTTAAATTAATAACAAATAAATTAATGGGATTCACAAAGAGAGAAGTTACGTACAATATCTTGCTAATTATGATAATTTATCAATAATATATGATGCAGAGAGATAGTAGTTTCAAATTATATGATTAAATATTGCCCAAACAGTTACTAAGGATATATCGTTCATAAGCTGTAGATGATTGTATTCAGTTTAAGGAGTGGGGGGGGGAGGTTACTTATCAGTCGATTTATTTATTAATTCATTATCCTTTTAGTTTCCTCCCTAGACCTTCATCAATCAATCCTCCTTCTAGATAAACTTATACATATTTCGGTGGAGGAATGTCCCGACCAAGGCCGGTTCCTCCTAAATTACAGGATTGCTATCACTCGCCAGGAAAAAAATTGACACCTAAATGGCACACAATGTCTTAACCCGTACTGTATGAGTGGTATGAGTGACGGCGAATAGCCGTCAGTAAAAAATTCACTCGCCTGTACCAGTGACGGAAGATCGAAATCAGTAATATGCGGTCCTTGTTACTGCCTGTATCGAGCGGTACCTGGCACCATGACTTGTACGCACTGCTGTTAAACGTTGGCAACACTTCTCAGCTTATATCCAAGCTCCCACAGCCTGGCTGGCTCCGTATACCTCCAACTTTTGAGGTGGAAGGGTGTTCTCTGTTGACTCTGAAGCCATTTTTGCCACATTGCCTAGTAATGGAGGCTACATTTATGGTAATACCTTCTGATACATTAGGGGTTAATACGCTCGCCAAGAAAAAATCAACATGTCAATAGCATGAAAGCTATTAATACTGAAAAAGAAATAGGGCATAAAGTCTAAAAAACGCCAAAAGCCAGAGAGAGAGAGAGAGAGAGAGACGCACATACACACACCCACACACCCTGCATGACCCCACCGATAACATCCGCCCAAACTACCATTTTAGTATATTTCAGACATTTATTTGTCCATAATTGAAAAACCTTAGTTATTGCTGGATACTTCTATGAATGTTGTTATATGAAATGAGATGAAAATACAAACTATTCAATGAATGGCACTCAGCTTAAGAGAATGATATAGAATGCAGCATCGTTGATTCTTTTAAACATCGCTTAGACAAACACCTCTCTCTCTCTCTCTCTCTCCTACAACCTGCGTAACCTCACCAACAACATCCGCCCTAACCACTGTTTTCTTTTCCTATTTTTAACTTTTCCTTTTAACCCGTTCATTACCGGTGTCGTATTTTTAACATTATTCTGGCTACTACTAGACGACTTTATTCCGTTAACAAAGGGCCTCCAGCAATTAACACGCTTCGAAATACCTCACTTACCCCTGTTTACTACCACAGATCATTCATAAACTGCACAACATCGTCTAAATATAGCTAGAATAAAGTTAAAAACACGTGGCCGGTAAATAAAGGATTAATTATTACAAAGCTTACGTTAATGCTGAGTAATGTCCTCGTAAACGTTAGTTTGCCTTATTACGTTAACTACCTACAACGGTTGAAAATAAAAATGGTTATAATTGTATTCATACCTCAGTTAAATATACAGTATTCCTACTGTATATGTCCTCAACGATACATTACGATATATATATTAGGAACTTATAATGTTATTAGTTCCACAATTAAAATACTATCTATAAATCATCAACGTTGTTTTATGATCTTCTAAATAATAACTTATCATTTAATTAGTGCCACAAAAAAAAAAAAAAAAAAAATATATATATATACCGGGTATATATATATATATATATTCACTGTATATGTCATCAACACTATTATTATTTTCAGATTTGCGTGGGTAACCTGTTGTACTTTGTGTATGTGTGCATAGGTAGATGTATCGATTTTTCTTATGTGAACTGATGAATGTGCTATTAAGTAGGCCTCTTAACCCCTTGGGGAAGTATTCTGCATTTTGAGTTTATTCTGGCAATCCTTACCTTAGGTTACCTTAGGTTGTGTTCGCCACTCTCCTAGCAGCACCGAGGAGCGCGTCGCCCCTCGTTGTGGGTTGTGATTTGGTGCAGCAGACTGTTTGAAGAGCGCTCCCTTGCTAAGATGGGCTCGTCTGGCACTTTTTGCAGTTCGACATCGAGGGCTCTCTTGAAGTTGTCTAAAGAGACGCCCCTCATGTCTCTTACTCGCCGTGGGAGTTTGTTGAAGAGACGTGGGCCTCTGTGTGATAACCAGCCCTCTCGCAGAGAGCCCATCGCACCCCTGTTATCATTAGACGATTTTTCACAGCCTAAGAAGGATTAATATTAAGGGTGCGCTTGGAAGTGTGGTGGGCGAGCTTGTGGCTTCGGCTCCGCTGCATGTCTGCCTGCCGAGATTGGAACCTCTCCGGGTGGTCGGGGGTCGGGGGAGTGCTGGAGCGACCTTTGTGTCCTTGGTCTCTGGGTCCAGGGTGACCTAGATGTGTGTGAATTTGTGTTTTGTCTGTTCGTTGTTTTATGTTGTGTTTTGTGTTTTCCCTGATCTTGCTCTGTCTTGAGGCGGCCACCCCCAAGAAAAGATAAATAAATAAAATAGAATTAAATAGAAAAAAAAGGAAAAGTGGGGATTGGGCCTGAGTATATAGATAGCATATAGATAGAAGAAGGATCTATGGAAGTTAAAATTACAAAATTACAGGCTTGCTTGCTATCGCTCGTCAGGAAAACAATCAACACCTAAAGGGCACGAAAGGTCTTGAAATCGACAAACTAATCGGGCGAACGTCTTAAAATCTCAAAACTAATGGGGCTAAACATGAAAGAGAAGGGGTCCAGACAAAACGACTATTTTTCCCTTAACCCTTTGAGGATCGATGACGCACTTCCTTTCTGTTTTCTGGCTATTATTAGACGATTATATTCTGATTAGGAAGGGTATATGGAAGTCACAGGGTTGATTGAGATAGTATTTACCTTTTTAATTTACACAAATCCTTCCTAAGCTGTATAAACTCGTCTAATGATGGCCACAATAAACTGCTAAAACGCGCGATATCCTCAAGGGGTTGCGAATACAAGGGATAGTCTCCGTTCGTTCTTGTCGGTGAACTATTGAAGTTGTCTGTACTGTTCGTAGAGTCTCTCTACACTCCCATCCCCTCTGCTCGCCTCCTCCCCCCCCCCCTTTTCCTTCTGCTCGCCCCCACCTTCATCC
The DNA here is from genome assembly GCA_032716605.1 of Paralithodes platypus. Taxonomy (NCBI): domain Eukaryota; kingdom Metazoa; phylum Arthropoda; class Malacostraca; order Decapoda; family Lithodidae; genus Paralithodes; species Paralithodes platypus. The sequence goes on along the minus strand of CM064497.1, from coordinate 19,718,208 downwards.
ATTTCTGTTCGCCCCTCCTCCCCCTCTGCCCCCACTCCCTCATTCCTCTCTGCTTGCCTTCCCCCTCATTTTTCTCTAATCATCCTACCTCCATTCTCCTTTGCTCGCCTCCTCCTCCGACTCCGCTCCCCCCTTTCGTTCTCTTGTGCTTCCTTCCCCTTAATACCCCTCTGCTCGCCCGCTCCTCCCCCTCATTCCCCTCTGCCCGACCCTCCCTCAATCCCCTCTGCGCCCCCCCCCGCCTCTCACTCATTCCCCTCTGCCACTCCTCCCTCATTCCCCTCTGCGTGCTCCTCCTCTTTATTCCCCTCTGCCCACTCCTGCATTCCCCTCTGCTTGCCTCCCCGCCCACTCATGCCCCTCCCCCTCCCCCTCTGCCATTCAAGTTGTCAAAATCATCAAAAGCATCGACAATATGAACAGTACTAAGAGTTTTACTATCGACCGATCAAATTACACGCGGGGGAACTGTTGCAAAATTATTGGTAAATCTTTGAACTCACACGAGTCCAAGAATGTATTCTTCAATCGAGTTGTCAAATTGTAGAATGGGTTTCCCCGAGATGTTGTAGACTGCAGCATTCTTGATTCTTTTAAACTTCGCCTAGACAAACACCTAGCCTTAAATCTGCGACTGACTGCATCTGTAAATGAATATATTTTGTTTTCCACTCAGATTCATCAAGGATTATTGTGTTTATAAATAACTAAGATGTTACTCTCTTTTCCCCAGATACACGAAAGATCACTTATAACTGTGTTATGTTACTAACCCATCTGTCCCCTACTAACATCTCCTAATCCTTCCACGGACATTGGTCCCAGGGCAGTACTTCCGTTTCCAATTTCCCCTTAACCACTCTAAAGAACTGTTTAGACACTTTAAACATCAGTGGTTTAGAGGGCAAGCAGCCTTGAAGGGGGGGGGGGTCATTAATTTTGTTGTTGCTTGATTTCCTTTGTACTCTTAGCTCACCCCCCTCATTCCCCTCTGCTTGCTTCCCCTCCCCTTCTGCTCCCCCCACCCCCTCTGGTCCCACCCTCCCCTTCCTTCCTCCCTCCTCCCACGCGCCATTCCCCCAGTGGATCTCGTTATAAAGTCTCATTAATTAAGCTTGATCTCCGTCTTAGTTGAGAAAGGTGGGGCCGCGCTCGGACCACCGCTCTTAGTTGATGCTGCATCTTTAAAACTCCATTCCTTTTCCTTCCTGTTGACCCTTTCCCAATCTTGGAACTCTAATTACACTCCAATAATAAATTACTTAGTCGTTCTTTGAATGCTGAAAATGTCCAACTCATAAAATATAGATGACACATTACGTTTGAATTGGTTATGTGCGGTGATTCATAAAACAAACTTAAAGGCAATGTCATACGAACGCCTTTTCCGGCAAATTTGTAGGAGCAAGTTTTTTGTTTATTTCTTGCACTAGTTCGTGGCGACAGGAACGGATAAAATGCCAAAACCTTTCTGTGTATGTCTTTTAACCAATTCAGTACCGGTGGCGTCCTTTTCATAATTTTCTGGCAACTATTAGGCGATATTTTTCAGCTTTCGAAGGATCTGTGGTAGCTAAAAGGAGTAACATATATAATTTGTAGCCTTTTAAGGATTATAGGTCCATCCTAAACTTAACACAATGATATAATAGTTGCCAAAACATAATGAAAAGGACGTCACCGGTACTGAATGGGTTAATGCTGAAATATTCGATTTACACAGGTATGCTTACATTCTGACATTACTCTCTCCATTCCCTTGGGAAGTAAACAAGCAAAGGAGTAAAACACTAAGTAAAGAAAAACCCCAAAAGCATAAATAAAATGAATCTGAAAGCACGCAGCATCAGTCCTGCAACACAATCCCACCTCTACTCTGTGCAACTCTCTAACCCAAGAGTGAAAAGATATTCACAATCATTCTTCTACTCAAAAGCTGAGCTCTGGAACTCTCTCCCTGAATCCATCTTTCCCACATCCTATGAATTAAATTGCTTCAAACTCTAGGTGCCCGGGCATTATGGCTCGTACATTCCTTGATTTTAGCCCTGTCTCTCTGTCAGTCTTTCAACTGTGGGGGAGGTACTTGTCACAGGCAGTTTTGCATTTTGACTCCCTCATCCACATTTATTAAAAAAATAAAAATAAAAAATAAAAAAAAATAATGTAAAACGGCAACCGACGGCATCATCAATAGTTTTAAATAAAACTAATCTGGAACACAAACCGGACTTATACGCCATCATTACTACTATATCCGGGTTGGTCAGCAGCTTCCCTTTGTCAGGGTTAGGATAATCACAACATTTAACCCTTTGAAGATTATGACACATTTTGACAGTTTGCTATGGCTAACATTAGACGATTTTATACAGTTTAGGAAGGGTCTGTGGAAATTTAAAAAGCTATAGACTATCTCAATTATCCCTCTGACTTCCATTTACCCTTCCTAATCTGAATGAAATCGTTGAATAATAGCCAGAACACAGAAAAGGAATGCGTAATAGTATCTGGAAAGGAGTAACTCTTTCAGTATTCCAGGATGCTTTCATTTACATTCTTTGGCTATTATTAGATGTTCTAGTAAGATTAGGAAGGATCTGTAGGAGTCATATGCTTGAATTATGATCTAGTTTAGCCCTTACATCGCTAGAGGTCCCTCCGTAGCAGAATACAATAAACGTGTGCACCGCTTAACCTCTAAGCTGCGCAGCCCGTGTAGTATACACCCACCCCTGTGCGTAGGTATTCTGATTAATTCCTCACTAAAATCGTTAATTTACCATAAATATAATTAATACTTATCCATATGCGCCTATTTTACGTTTAATATGAAGATAGTAACCTGTAACAACAATAAAACAAGTGGGAATATTGTTTGGATGGTCAAAATCGCGAATTATTACCGAGCGGTTCATTCATCAAAAGTGAGCCAGCCGGCCGTACACCCTCTCCTCTCGAGGGCTGAAGCCTTCCTGACTTACTCCCTCACACTATCCCAGTCTCTCCCTTACACAAAACACTCGCTGGTCACATGACAACAGCATGGAACCGGCCTGGTGATGGTGACACGAAAATATACATACCAATGAATAAGGGAATAACAGGGAAAATAGGTGATAATTGAAGGGGAGGGGGAAAGGGGGGGGGGGCGGGAGGAGGGGACTTTGACACATTTGAAGGAGTGACTGGAGGTATGGAGGGGAATTATCTCACTTAAACACAATTTTTTTTTTTAAAGTGCCACTGGGGTGTCTTAAATGTTTTTTTTTTAGTCCTAGTCTCCCTGCAGTCCCCCAGTAAAACCTCTTAAGAGTCTCCCCACAGCTGCCAGGTTAAGGGGAGGTATGTCGTTTTTCTTGACCCCCTGCTCCCTCATGTTTAGCCTCTTTAGTTTGGCGATTTTAAGGGAGGTTTGGTTTCTCTGGACCCCCTTCTCCCTCATGTTTAGCCTCATTAGCTTGGCGATTTAAAAAAACAAAATCTAGACCTCCTTCTCCCTCTTGCTTAGCCTCATTAGTTTGGCAATTTTCTGTGCCATTTACAGTAGGTGTCGGTTTTTCCTTGGTGAGCGATAGCGAGCCTGTAATTTAGGAGGAAGCTGCCTTCGGCCGGAACATCTCTCTACCGAAAAATGTACACAATTATCTCCAAGGGGGACTTTTTTAAGGTTGATGGAGGTCTTAGTAGGAAACTAAAAATAATGATTATATACATAAATAAATGAACAGGTAAATACAAATCACCCCTAAATCAGTGAACTTCTTCTTTTCTTCCTTGTGCACGTACTAGTCCTAGAGATTGATCAGTTTAGAGACCCCTTGATAAGAGATCGTTTGGTTTACACATATAACAAGCGCCGACATCCTTTTTAGCCAATCAAATTAGTAACATTTAACCCCTTGAAAACTTTGCCGCATTTTGATAGTTCTGGCTATCTTTAAACGAATGTATGTAGCTTAGGAAGAATCTGTGGGAATTGAAAGGGTAACGACTATCTTAATTAACCATCTGACTTTCATATACCCTTCCGAGGGTATTCGATGCATATTAATGAAAATATATGAAACTAATATATCTCTGTATCATATTATTGCGAAATATCTGTTTAGCAAACTATTTCACTACAAACTCTTCGCAGGAACTGAACAATCTGAAGAGGGACAAGGCAAGTTTGCGCCAGTTAAGAAAAACACAACTAAATAATGAGCAAACTATGTTATTACATACTCAACAGCCAACAATAAAAAGTATATACTGTATATCCTAAACTACATTCCTAAATAATGTAGTATGCGCAAAATGTTCAGGGTTGCCAGTATATACTTTGTCTTCTTGTACGTACGTTTAACTTATATATACAGTATATATATATATATACTGTATATATATATATATATATATATATATATATATATATATATATTATATATATATATATATATATATATATATATATATATATATATATATATATATATAAATCTTGGTCTCTCTTCGTTGGAAACATGGAATACATGGCATACATGGTCAGCTCTGCGAAGCATATATAATATTTAATTGGCTTTGATAATGTGGATTATAACATGTTTTGCCTCAATATTAACACATTACTATAACAAGACTGGAAATTAGAGTTTAAGAGGTTCAACACTAGTACATGTTGATTTGTTCACGTATAAGATATCTCTACTTGAAACAAACTTCTCCAATAATTTGTAAATGGTTCATCAATTAACGACCAGTGTAAGCGGTATTCTGCACTTTACTATGATTGTACTGTACTTCAAAACTTTTCTTTCCACTTTGGAGTAGCTCCACAGAATGTACTGAAAGGTCTTTTAGAAAATATATCTCCTTGTAACTCCTGCTAACTCTCTCCCTTCCGCTCCCTTTCACCGCCCCCTCCCGCCCCCCACCAGCGCCCCCTTCATCCCCTCCTTCAGTTCTTTTATATCCCGTCAGACACTCGGTCAAGATTACGTCTCAACACGTCTCAGGGTGCCGGCGATGTGAGGGAGAGGGGAGTCATTGATACCCCTCCAGGAAGAAAAAGTCGAGTTAATATTAAATATAAGTATAAGAGACATATCAAGTTTTAGAGTATGACGTAGGGGCTTGGATACCTAATGAGTTTTCCCTTTAGACAGGCATGATATTCCAATGGAGTAAATTATATATATATATATTTATACGAGTAATCTTGCTTGTAATGGAAAATTGTATATTCATATTCCACTTGAGAGAGGTTGAAGCATAAAAATGCAGTATATCATTGCGTAAGGTGATATATACTGCCTTTTGATTTCAAAGCTACATATCCATATTTTCACATATTTGAAAAGGTGATGCAACCACTGTATATGGATGTGGACTGTATGGGTTGGACTTGCTCTGGGTTGAGTGAACTATTTATAAACCTTAGTCACCTTTATATCAGCGCCCTGGTTGCTCAAGGTTCGGGTATATATGACGTCAATGCAACCAATGTGATGCAACCCACGATCAGATAGGCTTTAACCCTTTCTGTACTGGTGACGTAATTTTCTTTTGATTTCAGAGACATTTAGGCGATTTTACGAAGCTTATGAAGGCCATGTGCTAGCTAAAAGGATTAATTGAGGTAGTCTGTAGCCTTTTAATGGGTAGACATCCTTACTAAGCTGAACAAAATAGTCTAATAGTTGCCAGAATACAATTACAAAGACGTCACCGGTACAGAAGGGGCTAAGATATCTGGGGATCGGATATATTGGTATTCAGGTGGAATATAGTTTGTTTTAGTGTATCAAGATTAACACATAACCAAACCTTATCTTAAGAACCGAATGAATTGCCTGGAATTGTCAGGAATTTCTTGACATATTTTGGAGGCACATTTGATGTTCTAATGCTTCTTGTTTCCTGTAGGCGTTTGAAGAGCAGTTTGGATAGTAAGGGCCCTCTCTCCATAGTACAAAGCAATAAGACCAAGAAAGATTAAACCCTTCTGTACCGTCGACGTCTTTTGAATTTTATTATAACTATATGCTGACGATGTTGTGCAGCTAAGAAGGATCTGTGGTAGTTTAAAGGGTTAAGTGAGATAGTTCGAAGCCTGGTAATTGTTGGATTTTTTTTTAACTGAAATAAAATCGTCTAATAGTAGCCAGAGAAAAATAAAAAGACGTCGCCGGTACAGAAGGGGTTAAGCATATTCAATAATTTTGCTTACATTATAATTTATCTTAAAACAGTTGCAGTGTGTACGTGTACTTTCAACTCTTTCCATATATTGAGTCAACACTATGTTTGCATTAAATTAGCTGGAGGTGCTATAATAAATTAATAAATTTTAATTATTTGAATACCAAAATATTCTTTAGTAAAGTGTAATACATTACTAACACATATCACTATCATTCTTTAGTTTAATAACATATGTTAAAAATATAAAGACATCGCCGGTACAGAAGGGGTTAAGTAGAAGAGACTACAGTTATCCCTTACATAATTATACGGTCCAATGTTTTTAACAGGTGATTATTTTGTCTTTCTCCAGGTACGGCATTGTCTCCTTTTGTGAATGGTCCCCAACGTGAAGGCAAAGAAGGTAAGATCAGTTCAAGGAGTAGTTAAATCCTTTCAATCCCAGGGTTTTAATGTGTCCTTAAGGGGGGATAGGGTTTAGCTTTTGGTATATTTATTTATTTATTTTATGTTTTTATTTAGATTTGATCATATAATAGTTCCTCGCTAAATCCACATCAAACTTTAAAAAAGCATCTCCAAGACCCCCATCGAGATAAATGTGTACATTTTTGTGTAGCACAAAAGGTCTTAACATTGACAGAAATAGAGTGAAAGGCCTTAACTTTGCCAAACTAATGGGCGAACGTCTTAAAATCTCAAAACTAATGGCGCTATACATGAGGGAGAAAGAGGTGCGAACCAAATCCTTTAGGTTAAAATATTCCCTCCAGAAAATTATGTTAAACTTAGGAATTACCTGTCATTATTAGATAATTCCTTCAGATACTCTAATGCTTAGAGTACTAACCTCCTTTCCAAAGCTGATTAATACCATCTATTATACTCTGTTTTTTTCCAGCTGATCATAAATTGAATTTCTTATTAGCTGATTTCTCGATACTTAATGGAAATATATGAAACTACTATGGCTGTGTGTCGTATTAATGCCAAGTTTTCATAATTAACAGCTGATTTCGCTACAAAATATACCTTATAGCTGAGTAACCAAGATAGTAACATGGTAATTTACCCTCAGCTGGAAAAACAATAGACTATAGTTGGTTTTATTTCACCTTATGGTCAATTGAATCCCTTAGCAACTGTTTTTTTTTTATACATAATATACAAATATGAAACTGCTATATCTCTACGTCCTTATATTGCCAACTTTTCACAATTAGCAACATATTTCGCTACAAAATGTTCGCAATAGCTCAGTGATCAAGATGTGGATATGCCACTTTATCATCAGTGGAAGAAAACAGACGTATTGTAGTGGCATAAATACGGTACATTATTTATTATCAATGTCCGCCAATTGCAGTGGTCAAGTGACAATGTTATGCCAAGTGGAAGGATTGCTGCCATGCAAATGACCCACACAACCACAATAACAGCAGCAGCAAAGACCTTCACAACTAGGTGGCTACCTCTGTACAGACCCCGAGAAAGAAGGGACAGACGTCCATGCCCCTACTATAGTATAGCCAAGAAAGAGGAACACGCCAGACACCAGTAATAACGGGGACTACACGAGAGAAACTGCAAGGAGAGCTCTCTCTCTCATTCTAGGCTCGAAGCTATTCCATCAGGTCACTCGACTAAATTCCTCCTAATTAGCCTGTTGCTAGGAAAAGTTCTTTGTCCGACGCGAGAACAGTGTCTATGCCCGATGCTAGATAGTCGATGCCCGAAGCTAGATTACCTTCTTTGCCCGATGCTAGAAACTCTATGCTAGAAACTAGACTAACTACTAGGCTCGATGCTAGTACACCTTCTATACTCGAAGCTAGAATAACTCCTAGGCCCGAAGCTAGAGTAGTTACTTGTGTGCCCAGCAAAGTGTAAACCTTTGTTCCTGAGTAGATGCTCTCTCTCTCTCTCTCTCTCTCTCTCTCTCTCTCTCTCTCTATCTCTCTCTCTCTCTATCTCTCTCTCTCTCTCTCTCTGCTCTCTCTCTCTCTCTCTCTCTCTCTCTCTCTCTCTCTCTCTCTCTCTCTCTCTCTCTCTCTCTCTCTCTCTCTCTCTCTCTCTCTCCTCTCTCTCTCTCTCTCTCTCACCTCTCTCTCTCTCTCTCTCTCTCACTCTCTCTATCTCTCTCTCTCCTCTCTCTCTCTCTCTCTCTCCCTCTGTCTCTCTCTCTCTCTCCTCTCTCTCTCTCTCTCTCTCTCTCTCTCTCTCTCTCTCTCTCTCTCTCTCTCTCTCTCTCTCTCTCTCTCTCTCTCTCTCTCTCTCTCTCTTCTCTCTCTCTCTCTCTCTCTCTCTCTCTCTCTCTCTCTCTCTCTCTCTCTCTCTCTCTCTCTCTCTCCTACATTCGACTGGGCAAGCTTTAGTTTATATATATATATCTATGTAGGCCTATATATCTATATATATATGTATCTACCAATCTATCTAGTTATCTATCTACCTATCTATCTATTTATTTTCTTTCTATCAATCAATTGCTGGACACCTCTCTTCATTATGCTGGCCATACACAAAGCGCCCCCAAGCGGACCTGTTCCCCATGAAAAAGACAACCTTTGCCAATATACTCAAGACTTTCTATATATATTTAATTTATGGTTGCTAAAGCTTATTATATTATAGATGTTCTACATTTTATTAAGCCTTTGAAGATGATGCTGCATTTTAACAGTTTACTTTGGCTGTCATTAGACGATTGTATACAGCTTATGAAGGATTTGTGGACATTACATGATCAGAGACTGTATTATAATGGGATTCTCAATATTATTAAGGAGGTATATTATATATATTTATTTTTATTTTTGTTTTATATATTGTATGATAATAATATATATATATATATATATATATATATATATATATATATATATATTTAGTTTGTTTCCTAGATCTCTATCAAGCTTGAAAGAAAAAAAACGCCGATTCCTACTAAATGTATAGGCTTGCTTTCGCTCACCCAAAAAATGTTGACACCTAAATGTCACGGAAAGTCTTAATACAGAAATGGGGCGAAGTTCTTAAAATCACCAAACTAATGGGCCAAACGTCTCAAAATCTCATAACTACTGTGGATAAACATGAGGGAGAAGGGGGTCCAGAAAAATAATCCCCCCTCCCTTAACCTTAGGATAATGAAATACAGCACCGGGTACTATTTTATCCCCTTCAACACCATGACGCCATTTTACCTTTGATTCTGGATAAAGTTATTGGATTGTATGCTGCTTAACCTATGTTACTTAAAGGGTTTTTCGAGTTCGTATTTACCCATTTGAGTTGTAGAGGTAGATTATGAATTAATGAAAATCGTCAAATGGTTACCAGAATATGATGGACATTTCGTAATTGTGATGAAGGGATTAAGAGGACAGATTACGCCATATACTTTAAATCACTTTAACGTGCCTTAAACACTTTAGACACTTTATAATTGCCATAATACATTCTACATTGCAAACAACTAAACAATTAAGGAATATAATACAGGCAAGCCTTTATATAAGCCAAACCATCCGAAACACAAATTGTCCTGACTCTTGATTCTTCTTCTTCTTCTTCTTCTTCTACTCTCTCTCTCTCTCTGTTTCTTTCATCTTCAAATTATATATATGTATATACAGTATATATATATATATATTATATATATAATACGCATCTATTGTATGTGTGACCTTCTGAAGACATCTGTCTTGTAATGTGTTTTTAGATATATAATATTGAAAGTTTAATTGTGTTTCCTTAACTTCATGTCACCTTTCAAGAAAGTCGTTTGTCGCCAATTTGAATAAAACATAAAGACACATCGTACTATAACATCTAAGGGAGTGAACACCTCATTATACATTTCTTAAATTATAAACATGTACAGTAATTTGTAATTTTAGATAATGAGTGATATATTGGAGAGAGAGAGAGAGAGAGCGCGAGAGCGAGCGAGCGAGCATGTGTTTGTGGCAAGGCTGGCATAGGACTGCGTGCATGCCTTTATAACAGCTCCTCCCTAACGCTGGCGCTGCTGTAGGAGTCGCAGTGGGTAGTGGCGGTGGTGGCAGAGGTGAGGGGGCCTGACAGTGTCCCGCTGCCCACTGTGGAAGAAGGACGCGCCTCCAGGGGAACTCATAATATCCCCTCAGTCGTGCTGTATACTCCCTAGCCCCTTCAGAACCATGACCTAATTTTTAACCTATTCGGGTTACCATTAGACGTTTTTTTTAGCTTGTAATCTACCTCTAGAATTCAAAAGGGTATTTTCGATCTCAATAAACCCTCAGCATATCATAGCTCCTTCGTAAAGCCGCATGAAGTCGTTTAATTCAGCCAGAATCAAAGTTAACAATGCATCATCGTGCTGAAGGGGCTGACACTGCCCCGTCTTGTTGTGCCTGCTACTTTGATAAATCTCTCCGCACTCCAAGACTATCTACCCAGCATGCAGCAACACCCCCCCCCCCCACCCCTTGTCAGCGCCCACTATAGAGGCATATTAATAAGCCTTACCTTAGTCACGCCCGACATAAGCGAAATACGTAGAAATATACTGCAAGCTTTGGGAAACTGGGTCATATGAAGCTATCTTGCATAGATCTATATTCAGTTTCATGACCTTTGTTGGCCCCGTGGTATACAGAACGCCCTTTCCACGCGCTTAAGAATACGGCATTATGGCATGAAGCAGTGATTGGGTGTATAATCAGTGGTCGAATGGCTCTCTCTGAGCACCTTCCCTCCCTTCTCAGCCCAGGTTCTGTCATGCTTGGTGCCAGGCCTTAAGGCGGGCGGGGTCACCTAGCCCCTCCCCCTACGATCATCCTAACCACGCCCCCTCCCTTGCCTCCACCAATCACAGCACATCTTGGCAAGCCACGCCCACCTCTGGCGTCGATGACAATGACTATTTAAAGGTAAGGGAAGTGGGCGTGTGAGAACTGGGATTCAGTGAAGAATAAAGTTTGGACTCCTACTCCTTGGGAATACTAACAAGGGCTGGGGTTGCCTTCTTACCTACCCATTCCCCCTCCACAATCCTCCCCTCATCCTTTCCCCTCTCCCTCCCGCCTGCCTGACTGCCTGACTGCCTGCCTTCTCGGGTCAAGTGGAATAAATTCGGATGCTCGCGCGGAATTTGCCATCGATCAATGCACCCGGTCCGGTCCCCCTCACTCCTATTGTGTCCTTCACACCCTCCCGCACTTTTACTCTATATTTAAGTCGACTGATGCCTTTTCGGTTAATGTGTAAGTAATTATATACACGGAAATCTTAATGAAGTGTATGTATAGAATTCGTCTTTAAAAATAAATGTACAATGCACCTGGCCCATCCCATCTATTGTATCCTTCACACCCTCCTGCACTCAACAATGCCTCTATTTATATAAGGTGACTGATGACTTTTCGGTTAGTCTGTAAGTTATTTACACGGAAAGCTTAAGTGAATTGTATGTATAGAAATAGTCCTAAATAATAAAGGTACAATACACTTACTAGCCCTTATCATGCATTGTATCCATCACATCCTCCAGCCCTCAACACTCCCTCTTTTATATAAACTTGCTCATGAATGTATTATCATATATTCAAGTAAATATATGCCAGACCAAACCAGATGGCTGGAGTAAAGTAGGAAAGAAGAGCAATTGGACAGTATGTCAAGCTTAATTGCAATATATGTATACGACTGAGATATTATAAGGGAACAGTGGTGATTTTGTTTGGGTCTATTTATTTATATATTCATATATGTTCTAGTTTCCTCCCATCAAATTTAAAGCAAACATCCATTAGATCTCCCTTCAAGATTAATTTGTACATTTTTAGGTAGACAAATTTCACGGCCGAAGGCCGGTTCCTCCACAATTACAGGCTCGCTATCGCTCGCCAGGAAAAAAATATCGACACCTAAAGGGCACGAAAGGTTTTCATATTGACAAAGAAATGGGGCGAAAGGTCTTAAAGTCGACAAACTAGTGGGGCAAACGTTTTAAAATTTCAAAACTAATGAGGATAAGCATGAGGAAGAAAGGGGACCAGAAAAACGGCCCATCTACCCTGCACATCGGTCACTCTCACCCAATGTATTCATCTTCACGCCAGCCCGCCCTCACTATACCCTGTTCCAAATAGGTAGGCCAGCAATCCTGACCCCTAACCTCTATAACTCAAAAAGGGCTGGAGCAAATGAGCTGTAAATTGTCACACCTATTTCTTGGTTGACTCTTTCTAAATGGTAACAGTATTTGTTTGATTACTCTAGTCGTTTGTGAGTTATAGAGGTTAATGTTAACGAGTTTTGGCCTACTTATTTGGAAGAGGGTTTAGTTACTCTACTTGATATACCCTCTTCCAAATAATAAATAAGACAAAACTCTTCAACATAGCCTCTATAACTCACAAACGACTGGAGTAGTCGAGCTATTGTTTCCACCATTTGGGAAGGGTCAACCGGGGAATAGGTGTGAAAATGTACAACCCATTTGCTCTAGCCCATTTTGAGTTAAGAGGTTAGGGTTCACGATTTCTGGCCAACGTATTAGGGACAGGTTATAGCTTACTGATTAATTACTTATAAGATTGTAAATAATAAACCAAATTTGTAATTGCACTTAATGATTGAATACAATGTATGCTCAAAATATGACACAAGTAATACATTGATTACTCATCAATTTGTAAATAATAAATAAAAGTTTTAAAAGCACGTCCTGATTAAATCAAATATATGCTCAAAAGATGACTCAAGTAATAACTCAATAACTTATAAGTTTGTAAAATTAATAATATATCACATATATACGACAGGATTAAATCAAATGTATGCTGAAAATATGACCATGCATTGTGTCCCTCCCACATAATGCAGCCTTAACCCTTGGAGGATTACGACGCGTTTCTACAGATTATTATTGTTATCATTAGACGATTTACTGCAGCTTAGGCAAGAACTCTAGGAATCTAAGGGGCCAAATTAACTATCTCGAGCATGCCTCAGACACCCTCAGATCCCTACAAGCTGAATTCATTTGTTTAGTCCCCACTAAGTTTAATATAATTATACTAGTCCTCATATATATATATATATATATATATATATATATATATATATATATATAATGTGTGTGTGTTTGTGTGTGTATGTATAATATGTGATAATGTGTGTGTGTGTGTGTGTGTAATGTGTGATAATGTGGGTGTGTGTGTGTGTGTGTGTGTATAATGTGTGTGTGTGTTTGATAACTCTACAATTTTTGCAAGTAGATACTATAAATGAGAGTTTAATAAGGTACAATCATAAACCATAAGTAAGTAAGCACCCACATGAATATCTCAAAGTAAACTGTATATAATTATTAATGTTTATACCACTATTTTATCTCCTTTGAGTTCGATACTAATTCATAGGTGTGTATACTGTATAGTATAGCTTGTGGCTGTTCTTGTGTTAGCATTGGTAATTTTGTATTTCCGTTAATATTTATAACATACACAAATGATATGCAAGGCACAACTAAATTCATAACAATTTATGCAACATATTTGGTTGAGAACATAATTGTAATTACAAATATTAATAAAAAAAATCACTGCAATGAATGCTCATGATTAACGTATGCAACTTAATATATAAGCTATTTCAATTGATCTGTTGCCACTACCAAATACTATATATCATCACTGTCATCATTAACAACAACAGAACAATAAGTGATATTGTTATTACTAGTAATATTATTATAACTACAACAACTGCTACTACTACTACTACTACTACTAATACTAATACGCAACTATTCTATATGTTTTATTTTTTTACCGGTGACATCCTATATATTATATTTTGGCAACTAAAATATTAATGTCAAAATGTTAACCTATGTACAGAATCATCTGGTCTTTTGTCGATGCATATGACCCTCCCTGTCCTTCCCACCCTCTATCATCTCGAGAGCCCCCCAAATCCATTCCTCCCAACGTAATCGTTTATTTTGTATGTATTGATAGTTTAATCTCTAAGCACTGTTACTGCATTGCTTACGCATCTGAGTAATATACTCCGACCTTTTCTGTATCCATAATGATAAGGAGCGATTATGATTAGTGGTAAAATGAAACAAAATATTATTAGGTGTTAACTGTATGTTTACTTTTATGTTTGTAGCCACTACCCTTATAATTGTGTGTATTACTGGTGTGTAGTACTCTCTTACCCCGAAAGGGGTCGTAGAGTTAAATAAATATTTAATCATCTTTAACCTTTACAGTTGCTTAGTCATGAACCTGGTCCAATCACTCATAAAAATTGTGTGTGCCTTTTTATGGGATTGTCTATGCAAATACAGCCAAAGGATTTATATTGAAGTTATGTTCTTTATACTATATATTTCAACTATCCCGGGTTGATGGGACTCGATAGCCTTGGCGGGCAACCCATCTAGGGGAATAAACCCTAAACAAATTACCGATGGGCGACATGCTAATCGGTGCCACTTACACGTGGCGATCTTTGTAACAGATAACAGATAACCATAACAGACCTCTTCCAAACTAAATTATCAATAGCCAGAATAAAAAGAGTCCATGTTCTATAGTGTAGTGGTTCATCGAGATCATTGTCACCCTTTTGATCCCTAAATCGACCCTTCTGTACCATAGGTAAAATAACCATTAATTAGCAAACATAAAGTGGGAATAACGCTATCGTAATGAAAGGGTAAACACTATCTGGTGCGACGTCTTCGGGGTTATAATAAATGTTTTCCTCAATTATTTTTGTGGATTTTTGTTTGTTTTTGCTTTTTTGCTTTTGCCATTTTCGAGTCTTGTATTTTAATATTCCCGATAAACTAAGAAAAACGACTCCCAAGGTAAATATATATATTATTCGGTAAACAAAGAATGTTCCGGCCAAAGGCCAGTTTCTCTCGCCCAGAATAAAGTCGGCACCTGAATTTGGTGAAGTGTCTTAACAAGGCCCACTTAAGGAGGTGAAACATCTTAAAATCCCCTGATGGAGTAGAATAGTAGAGTTGTCGGAAGAATTTTTTTTGTTATCAGCTTTGGATAGCCCTTTCGGCATACAGTGCAATTATCCATCTATATTATCTGAGTCTCACAATCCCTTCCTAATCTGAATAAGGTCGACTTATGGTGGCCGAAATGTAAGGAGGTATAGCGTCATCAGCTACTGATGACGCTTAATACTTTCAGTATTAAATATATGAGGACACCCTTCTTCATAATTATGATGGTTAAAATTATATAATTTGTTTAAGCTTCTTAAGAAATCGAATGCATACTATCTGTATTAACCTTTTATTTGTATAAATGAAGAAAACAAAAGGCAAAGCTGCCTGTAACAAGTGCCACCCCCAAAAAATAAAAACATAATTAAAAACGAGAGTTAAAAGAGTGACAGGGAGCCAAATTCAAGGTACGTTAGAATCAAAGCTAACTAAAATTGACTAGTGCTAGCCAAACTATGTGGAAGAGTAGCGTCATCGTCTACTGAGAAGGTTAAGGATGTGAGCCATTATTGGAAGCAGCAGTAATCTAGGGTTGGACTAAAGAGGAACCAGACGTCTTAAGAACCGGCATATATTTCCTGTCAGGGAGGAAGACAGTGGCAGATCTTGTCGTAGAGAGAGAGAGAGAGAGAGAGAATGTATGTGTGTGTGTGTGTGTGTGTGTGAGAGTGAGTTTGGTGAGGTGGGCTGTGTGGTTATAGAACTGGACTAATAATATTATTGACCTGGTTTGATTCCTGTTTTCTGTAGGGGAAGCAATATGATTTATTGTTGTAACTAGTTTTTGTAACTAATCCCTTCCCAGGTAGATTTGACTGACATTTGTCAACCTCTTCATAAAATTTTAATAGGTTAAAAGCAAGTGATAAGCTATGTGGTTCATCTTATAAATATTATGTTATAGCGAACATTATTTACATAATCATTATATACATTGCCTTTCATAATGCTAATATGCCATTAAACCATCGTCTCATTATCTCCATCCTGATGAGAGAAGAAAGAGTTATGAAGGAAAGCATGTGGGACTGAAGACCACTGCCACATGCCCTGAATTAACAAAAGCCTATCAAATGCTCTCTCACTGTTTGCATCCACTCTTCTACTAAGCATTATGCCTCAACAGGACCCCCCAAAAATCACTAGCACTGGTCACCAGAACCCAGGGTTGAGTCAGGATAGCCATTTCTGTGCTAACAATTTTTCAAAGAACCCTGAGAACACCAGGCAAGTAGGGCCACCAAAAACCGTGTATCTCATCAGCACTCCTATGTCTCGGATCAGACAGGCTCTCATGGCCTTAACAATCTGTAAGGCCACTGCTACTTTGATAAATTGCATCATTGCATTTCTAATCAGGTACACTATGTGCCGCACCAGCTTCCTCGCATTGTTAAATGGAACCTCTGCCACAATCTCGGTAGGATGAGTGCAACCTACATGTTTCACCAGAAGATCTTTGGATTCCAGCTTCAATCTGTTGAGCTGATCGGCTACGATACTGATGGGTTATAGGAGAGCTATTCAAGTTCTGCATCTCAGCATCATCGCCTCATTAGAGCCCTTTGAGGTTCTGAACACTATCAATAATACCGAGGACAGTCTTGCCCTGCGAATCACCTCCCCCAAAACCTTAACAACTTGTCAGCTTAGTTGGTACCATATCCCAGGGCGTGTGTTGGGGCATATCACTGACCAACTCTTTCTCTTCGACAAAACTGATCTTCAGTAAACTAACAAGCCCAACCAGTTTATCACTGAATCATGTGAGTGCACTTATTTCCAAATATCCTACCTAATTAACTGCTGGTTACTGATTTTCAAAGAATTTCCATACAAATAAATATGCTGAAGTGAGTGATTTGAATTGTGCGTGATAAATATTATGCATGATAAATATTATGCACTCAGGTGAATGTGAAAATCTTTCACCTTAATGTGGGGTGAAACATTGTATTATCGCTAAAGTAATAGGGCAAAACATCTTAACGTCAAACTAATGGGTGGAAACAAAGGGGGTTCCTAAATGACTGCATATAAGTTGGATACAGTTAAGGGGAGGAATTGTGTCATTCTGGACCCCTTTCTCCTTCGTGTTTGTCTTCTTCGTGGTGCAATGAATAAGTGTGTTGATTTTCGGCGTGAGCGTCCTGGGTTCGAATCCCCGGACTGCCACATGTGTTTGTTAATTTCATTAATCGAGTTTAGGAGTAAAGTTGGTTAGTGGAGATAACATAATAATTAATAGTTTTGACATTTTAAGAAGTTCGCCCCATTAGTTTGTCGATTATAAGACCTTTCGCTCCATTTATTTGACCTTTGAACTTTGTACTTTTTGGTAAGCTTGACGTAAATATGATTGGAATAGTTTACAATCCATTTCATATTGTGTAACATTATTTATTTCGGATTCATCACTATGACTTAATCTTTACCCCAGTACAAAACACTGATAATTCAACTGACAAGTATTAAACACCATCGATCTTAGAGCATTGAGGGGGTAGTGGTTATTTTGTTTTCTTTACTGTCCAAGCTAGACCTCCACAGATGTTTTTTTAAGCTGCACAAAATCATCTAAAATTAGTTAGAATACATTTAAGGATACGTCGCCGGTACAGAAGGAGTTAATGGAGATAGCTTTAGGACTTTCATTCGTATGAGGTAGAATATATGTGTATGTATGATATGCTTGTGGTAGCCCACATCGAGGACGGCCTCCAACCACCTTTCCGGTCATCTATTGATTTCGGAAATATTCGTGTAAACTCAGAAACTAACCAAGAACTGATACCTGAAATACCAAAGTTGTTAACCATTTCAAGATAATGTGAAGCATCTCTTTTTTTTTCTTCTCTGGCTATTATTAGACGATTTTATTTAGATTGGTATGGGTATGGCAGTCAGAGGGTTGATTGACACCGTATTTACCCTTTTAACTCCCACAGATCCTTGCTCAACTGCATAAAATCGTCTAATGATAGCCAAAATATGGTGAATCATCACGTTATCGATTACCAGAATTGTGTACCCTTTGAAGATTATGACGCATTT
>CM064497.1:19673984-19699831 GCA_032716605.1 Paralithodes platypus | reverse complement strand
GACGAAAGGTCTTAAAATCGACAAACTACTGAAGCGTACGTCTCAAATTCCAAAACTAGTGGTAGAAGGGGGTCCCGAAAAAGCAAATACCTCCTCCTCAATATAAATAACAGTCCTCAATACACATGGACGAAGCCTTTATATATATGTTTTGTCCAGTTACCACATAGCAAACAAAGTCATGCAAGATCATTTATGCTTTAACCCCTTCAGCACCATGACGCCTTTTTACCTTTGATTCTGGCTAAAATTAGATGCTTTTATGCAGTTTACGAAGGACCTATGTTACTAGGAGAGTTTATTGTGATCGTATGTATCCAATTGAGGCGTATAGGTAGAATATATACTAAAGAACATCGTCTGATTGTAACCAGAATATGATGGAAATTACGTAATGATAGTGAAGGGGTTAAGAGGTTGATGGTTAGTACTGACGACTCTGTGGTGGCCGTTTTCGTACTGAAGACTATACCGTGTTCCAAGTAAGTAGACCAAATATCTTGAATATTAATCTTTATGACTCTTAAACGACGAGAGTAATCAAGCCACTAATTCTACCATTTGGGAAGGGTCAACCAGGGGAAAAGTTTGGATATTTACAGCCCATTTGATTTAGCCCTTTTTTAGTTACAGAGGTTAAGGTTCACGATTTCTAGCGTACCTAATTGGAACAGGGTAAGATCAAGTTAATCGATTTTTTTTAGATTTTGCCTACACATAACAGATAATTTTTAAACTGCACACAATCATCTAAATTTAGCTAGAGTAAATTTAAGGATACGTCGCCGGTACAAAAGTAGTTAATCGAGATACCTTTAGGACTGTCATTCGTATAATGTAGAATCTATTTTATTTATAATATATTTCGTACATTAAAGGTATTATTCTCCTTCATCAAGAGGGAGAAAGTAAAGCTGACTGTGTGAAGGTGGGCCAGGACTATAGCGCGCTACTGTACAAATCACTCGCTCTGCAGCCCTAACTATCGCGGAAATTCTCTGGTCGGTCGAGTCTATTTGAAGCGCAATTTAGTGATCGCGGCGGCCCTCCTCGCTCCCAACTCCACTAACAACCACCCCTGCATTGCGCTGACTAAGGCTACATCATATTTAGCAGATTCAGAAGAACCTGTAGGACCCAGAGGGATATTGTTTACTCGAGATGTTTTTTTACCCTGTTCCCGAATAATTCAGTCTTTGCATTCAACCAGGGTCAACTAATAATTCAGTCTTTGCATTCAACCAGGGTCAACTAATAATTCAGTCTTTGCATTCAACCAGGGTCAACTAATAATTCAGTCTTTGCATTCAACCAGGGTCAACTAATAATTCAGTCTTTGCATTCAACCAGGGTCAACTAATAATTCAGTCTTTGCATTCAACCAGGGTCAACTAATCGATCGGCATTTCAACGGTTTAACGAGAAGGTTTGTATTTTCTGGACCCCCTTCTCCTTCATGTTTAGCCCCATTCATTTGGCGATTTTAAGACCTCTGTGCCATTTTGGTGTAAATTTCTATCCTGGCGAGCAATAGGTAGCCTGAAATTTAGGAGGAACCGGCCATCGGCTGGTACATTTTTCTACAGAAAAATGTACAAATCTATCTCGAAAGAGGGTCTTGGGATTATTATTAAAAAGCTTAATGGATGTCTTCGGAAGAGACTAAAGATAATAAATAAATAATTAAATATATGAACAAATAAATACCAGTATATACAAATCTCCCTTTAACTTCCATCAACCTAACATAACCTAATTGTAGTGGTTGATCTTGCAGTGACTGAGATCTACCTGTTGAAATAGTACAATGGTCGAGTTGTCTGGTCACTTTTTATTATGTGTATAATAATTGAGTTAGTTGGTCACCTTTTAACGAGTTTGATCGTAGAGAACCGCTCAGAGGTGAATAAAATAATACTATTGTCTAAGGTCGCTGGAATGCGATTCAAGTGATGGTTCCTAGTACCGATGACCCAGCTTAATCTATCATACGACCTGTAGTTCAACCCATTGAGAGAGAGAGAGAGAGAGAGATAGAGAGAGAGAGAGAGAGAGAGAAGAGGAGAGGAGAGGAGAGGGGAGAGGAGAGAGAAGAGAAAAGAGCGTGAGAGTGAGTGATCTAGAGTTGTCGATACACCCGATTAAGACAAGATGTGAGGTGTTCTGTTAGATTATTCAGTACCATAGGAGGTAAATACGATCTCAATAAACCCTCTGCATAACACGGGCCCTTCTGAAACTGCATAACATCGTCTAACTTTAGCCAAAATCAAAGGTAAAAAGGGCGTCATAGTGCTGAAGGGGTTAACATTGTAAGGAAAGATGATCAATCCCTATCTACTTTGGTGATGGGCTGGTCTATCAGAGTGAGAACTGAGCGATCTCTGCCATACCCATAGCTTACTCTGACTGTTCCTTTTACTTATATATTTTCTAGATCTCAAGTGACGGCGTCTCTTCCGTGGATTGACCTCCCAATCTACCAAGATTGGAAGCCAAAGCGTCACGTTTTTCCTTTGCCCCTCAACTTTCTCTTCATAATTGGTGAGGGGCACAGGGCCCTGGGTGGGGCTTTGGTTTCCCGGGCGTTTTCCGCACCCTCCTTAGCTCCCCGCCATGCAGTGGTTTCGGTCGCCCAGGCTTTATTGTGGTCGGCAGGGAGGGTTCTGTGGGGGCGCTCGGTTATGGTCTTGGCCTTGCTCGGGGCCTTGGGGCTGTTCGGCCAGGCAGCTTGGGGAACAACAACAACTGTGGGATATGAAACTCGTCCCATTGAGAGTAAGGGGGAGAGCCATCAATATTATATATTTTTTCACCAACCAACTTCACTTCTAAGCTCAATTACTGAAATCAACAAATACATGTGGCACTCCAAGGACTCGAACCTAGGACACTCACACCGAAATTCCGCGCACTTACACATTACGCTATCAATATACCTGAAGCTGCGACGGGAGGAGGCACATTGTTTGACGGGCGGGCGGCGATTATCAGGAGACCAGGACCTAGATAATGTGAGGAAGGAGGCGTTGGGGAATGTAATGATTAAAGGGAGGAGAGAGAGAGAGAGAGAGAGAGAGAGAGAGAGAGAGAGAGAGAGAGAGAGAGAGAGGAGAGAAGAGAGAGAGAGAGAGAGAGGAGAGAAGAGAGAGAGAGAGAGAGAGAGAGAGAGAGGAGAGAGATAGGAGAGAGAGAGAGAGAGAGAGAGAGGAGAGAGAGAGAGAGAGAGAGAGAGAGAGAGAGAGAGAGAGAGAGAGAGAGAGAGAGAGAGAGAGAGAGAGAGAGAGAGAGAGAGAGAGAGAGAGAGAGAGATAGGACTGAATCGTAATTGTTGAAGAAGGTGTGAAGAAGATGCGAACTGTTGGGGAACGTCTGACATTGTTCAATCATGTGCAGTTGCATTCACTCAAAAAACTGGAATTTGATAAAATATAATATGTATAAGATTTGTGAATTATGAAGTACTGAAAGACCTGATTAAAGGGGATGGGCGTATTTATATGCATATTTATTTATCTATATACTATTTTTGTTAGTTTCCTCCCTAGACCTCCATCAAGCTTTAAAAAAATACACCCCAAGAATCCCCTTTAATATAGTGTGTATATTTTTGGGTAGAAAAATGTGCCGGTTCCTCCTACATTACAAAAATATATCGACACCTATATGGCACGAAAGGTCTTAATATTGACAAAAATGGGGCGAAAAGTATTAAAATCGCCAAACCAAGGAGCCGAACATCTTAAAATCTGAAAGCTAATAGGGCTAAGTATGAGGGAGAAGGGGACCCAGAAAAATCAACCAATTCCCCTTAATCAGGCATTTTGGCTCGAACGTCCCTTGATTTTGGCCCTGTCACTCTTTCAACTATGGGGGAGGCACTCGCTATAGGCAGTTCTGCCTTTTGCCTCCCTCAATCACATAGAAACAAAAAAATCAGATCAATAATGACTATATACGAACCTCGAGTGTGGCTGATATAAATGTGCAAGCTGAATAGTAGCAATATTGATCGACTACTAATGTGGAAAATACAAGGAAAACCAAATATATAACTAAAATACTAACAGTTAATAAACGTGTTCAAATAATGAAATTAACACGTCATGATTAATTAATGAGAATGAGTATCATTATCAGTTTCACAGTCATGTTTCATAATGTGCCATGAGAATCAGACAAAAAAGGCAAAGAACTCATTTTGTGATAGAGTGGTAAATGAGTGGAACGCACTGCCCCAGTATGTAGTCGATTCCGAATCAATAAGGGAGTTTGAAAGTAATCTTGATAAAGCATGGGGAAAACAAGATTTGAAGTTTGATTATAAAGCAAAAATACAGAATAGTAAATATGTTGCGTCTGCTACCGCCGCCGCAACACCGCGAACGACCGCAGCAGTGCAAGTACTGGTACTGAGCTGGATACACAGGCTTAGTTTGCCTTTTTCCATAGGATCTACTGTAAGAAACTGTAAGAATGAAAACCAGTATAATTATTAGTTTCACAGTCAATTGTCTTGTAATTTTTCATTAGAACCAGTATCATTATCAGTTTCACAGTCATATGTCTTATAATTTGTCATGAGAATCATTATCATCATCAGTTTCACAGTCATGTTTCATCAACCGTCATGCTTATCCCTGTAAGCCATACAGTATGTATAATCTTTATTTTAGAACTGCCGAAAACTGATGAAACAAAGTTGGCTCTCCTATTTTTTTCCCCTGATTTCCGGAAAATGTTCTGACTGTTCCAGGAGTTTCATTACACAGACTTTTGATTCACAATGAAACGGTTCCGGTAAACAATAGCATAAAATTATAGGAACTGTCTTTGCTAAATAACATTATATAGTAATGAAATTGTTTATTGATTCCCGCATTATATGAATAACTTGGATTTGAATATTACTTACTACATCTTAGTACAGTAGTAATTATCTATGTCAATGCTCTCTCTCTCTCTCTCTCTCTCTCTCTCTCTCTCTCTCTCTCTCTCTCTCTCTCTCTCTCTCTCTCTCTCTCTCTCTCTCTCTTCTCCTCCTCTCTCTCTCTCTCTCTCTCTCCCTCCTCTCCCTCCTCTCTTCTCTCTCTCTCTCTCTCTCTCTCTCTCTCTCTCTCTCTCTCTCTCTCTCTCTCTCTCTCTCTCTCCAACAGATTTGAGATATTGGTAGAGATGGAAGACGAACCAGAAGAGACCAGGCTCGTTGGGGATTCCATCCTACGAGGACAGGTCGAAGAGTTCTGCGACAGAGTCCCAAATCAACGAAAAAGATTTTGCATCCCAGGAGCTGGACTGGACGACATTGTGGAAGCCTTCGAAGATACCACAAAGGATGCAAATGAAAATACCCTTTTTGTCATCCATGCTGGTTCAAATGACGTCATGCGCACCAGATCCGAAGAGTTGATGGAGAAATATCGCAAGATGATCCAGCACTACAAAAACAAGTCAAGGAATATCATCATCTCAGGCATTCTCCCCAAGATCGACGCACCTGACAAATTCTACGACAAGGCTTTCAGCACAAATAGCCGACTAAAACATTTGTGTCTGAGGGAAGAAGTTGAATTCATCAACCTCTGGGACAACTTCTACAACCAGCCTACTCTGTTCCGCAAGGATGGCACTCATCTAAACCCTGTGGGTTCAGCACGCATGGGTCGTCTCCTACACGAAGCAGTCCGCAGCCATGGATCAAAAAACGCCATCCGAGAAGAAGCAGCAGTGACATAAATCATCCAACGCCAAGAAAAAAACAGAGGCAACCGAGGACCACCAGCGATAAGGACCGAAGACAGCGAGGACCGAGGACAGCCATGAACATAAATGTAGATCCGACAAGAACCAAAAATATTATTAAAGAGCGTTCCGTGAGTTCTAAAATAACAAATTTAAAGGTTTTCTATGCAAACGCTCGTAGCATACGCAATAAATTTTCAGATTTAGAGGAGCTAGTGTTTACAGAAAATTATGATGTGATTGGCATAACAGAATCTTGGCTCAATACAGAAGATAGAGACTTTTTAGCAGAGTATTCACTTCCCGGTTATGTAATGTTTGAGAAAAGCCGAATAAATCGAAATGGAGGTGGCGTTTTACTTTATATCAAAGAAAGTCTTAACCCTACCCTCTTGTCAAAACCTCAAATTGTGAACGTCGACGCATCTTTTGTGCTAATAAAGAATAATAAAGGTACAAAAATAATACTTGCATTAATATACAGACCTCCAGCTCAATCAGTGCAAACTGACCGAGAAATTTACGAACAAATTGCAGATGTAAGTAACTCGCAAGATACCGTAATTTTTGGTGACTTTAATTTACCTGTGACCAAGTGGGGCGATACTCTTACTTCACACTCCGGACATGACTTGTATACGAACTTGCAAGAGAGTTCGCTTTATCAATTTGTTGGAACGCCGACCCGTGGTAATAACGTTCTTGACATTGTACTTGCAACAAAAGAAGAATTAATAGAGAATTTGAATGTTGGTGATGAATTCAGTAACAGCGACCATCGTACGATAACTTTCACTTTAAAGTTTACTAGTAACGAACCAAATAGTAGCATCGAAAAAGTCCCTAATTTCAAGAAAGCAAACTTCCATAAACTTAGAGCTATGTTTAAAGAAACTGACTGGAGCTTTTTAATTCACAATAACGACATAAATACATCTTGGAAGTTAAGCCACTTACCTAAAAGCAGTGCAAGACTGCATACCATCGAAAACTCGGCGTCCAGGCCATAATAATAAGCCCAAATGGTGGAATAAAGATATTTCAAACTGCCTGCTTGCTAAAAAATTTGCTAATGATAGATTAAAATCCTCACAAAATGACGAAGAACGGCTGAAATTTGTAGAGCTACGACGCAAAGCCAAAAAGTTAATTAAGCAAAGTAAAAAGACCTTAGAGTTACATATTGCGAATCAAAGTAAAACAAACCCGAAAGAATTCTATAGTTATATCAGAAAGAAAAAAGTCGTTACTTCAACTGTTGGACCGTTAGTCGATGAAAATGGAGAATACACCAAAGACGAAGAACAAATGAGTAATGCCCTCAATACCTTCTTTGCATCAGTTTTTACAACAGAAGACCTCAGTGATATCCCTACACCATCGCCGATTCAGATTGATAATTCAGATGTTCTAAGCAATATCACCGTTACAGAGAGAGAAGTATTGAATTGTTTAGATAAACTCAAGGTAAATAAAACGCCTGGACCTGATACAATCTCGCCTAGAGTTCTAAAGGAAGCTAAGGATGAGCTCTCTAAACCACTGACATTACTATTCAATAAATCCTTGCAGTCTGGAACTATGCCCGATCAGTGGAAGCTAGCCAACGTAACACCGATATTCAAAAAAGGCAGCAAATCCCTACCCAGTAACTATCGTCCAATTAGCTTAACCTCAGTTGTATGTAAAATGCTAGAAACGGTCATACGAGACAGACTCGTAAATCACTTAGAGGAAAATAACATACTTAAAGATACTCAACACGGCTTTCGTAAAAAACGTTCCTGTTTAACAAACCTCTTAGACTTCTTCCACGATATCCTCAACCTCTACGATGAGAGTAAAGCTGTAGATATTATATACCTTGATTTTCAAAAGGCCTTTGACAAAGTTCCCCACAAACGTTTACTGCTAAAACTAAAAGCGCATGGAATACAAGACGGTGTGTTGAAATGGATAGAAAATTGGCTCAGCGACAGAAAGCAAAGAGTAGTCATAAACGGTAAGGCATCAAAATGGACCAATGTAAGTAGCGGGGTACCCCAGGGATCGGTACTAGGACCAATTCTCTTTCTAATTTACATCAACGACATAGATAAGGGTCTCACCTGTACAATCTCAAAATTTGCTGACGATACAAAAATTGCAAATAGCGTACTCTCAAAAGAACAAGTTGACGATATGCAACACAATCTAGATAAATTGTCATGTTGGGCCCAAATTTGGCAAATGAGTTTCAATGCGGATAAATGTAAAGTACTACATATCGGATACCTAAATGAGAAAGCAAACTATTCGATGAATGGCACTCAGCTTAAGAATGTAAACAGAGAAACCGATCTGGGAGTAACAATATCGAGTAACCTAAAACCGAGTCAACAATGTTCAGAAGTTGTTAAGAAGGCAAACAAAATAATTGGCTTTATAGGCAGGTCATTTGAGCATAAATCCAAAGAAGTTATCCTAACCCTTTACAATTCATTAGTCCGCCCTCTTCTGGAATACTGCGTTCAATCCTGGTGCCCTTATTACCAAAAAGATATAAACAAGCTAGAATGAGTTCAACGTAGAGTTACCAAAATGATACCTAGCCTAAAGAACAAACCATACGAAGAGCGTCTTAGAGAATTAAATCTATTTCCTTTAACCCAGCGCAGATTAAGAGGTGACTTAATTCAAGTGTTCAAAATCATCAAAGGCATGACAATATGAACTGTAGTAAGTACTTCACTATCGACCAATCTAATTACACGCGGGGAAACGGTTGCAAAATTATTGGTAAATCTTTTAACTCACACGAATCTAAGAATTTCTTCTTCAATCGAGTTGTCAACTTGTGGAATGGGCTTCCCCGAAACGTTATAGACTGCATCACCGTTGATTCATTTAAACTCCGCCTAGACAAATATCTCGCATCAAACCCGCGACTGACTGCGTTTGTAAATGAATAACTTTATTTTATCCCCCCCTCAGTTACTAACCCATCTGTCCCCTACTAACTTCCTAATCCTGCCACGGACATTAGTTCCAGGGCAGTATTTCCCTTTCCAATGTTCCCTTACCCACTCTAAACCACTGTTTGGACACTTGATCCTCAGTGTTTTGGAGGACAAGCAACCTAGAAGGGTCACTAGATCTGTTGTTGCTTGATTTCCTTTGTACTCCCTTTGTACTCTCTCTCTCTCTCTCTCTCTCTCTCTCTATATATATATATATATATATATATATATATATATATATATATATATATATATACGTATATATATATTTTTTTTTCCTACTCAACTACGGGACTGTAGGCTGTTTAGTAGCTAGTAACTCTAGCGAGGCCCCAAGATTATCGACTGAACCTTCGAGATTTTGGGTGCTTCATGTGTTTCGCATTAGATAGTTACAGTGGAACTTCAAGGTGTTGGTTGCTTTCTTTCTGCCACAATAGATGACGACGCTTTATTTATACACGTCACTTGATATGAAGAGAGCAGCTATACGGTCGTTCACAGTATCTTCGAATGTGATCGGGCATCTTCTATTCTATGAATTGGGAACAATGATAAGGTGTATTTTCTTGACGTGTCGGTGTAGCCAGGATATTTGTAGAACAGCAGGAACGATCGGATCACTTTAGACAAAAACCTGTCGATATTAGGTTCACCACGCTATTCACTGTGATATATATATATATATATATATATATATATATATATATATATATATATATATATATATATATATGCTGGCGGTGGAGAAAGTGTGGCTGGTGTTATTGGTGGAGACAGTGGGGGTGGTCGTAGAGGCAGTTCTGGTGGTGGTGGTGGTATTGGAGACTGGTGGTTTTCGTAGAAGCAGTTCTGGTGGTGGTAGTGGTATTGGAGACAGTGGTGGTGGTCGTAGAAGCAGTTCTGGTGGTGGTGGTGGCATTGGAGACTGGTGGTGGTGGTGGTGGTGGTATTGGAGACAGTGGCGGTGGTCGTAGAAGCAGTTCTGGTGGTGGTGGTATTGGAGACAGTGGTGGTGGTGGTGGCATTGGAGACAGTGGTGGTGGTCGTAGAAGCAGTTCTGGTGGTGGTGGTGGTATTGGAGACAGTGGTGGTGGTGGTGGCATTGGAGACAGTGGTGGTGGTCGTAGAAGCAGTTCTGGTGGTGGCGGCAGTGTTTGTGTTGGGGTGGAGATGGAGATGTAAAAGGCGTGTAAATAAACAAGAGATGGTGTTAGTGGTGTTGGTGGATGATGGTGGAGGTGGAGGCAGTTTGGGTGATGGTGGTGGAGACATTAAAGGCGTACCATTGAACGAGTGGTAGTGATGGTGGTGAATAATGGTGATGGTGGAGGGAGTTTGGGTGATGGTGGTGGAGACATTAAAGGCGTATTATTGAATGAGTGGTGGTGATGGTGGAGGGAGTTTGGGTGATGGTGGTGGAGACATTAAAGGCGTACCATAGAACGAGTGGTGGTGATGGTGGAGGCAGTTTGGGTTATGGTGGTGGAGACATTAAAGTGGTAGTAGTGGTGCTGGTGGTGGTGGTGGAGGGACCAACCAGTGAGCTTCTAATATATAGACCAGGGACGACGGAACGACTTGTCCAACACTACATTTTACACTAACATAACACTACCACACACACATACACACAATCTAATCACACACACATACACACACTTCAAAACATATAGCCTACACACACATTCATATACACACATGCATTACTAAACACATATAAATATACATATACTAATAGTAATAATACTATTAATAATAATTATTATCATTATTAATATTATTACTATTATTATTATATGAGTAATAATAAGAAGCAAACTAATAGTAATAATGCCATTATTCCATGACAAGTACGTGAGTATTCTCATACAGATAAAAATTAGAAAACTAAAAAATATATATACAAACAAAAATATATATAATGTATATAAAATGACACTCACTTGTTATCTACCCAACTTACACGTAAGATTATCCTCTCCATTCATCTCTGAGCACGCCCCAACTTTACGTTTTAAAGTCTTCTTTATACTCTAACTTTCTCATCCATAAATTAGTGCTGAGCGGACACACACGCTGTACACTTTCCTCTTGTGAAAATTAGATGGCCTAATAATAGAGTTCGGTGTACAAGAAGCATTGTACAGTGGCGCTAATAAGTCATTCCTCAGCTGTCATTACGTTTGGCTCGCTTTGTACTGTATTAATGTCTGTCAGATGTTGAATAGGGTGGGAAAGTGTAGGAACATGTTTGTATATCTCACTCAAAAAGAAGAAACCATGAGTACATGTTGCTGATACCAATTATTGATCAATTGGTGCCGAGCCATCACTTATTAGGCCGAGTGTACCCTATGCCTTTTCTTAGCTTGATTTCTCCACAGTTTTGTTTTGTTTTGAAATGATTGAGCAGAATGAGCGAACACAGCATTAGCTTTTTGTCGGTTTAGTTGTTTTTCAATAACTTTTCAATCTTACTTTAACACACATATAGTTTTAATTACTCAACATTGGTACGCTTTACTTGAGAAACTATTGTGTCTATACCAAATCATTATATCATCTTCAAAAACAAAAATTGTTGTTCTTTCAAATTCCGTGTATAACATCTGGAACCGTATTAACCCTTTGAAGATCATTATGTGTTTTGACAGTTTATTCTGGCTATCATTAGACGGTTTTATACAGCTCACGAAGATCTGTAGGAATTAAGAGGGTATAAACTGTCTCATTTAACCCTCCAACTTCCACATATCCTTTCTAAGCTAAATAAAATCGCTACTAATAGCCAGCATAAACTGTGAAAACGTTCAGAGGTTTAACTGAGCTAGTCTTTAACCTCTTAATTTACACAGAACTCTCCTAAGAAGTAAAAAATCGTCTAATGATAACCAGAATAAACTACCAAAACGCGTCATAATCCTCAATTTTATTTATATTAGGAAATGTATATTGAAGTCAGAGGTTTAATTGAGCTACTCTTTATCCTTTTACTGTCCATTGATCCTTCCCAAACAGCAGTCCCAACAGTCTAGTGGTAGCCAGAATAAATGGGCAAAACGCATCACGATCCTCAAGTGGTTAATGAACGGGGTATAATGATGTACGGGAAGGTAGTTGTTTTTTTCTGGAGCCCGTTCTCCTTCATGTGTAGCCCCATTAGTTTCGAGATTAGAAGACTTTCGCCTCATTAGTTTGTCAATTTCAAGACCGCTCTTGCCATTCCTTTATCAATATCAAGACGTTCCGTGCCATTTAGGTGTCAGTGTTTTTTCCTGGTGAGCGATAGCAAGCCTATAATTTTGGACGAATCGGCCTTCGGCCGTGATATTTTTTTACCGAAAAATTTACACATTTATCTCGAAGGTGAATCTTGAGGATAATTGATTAAGCCTAATGGAGGTCTAGGGAGCAAAACTAAAACAATAATAAATAAATATACAAACAAACCAATAAATTACCCCCTTAATCGTCTGGTGGTGGTGGGTGTAACTGTGTATTCCTCCCTCGGGTCTATCTCCATATTCACTTGACTAGCTCTGTGTTTATTCGCCGGCCCACTCGACCATTTCACTCAATTGACTTTCATGCTCGGCCGAATGTATACCCGCCTTGTGTGTGTGTGTACCTGTGTGTGTGTGTGTGTGTGTGTATATCTGGTCGACTAGTGTGTGTACCTGGTCGACTAGTGTGTGTACCTGGTCGATTTGTGTTTGTGTGTACCTGGTCGACTTGTGTGTGTAACTGTTCGACTTGTGTGTGTGTGTACCTGGTCCACTTGTGTGTGTGTGTGTGTGTGTGTTCCTGGTCGACTTATGTGTGTGTACCTGATTGACTTGTGTGTGTACCTGGCCGAATTGTTGTGTGTGTACCTGGTCAACTTGTTGTGTGTGTATCTGGTCGACTTGTTGTGTGTGTACCTGGTCGACTTGTTGTGTGTGTGTACCTGGTCGACTTGTGTGTGTGTGTGCCTGGTCGACTTGGGTGTGTGTACCTGGTCGACTTGTGGGTGTGTATACCTGGTCGACTTGTGTGTGTGTACCTGGTCGACTTGTGTGTGTACCTGGTCAACTTGTGTGTGTACCTGGTCGACTTGCGTATGTACAGTCATGAGCCATAATACCTCACTCCCATTTGAATCTGTATTGAACTCAAGCTAGACAATCCAATGTTCTGTTATATCACAGAGGCTTCACAACGTGTTTTAATGATTAAAAGTGTCAAATGGCTATGCAGGTATTATGGCTCATGACTGTACGTGGTTGACTTGTGTGTGTGTGTGTGTATGTGTGTACCTGGTTGACTTGTGTGTGTACCTGATCGATGGATAGAGATTGATTAATGATTAGACTGGCGTAAAGAGATAGATAGACAATATAGAACAGTTGGACAGTGGACAGTAGAGAATAATCTAGCTCTACAGAGAAAAGGTTGAACGTGCAATAGGTGCCCATAAGGTTGGGTACTGGTGTGCCGAGTCGATCAATCAGGAGACGGTCGGGGGGAGGGGGGTCATTAGCGCTGGGGAACCTTCATTAAAACTCCCGCCCACCCACCACACTCATTATTGCCCTCTCTGTTGACACGGGGGGGGGGGGGGAGAGAGAGAGAGAGCAATTCACTAGATTATTTCGTCTTTAATTCGCTGGCAAGGTAAATAGGTTTGGCCGAATTCTCGTACTTTGTATTCGACTTACTTTTCTTGCATTCCATTGGCGTAATACCACTGATTAACTACGTCAGTACCGGGACACTATGTTTTATTTATTCTGGCTAACATTTGATGATTTTCGTCAGCTTATGACAGAGCTCTGGAAATGTAAAGGCATAGAATGTATTGATTAAATATTTTAACTACCACCCATCCTTGCTAAGGTATTATAAAATCATCCAACGATAATTAGCAATATATAAAACATACTTCAGCGTTACTGAAGATTTGGAGGCCTCGACAGAGTAACCAAATCCATCATGAGGGAATGTATTATTGTGCTGAATGAGCAGTTGAGTTACCTCCTTCTAAATGTACTCGAGAATTTAACCCTCTGAAGATTATGACGCATGTTGACAGTTTGTTCTGGCTATCATTAGACGATTTTAGACACTTTACCAAGGATCTATGGGAAATATATGGGCAGAGGCTACCTCATGCAACCCTTTGACCTACATACACCCTTCCGAATCTGAATAAAATCGTCTAATAATAGCCAGGACACAGAAAATTAATGCATCATTTAGACCTTTAGAGGGTTAAAAGGAATGAAGAATCCTTCGTCAAATTTCACCTCCTATACCCTGTTCCAAGTTGTTAGGCCATAAATCGTTAACCCTACCATCTGTAACTCAAAAAGAGCTAGAGCAAATTGGCTGTAACTGTCTACACCTATTTCCTGACAGGCTGACTGACCCTTCACAAATGGTAGAAATATTAGCTCGATTACTCTAAAGTCATTTGTGAATTGGTGAAGCAGATATGGTGACAATTGTCAGGTTTAAATATCATTTGACACTTGGCTTCCCACTCTTAAAGGGCAGTTAAGTCGTCCTGTAGTAGAGGCAATCGTCCCTATTAGTAATTGGTCTATAAACTATAAGCTATCATCTGCGAAAAGTCTAGTGGAAGTAAGTGATAGTGGGAGGTCATTTGTGTAAGAAAGGAAAGGTAGGGAACCCATAACGGGGCCTTGTGGGACCCCAGAAATTACAGGCACAGTAGAAAATGAGAACCCTCGATAACAACGCATTGATCCCGATTGGTCAAGAAAGTCTAATGCACTGAAGAAGTGGTCCTCGGATGCCAAACTAATCTAACTTGGCTAACAATCTTTGGTGGGGGACTTTGTCGAAGAGTTTGTCAAAGCTTAGTACTATGGCGTCTACTTGCCAAATGTTGAGGTCGTTAAGGGTTTGGAAATGTCATGTGTAGTCACAAGTAGTTGTGTCTCTCTTGCATGACTGTTTGGGCCGGCAGCCGTGTTGTGCATCAGTCAGTACGTTTTCCCTATCAAGATGGTCCATTAAATGTTGGTGGATTATATGTTCTAAACTGTTGCAATGAACTGAGGTAATCGAAACAGGTCTTTAGTTAACAGGGAGGATTCTGTTTCCGGATTTGAAAATAGGTGTCACATTTCCCAATAATACAGTTCCCCTAACAGAACGGAGCGTGTGTGTTCATGTTGTATAAACTTTGTATCTGATTTTGTACACTCAACGAAATAAATTGGGGAGCAATATGAACTGTCAAACTGCAAAATGAACTTCCATATTGTGAATATAAGGTAAACACATAAATGAGAAGATTAGATTATGTTCAGAATAGCTTCGAAAACCTAGAAAACTTATGTTGTTGAGTGTACTGTACAGTACTCACTTCTCAGCATATAAGGTTAAACTAGTTAGAATCTTTGAAACTTTAAAACCAAGGTCTGAAGCATCTAGGCTATAATATTATATTGTATTGTCTCGTTTGCGTTCGACACCGATTCAAATGGGTGCTTCGCCATTCACGTTCTTGACAGTACTTCTCTTTCCATCGCCTTTCATCCGCAAAGCCCAGTGCTTTCAAGTACAGAATTGACTATCTCTTTTGCCTGGCCAGGAGTCAGTATTGCCTCACATTAAAGGTTCCAGTCGTCGCGTTATTTGAAGAGAAAAGAAAAAGAAGCAGCTTTGTACGAGTTTGGAAAAAAGCTTGTGTCAATGTTTTCCCTTGCAGTTTCTCTCTCTCTCCACCCACCCCTCCCCATTCTGCTTCTCCCCCTCCTCCCCTCCCAATGCTGCTTCTCCCCACCTCCTCCCCCTCCACTCTCTCCACCCCCTCCACTCTCTCCACCCCCTCGACCTTCACTCTCTCCACCCCCAGACCTCCACTCTCCCTACTTCCTCCCCCTCCCCCTCCACTCTCTCCCCCTCTCTCCATGTTCGTCTTGCTCATCTGCCTGCTCACTCTTTTCTTTTTGGCATTAACACAAATAGAATCCTTGTTTTCATTCCTCATTATTACTCCTTGCTTTTGGCAATTCGTCCACGAACCTACCTTTAGCCTCTATTAACGGGTATGTATAATCTGTAGATGCATTGATGAACACTTTATTATAATATATATATATATATATAGTAGAATTAAGAGTCCAGTTACATCCTCCATAGGTAACATTCATGCTACTTTTACCACTGAAATGTAGTCAAAAGCATAAATGGCGATGCAGATATTTGAATTAGTACGGAACGTAAACGGGAATATACAATGCTCTGTTATCGCACAGCTTCTAAAAAAAAACTTTCTTTGAATGTTCAAAGATTCGAATTGGTGTAAACTTTTATGTGCGGACTTATTATTCCAATTCGTAACCATGTCACAGCTTTCACCATGCAGCCTAGTGAAGAGCAACAGGTCTGTTGTTGCTTTCTTACCTTTGTAACTTTGTAATCTTCTTGAATCTGAGTCTATTTCCCATGTATTCATATATTGGGGTTATTATTGAATATATATATATATATATTATAATGATCTCCATAATCCCTTCTAGTGCGATTTCCTCTCTCAGTGAGCATCATTAAAGTTATTTTTTTCCCTTTTGTGTCAGGCAATCTGTAAAAAATTCTCTTGGTCGTGCTTGATTGTCTTCTGTACATTTTCGCTTCGTTGTTCCTTTTTCTTTTAATGATTTGTGGATTCTCTCGGTAATTAACATAATGTGTATATATATACCTGTATATATATATATATATATATATATATATATATATATATATATATAGGCCTGTACCGGTATATATATATAGGCTTATATATATATATATACTGTATATTGTTTCTTCTTTTTTTTTTGGGGGGGGGGTGGCAGCTGGACGAACACAAAACAACTTCTAAATTAAAATGGTGGAAAATGTATTTATATATATTTTTCTCTTTACCATAAAATAAAACTGGGCTTAATTTCATATACAATAATTGGCTGTAATTAATTTAATTCGAAAATTAGATTTATGTTTCTTTCACAATTATGGCTATGCATGTTTTACAGTCTGTGTGTATATTGTGGATATTGATTCTACTATCACACTTGGATTTATTACATTCAAAGGTGTTATATATATATATATATATTCTTTCCCAGGCAATGTGTAAACATTTTTCTTGGTAGTGGTTGATTGTCTTCTTTTAATTTTCGCTTCGTGGTTCCTTCTTTACCTGCACTCACTCACACATTGCCTAACGCACTCATTCGCCCTAACTTACTCACCAACTCACTGACTCTCGGCTGCAGGTAGAAAAGACAGGAATATACGTACCCCTCCTTTGTGAGGTAAGAGGAAGAGGTTTTAGGGAGATGAGGCTTCTCTTTGTGTCTGCCCCAGCAAGTGAGGCGAGGTGAGGCGGAGAGAGAGAGAGAGAGAGAGAGAGAGAGAGAGAGAGAGAGAGAGTGTGAGAGAGAGAGAGGGAGGGGGGAGAGGGATAAAGAGAGGAGAGGAGATTAAAGATAAAAATATGTTGATGATGATGTTGAAAAACCTCAATTTTCGATGACACTATATTTTCACGGCAGCACTTCAAGGGTGTTCTACCTAGGTATGGAATGATTATGAAGGTAGACTATATTATATAATATATTTTCCATACAAGATATATAGAGCAACTGTCAGACCTGATTTGCTAAAGGAAGATGTAGGAATAAGCGGGCTTGTGATAATATATATATATAGTGTGTGTGTGTGTGTGAGCTATTGATCTTGTCCGTGGAAAGTGGAGGCCCCATCATTAGACGATTTTATGCAGTTTAGGAAGGATCTGTGAGAATTATAAGAGTAATGACTATCTCAATTACTCCTCCGACTTCTATATACCCTTCCTAATCTGAATATAATCGTCTAATCATAGCCAGTTAACAGCAAAGAATTGGATCTTGAAAGGGTTAACGTGACTGATGGGATTGAGGATGGGTGACGTTAAGGAATAAAATATAACACCAATACAAATGCAACATAAGATGAAGGGTAAAGAGAGAAGTGGATGCATGTGGAGGAAAAGCGAGAAGGTTATAAACAGGAAAAACAAAAACAGAGTAGATAATAACAGAGAAGGGCAAGCGAGACTGATCGATGTAAAGGAATAAAAGGAGAAGGTGATAAACAGGAAACAGCAGTATAGATAATAACAAAGGAGCCAATACAAAGGATGAACATATATGAGTTGATAAAGTAGAAGAGAAATATTCATGTGAGTGAGAAGTCATGGAGGGAGAGGAAAATAAGAGAGTAGCACAGATATACAAACACGAATATGACGCAAAATAATAAAGGAGATAATAAGATAGATGATGCAGGAAAGAAGAGAAGATATACACAGACAAAGAGAAGGGCGAGTGAGACTGGTACGAGAAATAAGATAACATATAAAAGCAAAGAGACAATAAAGGAGAAGACAATAAAATGAATGTAAGAAAGAATGTCTGGCGTAAGGAAAGAGAAGGAGGCGATAAGCAACAATACCTAATATACTGTACGATAATGCGAGAGGGGAGATGATGTAAGTGAGTAAGTAAATATTGATACAAAGAAACAAAATAAACAAAGACAAAGCGATAAACAAAAGTACAGCACAGAGGGGGCAATAATATTAACCCTTCCAATACCGGTGACATATTGTTTTTAAATTTGGTTTCAGCTACATTTAAACGATATTTATCAGGCTTATGAAGGTTATTTGGTAGCTAGAAGGATTAATTGAGATAGCCTGAAGGCTTTTCATGGGTAGACATCCCTTCTAAGCTGAATGAAAACGTTTAATAGTTACCAGAATATAATGAAGAGGACGGCAGGGAGTTAAGAGTAGAAGGGGGATTGATGCGAACAAAAAGAGACAATGACTCAAAAATACAGAATAGGATGGGGAATAATATAGAGTAAAAGGGGATTAATGCGAGTCATAACATATATAAATGATAAACAAGCAGACATAATAGGATGGGTAATAATATAGAGTAAAGGGAAATTGATGCGAGTCAGAAAGGAAAGAAAGGGAATAAGGGAAACACCGATAATATAGAGATGGGTATTGAGAATGTACCAGTGACGTCTTTTTACTTATATTTTAGCTATGTTATATAGACGATTGTGTGCAGTTTAAGAAGGATTTGTGGTAGTAAACAGGTTAAGTGAAATAGTTCGAAGACTGTTAATTGCTGTAAGCCCTTTTCAAACTGAATAGAATCGTCTAAAAGTAGCCAGAATAAAGTTAAAAGGACGGAATCGGTACTGAAGGGGTTAAGAATGATGTGTGCAATGCAGTATGAGAATAGGAAGAGACATGCTGGGAGTGAACATAAAATACAAATGCATTACAGTAGATAATGTTTACAAAATAGAATAAACAACAAATTGTCACCAAAGAACAAATAGAATATATAATGGTGAATAAAATAGATTAGACAATAAAGAATAAAATAGAGTAAATAGCGACGAATGCAATAGAGAAGATGATAGATATGAAAATGGTAGATGTTAAAGAAGAAGCGAATTGTTCGATGGTAGGAAGTTAAATAATAGAGCAGAATACATTAGGTAATAATTATATGCAAGCAAATAAATTCGGTGCTGCAGAAGAAAAAGGAGTAAATATAAAAAAAAAATGATGACAAATAAAATGGGAGGACTAATGTGAGTGATGAAAATGTTTGGCATAAGTAAATCATAAAATAGAGGAGATACTAAACAAGAGAAAGAGGTAGGTTATTGAAGATAACGCAGATAAAACAAGTAGATAATAAAATACAACATAGAACACATAAATAATATACCATAGAATTAAGTAGATGAATAGGAGAAGAATATAATGTGCAGTACGATAAACTAAAGAATAAGGGACACTATAAACAGGGGAATGTATGTATGTATATACTCAGTCACATACCCCATAGCTGGAGGTGGCCAACTCGAGACAGAGCCCGAACAGGGAAAACAGCACAATATAAAACAAAACAAAAAATATATATATATCAATTCACACACATCTAGGTCGCCCAGGAGAAGATCCAGAGACCAAGGATCACTGAGGGCCTCCATCACTCCCACGGCCCCAGACCTCCCGGAAAGGTTCTGGTCTCAGCAGGCAGATACGCAGCTGAGCACACAACAATGCCTGCCCACCTCACATCCAGGCATGACCCTTCG
The DNA here is from genome assembly GCA_032716605.1 of Paralithodes platypus. NCBI lineage: Eukaryota > Metazoa > Arthropoda > Malacostraca > Decapoda > Lithodidae > Paralithodes > Paralithodes platypus. The sequence goes on along the minus strand of CM064497.1, from coordinate 19,679,912 downwards.
TATGTACCGGCTTCCCGGGCCAGGCCCCTGACGGATTATTATCTAGTCCAACTGGCGCCTGACCCCCTCTCCCAAACAGAGGAATAAGATAGATAATATAAAACAACATAAAAAATAAAGGATAGACTTGAATAGAAGGTAAAGGAACAGATAATTGATGTGAGTGAGAAGGTCTGGCAGGGGGAGGGAAACTTATAAGAGAGCGAGGGATACAATAAACAAGAGAATGACATAAACAATACATAAGAGAAAGAAAGCAGTATAGATAATAACGAAACAAAAACCCAATAGAATGATGATAATAAAGTAGATGATAAAGGAAAAGAGGAATGGTGATGCGAGTGAGCAGGTCTGATGGGAGAGGAAAGTAAGAGAGCAACACAGATAGACACACAAGAATAGGAGGCAAAATACAAAAGAAGCGAATATGAGAGATAATAAGGAAGAGACGAGAAGATAGTAAAGCATGGAATAAAGTAGATGATAAGTTGTTGTTTAGGGAGGAAATAAGAACACGACACAGATAAACTAACAAGAATATAAGGCAAAACATAAGGGATATGAAACGACTACATAATACAGAAGAGAAGCTAATAAAACCTGGAATAAAGTAATTGATAAAGCAGCAGAGGATTGATATGAGTGAGCAGGTCTAGTAGGAAGAAATAAGGGAGAAGATGAATTAATAAACAAGAACAATTATAACCTCACCAATAAAGAAGCGAATACAATAGATAGTACAAATTATAATGGAATAGATAATAAAAGATAGAATAAAGTAAATAAAGCTAATAAATAAAGAAGATAATAATATAGAGTGTAAAGATAATAATAAAACAGATACTAAAGAATATAATATGATAGATAAGAATATAGCTAACTAATAAAGAAGAGAGTAAGATAGATGGTAATGATTAAAATAAAATAGACGATAAAGGATAGAATGAAGTAGATACAAAACAAGAGAAGAGGATTGATGTGCGTGAGAAGGTCTGGTAGGGGTTGGAAATACGAGAGGGGGGGAAATTGATGGGAGGTGGTTTTAGGGAGATGAGGTCATCTTTGTGTCCAGGAGGGGTGGGGGGGGGGGGGGTGAGAGAGAGAGAGAGAGAGAGAGAGATAGATAGAGATAGATATATAGTTACATATAGTTACATAGATACACAGACTGCACACACCTTGTGGTCCTTACTAGTCAGTCAGGACTTAATTCTAACACACTTTGCAACTAAATAGAAGGTAAGAATAGTAAAGCAGAAGGCTCTCTCCCCAACCACAGAGAGAGAGAGAGTGAGTGAGAGAGAGTGTAAACTTACAAAACAACACAAATATTGCAGGCATGAGACCGAGCCAGGAGAGGAAGTGAAACAAGATATGCGTTGAGAAAGAGAACGAGGCTAAAGGAAGTATCAAAAGCTTATCTGAGCTAAAGCAGAATAGTTGTATAGCAGACTAAATTTTTAACAAGATAACTGTTGTGTCTATCGGAGTAGAGCACAAACATACAAATGTCTGGCTTAACCGGATTACACAGATTATGCAAAGATTTAGACAACACAGGTAGAGCAACAATGTAGTTTATTTCACCCTCTCACGTGTATATACAAGGTTATCGGCGTTCAATAATCTGATAAATTCATCCGTTCTTGGTACAAGAAAAGTCATTCAAGCTCGGTAACTTCTTACTCCATCGAGCGTTACGCAATAATACTTCTCCCAAAGATGGGATAAAGACAACACACACACGATAATAGAACAAAATAGTACAACATAATAGTTAACAGGACAATCGTAGGATTGGACTGAATCAATCAATAGTACAATACACGACAAAGATAATACTTAACACTTACGCTGTGGGCATATTTCCGCCTGTTTCCGCTATATTAGGGTTCATTCAGGCACTCCTGAGTGATTAAACAAGCGTCTGAATGAAATGAAATGTATTCAGCCAAAAAGTAGAAGACAATAGCTTCAAATGGCACCAGAACGAGCTTCGTAGTGCGCAGGATTCACCCACAGTGGTACCATAGATAAAGGCAAATATTCGCAAATTATGAGCAATGTCGCGCCACATTTGCCTTGGGCAGCGCTGCATTGCCTCACGAGATGTGAGGCCCGAGTCTCAGTGCCCCGGCAGCCATGCAGGAGAGCGGAGGGGAGCCTGCCGCACTCCCGCTCTCTTACACTCGTCCCCACAGGTTTTAAGAGGCTTTATGAGCCTGTAAATTCCCTTATATTGCCAGGACGTTCCAGAATGTCTACCGCAGCCAATGGGTTAATAACCCAAATGATAAGAGAATATGGGAGTTAAAAGATAGCAAGAGGATGAGTGGCAATTTATTGTGGCTAAAGAGGCTGACTGGGGGGTGTTATAAGATAGGCCCACCACGCGCGGAGTCGGTCTGTGTCAGATAGAACAATGTCCCAGGTTTCTCACATCTCAAAAGGGTAGACTTTCGTCTACATCGCCTGATAGAGCCACCTGGGAATACGATCCTGTCGGATCCCTAGATTAACACAGGGTAGGATTTCAGACGGGGAACGGACGGATAGCAATTATTCTAACAAGGCATAGGGGAAGTTAAAATTTACAATGAAAGGGAATGGACCATGATATTACTTATAAGAAGGAGTCACTCTGATATTCTTTACTATCTTCGACACTGGACGAGGGTAACATCTAGTTAGGTCTGTCTAATACGCTGAATTCGGATTCCGGAACCAATTACTTCTACTCTCTCTATTGATAATTAACAAGTTATTCAATTTATCAAAGCAACCAAGCATTCGTAGTAATCAAGGCTTTAGAGTGCCAATTGAAATGTTGCAAAATAGACCTCCACGTGATATGTCCTCACATCAACATAAAAACAAGTTACAGAGAACTAATAGACTTATTCTAGTACTGTACAACAGTTGCTAAGTTAACCTAGGATCTAGGTTCCCAGAACACGTGGGTTGTTAGTAATTGGATTGTACTCAGAGAGGGAGCCTAGCAGTCTATCTGCCTAAGTGGGGTAGGAATTAACACGGTCAAGGGGATATAGACAGGACTGCCTTAACAGGGCTGCCTCTCCAGGCTAGACGTATCCACGTGGAGATGTATAGGAGAGCAAGGGAAGGGTTCTTGTGAGTTTACAAATAATTATATTTCTGGGGATCTTTAAGGCCAAGTGAAATGTAGATGCCGACTTATATTACTCAAGTCCCAACGTCCAACTTACGATCGTACAAACAACATATACAACACATGTAACTTTATCACTTGGCTATCACAGCACAAACACTAATATACCCGAGGATAATTCCGTACTCAATAACTCAGGGAATAAATAATAATGCCAATGATAATACCTAGTCAGCATCCTGACGTTACCATCACACATATGATATAATAACCTTCAATTACATTACCTGTCTAACATAATTATCCAAAACTTCCTTCGCAATGGGTAGACAATTACCTTACTCATGACAGGAAACAGTAACCCCTAGAAGATATACTTTCAATCTCTTTCAACTACTACAGGACGCCTAATGTTAGATTACGGCAGTGGCAGGAATTCTGTGTACTCAACGGACTCGTACTTCTATCTAATACACTCTAATTGTTTCAACTCGATCATCTATGATACGCACTTCATTCGATGGGGATACTGCTAACAAGTTATTTGTACACCAATTCAGAGTTAATTGTAATCCTATGAACGCTGTTCGCTACTGTAGACACATAATACATAACTTATAAAGATATCGAAAAAACATAGGAGGTGCTCATAGGGACATTCCGGGGTAACTATGCTAGAAGTACATGACACAGAAAACGTAATACAAAGTGTGTCTCCAGGATAGGTGACCCCTCGGCCAGAGTGCGAGGCAAGGGGGCACTTGCCAAGCAGATTAATGTCAAGGGGGCCACTACTCTTGGACCAGGAGGAAAGGGAAAGTACAATTCTAACTTCGCCTGTCCATGGCGTACGTATGCGTTAAGTGAATTACGCGAGGAATTGGGCATACAAGGGGGAAAAGGGGTCACGTCGACAATATCAGCGAAGGTGTTACAGCAAGCGGATTATAGGGTTAATAATACTCATGGTTTTCTTTGGTTTGGTACGTTCTGCATTCTTTGACCCTTCTGGGCGAGTGGTGTCTCATCAACACTCCGGGGGCGATGGTGGATCCTTGTCTCTGTCGTTGGCGGGCACTACCTCGCTGGGGTTTTCTATAACACTCAAAGTAAACCAAATACTGTTTAACTGGGTTTCCAATTCTTCTGTCGTCCTTCCTCGGTTTCGTTCCTCCTTCTTTTGGCTTGCTAGTTGCGTGAGTTCGACGTAGTAGTAGTCGGGACCCCTTGAGACCAGCCTCTTCAATGCTTCAAGTTCTGGACAACCTTCTGGAACTATCGTTATTTCCGCTTCTGGAGAACCTGGATGCGTTTTGTGGGTGAGTAGCTCTTCCATGCTAGAGTTGGTGCAGTGTCGGTCGTAGGTGGATGGGGAGGGTCTTGTACGTTGGTACTCTATATCGTCGGCGGGCAACAGGTCTTCAATGGTCGGCGTAGTTAGGTCGATCAGTGGGATGGAAGGGTCTTGTGTAGGGGCCTGAGGTGGCAGTTGTGTAGTGGAGGAGGAGGTGTTGAGCCAGTGGTAGGCTTAGTTCGTTTTCTCTCTTCTCGTCATCCAGGTAAATGTTTTCTGATGGGTGCCTTCCCATCATCTTGAGGGCCAATTAGGGGCGAAGGGTTATCTATATCTTTAGGTGCTTGTCCAATCTTTGGCCCTTGATAGGCCGTTTGCTCCGCCCTGACTTCATATGCCGTTACCCGGATGTCGTTTGCTCCTGGCTCCCACGGCTGTTTGTTCCCACGGTGTTGGTATCGGTATCTCCTTCGTGGTGCTGGTCCAGGCAGTGTTTGTCCATGGGGGGGGGCGGGGTGTATGGGTGGTGTTTGGTTGATAGTCCAAGTCGAGGGGTTCTGGACAATTCTTAAGTCTCGTCTGGTAGAGTAGGTAATAGTGGAAACCTGAGGGGGGGGGGGGGGAGAGAGAGAATAATATTGATAGTAAACAAAAATAATGATTATAATAATAATAATAATAATAATAATAATAATGATATTGAAAACAATACGAACTCATTGAAAAGTCGGACTATGAATGACCTTACAATCTCAATAGACGTAGGAATAAAATACAGTAAATTCGTACACTCGGATGCCATAGTTATTAGCCCACTCCTAAATATTTGTGGACTTCACTTCTTTCTAATTATGGAAGCATATCTCTGGAAACGAAATTATGAATATCATTTTCTATACATCGACTACAAATCTATGTCAACTATTTATGGAAAAGCAAGTTCTATCCAAAAATCAATCCGGATAGATATAATTGCATAAATAAACACATAAAGGGTTCCACGAAATCTTATCATTGGGCTAGAGACTGTGGCATCCGAGTGTACGACAATGGTTTTTATGCACAGGATAGAATAGCATGGCACGAAAGATTGCAATTTTGGCGAAGAAATGGGCGATAGGTCTTAAAATCGCGAAACTAATAGGGCGAACGTCTTAAAATCTCAAAACTAAAGCGGCTAAACATGAGGGAAAAGGGGATTTAGAAAAAACAAAACGGACATCGAACGACTGTAACTCTCACACTACAGTACAAGCGGTTACAAACAGCTCTCCCTGAATCTGTCTTTCCCTCAAACTATGACTTAGACTTCTTCAAGGTCCGTGTGTCCAGACAATTTAATTCTAACGTACCTTGAATTTGGCTCTCTTTCACTCTTTCAACTTTGAGGAGGACACTTTTTACAAGCAGCCTCATATGTCTCCTGCTTCCCCCCCCCCCCCTCCCCCTCTTCCCCCAAGAAAACACAAATAATTGTAATAATAAATACATTAATTAATATATA
>CM064497.1:19563984-19671484 GCA_032716605.1 Paralithodes platypus | reverse complement strand
AATTTGTAAATTTTTCGATAGAAAATGTCTCCGGCGAAGCCGGATTTCTCCATACAATGCTGAGTCGCTATCGCTTGCCAGGACGAAATCGACACCTGGATGGGGATAAACGTCTTAAAACAGGTGGCTGAATGGGGCCGAATGGATACAAGCCAGGGAAAGAGATAACTGGAGAGCAAGATAAAATATTCCGGGGGCAGCCACATTAATTCGCTCATAACCCTTAGTTGTGGCACCCAGGAGGGGGGGGGCTCCGAGCGGCGTAGAGAATTATAAGCTTTATTACTCGGAGCCGGGAAGGGGGGGGGGGGGGGGGAGAGAAAGAGAGAGAGTGTGTGTGTGTGTGTGTGTGTGTGTGTGTGTGTGTGTGTGTGTGTGTGTGTGTGTGTGTGAGAGAGAGAGAATGAGCGTAGGCTTGTTCATAAACAATTAGTAGTTTGATTCTCGAGAATACATTTTGCGGGCAGGCGCGGGCGCTTGTGTGTGTGTGTGTGTGTGTGTGTGTGTGAGAGTTGGTGTGCGTGTGCGTGTGTTTTTGTATTTAAATAAAAAAATAAAAAAAAAGTATATATATATATACAGTATATACAGTATATATACTGTATATATATATACCGGTATATATATATATATACAGTATATATATATACAGTATATATGAGTGAGGGAGTGTATTCATAAAAATTGAGTGGTTTCATTACCATGAATACGTTTTGAGTGTCTGCGTGCGTGTGAGAGAGAGAAAGAGAGAGAGAGAGAGATGGAGGGAGGGAGAGGGAGGGGGAATGAGGGAGGGAGGGAGGTATAATGTCTTTGTTCACAAACTTTGTGTTTTAATTGCGATGAATATGTATGTAAGAATATTTAACAAGTTGGTACTAAAAAAACTACAATTAAATCAGGAAATGTAAAGTAAGTTTAAGATTTACATTGATTTATTATAGTTAAACCTCAAATATTGTACACTATGAACGGGATTATGATGTACAAAATATAAGTAGAAGCTAGCCAATGTTCTCACTATTTACCATTGATTACATTGTCGGCAGTTTGTAGTGAAATGCCATAATTATACGATGACGTTTTTCTTGTTTATGTTCTGGCTATTATTAAACGATTGTATTCAGATTAGGAAGTGTACTGTATATGGAAGTCAGAGGGTTAATTGAGATATTTTTTACCCTTATAATTCTCACATATCCTTTCTAAATTGTATAAAATCGTCTAATGATAGCCAGAATACGCTGTCAAAATGCGTCATAATCTTCAAAAGGTTAAAAGCTCCCTAACATTGCCTGTATTCATTATATGTTGATAGATTCAGTAATTTACTATTATGAAAATATACTTGCATAATTAATCATGATATTTCCATTTTCATCATATCAATCAGGAAATGCGAACACTAACTGCTTTTCAGGTTATAATATATATTCGTTTTCCTATTGTCATGAAGGAAATAAAAGGCTAAGCTGCTTGTGACAAGTGTCCCCCCAAAGTTGAAAGAGTGATAGAGAGCCAATATCAAAGTACGTAATTAGAGGTGGTATAATTATGTGTATCGGAAAGAAGTGTGGTGTGCTTGTAAAGTGTAGTGAAATTAATAGGAGGAGGAAGTGTTTGTGAGAGTTAGCTAGACTACTCTCTGTGTAGGTGAGACAGTAATAGAAACAGTTGGGGAAGCCATGCAAGTGAAACAGGAGTTCCAGCAACTCCTTATCATATGCCTATGTGGCCTCCCTTGTGGGTACTGCCCTGCTTGATTGGTGCTTACAATATCTCCAATCACACAGTCACTCTATATACTGAATAATATAATTACTGCACTATATCCTATTCAAAGCAAGTAGGCCAAAACTCTTTAACATTAACCTCTACAACACACACACGACTAGAGTAATCGAGCTAATATTTCTGTCATTTGGGAAGGGTTAGCAAGGGAATATGTGTGGAAATGTGCAGCCAATTTGTTGTATCTCTTTTTGAGTTACAGATTTTACAGGGTTCGCGATTTCTGGACTACCTATTTATATTTATATTTAATGTTATCCATATCAATGTTTTCTTTGTTGTTGGTTCAAACAATGTCTCGCTTTTAGCAGTTATTACAGGATATGCTAATAATTACAGTATGTTTCAATATCTGGTTCGACTCTGTCAATCCTAGGCTATTGGAGCCAACCGTGGGTGTCTTAGCAAACATAATTGTACGGAAATTCAGCCTCAGCCTATAAACTACGCACATCGAGTACAGTATCCAGCTTCATCGGATTAGTATATCAATCAACCAATCAATCAATCAATCAACCAATCAATCAATCAATTTTATTTCGTAATACGGTATTACATAGTTATAAATAAGCAATATATAATACATAAGCTTAATGTATGTAACTTGATATATTTGCAGAACGATGAAAGCAAGACAAATGATTTAAAAGAACAAACAGCAAGTGTTCATCCTATTAGTAAAAACCTGTGTTCACTACCGTAGATATACGAGTATATAATTATACAGTATACTGGGATATAAGATTAAAAACTCATCAGCAATTTTTTTTTTTAATTAGTTTTGAGATTACTCGTGTTTACATAAATCAATAGTTATATATGCAGGTAGGTATATTAACAAACCCATCATCAAATATGTCATCATTTCAAATACTGTATATCGGGTTTCTTCTTTCTTCATGATTTTGTATCCAGTTTATTCGAGAGGAAATTATATCTAATTCCTCGTGTATGATATTAATTGAGTAAGAATCTTTCATTCTGTTGTAAATGCTCGGAAAGAAGTAACCCGATTTGATAAACGACATATTACTTCTTATAATATAGTTACTAGATTTGTCAATTCTTTTAGCATACCGACATTGTATTAGTGAGACATGATGGTTTAGTAACAGAAGATTACAGGCACTGGCAGACGCATGACTGCTGGCATACACTGGGACATCAATTATATTTTTCATAGCTTTGCTATATGCAATATTTAAAGTTTTACAAAATCTTGATTTTCCTGTCTTGCAGTTTTGTTTAACCCCTTCAGCACAATGAAGCCTTTTTACCTTTTATTCTGGCTAAAATTTACCGATTTTACGCAGTTTTAAAAGGTCCTATTTTATCAAGAAGGTTTATTGAGTTCGCATTTAGCCATTTGAGTAGTAGAGGTAGATCTTACTTACTTGAATCTTACTTGAAGTCGTCTAGAGGTCCCGTCCTCACAGTCGTGGTCCGCCACCGCTGCGTCCGTCCCGTGCGTCCCTTCGAAGGAGGTCCGTCTGGTCCGGTATAGAGTTTGAGGCCGCCCGGCAGTTAGCAGTGTATCCAGACACTGGTGGTTCATCTGGGAGGGTCTTTAGAAACTTGTCTAATAACCCTTTGAACCTGTCTACCGGGCAACCTACTATGTCTCGCACTTCCTTGGGCAGCGAGTTGAAATTTTTTGGTCCATTGTGGCCTAGGCTGGACGCGAGGAGGGATCTCACTCGTTCTGGTGCCTGTGTTGGGAGGGATCTCCTCTCACACTTCCTTCCAGTCCGACCATTTTGTTTTTCCTGGAGTTCATTACCAGTTGGATCTGGAACCAGCTTCTCCAGGATTTTCCACACATAAATTGCGCAGTACCTGTCTCGCCTTCTCTGCTGAGAGTACAGCCCTAGCTTCTTGAGCCGGTCCCAGTAGCTAAGGTCCTTCATCCCCCGAATGTTTCTAGTGAAGGACCTCTGGACGGACTCAAGATCTCGTATGTACCCCTTTTTGTGTGGCGACCATAGTTGACTACAGTAGTCAAGGAAGGGTTGTACCATAGACCTCCAGAGAGTTAGCATTGTTTCTTGTTCCCTGGAGTTGAACGTCCGTAGAATCCATCCGGCCATTCCCTTGGCTTTCTTGACAGCTGCAGAAATGTGGTGTTGAAATGTGGCATCGTCGGACAATTGCACACCTAGGCATCTCACATGTGGCTTGGGGGTGATGTCGTGGCCGCCTGCAGTGAGTAGTTTGGTGGTGTCCTTGAGGGTTTGTTTCGGGCCACATCGTAACGCTTCAAACTTTTCTTCGTTGAAGGTCATGTTGTTTTCTTCTGCCCATTTGTAGATTTTGTCGAGGTCATCCTGGAGATTATGAATATCCTCTTCATTTCTTACGACACGACTTATGTTCGTATCGTCAGCAAAGGAAGAGATAACTGATTGACCAACTCCATCATCAATGTCCCCTATCAGTATAAGGAAGAGCAGAGGTCCTAATACTGATCCCTGGGGTACTCCACTAATGACGTGGGACTTTTCAGATGTGTGGCCCTTAACAGCAACAGTCTGCGTTCTTGCGGAGAGGAAACTGTGCAGCCACACACCTATTTTGCCTTGGATGCCGAGTTTCTTAATCTTGTGAAGGAGGATGCCGTGATCCACCTTGTCGAATGCTTTAGCAAAGTCTAGAAACACGACATCCACATTTTCTCCCTCTGCAAGCCTGTGGAGTAGCCAGTCATGATGTGCCAGGAGCTTCGAAAGGCATGATCTGCCTTTCCGGAAGCCATGCTGGCTGGAGTTCATAAGGCCATTTTCTCCAGGAAGTTGACAAGCTTGTTCCTCAGGACTTTTTCAAATATCTTGATGAGGTGGGATGTTAGAGCTACCGGTCGATAGTTCTTCGCCAGGCTCTTTTCACCACCCTTGTAGACTGGAGTAATGATGGCCTGTTTTAGTGAGGATGGAATTGTGCCTGTGTCCATTGAGTGTCTCCAAAGCTTGCAGATAGGAGGAATCAGGGCGTCACAGCATTTAATCAGTAGTATGGCTGGTACTCCGTCAGGACCAGCAGCTGCATTCGTTCTCAGTTCTTTGATGGCTTTTCGTAGGTCTGCCTCAGTCAGTTCAATATCACTTAGTCGAGTCGGTTGTGGAGTGTCTTCCGTGAAGAAAGCTTTGGGGTCCTGGATTGCAGTTGCTGGCCGTGGTGTGCTGAAGACATTCTCGTACTGTGTTCGCAGGATCCGACATACATCTTTGGGGTCGTTTACAGCTTCACCATCCTCTGTTCTTAATGGCCCCACTTGCGTCTTAATTTTTGAGAAGCGCCTGCAGTAACTGTAAAAGAATTTGGGGTTCCGCTTGATGTTCAGTACTGCACGATCTTCCTCTCTTTGCTTTTGACGCTCATGGGATGCTTTAATTTGAGTTTCTATGCTTGCAATCTTGGTAGATAGTGCAAGCTTCCTCGTTTTGTTTTGGGTGTTATTGAGCTGTTTGTTGAGTGATGATCTTTTCTGCATTAGGATTTTTCGGTCCCTCGGGATTTTGAGGTGCCGAGCGTTGGAAGGTTTCCTCCTTTGGGGAATGTGATGCTGACACTCCTTCAGTAGGGTGCTGAGGATGGTGTCAAGCATGGCATTTGGATCCTTGTCATGGAGGATCAGGTCCCAATTTGTCTGGGAGAGGGAAGTTTGGAGATTTACCCAGTCAATTGCTTCACTGAAGAAGTTCAAATTTGAGAATGGGTTTGTTGGTTTTGTTGGCGGAGTTACAGTTTCAGCTTGAGCCCCAGCCTTCCTGTACATAGTGTGTATAGTTACAAGGCTGTGGTCAGAGAATATTGTCTTCTCCACTGAGTAGTCGGCAACTATATTCTGGTTGTTAGTGAAGAGGAGGTCGAGTGTGTTATTGACTCTGGTAGGCTTGGTTATCAGTTGTGTGAGGAAAAGCTTGTCAGAGAGTTTAAGGAGAAGCCTGGCTTGTGCTTGCTCCTCTCTGGTACCTCCTGAGACCTTTCCTTCTGGCCAATGGATGATAGGAAAGTTGAAGTCTCCGCAGATGATGATGTCTGGTGTTGGGGTTGGCATATCGTCGATTAGCTTGTCGATTCTGCTGTGTGAATTATTGTAACTTTCAAGGGTGCATGATGGGGGGCGATAGCAATTGAGAATAATTACATTGAGTGACTTAATGTGGAGAGCCAGCATTTCTACCTGAGTATCAGAGTAGACTAGTATTGGTTTTGTATCTGAGGCTAGGTCATTTCTTACATATGTGATGACTCCACCATGGCTTCTATTTTCACGATCTGCTCTGTAGGAGGTGTAATTTGCCACTATTATTTCTGCATCACTCACCTCACTTTTGAGATGAGTCTCTGTCAGGGCAATGAACATTAGGTCATTTTCATTGGCAAGCTCAGCAATGAAGGGGATTTTGCTTTTATTTGTCTTAGGGAATAGACCTTGAATATTGCCCATCATTGCATTTTCTAGCATGATTTCATGGCATTTAGCCATGGAAACATTTGGGTATGTGTTGGGACATTGTTGTGTTGATTGCCCATTAGGTGTGTGCTGATTATGGACGCTTGTGACTCCATGGCTTTCGTTAGCGTGTCGAGGGTCCTTTTCACCCCCACCATTAATTCTAAAAAAGCAGGGGCTGAATTTGTATCCTGGACAGCGTCGACTTTCTTCGAGGCCATGTGGGGCACTTGAGCGGTGGCAGGTACCAGTACTGGATTTACATCTTGCTTGGCTTGGTGTCTCTTTGTCCCTTTGATGTGAGGTAATTTACAGTTACTATTCAAACATTCCTGCTTGGAGATGGAGTCCTCGCACATCTTAGGGTGGAGAAATGAGCATATTTCCCTAGTTGGCATCCTTGGTCTCTATTTGGCCCATGATTTAGGAGTTTACGACAGACCTTAGGATGACGGTACTCACATTTTGTCCCAAATTTGCCGTGCCGACATGTTCCCCGTCTGTGGTACCTACATATGGGGGTTTCTTGGGCAAGCTGAGTCAACCTGCCATTTCTCCTGTCCTGTGGTGAGATTCTGGTGACATGGGAATGATGGTATGCTGAGGAATCTGAGGATTTCTGTCTTGGGCTAGGCCTAGTTCTAGCAAGGCTGCATTCATGGCCTTGGGTCTGGGAATTAGGCCTAGGCCTACTGAGAGCCAATTCGACCGATAGATTGAGGTTTGTTGGTGTATTCCCTAATCCTAGGTCAACAGTCTTGTCCTCTTGCTTCCTATTGGGGTCATCAGAGTTGTTTGGTAGTTCTGGTGTAGTTAGGGTCTGAGCTGCCTCGGTTTGTGTCAAGATATCCTCAGATTTGTCTTCAGGCAGAGCTTGACTTGAGCCAATTTGCCTGGCCTTAACTGTCAGAAGTGTGTCTTTGGTGATTGCCACCTTTCTTTTTCAGTTCTGCCCTAATTACAGTTCTTTGCCTGTGTTTAGCTTCCTCTGCATTGCTTAGCCACTCCTCAGTGTCCTCGTCCCCAAACCTCAATAGGGTGCATGGGTGGCAAGTGAATTTTCTTTTTGAGGCAGCATAACAAAATATTTGAAAGGTTGGTAGAGCACAACATTCATAGTGTAGCCATTTTCTGCAGTCATCACAGCTTATGGAGTAGTCCATATCACTGGAGAGTCCACATGTAGCACACTCAATGTTGTTGTTTACATCTTCTTCTTCTGAACAGGTGACCGCCGCCATCTTGGACGCCATCTTTGTTTTGAGAGTGGGATGAACTTATTTTCACTTATTACTTAATAATCACACAATTTTTCTTGGTAATTTTTTCTGCAATAAGTGCACTGGATGCTTATGTGGAACACTGCACTGTTTTGTTGTTGATGGATAGATATTTCTGTAGTAAAGTATGGAAAACTGAAGAGCACTATCACTGGTGGCTATCACTGGCTAGGTTCAATAATAGCCATAGATAATAAACTAAAGAAAATCGTGTAAAAGTAACCAAAATATGATGAAAATTACCTAATGGTGGTGAAGGGATTAAGGGGGAGACCTGCTTTTTGTTATTTCTGTCCTTTTCTCTCTTTCTCTGGCTTGTATCCATTCGGCCCCATTCAGCCAACTATTTTAAGACGTTTATCCCCATCTAGGTGTCGATTTCTTCCTGGCGAGCGATAGCGAGCCAGCATTATATGAAGAAATCTGGCTTCGCCGGAGAAATTTTTCTATGGAAAAATGTACAAATTTAGCCTGCTGTCAAACAAAAATAAAAAATATGCTGGCTCGCTACCGCTCACCAGTAAAACATTTACACCTGGATGGGGATAAAAGTCTTAAAACAGTAGGCTGAATGGGGCCAAATGGATACAAGCCAGAGAAAGATAGAAAAGGGCAGAACAAAAACAGGTCACCCCCCTTAAGCCTTTCAGTATTTGGGGATTTTTTTTAACAAGAAGACAGAAAACAAATGCGCCATCGTATCGTGAGGGAGTTAAGGGGGTAGTTTTTGTTTGTTAGTCGATATATTTAATTATATGTCACTGTTTTGAGTTTCTTCACTGTCTCCATCAAGGTTTACAAAAATACCCCCTAGACCCCCTTTCCAGAATTGTTTTTACATGTTTTGGTAGAAAAATGTATCGGCCGGACCCTTTTGAAATTACAGTCTCGCTATCGCTCGCCAGGAAAAAAATCGACACCTATATGGCACGAATGGTCTTTATATTGACAAAACAAATAGGGCGAAAGGTCTCAAAATCGCCAAACTAATTGAACAAACGTCTTAAAAGCTGAACACTAATGGGGCTAAACATGAGGGAGGTGGGTGCCCAGAAAAAGCGACTACCTCCCCCTTAAACACAGAACCCCTCCAAAGCGTCGGATAATTTGTTTTTTTCCTACTGTGCATTGGTACCGAGGCCGCGGTCTACACCCTTTGAGGAGAAGGACGCGCTGTGACAGTTTATTCTGGCTGGCATTAGACGATTTTACTCAGCTTAGGAAGGAATTGTAGTCGCCGACTGGGGTAGGAAAAAAATTGGAACTTTTTTATATATATATTTATTCATGTATTTATGTATTATTGTTATTATTATTATTGTGTATGCATCGCAGAAAAATATGTTAATTAAAGTGTTAACCTCTTGAGGACTACGATTAGTTTTGGCAGTTTATTCGGGTTATCAAAAGACGATTTTTTTTTTCTTCAGATGGGAAGGGTATTCTATTTTGTATTAATTTCACCACAGCCAATGAAATTAATGAATGCATATATGCGATCCACAGGGATTCGAAACTGGGTTATCACACACATATTTTTAAACACTAACCATTACACCACCAGGACATAAAAGAAGTCAGAGCCTTAATTGACACAGTCTCTACCCTCTTGATACCCACAGATCCTTCCCAAGCTGCTTTAAATCGTCTATTAATAGCCAGAATAAACATGAAAATGCGTCATGGTGCTGAAGGGGTTAAGAGTAGTGAGGGGAAGAACGGGAGCGGGGAAATGGACTGCATGGCGCCGGGACCTGCTTTTTCATGCATGCAGATGACTTGTTCCGCTTTAACGGCCCCCTCCCCTCCCCCCATACCCCTTCCTTCTCTCTTCTTCCCTAGCCCCCCTAACCCATACCCCCTCCTTCTCTCTTCTTCCCTAGCCCCCCTAACCCATACCCCCTCCTTCTCTCTTCTTCCCTAGCCCCCCTAACCCATACCCCCTCCTTCTCTCTCTTCTTCCCTAGCCCCCCTAACTCATACCCCTCCTTCTCTCTTCTTCCCTAGCCCCCCTAACCCATACCCCTTCCTTCTCTCTTCTTCCCTAGCCCCCCTAACCCATACCCCCTCCTTCTCTCTTCTTCCCTAGCCCCCCTAACCCATACCCCCTCCTCTCTCTTCTTCCCTAGCCCCCCTAACCCATACCCCTTCCTTCTCTCTTCTTCCCTAGCCCCCCTAACCCATACCCCCTCCTTCTCTCTTCTTCCCTAGCCCCCCTAACCCATACCCCCTCCTTCTCTCTTCTTCCCTAGCCCCCCTAACCCATACCCCTTCCTTCTCTCTTCTTCCCTAGCCCCCCTAACCCATACCCCCTCCTTCTCTCTTCTTCCCTAGCCCCCCTAACCCATACCCCCTCCTTCTCTCTTCTTCCCTAGCCCCCCTATCTCATTTCCCCTCCTTCTCTCTTCTTCCCTAGCCCTCCTAACTCATTCCCCTTCCTTCTCTCTTCTTCCCTACCCCCCCTAACCCATACCCCCTCCTTCTCTCTTCTTCCCTAGCCCCCCTAACCCATACCCCCTCCTTCTCTCTTCTTCCCTAGCCCCCCTAACCCATACCCCTTCCTTCTCTCTTCTTCCCTAGCCCCCTAACCCATACCCCCTCCTTCTCTCTTCTTCCCTAGCCCCCCTAACCCATACCCCCTCCTTCTCTCTTCTTCCCTAGCCCCCCTAACTCATACCCCCTCCTTCTCTCTTCTTCCCTAGCCCCCCTAACTCATACCCCCTCCTTCTCTCTTCTTCCCTAGCCCCCCTAACTCATACCCCCTCCTTCTCTCTTCTTCCCTAGCCCCCCTAACCCATACCCCTTCCTTCTCTCTTCTTTCCTAGACCCCCTACCCCCTACCCCCTCCTTCTCTCTTCTTCCCTAGCCCCCTAACTCATACCCCCTCCTTCTCTCTTCTTCCCTAGCCCCCCTAACTCATACCCCCTCCTTCTCTCTTCTTCCCTAGCCCCCCTAACCCATACCCCTTCCTTCTCTCTTCTTCCCTAGCCCCCCTAACCCATACCCCCTCCTTCTCTCTTTTTCCCTAGCCCCCCTAACCCATACCCGCTCCTTCTCTCTTCTTCCCTCCTCAACCCCCCTTTCCCGCTACCCATACACCCTCCTTATCTCTTCTTCCCTAACCCCCCCCCCCCCCCTACCCATACCCCCTCTTTCTCTCTTCTTCCATAGCCCCTCCCCTCCCTCAATACCCTTCCTTCTCTCCTCTTCCTTCCAAAGACTCATAACATCGTCAAAATGTAACTGAAATAAAATACAAAATACGTCGCCGGTAGGGAAGAAGTTTAATTATACTATGTGTACAGTCGTGAGCACTATAGACCATGTACTGTATATATGGGGGTAGATTGTAGCCACCAATCGAACAGGGCTATACCCAGGAGAGGCTGTAAGCAGTTGATAAGGAATCGCTGGAACTCCTGTTTCATTTGCTTGGCCTTTCTTACTGATTCCCTTTGTGCCTCACTTACACTGAGTAGTCTAGTATGCTCTCACAAACACCTCCTCCTCCTATGTACTTCACTACACTTAACATGTACACCACACTTCCTCCTTCAAAATTAGTAAAAAAAAAAAAAACATGATGACGTCCCTTGATTTCGGCCCTGTCACTCTTTGAAATCTGGGGGAGGCACTCGCTGCAGGCAGTTATGCCTTTTGTCTCCCTCATTCAATTAGAAAAAACCCCCCAAAAAACATCATAAGTAGGCCAGATATCGCGACCCCCTAACCTCGGTAACTCAAAAAGGGCTAAAGCTAATGGGTTGTAAACTTTCAAACATGTTCCCTGGCTGACTCTTACCAAATGGAAGAACTAGTAGCTCGATTACTTTAGGTGCTTCTATTTTTGTTTTCAGTTATAGAGGTTAGTGGTTATGCTATCTGGCCTAATTGTATTGAATAAACTATAATATGGGTACACGTTACGACACACACACACACACACACACACACACACACACACACACACACACACACACACACACGGAACCTAATAAATGCGAATATTAGGAAAGAGACTTAATACGATTAGAATCAATCCGACAATATGTTATAAGGGTGCAATTAGTTAGTGTCTTTAATTGGAGCGTACAATTGGTTAAAACTGAGTTGCGTTTTCCATCCCCTTTCACCCGTCCATCGCCCCCCGTCCCCGCGCCCCCCCCCCCCCCCCCCTCCCCCAACACAGTCCCCCGCCCCCCGTCCCCCTTACCGGAACAGGAGTCGACAGCCCACCCCGGTCATGCAATCGCTAACATGGGAATATTTTCTGTCTTGCTGCCAATTTGCTCTACATCGGCTTCGGCATAATCCGCTCGTTCTTCCAGCCAGAGAGAGAGAGCGAGAGAGCGAGAGAGAGCGAGAGAGAGAGAGAGAGGGAGGGAGGTGAATGAATAGATTGACAAATGTACACACAGAGGGATATATAGATAAACAGATGCGTATAGTGTATAATTATGTTACGGGCTTTTTGCAAAAAATACCAGTCAACTTGGAAAATGACCAATACATAGCCTTATTGCAAAATGACATTTAATGTCTGGCCTATTTACAAAATATCCAGAATATTAGAATTGTTGTAAAATTACTTGTGCCTTTACTTAAAATCACATCGAACACATCTTCAGCACATACACATCTTCTTACAAAAATTAGATCGAGAACACTATTTTCACGAGTTCCCTTCTTCTGCAACTTTAGCGCGGTGGTACACATTCAACTGTGACTTCCAGGATTTCATATTACCGCAGCAGACGATAGTCCTTTGAGTATTTTGTTACGTTAAGTTGTGTAAGTTCAGTCAAACGATTAATAATACAGTTGCCCACATGAGTTCTATTCCTTGTTGTAATCTTATGTGTGAAAGTAAAATTAGTATGAACGAAATGCAAGTGCCCTTTCTTGTTATTATCGGTTGACTAATCAGATGAGTTAACCACTATATATACAACAACTGCTTTCATAACTTAATCATGCGCATTATATTTTCATGTATAAGATGACAGAGACGAACAGAACTTATGTGACCATGTATCGAGTATTGTTCGCATGTGTGGGGAGGTTTCCTAGGCTATTATTAGACTATTTTATTCAGTTTAGGTAGATATTCCGGGAGTTATAGAGGGTAAATCGAGAAAGCTTTTACCCATTCGCTTCTTACAGACCCTTCCTACATTCCATAACATCGTATAATGATAGTCAGAATAAACTGTTAAAGTGTGTCATAATCCTCAAGGGGTTAGTGGACGGTGGTAAAGCCCCCCCCCCAAAAAAAAAGGGGGATTTTGAGGATGTTTTGTTTGAGTTTGATGGAGGTCTAGGAAGGAAACTAAAATAACAATAACTTCATAATAACTTAGCTTTTGTAATTGTATGTGTTAAAATACTTTTTATAGTGGGGTATATAATTGTTTTTCCATCTGTACTAGTGTTTTGTACCTTCCAATTATACAGTCGATCTTTTCTCTCCTTTGGGCTCCTCTGACCATAAACTTATCTCCCGATCCTCCCTGATGGCTGCATTTGTGGCACTTTAGCGCTGCCGACTGGGAGGCTCTCTGGCAGTACTTCTTTGATTTCCCATGGAATAATTTTTGCTTCTATGGCCGGGGACCCTCGGAGAGTGCTGAACGCGTTACCGAGGTAATCCTCTCGGGCATGGAGACATACATTCCATTTGATTTCTCTCAGATTAATGCAATTTTTTTTTGGTTTACTCACGCTTGTTCTACTGCTCTCCGCAATAAGGAGGAAGCAATCTAACGGTACCGACGCCTTCAAACTCAAGAATCTTATTCTTCCTATGTTTCTGCCCGGAATCAAGCCATATCTATTCTTTGACTCGCCAAACACTCTTGCATGAAAAAATATTGCACTTACCTATCCAACTCTAGCTCTTCCCAATCTAGCCAAAAATCTCTCCAACAATTTTTCTTCCTCGTCTTTCCCTACCCTTTTCCACTCTGACGGCACTACCGTCACTTCTTCCTCTGACAAAGCTGAACTCTTCGCCCAAGCTTTCGCTAAAAACTCCACCTTGGATGATTCCAGTGCTATTCCTCCCTCTCCACCCCCTTCTCACTTACTCATGCCTAATATCATAATCTCTTCTAAAGATGTACTTTCTACCCTCTCTGGGCTCAATACTAAGAAGGCGTACAGTCTGGATAGTGTTCCTCCTGTTGTACTCAAAACTGTGCTTCTGTGCTGACTCTCTGCCTAGGCAAACTCTTCTGTCTCTGTCTTTCCTCTAACGTCTTCCCTTCTTGCTGGAAGTTTGCTCTCATTCAACCTGTCCCAAAGAAGGGTGACCGCTCTCAACCCTCCAACTATAATCCAATTGCTCTCACTTCTTGCATCTCCAAAGTTTTTTTAAGTATTCTAACTTCAAAATTTCTTAAGCATCTCTCTTCCCATAATCTACTCTCAGATTGCCAGTATGGATTCCTTAGGGGTCACTCTACTGGTGATCTTCTTTCATATCTTACCAACTCTTGGTCAGCCTCCTTTCGGGACTTCGGTGAGACCTTTTCTATTGCGCTAGACATATTGAAGGAGTTTGATAGAGTCTGGCACAAATCTCTTATTTCTAAACTACCCACCTTCGGTTTTTATCCCTCTATCTGTGCCTTTATCTCTAGTTTCCTTTCTGGCCGTTCCATAGCTGCGGTTGTGGACGGCCATCATTCACTTCCTGAACCTATCAACTCTGGTGTTCCTCAGGGTTCTGTCCTATCTCTAATTATCTTTCAAATATTAATTAATTATCTTCTTAACTGTACCTCCAGTCTTATCCATTCTTATGCTGATGATTCTACCTTACGTTATTCAACTAGTTTTGCAGAACCCCCCCAGCAAGCAATCACTCAAAAATTCATGTGATGATGCCAAAGAACACTTATCTTCTGACCTATCAACCATTTCTTGTTGCTTTTGATGCTTCCAAAACCCAATTACTCCATTTATCTACCCGTCAAAAGAGAGAGAGAGAGAGAGAGAGAGAGAGAGAGAGAGGAAGGAAGGAAGGAAAGAGGAAGGAAGGAGAGAGAGAGAGGGAAGGAAGGAAGGAAGGAAGGAAGGAAGGAAGGAAGGAAGGAAGGAGAGGTTATGAATGAGAAAGAGAAGGTGGGTGGTGGGGTCTCTCTCGAGGAATCACACCCAATTTACCGACGAAAGGGAACGGGGGAGAGCGGCCGACTGGATTCTGGCAGTGTTTGGCCGGGCGTGAATCTATCTTCCAGTTTCATGTCGATCTCGGCCCGCCTTTGTTTTAGAAGTGTGGGCTTCTTTGTGCTTTGATTGTGTTGTATATAATGGCGGGGGATGATTTAAGGGTGATCATTGTGTATGTGTGTGTTTTTTTTTTTTTTTTTTTTTTTTTCATTGATTGATATATTTATGTATATATTTTTGTTTCCTCCCAAGACTAATGGTAACCAGAATAAAATGAAAAGTACGTCATCGTGCAGAAGGGGTTGATAATATTATTTATTGCTATAATACAATAATGCTTTTTTGCATTTTGATGAGTCATCTTTGAATGATTTATCTATGATTTTATAGGGAATGTCAACAATCCACGTCAAAGTCACTCATAAGAATTATGAAAATGCTTCAAATATCGTTGAGTCAAATAAATGAATTATTGTACGGTGACCAATGATATGAAGTAGAATGAAATAGACTATTTGCATTATCTTTAAACGGAAGGAAGGATCTCTCTCTCTCTCTCTCTCTCTCTCTCTCTCTCTCTCTCTCTCTCTCTCTCTCTCTCTCTCTCTCTCTCTCTCTCTCTCTCTCTCTCTATCTCTCTCTCTCTCTCTCTCTCTCTCTCTCTCTCTCTCTCTCAACTTAATGCCTTGTTCTAAGTAACTCCACTCACTCCCAAACCAACTCAATCGTGCATCCGAATAAGATATCGTCCCAAATATACTTGGCTGAATTTGAACGAATATATTGCACTGTCCGGAGCGATTGTAAAAAGTTCCCAAATTAATCTTCCTTTTCATGTTCGTGTAATGCATGAGCGAACCGGGTACTCACGACGAATGAAAGGCCTCCCTCTCCCTCTCCCTCTCCCTCTCCCTCTCTCTCACCGAACCCAAATAAAGACACTGCTAACACTAACTACTATCACAAACAAAAATACCCATCTAATAAACCAACTCTCAACTCCCCTTTCCCAAACACTAATGCCCGACCGAGAACGCTACGAACCTTCCCGATTAATTCTAGTTAAGAGTCAAGCCCTAGCCAAAACACCACAAAACACCTTAGGCACCACAGATCACCACAAAACACCTAAGGCACCACAAATCACCATAGAATACCACAAAACACAACAAATCACCACAAAACACCACACAAAACACCATGAAACACCACAAAACACCGCAAAATACCATAACATACTACAAAACACCACAAATCACCACAAAACACTATAAGTACTAAAAATCACCACAATGCATCACAATACACTACAAAACACCACATAAACACTACAAAACACTATAAAACACCATACCTTATACCTTTTTGATACCTTTTGATGTGTTCGCCGCTCTTCTAGCGGCACCAAGGAGCGCGACGCCCCTCGTTATGGGTGGTGATTTGGTGCAGTAGACTGTTTGAAGCGACAGCTCGCTCCCTTGCGAGGATGGGCTCGTCTGGCACTTTTTGCAGTTCGACATCTAGGGCTCTCTTGAAGTTGTCTAACGAGATGTCCCTCATGTCTCTTACTCGCGTGGGAGTTTGTTGAAGAGACGTGGGCCTCTGTGTGATAACCAGCCCTCTCGCAGAGAGCCCATAGCACCCCTGTTATTCATCTGGGGGATTTCGCATTCCCAGCCTCTCCTATCACTGAATTTCATGACTATCGGAGTATGTAGGTTTGGTACTAAACCCTCTGCGATTTTCCACGTGTATATTATTAGGTAACGTTCTCTTCTACGTTCCAGTGAGTACAGATTCAGTGCTCTTAAACGCTCCCAATAGTGTAGCTGTTGTATCGAACTTATATGCGAAGTGAAATTTCTTTGTACACTCTCTACGTCATTTATTTCATTTATTTTCATTTATTTTCATTTATTTCAATACCATATATCACCAAAGGACATTACAAAACACCGCAAAACACCACAACACACTACAAAACACCAAAACACACTATAAAACACCACAACACACTACAAAACACCACAACACACTACAAAACACCACACAACACCACAAAACACTACATAATTTGAATTAATAGTAAAACAATCAATCCATTAGTTTTGAAATAATACTAATACACTTTATTTTGACCATTGACCTTAACATTGGGAATAGTAAGCTGAAAGTTGTATCTGTGTTATTCATGAATATAGCATCTAGCTTTGTGATTATGGTAAAAATGGAATGAGTAGTAAACAAATGTATATATTGACCATTATCTTTGACCTTTCTGATTGACCTTGACTTTTGAGTAAGTTCAATTTAATTGTTTCACTGACCTCCGCACGAGCCGTCTGAAATTATGTATACTAATTTCAGAACCATCTATAAATAACCCAAGGAACATATACTGGATGGATAGACAGACAGACAGACCACCAGACAGAACGACAGATAAGTTGAGAAATCTTGGTCCGGAATGCAGGGGATTGATACCATTCTGCTACCGCAGAATTGATGATAATAATAGTAAGATTACGGGGTCGCCTTGTTCACACTATTCTGGCTATCAGTAGACGTGTGTTTAAAGCTTAGAACAAAATATGTTGGTGTCTAGTTTTAATTAAGCTCTTTGACTCCTAGGGATCCTTCCTAAGCTTTATAAAGTCGTCTAATGCTGGCCAAACCAAATGAAAAAACCTGTCATGCTATACTATATATAGTAAATAGGATTGTTTTATTAACCAGCATTCCTTTAGGTAACCCAGTAAGTCATGTTTCATTTTATGAATTGTTAAGTTATTCATACCAGAATATATAACGATCATAAATTTTGTCCTGGGGACAATATTCATATTTCATATTACATGTCGAAGCTTGCAACACAAATAGTTTGAGAAATGTCATGAAATATCCAACGCGTATGGCCAAGCTTTCCATTGAAAATGTTGCAGAGTACTGAATATAGATTGCACATCAGTATTATTGAAAGTTCTGGTATTGTACTGCACACTTTAGTTTTAATTAAGAAACTGTTTTTTGGAAGCTACAAAATATCTCGCTGGTATTGGTTCTAACCATATATTGCATTATAGTTTGATATGCAATTCAGCCATCTACTTTAACCAATTTACATGTTTATACTAACATTTTCTTCCCTACCTATATTCTTTCATTGCCTTTATATATTGTACTAGCAGGGGTACCCGGCGTTGCCCGGGTTTAAATTCTACTACCCTAATCACCATCATCAATCACTACTACCACAATCATCACAATACTACTACTACCTTAATCACCGGCCTCGACCTCCTTGTGCCTCATTAAACGGCGACCTCGATTTCGGCCGCTAAATGACCTCCGATTTTGGATCTGACCTTATCAGTACCCCCATTTTGGGGGGCTGCGAACAACTTTCGTTCCATATACCTTTTCGATCGGAGGCCTCCTGCCCCAACCGGCCATTTTTCCGATTTCGAGCCCATTTTCTCCGTCCCTTTCACCCTGGGGAATTCTAAACCCCTCTATGACCTGACCCAGGTCAATTGACACCCACATGCAAAGTTTCAGCTCCCCAGGTACAAAACTGCGGCCACCTATTAAGAACACACACACAGACAACCGAAAATATTATATAGATTACATACTTTTTATTAGTCTGCTCACATTCTTTTCTCCACTCATCTTAATAATGTAACTATAACAAAAGTAAAATCTCTACTCAAATGTAACTAACTGTCCAAACCCCACATTTATATCTATCTATCTATCTATCTATCTATCTTTCTATATATCTATCTATCTATCTATCTACCCGTCTATTTATCTATCTGTCTCTCTCTCTCTCTCTCTCTCTCTCTCTCTCTCTCTCTCTCTCTCTCTCTCTCTCTCTCTCTCTCTCTCTCTCTCTCTCTCTCTCTCTCTCTCTATCTATCAATCTACACGTCTATATCTATCTAACCATCCACATCTCTCCCTCCACCCAATACATACACATACATACAACAGTACAACAAAGACTGTCAAAAAATATATCTAACAGGATACTGTTGTGTTGTTCATATTATCTGCATGCATATGTTTAACTCTGAGGATTATGCCACAGTTTGACAGTATATATTGAGTATCACTAGACGATTTTATTTGGCTTATAAATTATTTGTGGGGAATAAGAGGGTAAGGACTAACTCAAGTAACTCTCTAACTTCTATATGCTCCTAATTTATCCTAATTTAAATAAAATCATCTAAATATTGCCAGGAGACAAGAAAAATGCGTAACAGTATCTTGAAAGGAATACTCCTATATTCATATCCATATCTACAATCATATCCATGTCGATATATTCATCATGACACAAATTAACATTAACCCCTTCTCTACCAGCGACGTCTGTTTTATTTGATTTCAGCTACATATACGATGTAATGAAACTAAGAAAAGATATATGATAGCTAAAATAATTCATTGATATAGTCTATGACTTTCTAATGGGCAGACGTCCTTCCAAAGCTGAACAAAATCGTCTAATATTTGCCAGAATACAAAGTAAAGTACAACACTGGTACAAAAGGGATAACAGTACCATTAGTAGTATTCATATTACATCAACATTAAAAACACAAATGAGTAAATCAATTTACTCCGAACCATTTCTACCCACATACTGTTTGTCCAATCACATTAACATTTAATAATTACCATCATACAGACTTCCAAGCACCAAATGTATTATGATATATATATATATATATATATAATATGATACTTTGACATTTTTAAACAGCTTCATCCAGAGATATTATTCGCATCATCTGGCACTCTAACACACACGCACACACACTCACATTATTTGTTAAACACACACACACACACCACCACCACCACCTCTGGCTTTGCTCTTAAAAGTAAAAACTGAAGCACACACACACACACACGCACACGCACACACACACACACACAGTCGTACAATGTAATCTCTCCAAGTTCACTCAACCACATAAACCTACACTTCTACGTAAAATATTCTGCACAACACTTCATTCATATTTCCGTGTCAAGCAGCACATTCGATATCCCCAGTTGTTCTCCATTAAAGCCTTCAACGTACTCGTACCCCCAAGCTCGTATACAAAGACAGTATATACAATGCATAAAACGAGAGAGAGAGAGAGAGAGAGAGAGAGAGAGAGAGAGAGAGAGAGAGAGAGAGAGAGAGAGAGAAAGAGATTGTAGTATCGTAAATTTGTTACCAATAATAGTTGAAATTGTGTTTTACCTCATTATATATATATATATATATATATATATATATATATATATATACTGTATATATGTTGTATATGTATATTGCAAACAAGAAAAGAGTCTCTCGTTAATGTACAATCGCGCTAATAAGTGATGTCTCGGCACCAATTATGTTTTGATTAATAATTAGTACCAGCAATATCTAAGCTTCATTTCTTCATATCGAGTGAAATATATACCCATGTTCCTACACTTACCCACCCTATTCAACATCTGACAGACATTAATATAACACAGAGCAAGCCAAACGTAATGCCAGCTAGGACATGACTTATTAGCGCGACCGTACACTCGGCCAAAAAACAATCTTTACACTAACGCTCTAAACATTCTGGAAGTGGGTCGAAATCTGATGATAATACCTCACATAAGTATATTTTACCCAATTCATTCCGTTCACACTAGATTATTTACAGCTCACCAGTGTAAAGAGTGTACTTGGTGAGGGTTTGTTGGTGAGTGTGTGTATGAGAGAGAGAGAGAGAGAGAGAGAGAGAGAGAGGGGGGGGGGGGGAGAAAGAGAGAGACAGCTAGAGTTACAGAGAGAGAGAGAGAGAGAGAGAGAGAGAGAACAAGAGTTATAGAGAGAGGGGGACCCCACGAAATCCAACTAGCTATCGTTATTAATTAGCAGTGAAATACGCCCGTGATAACAACGCCGCTTTAATAAGGCAGGCCGGACGCTTCAATTTATTACCTTCTTTATCACGGCTCGTAAATATTTGTCCGGAGCGTGTAATTGTGATGGGTTATGGTGACTGATGGGCCTTGGTCGTGGTGGAGGTGCCCAGGGTTACCAAATCAAGTCCGATAGATAGTAGACAAAGGCCAAACATCGCTAAAATAATGGCACAATCTCTACAATATCGCTCTAAAATTGGCTCAAATCTACCAAAAATCGCTAGACTTAATGTCACTAGATGTAAGAATGTTCCTATAGATTGAAGTAAATATCTCTAGATCAAGTGGCAAAGTAGGTAAATTGGCAATACTGGCTGGTGCCTAGGGGATAGGGTGGAGGGGGGGGGTGGGGGTGGATGTGTTGTGGTGACTTGGGTAAGGTGATCTCTTTTATTTGTCTCAAAGGTATTCCATTGGTTTAACCCTCTCCAGCTCCGATTACGCATTAATTTCTTCGTTTCTGTTTTCGGGCTATTATTCGACGATTTTGCTCCGATTAGGGAGGGTATATGGAAGGCAGAGAGTTAATTGAGGTAGTCTTTACCTTTATAATTCCGATAGATGCTTCCTAAACTAACTAAAGTCGTTTGATGATAGCCAGGATATACTGTGAACATGCGTCATAATCTTCAGTTGGTTAAAGGATTTATTTTGTTATCACCGTTAACCCTAAATGAATAGTGTGTGTGTCAGGTCGGGTCAGGTGAAGGTATTGAGGGATAAGTCTTTACAACGGCACCTCGTATCTACTTTCGAAGAGTGTTGAGTGGGGAGAAGGGGTGTCGGGGAGAGAGGAAGCTGTTGGAGTGGCTTTGTTGCGTGTGCCGTTAGTTTGTATACGTTGTTTCGTGTATTAAATGTTACGCAATCGATTCCTGTATATGTTGCCTTCATCAATAACATTAATATATGGGGAACGAGCATTGATACATTGTAGGCGAGATTGGCCCTCGCTATTCCTTGCTATTCCTTGGTTAGCCCATTCAGTACTGGTGACATCCTTTCAGTATATTCTTACAACTATTAGATGATTTAACTAGGCTTAGGAAGGACATGTACCAATTACGAGGCGACAGACTATCTCAATTCATCCTTTTAGCTACCACCTATCCTTCCTAAGCTTCATAGTATCGTCTAAATGTAGCTGAAAGCAAATCAAAAAGACGTCGCCGGTACTGTAAGGGTTCCGGTGAGTGAAGTTACAGGCTACAAACACAACCACTATCAGTCCCTCACAATAATAACCTTCCATAACAAACGGTGGGATAAACCTGATTGGCATTGGTCGAGTAAATGGGGTGTCACACGAACAAATATTTTGGTAATTTTCGATGGGCAAGTTTTCGATCGTAATATTTTGAGGCGCTTTCACATTGGATTCTGAAACTAGACTTAAGGTAGATTATATTAGGTGTTTTAATTTTGATACCGCTTAAATATCGAAGCTGCTAGACCAAAATTGCTCGTAAAAATTGACGGAAAAAGCGTTCGAGTTACACCTCTTTTTTTTTTCTTTTTTTGTCCGCCGCCGTTTTTGTTCGTGTTCGTTTTGGATCATGACCGATATGTATTGAGTGGTGTAGTAGATTGGGTATCTGGTCGTTTTGGTTCATGCCTTTTTTGGACGGGTCCGTTTTGGTGCGACCCGCAGCTGATTTGATGTGCGTTTGTTTTTGTCCCTAGCTGCTTTGAATCATCGCCGTGCACTGAATATATAATCCAAACCTAATCATATTTATTTCAAGCATTATAATGAGCGAGTTATTTGTAATTTAAATTATTAGGGTTAATCCCTGCATCCCTTTGGTACACTCGGATGCCATAGTCTCTAGCCCACTAATAAATATTCGTGGACTTCCCATATTACTAATTATGGAAGTATATATCTGGAAACGAATTTATGACTATAATTTTCTATATATCAACTACAAAGCTATACATACTATTTATGGAAAAAAAATATATCCAAAAATCCCTCCAGATAGTTATAATTGCATAAAGAAAAACATAGGGGGTCCACGAAATCTTATGAGTGGGCTAGAGACTATGGAATCCGAGTGTACCTAAAGATCCATCCTAAGATCCATAGAATGATCTAAAAATAACCATAATAGAATGGCAAACGCGGCCTCGTATCTTGAAACGGTTAAACCTATGAAGAAAAAAATATATATAGATATATATACAGTATATATATATATATATATATATATATATATATGTATATATATATACTGTATATATATATACATATCTGGAGAGTATAAATTACAACCTGGTCCCGCAATCAAAATGCATCACCCACTCCAGTAGCCTGCATTAAGAGAGAGAAAGAGAGAGAGAGAGAGAGAGAAATAAAGAAAGAAAGAGATAAGAGAGAGAGAGAGGGTGTGTGAGTGAGTGAGTGAGTAAGATAGAGAAAGAGAACGTGTGTGTGTGTCTAAAGTCGCGTCATATGAGCAACTTCTTCAAGCAATTTTCAATTGCCAACTTTATATCGTACCCCATTGGTTCGCTAATAGTCATTGTTTTTGGCAATTATAGTCCATTCATTATAGGTAGGCCAAAACTCTTGACCACTAACATCTATAAGTAAATATAGACCAGAGCAATCGAGTTAACATTTCTACCATTTAGGATAGAATAGGTGTGGAAAGTTATAGCCCATTTGCTTTAACCTCTTTTTTGAGTTACAGAGGTTAGGGGTCACGATTTCTGGCCTATCTATAGTGAATGGACTGCAAATGGAAGGTAGTTTATTGTATGAGGTTAAATACTTCTTAAACATTTCTTAAGCCGGTGTCACACGAGCGTCTTTTCCTTCAAAATGTATCGTCAATACTGGTTTGACGGATTATGCGGTACACGTTTAGAGTATATACTGTAATTATGTGACCCAGGTAACTACTTGACCTTTAGTATTGTCTCCGTGGGGAAAGGTATATTAATTGGTCGATTTATGCCGTATATATATTTATTTACTAATTAGTTTCCTACCTAGACCTCCATCAAGCTTAAAAATCGTCCCCAAGATCCCCCTTCTGCATAAGTGTCCCGGCCAAAGGCCGATTCCTCCTAAATTACAGGCTCGCTATCGCTCGACAGGAAAACATCGACACCTAAATGGCATGAAAGTTCTTAATATTGACAAACTAATGGGATGAAGTTGTACCTAATATCGCAAAACTAATGGGTCGAATGTTTTATAATCTGAAAACTAATAGGGCTAAGCATGAGAGAGGAGGGTCAAAAGACCAACTACCTACCCTTAACAGTTACGTTGCCGGAAAAACGTGGACCATCGCTAAATGTTGACAATAATAGCGCCCGTGTGATACCCTCTTTATGAACACAATAATAGCGCCCGTGTGATACCCTCTTTATGAACACAATAATAGCGCCTGTGTGATACCCTCTTTATGAACACAATAATAGTGCCCGTGTGATACCCGTACCCTCTTTATGAACACAATAATAGCGCCCATGTGATACCCTCTTTATGAACACAATAATAGCGCCCGTGTGATACCCTCTTTATGAACACAATAATAGCGCCCATGTGATACCCTCTTTATGAACACAATAATAGCGCCCGTGTGATACCCTCTTTATGAACACAATAATTGCGCCCGTGTGATACCCTCTTTATGAACACAATAATAGCGCCCGTGTGATACCCTCTTTATGAACACATTAATAGCGCCCATGTGATACCCTCTTTATGAACACAATAATAGCGCCCGTGTGATACCCTCTTTATGAACACAATAATAGCGCCCGTGTGATACCCTCTTTATGAACACAATAATAGCGCCCGTGTGATAGCCTCTTTATGAACACAATAATAGCGCCCGTGTGATACCCTCTTTATGAACACAATAATAGCGCCCGTGTGATAGCCTCTTTATGAACACAATAATAGCGCCCGTGTGATACCCTCTTTATGAACACAATAATAGCGCCCGTGTGATACCCTCTTTATGAACACAATAATAGTGCCCGTGTGATACCCGTACCCTCTTTATGAACACAATAATAGCGCCCGTGTGATACCCTCTTGATGAACACAATAATAGCGCCCGTGTGATACCCTCTTTATGAACACAATAATAGCGCCCGTGTGATACCCTCTTTATGAACACAATAATAGCGCCCGTGTGATACCCTCTTTATGAACACAATAATAGCGCCCGTGTGATACCCTCTTTATGAACACAATAATAGCGCCCGTGTGATACCCTCTTTATGAACACAATAATAGCGCCCGTGTGATACCCTCTTTATGGACCCAATAATAGCACCCGTGTGATACCCTCTTTATGAACACAATAATAGCACCCGTGTGATACCCTCTTTATGAACACAATAATAGCGCCCGTGTGATACCCTCTTTATGAACACAATAATAGCGCCCGTGTGATACCCTCTTTATGAACACAATAATAGCGCCCATGTGATACCCTCTTTATGAACACAATAATAGCGTCTGTGTGATACCCTCTTTATGAACACAATAATAGCGCCCGTGTGATACCCTCTTTATGAACACAATAATAGCGCCCGTGTGATACCCTCTTTATGAACACAATAATTGCGCCCGTGTGATACCCTCTTTATGAACACAATAATAGCGCCCGTGTGATACCCTCTTTATGAACACATTAATAGCGCCCATGTGATACCCTCTTTATGAACACAATAATAGCGCCCGTGTGATACCCTCTTTATGAACACAATAATAGCGCCCGTGTGATACCCTCTTTACGAACACAATAATAGCGCCCGTGTGATACCCTCTTTATGAACACAATAATAGCGCCCGTGTGATACCCTCTTTATGAACACAATAATAGCGCCTGTGTGATACCCTCTTTATGAACACAATAATAGCGCCTGTGTGATACCCTCTTTATGAACACAATAATAGCGCCCGTGTGATAGCCTCTTTATGAACACAATAATAGCGCCCGTGTGATACCCTCTTTATGAACACAATAATAGCGCCCGTGTGATACCCTCTTTATGAACACAATAATAGCGCCCGTGTGATACCCTCTTTATGAACACAATAATAGCGCCCGTGTGATACCCTCTTTATGAACACAATAATAGCGCCCGTGTGATAGCCTCTTTATGAACACAATAATAGCGCCCGTGTGATACCCTCTTTATGAACACAATAATAGCGCCCGTGTGATACCTTCTTTATGAACACAATAATAGTGCCCGTGTGATACCCTCTTTATGAACACAATAATAGCGCCCGTGTGATAGCCTCTTTATGAACACAATAATAGCGCCCGTGTGATACCCTCTTTATGAACACAATAATAGCGCCCGTGTGATACCCTCTTTATGAACACAATAATAGCGCCCGTGTGATACCCTCTATATGAACACTGTTTTTTATATTATAAGGGGCTAACCCATTCAGTACCGAGGCCGTCCTTTTAACTTTACTCTGGCTACTATTAGATGATTTTAAATTTGAAAAAGCCCTCCAACAATTAACAGGTATCGGTTATATCATTTGACCCTTTTTACTACCACATATCCTTCCTTAGCTGCACAGAATCGCCTAAATATAGCTAGAATAAAATTTAATGCAACGTCGCCGGTACAGAAGAGGTTAAATATTCTTATATCTTGGCTTATATAATACTCAGGTTGTATGTACAATAGGATATAAAAATGCCACCATGCCCTATGATTGGGTTAAGGGGGAGGTATGTCGGGGTTTTTTTCTAGACCCCCTTCTCCCTTATGTTTACCCCCATTAGTTTTGACATTCTAAGACGTTTGTTCCATTATGCTTGTCGATTTTTAGACCTTTTGCCCCATTTCTTAATATTAAGACCTTTTGTGCCATGTAGTTGTCGATTTTTTTCCTAGCGAGCGATAGCGAGGCTGTAATTTTGGAGGAACTGGCCTTCGGCCGGGACAGTTTTCTACCAAAAAAAGTCCAAAATAATCTCGAAGGGGGATTTTGAGGCTGTTTTTAAGCTTGATGGAGGCCTAAGGAAGAAACTAAAACAATAATAAATAAATAATTAAATATACAAATAAATAACACCTACCCCCTTAAGCATAGTTATACTCCAGTTGCTAAAGTCCTCAAATTATATCCAGAATAAAATAATAAAATACATAGCATTCTAAATTAGTTATATTAAACATTCATATTACTAAACTTCATATATCGTTATATTATGTTGCGTATAATATCATATATTTTTGTCTATTATTGTATATTCTTCAGTTTCTAAAATACTGAAATTCTATCTGGAATATTATATTAATATACATAGCGCTTTAATTGAGGTAAACTTTCTTAATAATAGCCAGAAAACAGGAAAGAAATGCGTCATCGGACCTTTGTAATATAATCTATCGCATATTGGAAGTGTAAAACATTCTTATAACTCAGCTTTAGTCACGCAACCACCACCAGCCTTCTCCTCCTCCTCCCCAGTTCACTTTATTCCCAGTTCACTTTACTCCCCAGTTCACTTTTTTCTCCCGTTCACTTTGCTCCCCAGTTCACTTTATTCCCCAGTTCACTTTATTCCCAGTTCACTTTACTCCCCAGTTCACTTTAATCCCCAGTTCACTTTAATCCCCCGTTCACTTTGCTCCCCAGTTCACTTTACTCCTCAACCCTTCTCCCCACTTCACCCTACTCCCCAGTTCACCTTTCTCCCCAGTTCACTTTATTCCCCAGTTCACTTTACTCCCCAGTTCACTTTATTCCCCAGTTCACATTACTCCCCAGTTCACTTTATTTCCCAGTTCATTTTACTCCGCAGTTCACTTTATTCCACAGTTCACCCTACTCCCCACTTCATTTTACTACCCAGCCTTCTCTCCAGTTCACTTCACTCACCAGTTCACTTTACTCCCCAGTTTACCTTACCCCCCAGTACACTTTACTCCCCAGTTCACCTTACTCCCCAGTTCACTTTATTCCCCAGTTCACCTTACTCTCCAGTTCACTTTATTCCCCAGTTAACTTTATTCCCCAGTTCACCTTACTCCCCAGTTCAGTGTATTCCCCAGTTCACTTTATTCCCCAGTTCACTTTATTGCCTACTTCACTTTATTCCCCAGTTCACTTTACTCTCCAGTTCACTTTATTCTCCAGTTCACTTTACTCCCCAGTTCACTTTAATCCCCAGTTCACTTTACACCCCAGTGTACTTTACTTCCCAGTTTACTTTACTTCCCAGTTCACTTTATTCCCCAGTTCACTTTACTCCCCAGTTCACTTTACTCCCAGTTCACTTTACTCCCCAGTTAATTTTACTCCCCAGTTCACTTTAATCCCCAGTTCACTTTACACCCCAGTTTACTTTACTTCCCAGTTAACTTTATTCCCCAGTTCACTTTACTCCCCAGTTAACTTTACTTCCCAGTTCACTTTACTTCCCAGTTCACTTTACTCCCCAGTTAACTTTATTCCCTAGTTCACTTTACTCCCCAGTTCCTATTGCTCCCCAGTTAATTTTACTCCCCAGTTCACTTTACTCTTCAGTTAATTTTACTCCCCAGTTCATTTTACTCCCCAATTCACTTTATTCCCCAGTTCACTTTACTCCCCACTTATCTTTACTCCCCAGCCTTCTCCTCCAGATCACTTTACTCCCTAGTTCACTTTACTCCCCAGCCTTCTCTCCAGTTCACTCTACACCCCATCCCGTTTCCCCAGTTTACTTTACCCCCCCCGCACCCAATCCATATTCTCCGCGACTCATTCAATACCCCCGCCCGCCTCACATCCGCAACCACTCAATATTCATACCCCCCCCCCCCCCCCTGTCAACGTAAGTCACCGCGCCATCCACCTCGCGTTCCCTAGGTTTTGTATCCGCTTTATCCACATCTACATCCATTGAAAGTTTATCCACATCCACATCCACTCGATATTCCTACACCCCCCTCCCCCCTGTCATTTTAATTCACCGCGCCATCCACCTCGCGTTCCCTATGCCTTGTATCCGCTTTATCCACATCCACATCCACTCAAAGTTTATCTACATCCACATTCACTCAGTATTCATACCTCCCCCCCCCCCCTCCTGTCAATGTAAGTCACCGCGCTATCCACCTCGCGTTCCCTAGGCCTTGTACCCGCATTATCTACATCCACATCCACTCAAGGTTTATCCACATCCACATCCACTCGATATTTATACCCCACCCATCCCTGTCAATGTAAGTCACCACCCCATCCACCTCGCGTTCCCTAGGCCTTGTATCCGCTTTATCCACATTCACATCCATTCAAAGTTTATCCCCATCCACATCCACTCGATATTCATACGCCACACACCCCTGTCAATGTAAGTCACCACGGCATCCATCTCGCGTTTCCTTGACTTTGTATCCGCTTTATCCACATCCACATCCACTCAATATTCATACCACCCTGTCAATATAATTCACCACGGCATCCACTTCGCGTTCCCTAGGCCTTATATCTGCTTTATCCACATTCACAACCACATCCACTCAAGGGTCATCTATATCCGCATCGAAGGCGCCGCGAAGGGAGAGAATTGTTTAACCCCTTCAGCACCATGTGACCTTTTAACCTTTTATTCTGGCTAAAATGAGACAATTGTATGCAGTTTGAGAAGAACCTATGCTATTCAGAGGGTTTACTCGGTTCGTATTTACCCCTATGAGTCCTAGAGGTAGGTTTTAAGCTAAATAAATACGTCTAATAGTAACCAGAAAAAGATGTAAATTACGTTATCGTCCTGAAAGGGTTAAGAATACTCCTCTTTATACATGTCCTTCTCCCCACACCCTATTTTTATCTATACTCAGAAGCAGTCCTCTCCGCGCAAGTCATGATTCATTTTTCCCAGTCCCATTCATTCACACACACTCCTCCAAACCTTACTATTCTCTATTCCCTCTCCCTTCTCTCCACCAAAGTCACGAGGATCCAGCCACTACACACTGTATTACTTCCTCTCACTCTTTCTTTCATATATTCACCCTTAGTCCTTTAACCCAGTCAGTACCAGGGACGTCCTTTTGTATTATATTCTGGTAACTATTAGACGATTTTATTCAGCTTAGGAAGAACGTTCACCAATTGAAAAGCTACACACTATCTCAATCAATCCTTTTAGCTACCATTTATCCTTCCTAAGCCTTTTAAAATCATCTAAATATAGCTGAAATCAAATAATATATACGCCACTGGCACTGTAGGGGTTAAAGTATCAAAAATATTAAAATGTCAACAATATATTTGACAAAAGAAACATGAATGGTACAACAGTTTGATGATAAATGTAAGCTTTCCAAGGTCTTCCTACCCAACAGTGTTATGCAGACCTCTGTAGCTAACTCAGGAATAGGCACAAATATAGATCAACATTGAAAGACAAATGGATACATTAAAAGAGAATAGAATAATGTGTACACACTCTCACCACATACATATCCACGTGGCAAACACATCCTACTTTCCTCCAACCCCACCCCCCAGCTCCTCTTCATATCCTACTCCTTTCTACTTCCTCTCTCTCTCTCCTCTCCATATCCTACTAATTTCTACTCTCTCTCTCTCTCTCTCCACACAATAACGAAGACTCGGTTACTGCCCACTTCACACTCCCTCTATCCACATTATCCACTTCTCCGATCCACATTTCTCTTTTTACTTGCTCGATACCTACACTCCTTTACCACCATGCATGATTATGCTCATCGGTAATTTAATAACAAACAGCCTCTTAAAGGATCAATAGGACCCTTGTTGCTTGTATTCCTTTGTACTCCTTAAGGGGAGATTTTCACTTAAGGTTAATTTTTTTCTGGAACCTCTTCTGCCTCATGCTTAGCCCCATTAGTTTTGATATTTTAAGACGGTAGCCCCATTAGTTTGGTGATTGTAGGACCTTTCGCCCCATATCTGTCAATTTTAAGACATTTCGTGGCATTTAGATGTCAATTTATACCTGGTCGTAAATAGATAGATATATAGATAGATAGATAGATAGATACTCTATAACTCTCCTCCTCTTCCCACAAGCCACCACTACCCTTCTCCCTAATGCCAGAGTTCTTTCAAAGAGGTCGAATAGATAGACAGATAGCTAGCTAGATAGATAGATAGATAGATAGATAGATAGATAGATAGATAGATAGATAGATAAATAAATAGATAAATACTGTAGATACATAGATAGATAACCCACACACCTCTTCTCCTCCTCCTTCACCACCACCACCACCACCACCACCACCACCACCACCACCACCACCACCACTCTTCCTCCTCCTACTCCTTCCGTCAGAGAGAGGTCGGGAGGTCAATAGCTGGGAGGGCAGTAATCCCCCGCACTTTACAGCACTCGTGTGTCGCTCTCCGGGGGCCCTCAGACACAAACTACGGCCGTATTTTAGTTAGGCCGATGAGAGAGAGAGAGAGAGAGAGAGAGAGAGAGAGAGAGAGAGTACAAAGGAGTACAAAGGAAATCAAGCAACAACAGATCCAGTGACCCTTCTAGGTTGCTTGTCCTCCAAAACACTGAGGATCAAGTGTCCAAACAGTGGTTTAGAGTGGGTAAGGGAACATTGGAAAGGGAATTACTGCCCTGGAACTAATGTCCGTGGCAGGATTAGGAAGTTAGTAGGGGACAGATGGGTTAGTAACTGATGGGGGGATAAAATAAAGTTATTCATTTACAAACGCAGTCAGTCGCGGGTTTGATGTGAGATTTGTCTAGGCGGAGTTTAAATGAATCAACGGTGATGCAGTCTATAACGTTTCGGGGAAGCCCATTCCACAAGTTGACAACTCGATTGAAGAAGAAATTCTTAGATTCGTGCGAGTTAAAAGATTTACCAATAATTTTGCAACCGTTTCCCCGCGTGTAATTAGATTGGTCGATAGTGAAGTACTTACTACAGTTCATATTGTCGATGCCTTTGATGATTTTGAACACTTGAATTAAGTCGCCTCTTAATCTGCGCTGGGTTAAAGGAAATAGATTTAATTCTCTAAGACGCTCTTCGTATGGTTTGTTCTTTAGGCTAGGTATCATTTTGGTAACTCTACGTTGAACTCGTTCTAGCTTGTTTATATCTTTTTGGTAATAAGGGCACCAGGATTGAACGCAGTATTCCAGAAGAGGGCGGACTAAGGAATTGTAAAGGGTTAGGATAACTTCTTTGGATTTATGCTTAAATGACCTGCCTATAAAGCCAATTATTTTGTTTGCCTTCTTAACAACTTCTGAACATTGTTGACTCGGTTTTAGGTTACTCGATATTGTTACTCCCAGATCGGTTTCTCTGTTTACATTCTTAAGCTGAGTGCATTCATCGAATAGTTTGCTTTCTCATTTAGGTATCCGATATGTAGTACTTTACATTTATCCGCATTGAAACTCATTTGCCAAATTTGGGCCCAACATGACAATTTATCTAGATTGTGTTGCATATCGTCAACTTGTTCTTTTGAGAGTACGCTATTTGCAATTTTTGTATCGTCAGCAAATTTTGAGATTGTACAGGTGAGACCCTCATCTATGTCGTTGATGTAAATTAGAAAGAGAATTGGTCCTAGTACCGATCCCTGGGGTACCCCGCTACTTACATTGGTCCATTTTGATGCCTTACCGTTTATGACTACTCTTTGCTTTCTGTCGCTGAGCCAATTTTCTATCCATTTCAACACACCGTCTTGTATTCCATGCGCTTTTAGTTTTAGCAGTAAACGTTTGTGGGGAACTTTGTCAAAGGCCTTTTGAAAATCAAGGTATATAATATCTACAGCTTTACTCTCATCGTAGAGGTTGAGGATATCGTGGAAGAAGTCTAAGAGGTTTGTTAAACAGGAACGTTTTTTACGAAAGCCGTGTTGAGTATCTTTAAGTATGTTATTTTCCTCTAAGTGATTTACGAGTCTGTCTCGTATGACAGTTTCTAGCATTTTACATACAACTGAGGTTAAGCTAATTGGACGATAGTTACTGGATAGGGATTTGCTGCCTTTTTTGAATATCGGTGTTACGTTGGCTAGCTTCCACTGATCGGGCATAGTTCCAGACTGCAAGGATTTATTGAATAGTAATGTCAGTGGTTTAGAGAGCTCATCCTTAGCTTCCTTTAGAACTCTAGGCGAGATTGTATCAGGTCCAGGCGTTTTATTTACCTTGAGTTTATCTAAACAATTCAATACTTCTCTCTCTGTAACGGTGATATTGCTTAAAACATCTGAATTATCAATCTGAATCGGCGATGGTGTAGGGATATCACTGAGGTCTTCTGTTGTAAAAACTGATGCAAAGAAGGTATTGAGGGCATTACTCATTTGTTCTTCGTCTTTGGTGTATTCTCCATTTTCATCGACTAACGGTCCAACAGTTGAAGTAACTACTTTTTTCTTTCTGATATAACTATAGAATTATTTCGGGTTTGTTTTACTTTGATTCGCAATATGTAACTCTAAGGTCTTTTTACTTTGCTTAATTAACTTTTTGGCTTGAGAGAGAGAGAGAGAGAGAGAGAGAGACAGAGAGAGAGAAAGAGATCTTACATAATTACAAACCTCCATGCCCTGTAACATTTATTTACCTATATTAATTGGCTCTTCTAAATGTGTATGTATGAATATACTCAGGCACATACCTCAAAGCTGGGGGTGGCCGATTCGAGACAGAGCCTGAACAGAAACAACATTTAAAGTTCTAAATCTAAGGGTTCGGGACTACTTTCGCGTGTCCTCGCCCCTTGCTCTGCCTCATCTATTTGTTAATTAGTTAATTAAAATAGGACTTCAGAGTCTATTAACTCCTCTGGATTATTAAGCCAGCACACTGTAAGTCAAGAATAGCTTCAGGATTGGAGCCTCTTTTCGAGAACTTCAGTCCCTTGTGTCTAGTAGGTGAATTTTACACTTTATATTATGAAATGCTAATACATTTGTCTTTAGCAATCGTTCTCTTCTACACACAACGTTCTACTATGACATATAATGTTTACCATGCAGTACATATATTAATTTGTACAAGCCTGTCTGCAATATGTACTCTATACAGTATATATATTATTAACACTTTATATTTTGTTTACAAACCTCCCATGAGCTATAACATAATATGTACGGCAGCTCTATAAGTCATGTCTCAGCTGTCATTACGTTTGGCTTGCTATGTACTGTATTAACTATATCAGATGTTGAATAGGGTGGGTCGGTGTAGGAACATGTCTGTATATCTCACTCGAAATGTGTAAATAATGTTTAGATATATAGTGATCATGCAAATTACTGATCAAAATATACTTGGTGACGATACATCACTTATTTGGCCGACGGTACCTCTAAAATCTTGTTCTTCTACAAACTTCCTTATCAATGAGATACTTACCTCTATAATTCTGCAGTTTTACTAGCCTCTCTGCACAACAATATTTATTTACCTCTTAACATAGTGGTATTTTACAACCATTCCTGCATTGAATAATAGTTACACCTAGAATTGTTAATTTCTACTAACCTCCATTATAACCTACAGTATATTCGCCTATATGACATAATATTATATTCACCATGGAAGGTCTTTTTCTTTTACCACCTGTGTACTTCGCCTTTCACTGAAGGGAAGATTTTTATATATTTGTTAGTGTATGTGTGATTTCCAGGGATGATAAGGCAAATAACTAACCATACCAAACGTAACCTAACTTAATTTTGGATAAACTATAGGTTGTGCAATAAACATTCGGGTTATTTATTTTACGGGAGCGAAGTGGAAGAGGAGCGAGATGGAAGAGGAGCGAGATGTCCTGATATCTGAAGAAGCACTCCTTTGGTTAACCAAACGGGGCCACAAGTTCAAACCGCCCGAGGAGGAAAGGGAAATATATTTGTGGGATGGAATCTCGTAGAGTCGGGAAGGATTTTGGGTCCGCGCGTTGATTGCCGCGGCGTCCTGAGAGGGGAGCCGAGGAAAACGGTAGGTGTGTGCGTAGAAAATGTGATGAGGCCTGGATTTACGGATGCAGACCGCGTATACTGGGAAGTTGAGAGGGACCTTCAAATATTGTACTGGTTGATTGTCTTCTCAGTCAGTTATTCTTCACACAATCATATACACAACTGTAAAATGATTATGTTGTATACAATTGTATACTATAATCATACGCAATTCGTATATCAAATTTGGCAATTTTATTCAACGATCGGTTTAATCTCCGTATAATTGGATTATATGTTTTCATATTCACTGGCCATATGCTAATATGTTCGGCAGTAAAAACACGTGTCAACTCTTTAAAGATCCGATTACGCATTTATTTTCTGTTTTCTGGCTATTATTAGACGATATTATTCAGATTAGGAAAGGTATATAGAAGTCAGAGGGCTAATTGAGATAGTATTTACCCTTGCATTTCGCACTGTTCCTTCCTAAACTGTATAAAGTCGTCTAATGAGAGCCAGAATATACTGTCAAAATGCTTCACAATCTTCAAAGGCATAACTGCATAATTAAAGTCGGTGAATGCAAGAGTCAGGATTCTTATCAATACACCATGTAGGAACACTACTCTTTAAGGGGGGATGGGTCGTTTATCTGGTCCCCTTTCTCCCTCGTGTTAAGTCCCATTTGTTTTGAGATTATAAGACGATCGACTCATTAGTTTGGCTATTTTAACACCTTTCGCCCGATTTCGATGTCAATTCTAATACTTTTCGTGCCATTTTAGGTGTCGATTTCTTCCTGACGAGTGATAGTGAGCCTGATATTTTAAGAAGAACCGGCCCTACCGAAATATGTACAAATGTATCTTGAAGGGGGGGTCTAGGGAGTGTTTTTCTAAGCTTGATGGAGGTCTAGCGAAGAAACTAAGAAATTTAGGAATAATTGAATTAATAGACCAACAAAACGGCCTGTATCCCCTTAATCTTTGCTCTACCCATCCTCACGCGTCCATGGTTTGCAGTCGTTAACCACTTCTGTACCGATGATGTACTTTTCATTATAATCTGTCAACTATTAGGCGATTTTGTTCAGCTAGGAAAAAACCTCTACCCATTAAAAGGCTACACACTATCTCAATTAACCATTTTAGCTACCATATATCCTTCCTAAGTTTCATAAAATAGTCTAAATGTAGCTGATATCAAATAAAAAAGACGTCGCCGGTACAGAAGGGGTTAAGGGTGAAGGGTTTATTTATCTGTTCAATTATTAATGTATCTATGATTGTTTTAGTTTCCTCTCTTGACCTCCATCTAGCTTAATCAATTATCCTCAAGATCCCCCTTTGAGATAAATGTGTACATTTTTATGTAGAGAAATGTCCCTCCAAAATTAGTTTCGATATCATTCGCCAGGAAAAATCGACTCCTAAACGGCAAAAAAGGTCTTGATATTGATAAGAAACAGAACGAAAGGTCTTAAAATCAACAAACTAATGGTGCGAACGTCTTAAAATTTCAAAACTAATGGGGCTAAACATAGGGTGAAGGGGGTCCAGAAAAAGCAACTACCTTCCCCTTAGTATTATTAAGAAAATATATTGGAACATTAATCTGTTGACTACATATTTCTATTACGAGGCCTTTCCAGGGCTGAGGTGTTGCATGCAATCATAACGAAAAATCATATGTGAAGAATGAATATCTAGTTCAAAAGTAAATTTCGTTAGAACTCACAAAGGTATTTTAATTGATTCGGATCTTTGTTGATGGGTGGAAGTCGAGTAATCATTTATATGCGGGTACACTCCGATGAAATAGTCTCTAGTCCGCTCGTTCACATATTTCTAATTATGGAAGTATTTCTCTGGAAGCGAATTTATGAATACGATATTTTATACATCATCTATAAAACTATATATACTATTTATTGAAAAGCAATTTATTTCCAAAAAACTATTAAGATAGTTATAATTGCATAAAGAAAAACATAGTGGGTCCACGAATATATATGAATGTGCAAGAAACTATGGCCTCCGAGTGTACAGACTGTCATGAACTACAGTATATGCTGTACATATATATATATATATATATATATATATATATATATATATATATATATATATATATATATATATATATATATATATACTGTATGTGTGTGTGTGTGTGTGTGTGGCTATGTTAATCACAAGTATTTCAAAGCAAGGCCAATGATATTATCGTCCAGGATCTGTTATTATCCAACATTACCTTTCCACTTACTGTAGGAGATATTGGACCACAGGAGCATCACACTAACCTCCACTTTGAACCTAGCACAGGATCGACTTATTGGTTTACCGCAGCTCACCCTAACAAACCCACACTAGGCTCCATTTTTTTTTAGGCGGTAGGGTTTAGTTTTTGGTATACTGTATATATATATATATATATATATATATATATATATATATGCATTTGTTTATTTGTTTTGTTTCATCGCTAGACCTCAATTTAGCTTAAAACAAAAAAACACTCCCTAGACCCCTCTTCGAGAAAAATGTGTACAGTTTTCTGTAGGAAAATTTCCCGGTCAAAGGGCCATTCTATTCAATGTTATTTCAGCTACATTCAGACAATTTTATGAGGCTTAGCAAGGATATATGGTAGCTCAAAGGATTGATTGAGATAGTCTTTATCCTTTTAATGGGTAGATGTCCTTCCAAAGTTGAATACTATCGTTAAATAGTTGCCAGAATATAATGATAAGGACACCACCAGTATTGAATGGGTTAAGGGGGGTGGGGGGTGGAAACAGGGGTGAACCAAAACGATCCCCCACGGCTAGGATAGGGTTAAGGAGGGGGAGGGGGGGGGATAGTGGCTTTTACTAGACCCCCTTCTCCCTCAAGTTTAGCCCAGTAGTTTTTGAGATTATAAGACGTTGGCCTTTCACCCCATTTCCTTGTCAATATTAAGACCTTTTGTGCCATTTAGGTGTCGATCTTTTCCTGACGAGCGAAAGCGGAAGAACCGGCCTTTGACCGGGACATTTTTCTACCAAACAAATTAACAAATTTATCTCTGAGGGGAGTTTTGGGGATGTATTTTAAGGGGAGGTTTTTAGTTGATTCCCTAGACTTCCATCAAGCTTAAGATTACCCCCTCTTGACCCCCTTTCAAGATAAATTTGTACATTTTTCGGTAGAAAAATTTCCCGGCCGAAGGCCGGTTCCCCTTAAATTACAGGCTCGCTATCGCTCGCCAGGAAAAAATCGACACCTAAATGGCACGAATGGTCTTAAATTGACAGAAATGGGGCGAGGGTTCTTAAAATCGCCAAACTAATGGGGCAAGTGCTTTAAATCTCACAAGCAATGGGGCTAAACATGAGGGAGAAAGAGGTTCAGAAAAAAATCCTCCAGGTGGAAATCTCCCC
This sequence comes from Paralithodes platypus, assembly GCA_032716605.1. Taxonomy (NCBI): domain Eukaryota; kingdom Metazoa; phylum Arthropoda; class Malacostraca; order Decapoda; family Lithodidae; genus Paralithodes; species Paralithodes platypus. Next base: position 19,633,442 of record CM064497.1, on the reverse strand, counting down.
TTAAAGCTTGCTGGAGATCTAGCGTGGAAACTAAAAAAAAAAATATATGTATATACAGTAAATATATATATAAATAAACCATAATAATAATAAACCCTGCCCCCATAACTAGAGACAAGGCAGGGCAGTTGATGCAGGACAGGTATTGTACGTGGCTTCGGAGGTAGGTGTGGGGAGGGGGTATTCTGGCTCACAGTTTATTATACCTAACCTAGTTCTGAACATTATTATTATTACCTTACCTTTGGATACCTTTGGATGTGTTCGCCGCTCCTCTAGCGGCACCAAGGAGCGCGACGCCCCTCGTTATGGGTGGTGATTTGGTGCAGTAGACTGTTTGAAGCAACAGCTCGCTCCCTTGCGAGGATGGGCTCGTCTGGCACTTTTTGCAGTTCGACATCTAGGGCTCTCTTGAAGTTGTCTAACGAGATGTCCCTCATGTCTCTTACTCGCCGTGGGAGTTTGTTGAAGAGACGTGGGCCTCTGTGTGATAACCAGCCCTCTCGCAGAGAGCCCATAGCACCCCTGTTATTCATCCGGGGGATTTCGCATTCCCAGCCTCTCCTATCACTGAATTTCATGACTATCGGAGTATGTAGGTTTGGTACTAAACCCTCTGCGATTTTCCATGTGTATATTATTAGGTAACGTTCTCTTCTACGTTCCAGTGAGTACAGATTCAGTGCTCTTAAACGCTCCCAATAGTGTAGATGTTTTATCGAACTTATATGCGAAGTGAAATTTCTTTGTACACTCTCTACGTCATTTATTTCACCTGCTTTGTATGGGGATGTTAATACGCTACAGTATTCAAGCCGCGGTAGCACTAGAGATTTGAAGAGCGTTATCATAGGCAATTCACCGCGTGTTTTAAAAGTACGCAGATCCAACCCGTTAGACGTTTCGCAGCCGCCACTTTGACCTGGTTATGTACTTTGAAACCCATATTTTCAGACATTAATATCCCAAGGTCTTTATTATTATTATTATTATTATTATTATTATTATTATTATTATCAATATTATTTGCATTATTATTATAATTATTATTATTATTATCATCATTATATTTTTAACCCCCACAATTCCTTCTTTAACTGAATAAAACTGTCTAATAATAGCCAGATGAAAAGGAAGGAAGTGGTCCTCGTATCTTGAAAAGGTTAAGAAAACAAACATAACCTAAAGAAACATAAAACACATTAAATAAAATAAAATAAACTCATTCAGCCACAAAGAAAAGGTGCATTTATTTCTAAAAAATTATGATCATTTTCAAATTGTTATCAATGGGTAGGTCCAGCTTGAAACTAGCCTCAAATGTATGGTTACTCCTATGTTGGTGACCTTAGCGTAGCCTATAGTCTATTCGCTGTAAGTAGGCGAGAATTCATGACCTCTATCCTCTGTAACTCAAAAATGGCTAGGGCAAATTGGATGTAAATGTCCACATATATTCTTTGACTGACTCTGCCCAAATGGTAGAAATATTAGCTCGATCACTCTAGTCGTTTTTTAGTTACAGAGGTTAGAGGTCATGATTTCTCGCCTACTTACAGCGAATAGACTATAGTATATGGTCTTGTACTTCAGTGTACAAGAACAATATCTAAGGGTTCATCAATGTCACTCACCTCCTTAACCCTTTTCTGTACCGGCGACGTCTTTGTCATTGTATTCGTCACATATTTAATTATTTTATTCAACTTAGGCAGGACGTCTACCCATTAAAAGGCTACAGACTAACTCAAATAATCATTTTAGCTACCATATACCCTTCCTAAGTTTCTTAAACTCGTTTCAATGTACCTGAAATCAAACACAAAAGTCGTCACCGGTACTGGACGGGTCAAGACACACAATGTCGGGCAGCCAGGGTTGGGCAGTCTCTTTCTTACCATAGTGTCTCTAGTCAGAAGTGGGTTGCCCAAAATCAACTGGCCTCCTTGCTCTGGGGAACTTGTGGCAGCTGGGAGTTTGGCATCCCCGGGATTCCTACACAGTATTAGTAATATACACTGTCCTAGGGCCCTCCTTCCTCTGGTTATATTACCCCTCTCCTTTATTATCCGTTATATTTCCCCTCTCCGTTATATTATCCGTTATTATCTGTTACGTTACCCTTCTCCGTTATTATTCCTACACAGCATTAGTATATACACTGTCCTAGGGCCCTCCTTCTACTGTTCTATATATCACTGTTGGTGCGTCTCCTTCCTTATCGTCCTCTGTCTCGTCTAATCTGTACATTTCTTTTTACGTGGTATTCCTTAATATCTTGCTTCCATTCTTCAACTCGTCTTCTTCTCTTTGTATTCCTTTCATACTCTTGTCGAGATTACCACTCTTATTTATGATGTGTATCGTCAGTATTAGTTTACTTTTTTCGTAACACTACTTTATATACTTCCATCTATCCACTCCTTTCACTTATTTTTTCCCATTGTTCCCCATCTCATCTTCTCTTCTTTACATCCTCCTCTTCCCCAGCATCTAAAATTACACCTTCTTCTTTCTTCATATTCTCTCTCTTTACACCATCCATGTATCTCCATCCATTCCACCTCATTCTATCTTCTATCCATTCCATCCTCCCCTTTCCCCAACATCTAAAATTACACCTTCCATATTGTCATGTTCTCCCTATTTACGCCATCCATTCATCTCATTCAACTCCACCCCATTCTGTCTTCCAACCTTCTCATCCTCCCCTTTCCCCAACACCTTAAATTACACCTTCTTTATTGTCAGGTTCTCCTTATTTACGCCTTTCATTATTCCCCAACCTATCTTCTATCCATTCCATCCTCCTCTTTTCCCCACCATCTTCATTTGTTTTTCTCATTGTCTCTGTTTTTCATATTCTCTCTATTAAAGGGGTAGTGGCTGTTTGTTTTGGCCTATTAACAATTTATTCATTTATTTCTAGTTTCCTCGCTAGACCTCCATCAATCTTTAACAAAAAACATCCCCTAGAACCCCCTTCAAGATAAATTTGTACATTTTTCGGCAGACAAATTTCCCGGCCGAAGGCCGGTTGCTCTTAAAACAACAGGCTCGCTACAGCTAAATGGCACGAAAGGTCTTAAAATTGACAACGAAATGGGGCGAAAGTTATTAAAATCGCCAAACTAATGGGCCGAACGTCTTCCACTTATCTCCTACTATCACTGCTTACCTTATCCTCTGTATTTCCCGTTTTCCCCTTTCCTCTCCAACATCTACTACCCCTTCTCCCCCCCCCCCCCCCCCCGGTCCCAAGTCTGCCAGGCGGAATAATTCAGTTTGGTGGGGTTGCTGGGCCCGGCGCCCCCCACCAACTCGTTACCCGCCTGTTATTATCACTGGTCCTGAGGAGGAGGAGGGTGGGGGCCAAGCTGGAGGTGAGGGGAGGAATTGGTGGAAGGTGGAGAAAGATGGAAAGAGACAACAGGGAAAAAAAAGGCAGGATGTAGAATGGTGGAGGGTCAGATGATTGGGGGGGGGGGGGGGGGCGGAATGAAAGGGAAAGCCAAGCGAGGTAATGGAATGGGGAGACGTTGAATTTGGGTTTGAGCTGGTAGAAATTATTGTTATTATTATTTTATTTGTATTATTATTGTTTTATTTTATTTTTATGTTTGTCTCAACCTCGGGACTGTAGGCTGTCCAGTAGCCTGTAACTCTTACGATGCCCCGAGATTATCAATTGAAGCTAAGAGATGTTGGGTGCTTCGTATGTATCGCACTAGATAGTCACAGTGGAGCTTCAATGTGTTGGTGCTTACTTTCTGGCACACTAGATGACGAAACCTTATTTACTTCGATGGTGGAACGTAGAGAAGGATGGAAAGAGCCAACAGAACAAAAGACAGGATGTAGAGATGAGAGATGGTGCTGGATAACGATCGTATAGGAAAAGTGGGAAAGGCGTTAACCCGCTGAAGATTATGACGCATTTTGACAGTTTATTCTGGCTATCATTAGGTGATTTAAGATAGTTTACCGAGGATATGTGGGATATATATGGGTAAAGATAATATCATTCGAACCTCTCCATATACTCTTCCTAATTTGAATAAAATCGTCTGAAAACAGAAAAGAAATGCGCATCGGATCTTGAAAGGCGTGAATTGTGGGAAATTGAACATGAGGTGAAGATCTCGTGGACAAGATGGTGGGTGGAGAGGATAAAGGAGATAATGAAGGATGGAGGGGAGACTCAAGATGAAGATTAACCCCTTCACCACGATGACGCCTTGTTAACCTTTTATTCTGGCTAGCATTAAACAATTTTATGCAGTTTTAGGAGCACCATGTTACTCAGATGGTTTATTTAAATATTACTAACCCCATTGAGTCTTCATGGTAGATTCTAAGCTAAAGAAAATTGTCTTAATGGTAACCAGAATAAGACGAAATTTACGTCATCGTGCTGAATGGGTTAAGAGGAGATCTGAGGGAGAGAGTGCTAAGTGGAAGGCTATACCCTGTTCCAAACAGGTAGGTCAGAAATCGTGAACCTTAACCTCTGTAATTAGAAATGGGCTAGAGAAAAAGGACTGTACATTTTCGCACTTATTTCTTTGGTTGACTCTTCCCAAATGATAGAAATATTAGCTCGAATACTATAGTCGCTTGAGAGTTATAGAGGTGTGAGTTCAAGAGTTTTGGCCTACTTATTTGGAACAGGGTATATAGTCGGTGCGTTCACAGATGTAGACAAGATGTTCAATTCATGTGATAAATGGCTTGGTATGATATGTTTATCGAACCCTTTCTAAAGCTTACATTTGCTCAGCGAGGTCATCTAAGATCAACGGTTAGAAATGTTAATGATTGTGTATAGCATAGCTGGGCCTTGACAATATTTTTGATAGGCACCATGGCCCATATCAATCCATCAATCGAGCGAATCAGACACAGAAATATCTGGCATGAGGCTGCTCTGAGCTTGACTATTGATGATAAAGAACAGATGGAGGAGGACAATTTTGTAAAGGCTCTCAGCCTATGCCCGAGAGGGAGTAGTTGGAATATAGAAACAAAAATTGGAGATGGAGGGGGACAATTGGAGATGAAGGAGGATAACTGAAAATGGAAGAGGATAATTGAAGATGAAGGAGGACAATTGGAGATGAAGGAGGATAACTGAAAATGGAGGATGACAACTGAAGATGGAGGAGAGCATTTAGAGATGGAGGAGGACAATTGGAGATGGAGGAGGACAATTGGAGATGGAGGAGGACACTTGGAGATGGAGGAGGACACTTGGAGATGAGGAGTACAACTGAAGATGGAGGAGGACAATTGGAGATGGAGGAGGACAACTGAAGAAGGAGGAGGACAATTGGAGATGGAAGACTACAACTGAAGATGGAGGAGGACACTTGGAGATGGAGGAGTACAACTGAAGATGGAGGTGGACAATTGGAGATGGTGGAGTACGACTGAAGATGGAGGAGGACAATTGGAGTTGGAGGAGGACAACTGAAGATAGAGGAGGACAATTGGAGATGGAGGAGGACAATTGGAGATGGAGGAGGACAATTGGAGATGGAGGAGGACAACTGGAGATGGAGGAGGACAACTGAAGATGGAGGACAATTGGAGATGGAAGAAGACACTTGGAGATGGAGGAGGACAATTGGAGACGGAGGAGGACAACAGAAGATGGAGGAGGACAATTGGAGATGGAGGAGGACAATTGGAGATGGAGGAGGACAATTGGAAATGGAGGAGGGCAATTGGAGATGGAGGACAATTGGAGATGGAGGAGAACAACTGGAGATGGAGGAGGACAATTGGAGATGGAGGACAATTGGAGATGGAGGAGGACAATTGGAGATGGAGAATGACAATTGGAGATGGAGGAGGACAATTGGAGATGGAGGAGGACAATTGGAGATGGAGAAGGACAATTGGAGATGAAGGAGGACAATTGGAGATGGAGGAGGACAACTGAAGATGGAGGAGGACAATTGGAGATGGAGGAGGACAACTGAAGATGGAGGAGGACAATTGGAGATGGAGGAGGACAATTGGAAATGGAGGACGGCAATTGGAGATGGAGGACAATTGGAGATGGAGGAGAACAACTGGAGATGGAGGAGGACATTTGGAGTTGGAGGAGAATTGGAGATGGAGGAGGACAATTGGAGATGGAGGAGGACAATTGGAGATGAAGGAGGACATTTGGAGATGGAGGAGGACAATTGGAGATGGAGGAGGACATTTGGAGATGGAGGAGGACAATTGGAGATGGAGGAGAAGATCTGGGTGGAGATAATAGAAGATGGAGTTGAGGGTGGAAGGCGCAGGGAATCTTGAGGAGGGAGGATTCTGACGTTCGCCTTCAGTTTATAAGGTGCCGAAGAAGGTAAAGATAAAACAAAACAAAAAGTTGCTGGGGATAATGGAAGACGGAGTGGAATGTATGGGGATGGGGATATACCACGGAGGGAAGGAGAGAGAGCTTGCTGGGTGGAATAATTCAGTTTGGTGAGGGTACTGCCTCCCCCCCCCCACCCTTTTTCTTACCTCCTCCCCTCCCGTCACCCCCCAACTCGTTATTACTCGCCTGTAAGCATTGGTTCTCCGGCATACTGGAGAGGAGGAGTAACAATGCTAGACATTATGCAATATCGGAAAGTGGAGATGAGCAGTAAATATGAAATCGAGATTATGGACTGTGATAATATGGAGATGAGCAGTAAATATGATAGGTAGTGTGAACTATGGGAAAATAGAAGTGAAGAGTAGATATGATAGTGATTATGCAATATGGAAAAATGGAGATGAGTAGTAGATATGGTAGAGATTATTGCAATATGAACAAATTGAGATGAGTACCGTAGATATGATAAAGATTATGGAATATGAAGAATAGACGATGAGTAGAGCCAAGCGAAAGAGCTAAACAGACCCGATTAAGCTTATGGAATATGGGAAACAAATAATTGTCTAATAATAGCCACAATACACTGTCAAAATGCGTCATATTCTTCTAGGGGTTAAACATTAGGAGAATATTGTAAGTGGCAATTAAGATAAATGGTGGAAGAAGAAGAACAAATAATATATTAACAAAATGGAAAGATAATCTGTGGAACAGGAAGAATTAATGAACACAATGGAAAAGTAAACTGGAACAAAAAGAAAAGAAGACTTGAACAATATATAGAAAGGTAAACGGTGGAACAAGAAGTAAAGAAGACTTGAACAATATATAGAAAGGTAAACGGTGGAACAAGAAGAAAAGAAAAAGAAATTAAGAATGTGGAATGGTAAACGGTGGAACAAGAAGACAAAATAATAAATGAACAGTGAAAAGGTAAACAGTTGAACAAGAACAAAACAAGAATAAATGTACACAGTGGAAAGGTAAACAGTGGAACAAGAAACAAAAAGAATACATTAAAATGTAAAACTTGCAAACAAAGCAAACCAAAACTGGGACAAAGACAATATAAAGTCAAAACAACTTATCAAAATCGCTATGTGGAAACAACAGAATGGAAAGGTAAACAGTAGATCAAGAAAACAAAACACATCTGAACGAAATGGCAAGGTAAACTTTGGAAGAAGAAAAGCAGAATAAATAAACTTAAATGGAAAGATAAATGGTGGAATAGGAAGAAATGAAGACTAAATGAACCGAATGGAAAGCTGGGGATGGTAATAAACTGGAGAATAATAGTTTCCCGTTATCGAGAGGAGGTGAGATAGTAGAGGAGCGAAGGAGACAGTGATGGAAGGGGGGTCAGGTGGAAATAAGAGCTGGCTGAAAGTAATTAGATGTTAAACAGGCATGATAAGGAATAGGGGTATAAGCGAATCTATAGTTATATAGGCCAATTATCAAAATCAGTATACTGTATTAATTAATCTCCGCTAAGTAGCTGATAAATTTTAATCAAATTTAGCTGCTACTTTCAGGAAGCTCAGTCCATTAACATGCAAAACAAGATTTTTGTTTTATTCAAATGTTGAGGTGACAGGGATCGATCATATAGTAAGTTAAAATATAGTTTCCTAAATAAATATATAAATAAATGAATAAATATATATATACAGTGTATATATATATATTATCAAATTCACTGATATTGTTGTCAATTACATGACAAGTTTAATAGCCATATTTCAGACGAACATTGTCAAAGTCCAAGGTCAACGTCAAAGCCAGATGCATATATTATATTTCACATTATATTTAAAACAATTTCCAAAGAGGTTAAAGCCAATTTTAGAACTCACGTTTGCAGAGTTAGGTATATATTATAATTATGTTCTGCGTGCGAGAGATTGCTCTTCTACTTTACTATTTCCGGTATTACTATTAATATTGTTGTTATTTATATTATCAACTCTGCGTAAGCAGAGTTTGGTATCGCCCCCCTGTATAGTGGGTACCACACAAAAAATAAAATCTGTCGTCGTCGTCGTTGTCGTCGTCGTCCGTCTGTCTCGGAACTCCTCCTAGACGTTATTTGTGACAGTAGTAATGATGATTGTAAGATGGTGGTGATGATAGTAGTAATGATGGTTGATAGTTGTAGTATCAATGATGATAGTCATGATTAAGATGGTAGTGACAATGGTAAGAGTAGTAGTGATGATGGTGAGAGTAGTAGTGATGATTGTATTAATCAACTCTGCATAACCAGAGTTTGGTATCGCCCCCCCCCCCCCCCCCCGTTTAGTGGGTACCACACACAAACAAAGTCTGTCGTCGTCGTCGTCGTTGTCAGTCTGTCTCGAAACTCCTCCTAGACCGTTGGACGGATTTTCACCAAAATTCACACGAACATTTGTTGCGTGAATGCGAACGTCAGTCAAAACAGATTTTTTAAATGTATGCAATAGTTATGATTTTAGGTCCAAAATATGGTTTTACCCCCCCCCCCCAGCATAGATGGCGTTCTGGGAGCGAAAACATCTCGCTATGCATTTGCTAGGTTAAGTTAGTTTAGTTGGCATTAGAAGTGATGGTAGTAATATTTGGAATTATGGTGATAGTAGTGATAATGGTGATAATAGTAGTGATGATGGTTGTAATTGTATTGATGATGATGACAGTAGTAGATATGATGGTGACAATAGTAGATATGATGGTGACAGTAATAGTAGTAGTAATGATAGTCATAATAGTGATGATGGTGACAATTAATGATGATAGTTGTAGTGATAATAATGACAGTAGTGATGATGGTAGTGACGATGGTGTGAGTATTAGTGATGATGGTGAGTAGTAGTGAGGATGGTGAAATTTGTAGTGATGATGACAATAGTTATGGTGATGAAGATCATAGTAATGGTGATGATGGTGACAGTAGGATAAATGATGGTCATATTTGTGACAGTAGTAATGATGATGGTTATAGTAGTAGTGATCAGTAATAACAGTAATAATGATGATTGTAAGATGGTGGTGATGATAATTATTATTAATGATGGTTGATAGTTGTAGTATCAATGATGATAATAGTGATTAAGATGCTAGTGACAATGGACAGTGATGATGGTGAGAGTAGTTGTGATGATTATAATTGTAGTAGTGATGATGATCATAATGGTGATGATGACAGTACTCGTGATAATTGTGGCAGTTGTAGTGATGATGGCAGTAGTAGTGATTATGTTGATTGTGATTGATGATGGTATTAGTAGTGATGATGGTAACCCATCGCAGAGTTGGGTATGCCGTTTTGATTTTGGGCAAAATGGCACGTCTACTTTATTATTATTTTTATCAACTCTGCGTAAGCAGAGTTTGTTATCGCCCCCCCGTATAGTGGGTACCACACGAAAAAAATGTCTGTCGTCGTCGTCGTCGTCCGTCTGTCTCGGAACTCCTCCTAGACCGTTGGACGGATTTTCACCAAATTTCACATGAACATTTGTTGCGTGAATGCAAAAGTCAGTCAAAAAAGATTTTTTGAATTTATGCAATAGTTATGATTTTAGGTCCAAAATATGGTTCCTCCCCCGCCCCCACTCCCCCCCAACCCTCCAGGAACCCCTCCCCACCCAGCAATGATGGCGTTCTTAGTGTGTGAGCCCCAAAGGGGCTCACACACTAAGAACGCATTCGTTCTGGGAGAGAAAACATCTCGCTACGCATTTGCTAGGTTAAGTTAGTTTAGTTGGCATTAGAAGTGATGGTAGTAATATTTGGATTTATGGTGATAGTAATGATAATGGTGATAATTGTAGTGATGATGGTTGTAGTTGTATTGATGATGATGACAGTAGTAGATAATTGATGGTGACAGTAGTAGTAATGATGGTCATAATAGTAGTGATGATGGTGACAAGTAATGATGATAGTTGTAGTGATAGTAATGACAGTAGTGATGATGGTAGTGACGATGGTGTGAGTATTAGTGATGATGGTGAGTAGTAGTGAGGATGGTGAAATTTGTAGTGATGATGATAGTTGTGGTGATGAAGTTCATAGTAATGGTGATGATGGCAGTAGTAGTGATGATGGTGACAGTAGAATAAATTATGGTAATATTTGTGACATTAGTAATGATGATGGTTATAGTAGTAGTGATGATGTTAACAGTAGTAATGATGATTGTAAGATGGTGGTGATGATATTAGTAATGATGGTTGATAGTTGTAGTATCAATGAGGATAGTAGTGATTAAGATGCTAGTGACAATGGACAGTGATTATGGTGAGAGTAGTAGTGATAATTGTAATTGTAGTAGTGATAATGATCATAGTAATGGTGATGATGACAGTACTCGTGATGATTGTGGCAGTTGTAGTGATGATGGCAGTTGTAGTGATGATGGCAGTAGTAGTGATTATGTTGATTGTGATTGATGATGGTATTAGTAGTGATGATGGTAACCCATCGCAGAGTTGGGTATGCCGTTTTGATTTTGGGCAAAACGGCACGTCTACTTTATTATTATTATTATTATTATTAGTAGTAGTAGTATTAATATTATTACTAGTAGTAGTAGAAGAAAACGAAGAAGAGGAAGAAGAAGAAGAAGAAGAAGAAGAAGAAGAAGAAGAAATATAATGCGAACAGGGGCAGTGAAAATAGAGATAGATAGGACGATGAGGAAAATAATGGACTAAGAAATAAGTCACGGAGAGGGTCTATGATTAGGTAGTTTGATTGACAAAATTAGAGATTATAATGGAAGGCAATTTGAATGATAACATAATGAGGTATATGGGAACGGAAGCCGCATTCAAAGTATCTAAATTCACCTTAATATAAAACCCACATTTATCAAACTCCGAATTTAATGACCCTTTCTTACTAGCAGTTCGGAGATATTATATGATTGAACTATTTCCTTGCATTTTAATTTGTCTTTTAGATATACAAAGCATTGTGGTTATATTGTAAAATGTATATGGGTACAAATATCATAAAGCTAAACAAGATAACAGATAGTTACGTCTCAGACAAATTATAATATCCCTCGATACACGTTTGAGGATTCATATGTTAGAAGCAAAATTGTATGACTAACATGAAACTCATAGTTTTACTTTTGTGTTTGTTTTACTTTTTGGTTGACCTCAAGGGGTTATTATTGCTAATCAAGTTTGAAGTTAGTCGGCACAGTTTACAAGTATAAGTTCAGTTATAGAGGTTCAGCCACAAGTATTCATTCAGGTAAATTTGCAGGTAAGTTAGTTGTCACATAATTTACAAGAGCACGATCTGTTATAAAGTTTCAGCCACAAGTATTCATCCAGGTTCATCTTCAGGTTACAAGCTAAGCATAGCCATCGACTGAGGTAGTTTATAATGAATCAGAACGGTCTCTTCTAAGCTAAGTTATATTGGCTGGTGGAATTTAGAATAGCAACAAACACTAAATAATTAATAAGCATATGATTTAGCTATTTTAATTCCAACCTTTTCTCTCCATCTCGTAATTTTGGCTTATTTTTCATCATATCAATATTATTATATGTATGCATTATATATATTTTGTATTTGTTTTATTTACTTACTGTATTTATATTGGTGTTGGAAGTTAAATTAATTAATTCAATTAGTTTATTTTCTTTTTTCTTATTTTGTTTTAATATTATTTTTCTTCAAGAACGGATGTTAGCAAATTCCTGGTTTTGCTAGAATTTCCTCTCGCCCAAAATGGTGTTCTTACCGGTAAGCAATATGTCGCCCTCTTCATTTTCCTTCACGACCGCTCTAAGGTAAATGTTTGCCTCCCAGTTTATGAAAAATCCCCGGGTGGAAGGAGCCAGCGCCGCGCAGTGATTATGAAGCGCTGGGGGCAATTTTGCGTGAAATTGGCGGTGGCTCGGTCCGGGTTCTAGCGAGGATATTGCGTATTAATTGGCTGCAGCACTCCTACCCCTTCCCCCTCCCCCCTATCCCTCTATCTCCTCCACCCATCCCTCCTACCCCACCTTCCCTCCCTATCACCCCACCACTCTTCCCCCTCCTTCCTCCCTCTACCCCTCCTACCCCCAAACCTTCCCATATTTCCCACCCCTCCTACCCCTCCCTCCCATTCCCCCTCCTACCCTCCCTCCCTCCACTACCCCTCAAACCCCATATCTTCCATCCCTCTTTTTCCCTCCCCCCTCCCCCCCCCCACTACACTTTTCCCTCCATCTTATTCCTCCCTCCCCCTACCCTCTATCCCTCAAACCTCTCTTTCCCCTCCCTTCCCTCTGTCTCCCATCCCTCCCTCTCCCCTACCCTTCCTTCCCCCTCCCTGAGCCCCTCCCTCTAATTCCCCCTCCCTACCCTCCATCTCTCTAACCCCTCCCTCTCCCTACTCTTTCCTTAGCCATTAGAATGCTTATAAATTTGAACATCAATTTGAGACATATATTTGTATTTAATAATTGTTAGTTGTTGTTCTCATTTTAACCCCATGCGTATCTCAGACTCATTTTTGTATGCAAATTGTGGTTATCATTAGGCGATTTTATGCAATTTAAGAAGGATATCTAGGAATCAAAGGGAACTTACTATCTCAATTAACTATTTAGCTTCCACAAGTTCACCCTAAGCCGAATAAAATCGTCTAATGATTGCCAGAATACACACACAAAACGCGTCATTATCCTCGAAGGGTTTTAAGCAAGTATTCAATGACCATCAAATTATTTATTATTTCTTCTCTTAATAATTATATCATTTTTTTTTACAACATTCTTCAATTGAACTCTTACTATTTTTCGGGTGTATTAAATATTCTATCAAACCCTTCTGTACTGGCGACGTTTCTTTACATTTTATTCTAGTTATTATTTATGAAGGATCTGTGGTAGTATATAAGCCTATTATAAGGTTAAGTGAGATCGTTCAAAGCCTGTTAATTGCTGGAGCCCTATTTTTAACAGAATAAAATCATCTAGTAGTGGCCAGAATAAAGTTAAATAAACGGCACCGGTATTGAATGGATTAAGAATTTATCACACAAGAGTTTATATCAGCATCTTTGGATTTATTTCATTGCTGAGAGGTTAAATGGTGAATCCGTGGGTATTCTTAAACATTCTCAAGCACACCTGGTATTACTTTGTATTAGATTCTTCAGTAGATGTATTTTCAAGTTAATGTATTACTTATATTATTATTATTATTTTGTTCATGTATTTATTTATTTTATTTATTGTATTTTTTGTTTTTATCAGCTAGTAGAACTAAATTATCGCATTGCTATGGAGGGTCCCTTAACTCACCACGACGCCTCTTTAAATAATTAAATAATTGTATGGAGTTTATGAGGGACCTTTGTTATTAAAAGGGATTATTGAGATAATATTTAGCCATTTGAGTCGCTACGTTGATTACAAACTAAAGCATACCGTCTTATGGTAACCAGAGACTGATTAATAATTCGTAGAGGAGTTAACCCATTCAGCACGATTACTCCAGATTGTCTATTATTCTGGGTATCTTTAGCTAATTATGTACAGCTCTGGAAGGCTTATTGGATTCAAATGGTCAATTGTAAAACAGGGTCCCTTTCTAAGCTGATTGTAGTCATCTAGTGTTTGCCAGATTAAATGCAGGGTATTGTCATTGTACTGATGTTGATATTCTACATGTTTTCCATTATCCTTCGCCTCATTATGTGTTCTTCTCTTCAACAGGTAAGGGAGTTGTGTTTCTGTCACAAAGAGGAAAAGGTAATGTAGCTCGGTTTACATATTATGTTGGTGCATTCTTTCCTTTCATATCTTAGCCCTTTGACGATCATGTCGCGTTTTGACAGTTTATTCTTTGCTATCATTAGACGATGTTATTCACCTTAGGGAGAAGTTGTGGGAGCCTAAGAGTTAATTGAGATTGTGTTTACCCCTTTGATTCTTAGATATCCTTCTTAAGCTGTACAAAATCGTCTAATGATAACCAACATCAAATCTAAAAAGGCGTATTAGATCCTGAAGGCGATAAGGAGTCATGTTCTTCATGTTGCCGTATTAGGATTATAGTGTGTTGTTGCTACCCTTTCAAGATCTGATCTGATTTCTTATTTCTTGTATGTATTTCTGGGTATTGATAGGCCAGTTTGTGCATAATAGGAATATGACTTTACCCTTAGAATTCCAAATATCCTCTCTAAACTGTATAAAATCGTCTAATAATAGCCAGAACCAACTGTCGAAATGCATGCTAATCTTCAAAGCGTTAAAATGGTTTCTTATTATCTTCATATCCACTACTCCTCCTACTTTAATTACGGTACTTTTGACCTCCTATATTGTTGCTTATATCTTCTCGATCTATTCTCACTGTCCTGTCTAACGCTTTTTTCTCATATTTACTTATTATCATCTGTGTTAATCAACCAACTTCTCACTTTCATAATTATGTTCATGATTTTGTTTTTCTCTAATTGTTTTATTTATTTATTATTCTCATTTATTTTTGTTCTCAAATACACTTAGTTGTTTCTTAGCATAATCTTATATATCTGCCATGGAAAATATCCTTAACATTATATGCACAGACAGTGTTATCCCTAAGAAATTACATATTACATATTGTAATGGTAACTGGATTCCTGTTCTTATATTATGTTAAACCCTTGAGGATTATGAAGCGTTTTGACAGTTTATCTAGCTAGCATTAGACGATTTTATTCAGATTAGGAAGGGTTAATTGCGATAGTCTTTACCCTTTTCATGTCCACTGATCCTTCCTAAACCATATAAAATCGCCTAAATAAAGCCAGAATAAACTGTTTAAAATGCGTCATGATCCTCAAGGGGTTAAGAAATATATTATCTTCACACCATAGGGGGGGGGGGAAGCTTTATGTATTGTAATTGCTTCAAACAAACTTTAAAATATTTATCCCCGCTGGCATTCGTTGTGCAAAGTTCTCTCTGTACTTTGAGAAAATTAAGTCACTTTATCTCTCATTTCCTGTATTTCTCTTTCAACCATCACCAATTGAACTCGGTCATTATTTACTTCTCATAAATTCTACTTACATACTTTACTATTCTAAACACTCCCTCCATATTAACTGACTCACATCTTGATTTTTTACTTTACTTCTTGTTCTTGCATTTTTCAATCTCTCTCTCTCTCTCTCTCTCTCTCTCTCTCTCTCTCTCTCTCTCTCTCTCTCTCGCCTCTCTCTCTCTCGCCTCTCTCTCTCTCTCTCTCTCTCTCTCTCTCTCTCTCTCTCTTATTTTTTATTTTTTTATTTTTTTTTATTTTTTACGGTGGTTCTTGTATAATGTTGAAGCACACGCCCCCAGCCTTCATACACTGAGGCTCATATTTGACCAGCTAGATAGTGCAAGGGAGGGAGAGAAGAAATGTGTGTGTGTGTGTGTTTGTGTGTGTGGTGTGCGTATGTTTGAGAGAGAGAGTGAGAGTGCGTCTTTGTGTTTGAGAGAGAGAGAGAGAGTTACACAGAGTTACACAGATACTCAGACCACTCCACAAAGGAGGAAGTAAGGCCCTGCCAAAAAAAAACTAACGCCTAACATCTATCACCAAAATCTTTGAAAGAGTGTTAAGAGGAAACATTTCTGAATATTTGTAAAAACAAAATAGCTCCACAACACAGGACAACACGGGCTTAGAGCAGAAAGATCATGTCTATCGCAGCTGCTAGAACACTATGACGAAGTCCTAGATGCCCTGGAAGAAAAAAGAAATGTAGATGTCATATACACAGACTTTGCCAAAGCATTTGATAAGTGTGATCATGGAATTATAGCACATAAGCTGAAAGAAAAAGGTACCACCGGAAAAGTGGGGAGGCGGATCAATAATAAGGGTCAATAATAAGGATCAATAATAAAGGTTGGTGGAGAGAACATAATAATTAATCCTGGTTCAGGAGTAGTTTATAGAGAGGCCTTCCTTAGGGTTAAGAGCCCCATTAATTACTCTTTCCATTCACCTATTCATAGCCTCCGATAGTGCAGTTGGAATGAATGTACATGCTAAGATTTCTCCCTTGTTTTTTTTTTGTTTTTTTTTGTTTTTATTTATTAAGGTGACAGTTACAAAGTGGTGTACAATCTATCTTGTTCTAGTTACATTGTAGTTTATCTTATTGTACCAGTACCTCCCTACAATCAACCTAGTTGTTCCCCAATTCGTCCCTCCGCCACGACCATTTCAAAGTCCATGTCTCTCACTCTTGTCCTCTGTAGCGGGGAGGACCTTGTACCCCTGAGACATAGGAGTGCAGACCTGAGAAGAGAGAAAGAGAGCCGGCATCTCATCCAAGTTATGACTTGGCTTCTATGCTGGCGCTTTTTCTCCGATATTTGTTCAGCTAATCTGGCATAGAAGACCCTTGCAGAAGGTCCCATACCTCCCGACGATGAGAAGACCAGAGGAGTAAAGCTTCCTTGATCCCTGTTCAAAATTCTTTCTTTATAAGCGCGTTTTTTCTCACTTTCGTTTCTCAAGTATGCCGCCTTGTGTCCTCGCTCACGATATGTTTGTGCTCTTGGGTTGAAGATTCTGATGTCGAAAAAAGCCCGTTGTTCCCTCGTCCAAAAACCTCGAGCACTTACGTCCACTCTTGCTTCATTTGAAGTATTTGCAGTATTGTGGGCCAAGTGCTGTCCGTCCATAGGCAGTTCCGGTTCGATTCTGACATCATGGCACACCTCGTCCAGCATTTGTGCAGTGATGTCTCGTACTTCATCATACCGGATACAGATGAATCCTCCTTTCTTAGAAGTCATACAGTGGTCTGAGTTGTTTATTTCACCACATGCACATTTCAGCGGCAGGTTCGAAACTGGCCACCCATACCTCAAGGCTACGGCATCATTGAATTCTTGTTTATTTAAGCTGAAGCCTTTCTCCTTTATTGGTAATGATGTGAGCCAATTTGAAGCCCCCGTGTCTTGTGCCATCTCAGCTCTCATTTTCAGTTTTTCCCTACATCTGGTCTTAATTTGTTCTAGGCTATGTTTCTGTCTCTCTTCTCTGCTCTTTGTAATTTCCTGTCTTGCATTTCGTTGTTCCTCTTCGTCCACCTCATCATTTTCATTTTGCTCCCGTATTTTTTCTGTCAGAGACGTAGTAAGTTTAAGGGAATTTTGGTTCTCATGTAGTGCCGCCTCCACTGGGTTTATGATCCCCATACCTCCGAACCTTGGCGGAAGAGCTAATAGATCTCTTAGCTCTTGCGTGACGCCTTCCATCTCTGTTAGGGCCGGTATGAATGTTCCTCTGATTGCTTCTTCAAGCGGTTGGAGCATCTGTCTAATGCCAGGCACTGTTCTCATAAGAAAGGTCCATCTGTGCTTAATACCATATGTGAAGGCAGTATATGCAGCATGTGGTTCAGATGGTATGCAGGATTCGAAACTGTATAATAAATCGTAGGCTTGTGCAGCAGTATTTTAACTATCTTCGTGGCATAATGCATAAGTGTGTTGATTTTCGGTGTGAGTGTCCTGGGTTCGAATCCCCGGACTGCCACATGTGTTTGTTAATTTAATTAATCGAGTTTAGGAGTAAAGTTGGTTGGTGGAGAGAACATAATAAATAACAGAAGACAATTAGGTGCAGCAAATAAAGCTGTATCAGAAGGTTCAGAGGTTAAAAGCTCTGTTCCCCAGGGTACGGTGTTGGCACCTTTACTATTCCTCATTCTAATTAGTGATATCGATGCCAATGTACAAAACAGCTGTGTCTCTTCTTTTGCGGATGACACAAAACAAAATCTATGAATAACCACAATAGAAGACAAAGAAAACTTGCAAACAGACATGAATGCTGTATTTCGGTGGACCAAAGATAATAACATGCAATTTAACGAAGATAATTTTCAGCTAATAAGGTATGGAGCAAATGAAGAGATTAAGGAAAACGCCAGTTACATAACAGAGTCACTAGTGCCAATCCCACGAAAATCAGAGGCGAAAGACCTTGGGGTAATAATATCAGAAACATGTTTTTTAAAGAACATAATCAGGCAAAAACAGTAGCGGCAAGGAAACTAGCAGGTTGGATACTGCGCACTTTCAAGACACGAAAAGAACGGCCATTTCTGACATATCAGTGGAGCTGTTTTTTCATGATCAAAATGTGTCACAAATGTCCCCTTTTGTTTCGTTTCGTTTCTATGATTATTAATTACATATAGCTAATATTATGTATTTACTATACCCTGTTCCAAATTTGTAGGCTAGAAATCGTGAACCCTAAGTTCTGTAACTCAAAAAGGGCTAGAACAAGTGTGTGTGAAAGAGAGAGTGTGAAACTGTGAGAGAGGGAGTTACACACAGTTATACAGATACTCAGACCACACAGACCCTGCAGTCCCTACTAGGTGCTTCGGCCTTAATACTACTAGACAGAGATAGTTTATAGTAGAAGAGTAGGACAGAAAAGTAGAAAGTTATCTTCCCACACTCTGCTCCCTCCGGCTAAAAAGGCGTTCCAGAAAATAGGATGAAGTGTAATTTTATGGGTCAGGAAATGCCCACAAAGAAAGTTTTTATAGAGTATAGAAATAAATTAGTCGGAAAGGGAAAAGGGAATTTACACTTACATACCTACTGATTGATTCATATTAGTCAGAGAGAGAGAGAGAGAGAGAGAGAGAGAGCGAGAGAGAGAGAGAATAAAAGAGAGAGAGAGAGAGAGAGAGAGAGAAAGAGAGAGAGAGAGATAGAGAGAGAGAGAGAGAGAGAGAGAGAGAGAGAGAGAGAGAAGAGAGAGAGAGAGAGAGAGAGAGAGAGAGAGAGAGAGAGAGAGAGTGAGAGAGAGAGAGAGAGAGAGGAGAGAGAGAGATGAGAGAGAGAGAAGAGAGAGAGAGAGAGAGATATATAGAGAGAGGAGAGAGAAGAGAGAGAGAGAGAGAGAGAGAGGAGAGAGAGAGAAGAGAGCTAAAGAGAAGAGAGAAAGAGATAAGATGTCTAGACGAAAAGGGCGCTGAAAATGGACAACAAAAAAACTCACTAAACTCACTAATCACGCCCCCACTCTTTTATGGTCGGTAATTGCGGCCCCCACACACGTATTTTAAACCCACTCAACCAACCCCTTATACCGCTGAAGCCCCAACTGGTAACAGGGGAGGGGGAGGGGGGAAGGCGACTGATAAGCGTGGAAAGGTGGGGATGGGGGTAGAGATAAGAGGAGGAGGTGGAGGGAGGTTACTGATAAGGATATAAGGGGGGGGGGGGAAGGGTAAGTAAGAGAAGGGGGTATAAGAGGAGGTGAGGGGAGGCTGCTGATAAGGATGGAAGGGAGGAGATAAGAGAGGGGTTGAAAATGGAGGGGTGGAGGGGAAGAGATTAGGGGGCATGAGTGAGGAGGCTTCTGATAAGGATGGCAGGGAGGAAGATAAGAGAAGGAAGTGGAGGGGAGACTGATAAGGATAGATGGGAGGGAGGAGATAAGAGGAGGATGAAGATGAGAAGGTGGAGGGGAAGTGGGAGGGGAGACTGGTAAGATGGAAGGAAGGGAGGATATCATAGGAGGATGAAGAGGAGAATGTTGAGGGGAGGGGGGAGGGGAGACTGATAAAGATGGAAGGGGAGAGATAAGAGGAGGATGAAGAGGAGAAGGTGGAGAGAAAGATATTAGGGGGCGTGGAGGGGAGGGGGGGGGGCTACTGACATGGATGGAAAGGGGGAAAATACGAAGAGGGCGAAGAGGAGGAGGTGAAGGGGAAGATAGTAGTTTAGAGGGGAAGAAGTGATGAGGATGGAAGAAGCGGAGAAAAGTGTTTAACCCTTTGACGATTATGACGCACTTTGACCATATATTCTGGCTATCATTTAGACGATTGTATACAGTTTAGGAAGAACATGTGAGCATTATAAGGGTAAAGACTATCTCAATTAACTCTCGGACTTCCATACACTCTTCCTGATCTGAATAAAATCGTCAAACAATAGCCAGAAAACAGAAAAGAAACGCATACTCGGATCATGAAAGGGTTAATAAGGTATGGTTGACAGTAGGATAGGAATGGGTGAAATTATAGAAAAAGTATGAATTGAAAAGGAAAACGAAAATGAGAAGGTAAAAATGAGAGGAATAATAGGAATGAATGAATGAATGCAGATTGTGGTATAAATGAGTGGAATAATAGGAAGGTGAGAATGAGTGGAATGATAGGAAGGTGAGAATGAGTGGACTAATAGGAAGGTGAGAATGAGTGGAATAATAGGAAGGTGAGAATGAGTGGAATAATAGGAAGGTGAGAATGAGTGGAATAATAGGAAGGTGAGAATGAGCGGAATAATAGGAAGGTGAGAATGAGTGGAATAATAGGAAGGTGAGAATGAGTGGAATAATAGGAAGGTGATAATGAGTGGAATAATAGGAAGGTGAGAATGAGTGGAATAATAGGAAGGTGATAATGAGTGGAATAATAGGAAGGTGAGAATGAGTGGAATAATAGAAAGGTGATAATGAGTGGAATAATAGGAAGGTGAGAATGAGTGGAATAATAGGAAGTTGAGAATGAGTGGAATAATAGGAAGGTGAGAATGAATGGAATAATAGGAAGGTGAGAATGAATGGAATAATAGGAAGTTGAGAATGAGTGGAATAATAGGAAGGTGAAAATGATAGGAAGGTGAGAATTAATGGAATAATAGAAAGGTGAAAATGATAGGAAGGCCAGAATGAGTGGAATAATAGGAAGGTGAGAATGAGTGGAATAATAGGAAGGTGAGAATAGCCCAGGGGAGGCCACATAGGCATATGATAAGGGGCTCATGGAACTGCTGTTTAATTTGACTGGCTTCCCCCACTGTTTCTATTTGTGCCACACCTACACAGAGAATAATCCAGCTAACTCTCACAAACACCTCCTCCTCCTATGCATTTCACCACACTTAACAAGCACAACCCACTTTTTTCCAACACATCTAAATTTCCTATAACGTACATTGATTTTAGCGCTCTATCACTCTTTCAACCTTGAGGAGGACACTTGTTTCTGGCAGCTTTGCCTTTTGTCTCCTTCATGCACATAGGAAATATAGTGGAATGATAGGAAGGTGTGAATGGGACTCATGATAGGACGGTGTTAACCCTTTCAGTACTGGCGACGTGTGTTTTGGATTATTTTAGCTATATATGAACGATTCTATGCAGCTTAAGAACGATATGTTGGAGCTAAAATAGATTAATGAGAGACTTGGAGGTCCTCTAGTTGATATAGATCCTTCCTAAGATTAATAAAGTCGTCTAATAGTGTCCAGAATATAATGAAAAGGACGCCACCGGTACTGAAAGGGTTAATTAATGAGTGGATTAATAGAAAGGTATGTATGAATGGAAAATACGTTGTTAATGAATAGAATGATTGTAAGTTGTGAACGAGAGTAAGAATAAGTGGACTAAGAGGAAGGCGAGACTGAGTGGGATAATAGCAAGGAGAGAATAAGTGAAGATTATTAAATGGATTATTGGAATACGCTGAATCCTATAAGAAGTAGCAACATATAATTATGACGGATGGTTTGAAAAGCATTATATGTTCTTGTTCAAACACTTATTGGGAGAAGGATGATTTGAGGATGAGTAGGATGAATAGCATATATATAGATAAATCGAAGACGAGAGAGTTATATAGAGTTACATAGATGCACAGACTTCACAGACCTTACGGTCCCTACTTGGCAGTCCAGAGTTACTTCTAACGTGGGATTTGCTACAAACCGGAAGGTAAAGACAGCAAAACAAAAGGCTCTCTCCCCACCCACCACACCCTCTCTAACCTCTTCGAAATATATATCCAACCTCCTTTTGAATGTGTACAATGTATACTACATTGTACAACTTTCTCTGGTAATTTGAGAGAGAGAGAGAGAGAGAGAGAGAGAGAGAGATAGATAGATAGATAGATCGATAGTCAGTCATAATTTTATTTCATAAAAAGATATACAGTATATATACACTTTTATCAGAGTTATTTAAGTAATAAACATTAAGCTAAAAATCCTTAGCGCATAGTTGGTTCTGTGTTCTGTACATAAACAATTCTTGATCTGATAACATTGATATCATTTTGCAATAAGTTATTAAATCCATACTCATGTAGGATTATTTTATCAACATGCTTTACAAGAAAAGATCTATGTAACATGCAATAAATGTTCTTCTCTATAAAACTACATGGCTTTATGAGATTTCTATATACAAATCTTATTTTCATCTAGTTAACCAAATGCTTAAACACCATCAATCCACATTCTCTACAAGCACTGTGGTTGCTCTCCCAGTACTTCATATTCAATATTGTCTTTATTGCCTTGTGGTATCCAATGGAAAACTGCTTAAATGGTATATAAAATTCTCTATTATTAAACCAACGTTCAGCGCCATAACAATTCAAACAGTAGCTTTGAAATACATTTAAAAATACTTCAGTACTCGTGTTGCTAAACTTTCTTAAAAGACAATTAAACTCATTGTAAAACTTGTTTCTGCATCTTATCATATCCAAGTCATTATTAAGGTTACAATCAATTATAAAACCCAAATAGAGAGAGAGAGAGAGAGAGAGAGAGAGAGAGAGAGAGAGAGAGAGATGTGTAGTACAGGGGATTAATTAATGATCTTTGAAATGAGCTTGTGAAATTAAGGGATGGGGGGATTTCTGGAACCCCTTCTCCCTCCTGTTTATCCCCATAGTTTTGAGATTTTCAGACATTCAACCCATTAGTTTGGCGATTTTAAGGTCTTTCGTGCCGTTTACGTGTCGATTTTTTTCCTGGCGAGCGATACCGAGCCTGCAAATTAGGAAGGAAGTGCACAAATCTATCCTCGCAGTAATTTATGTTCAATGCAAGTTTTTGATAATTTGGAAACGCAAAAGATCTTCAATACTTAACCCCTTCTGTACCGGCGACGTCTTTTACATTTTATTATAGCTATATGTAGACGATTTCGTGCATTTTAAATAGGATCTGTAGTAGTAAAAGGGGTTAAGTGATATAGTTCGAAGCCTGCTAAATGCTGGCGGCCCCTTTTTAAACTGGATACATTCCTCTAACAGTAGCCACTATAAAATTAAAAGCGCTGCACCGGTACTGTAAGTGTTAATGACTGTGGCCACCCAGAGCCCCACTGGCTACCAACATCAGTCTTTTCCCTCAACATTTACCCTCAATACTGGTCTGGCAGCTTACGAGTTCAACATATATAATAGATCTGTAACCTACATTCATCTACCATCATTCCAATTTCCGATACCAGTGCAATATATTTCAGAAATGTTGTCAAAAGAATGTTGATGATTGAATGTTGACTATAAAACTCTCGTGTGATACCGGCTTTAGGCACACTCAGACGGATGAGAATTGAGTACCAAGTTAATTTGAACACATTTAAACTTTGAAGATACGATGACTAATTTATTTTCAAGCTATTTTGTTGACGATTTTATTCAGATTAGGTAGGGTAGCCTATGTGGAAGTCAGGAGTTAATTAAGATAATCTCTACACCCTTACAATTCTAATAGATCATTCCTAAATTGCATACAATCGTCTAAGGATAGACGGAAGAAACTGTCAAAATGCGTCATAATCTTCAAAGGGTTAAGCTACCATATACCTTCCTCCTCCTGTATCCCCATCTACCCTTTGTACTCCTTTGTACTACCTTTGTACTACCCCTAGAGTTGTAATTAGCTTTATAATTAGCACTCCAAGAAGGGAAGGTGTCACTCTCGCCCCACGGGATTCGAAAAAAGGAGTGGAGGCGAGAAAAGAATAAAAAAAAAAAAAAGGGTAGTGGTTCTCTAGTCTTCGTTAGGGAGATTGAGGTGCATTTTAATTTTCCGGTTGGCCACGCCCTGAGGATGACACACGGGCTTGTCTTTCCAACCCACACTATTTTACCTCAACTCTCTCATTTCCTTCCAGAGGTTTTATTTTGTTTTCTGTTTTAGGGAGAGCTTATGTCTTGCTTTTATATTTTGTTCGGGATTAAATTAATTGCTTTATGTATATCCCCTCCCTTCTTCTCTAATTCTTTTTTAACACGGCTTGAGTATCGAGAAGAACTGCTTGCTGTACATGTTTTTCTGTTAACCCCTTCTGCCCCGGCTACGTCTTCTTAATTTATTCTAGCTATGTTTAGACGATTTTGTGCAGTTACATAAGGATCTGTGGCAGTGAAAACAGATAAGTGAGATCTATCGAAGCCTGTTGATTACAGGAGGCCATTTTTGAACTGAATAAAATAGCCTTATGGTAGCCAGAATAAAGTTAAAATGACGGCACCGGTACTCAAAGGGTTACTCTTATATGATTCAATTCGTACTGAGACACAAGGTTTAATTCTATTTCTCTGTGAGGTCATCCTCAGAGATTATTAATTTGGTTTCCGGACACTATACAGACACAGAGACCGCTGTCAGATGTGGTGGCCAGGCATCTGTAGCCATTTCTGTACCGGTGACATCTTTTATATATTAAATTTCGGCTACAATAACACGATTTTATTAAGCTTAGGAAGGATGTGTGGTAGCTAAAAGGATTAATTGAGATAATATGTAGCCTTATGATTAGTAGACGTCCTTCCTAAGGTGAATAAATCGTATAATATTTGCCAGAATGTAATGAAAAGGATGAGTTCTAGTTTTTCCTGTGCCTTTAGTACCAAGGTGGATGTTGACAGAAGCCTTCATTAATCAACACATACCGTGTGTGTGTGTGTGTGTGGGTGGGTGGGTGTTCACTCAGAGACCTGGCCAAATTAGTTACTTTCCATTATCTGATGACAAGATTTAAACATATGAAGATGTATTGCCCCGCCCTCTGTCTTCATACATTAAGAGGTATATTGGACTTTCGTCTACTTAATTTAACATTTCGTACTTGAAAAGTAATTTACATTTTTGTATCTGGTGATGTAGTACCTTTTTTACACACACAACCGCTCGTCCACACACACACACACACACACACACCCACACACACACACACACACACACACCCACACACACACACACACACACAAACACACACACACAATCACAAACACACACACACACATCACAACACCACACACACACACACACACACACACACACACACACACACACACACACACACACACACACACACACACACACACACACACACACACACACACACACACACACACACACCCACACACACACACACACACACCACATCGCAACACACACACACACACACCACACACACACACACACACACACACACCACACACACACAACACACACAAACACACACACACAACACACACACACACACACAACACACACAACCCCACACACACACAACACACACAAACTCACACACCCACAACACACACAACACACACAACACACCACACACACACACACACAACCACACACACACAACAACACACACACACACACACCCACACACAACACACACACACACAACACACCCACACACACACAACCACACACCCACACACAACACAAAAACACACTCTACCACACACACACACACACACACACACACACCACACACACACACACACACACCACACACACACACACACACACATACACACACACACCACACACACCACAACACACACACACACACACACACACACACACACACACACACACACACACACACACACACACACACCCACACACACACACACACACACACACACACACACACACATACACACACACACCACACACACCACACACACACACACACACACACACGTACACAACTACACACACACACACACACTTATATACCCACACACACACACACACAACACACACCTACACACACACACACAACACACACACACACACACACACACACACACACACACACACACACACACACACACACACACACACACACACACACACACACACACACACACACACACACACACACACACACACACACCACACACCACACACACACACACACACACACCACACACACACACACACCACACACACACACACACACACACACACCACACACACACACACACACACACACACACACACACACACACACACACACACACACACACACACACACACAGCCTAGTAGGTAGAGCTCTCGTCTCACACACGAGGGGTCGGGGGTTCAATCCCCGGCCGGGCGGAGACAAATTGGGCTTGTCTCCTTTCATGTGTTAGCCTCAGTTCACCTAGCTGTAAATAGGTACCTGGAATAAGTGGACGACGTTGTGACGTCCCATCTGGGGTTGGCAAAAAATGGTACAAGGCGAGATGGGTATCATATGGTTCACCTAAGCTGATGGCTACCTAAGCCTTCGGGCGAGACGGTACCGTCTATAGTGAGAATGGTACCATACAGATCCATCCTAAGCCTTCGTTTCCGATGTCGCCAATTGGCTAAATACAGACTACACACACATCCACAGCCATTCCAACAGTACATAACACACTTAACATGCATTTCACGCAATACATTCCCAGTTAAGGAGGCACGATAATAATGAGCTTAGCTCGCATTGCGTGGATTCCCCTTGACGAACAAATAACTGAGTAACACACACACACACACACACACACACACACACACACACACACACACGAGCGGTTGGCGTTTATCGGTACCATAGGTGTCTATGATCGGTACATATCAATTTGGTGCATGCTTACGAGTACATTTTTCGATTTTTAAACCTAAATTACACTAACCTAACCTAACCTAACCTACCCTAACCTAACCTAACTTACCTAACCGAACCGAAAACACTCCATTTCAACGTATTTTAAAGAGGTGTGTACCGATTAACTGTCGCCCCAAACCTCATGTACCTGTAAACCTACAAATATCCAGAGATTTGTACCAATAAACACACAACCGCTCGTCCACACGCACGCACGCACGCACGCACGCACGCACGCACGCACGCACGCACGCACGCACGCACGCACGCACGCACCACACACACACACACACACACACACACACACACACACACACACACACACACACACACACACACACACACACACACACACACACACACACACACACACACACTCTCTCTCTCTCTCTCTCTCTCTCTCTCTCTCTCTCTCTCTCTCTCTCTCGCTCTCTCTCTCTCTCTCTCTCTCTCTCTCTCTCTCTCTCTCTCTCTCTCTCTCTCTCTCTCTCTCTCACTATTCCCCACTAATAATGGGAGTGGGTGGGTCAGCTGTCACCATAGTATTCAGGAAAACAGAACGAGAGGAGAATAGGCAAAAAAAAGAGGAAATAGTTGAGAAGATAAAAGTAGACAGGAAAATACCCGCCGATTGAAGGAATGGCAGAAGGAGGTGGATGTGAGAAAAACGAAGACGAATGGATACACACATAAGAGAAGATAATAAGGAAACAGAAGAACAGACAAACTAACCGATTGTAGGAATTACAGGAGGTGAATGAGGAAATAATTATGTAAGAACAGTGATGGATACACATATTAGGAGTACAAAGGAGTACAAAGGAAATCAAGCAACAACAGGTCTAGTGACCCTTCTAGGCTGCTTGTCCCACTGAGGATCAAGTGTCCACACAGTGGTTTAGAGTGGGTAAGGGAACATTGGAAAGGGAACTACTGCCCTAGAACTAATGTCCGTGGCAGGATTAGGAAGTTAGTAGGGGACAGATGGGTTAGTAACTGAGGGGGGATAAAATAAAGTTATTCATTTACAAACGCAGTCAGTCGCGGGTTTGATGCGAGATATTTGTCTAAGCGGAGTTTAAATGAATCAACGGTGCTGCAGTCTATAACGTCTCGGGGAAGCCCATTCCACAAGTTGACAACCATTGAAGAAGAAATTCTTAGATTCGTGCGAGTTAAAAGATTTACCAATAATTTTGCAACCGTTTCCCCGCGTGTAATTAGATTGGTCGATAGTGAAGTACTTACTACAGTTCATATTGTCGATGCCTTTGATGATTTTGAACACTTGAATTAAGTCACCTCTTAATCTGCGCTGCGTTAAAGGAAATAAATTTAATTCTCTAAGACGCTCTTCGTATGGTTTGTTCTTTAGGCTAGGTATCATTTTGGTAACTCTACGTTGAACTCGTTCTAGCTTGTTTATATCTTTTTGGTAATAAGGGCACCAGGATTGAACGCAGTATTCCAGTACAGGGCGGACTAAGGAATTGTAAAGGGTTAGGATAACTTCTTTGGATTTATACTCAAATGACCTGCCTATAAAGCCAATTATTTTGTTTGCCTTCTTAACAACTTCTGAACATTGTTGACTCGGTTTTAGGTTACTCGATATTGTTACTCCCAGATCGGTTTCTTTGTTTACATTCTTAAGCTGAGAACCATTCATCGAATAGTTTGCTTTCTCATTTAGGTATCCGATATGTAGTACTTTACATTTATCCGCATTGAAACTCATTTGCCAAATTTGGGCCCAACATCACAATTTATCTAGATTGTGTTGCATTTTTTTTTTTTTTTTTTTTTTCTATATTCCAACTTACTTCCTCTCGGGCATAGGCTGAGAGCCTTAACATTCACCGCTTTACAATGAACAGTGAAGCCCGTGAGGTCTTGTTCCAGTCTAGGGAGTGAGACATGTGAAGCACGTAGAGCACAACGAGCACCTGCCATCTTGCCTTCACATGAGGCACGGTGCTCACTCATGACCCGAAACGACCCCATCTCTGAAGCCATCTCGTTCCCGTGCTTCACTGTCTCACCCACTACACTCGGACTCTCACACTTACACACACACAACGCCACCTGTTGAGCAGATAACTCACCAGGCATTGCACCCCTATAGCATATTTTGAATATGGGAATATTCATACAGTGCTATTTAATCAGGGAACAATGAGGGTATTTTATTGACGTTTCGGTGGGCTTTGTGGTAATGCACTGATACTAGGTACAGCACAAATTCCATCCCAATAATATCTTCCCATTGATACATCGGGATTTGAACCCGGGACCTTTGGATTACCAGGCCAGTGGCAAGACCACTCCACCACACCTCCCCTTGTCGTCAACTTGTTCTTTTGAGAGTACGCTATTTGCAATTTTTGTATCGTCAGCAAATTTTTAGATTGTACAGGTGAGACCCTCATCTATGTCGTTGATGTAAATTAGAAAGAGAATTGGTCCTAGTACCGATCCCTGGGGTACCCTGCTACTTACATTGGTCCATTTAGATGCCTTACCATTTATGACTACTCTTTGCTTTCTGTCGCTGAGCCAATTTTCTATCCATTTCAACACACCGTCTTGTATTCCATGCGCTTTTAGTTTTAGCAGTAAACGATTGTGGGGAACTTTGTCAAAGGCCTTTTGAAAATCAAGGTATATAATATCTACAGCTTTACTCTCATCGTAGAGGTTGAGGATATCGTGGAAGAAGTCTAAGAGGTTTGTTAAACAGGAACGTTTTTTACGAAAGCCGTGTTGAGTATCTTTAAGTATGTTATTTGCCTCTAAGTGATTTACGAGTCTGTCTCGTATGACCGTTTCTAGCATTTTACATAAATTGAGGTTAAGCTAATTGAACGATAGTTACTGGGTAGGGATTTGCTGCCTTTTTTTAATATCGGTGTTACGTTGGCTAGCTTCCACTGATCAGGCATAGTCCCAGACTGCAAGGATTCATTGAATAGCAATGTCAGTGGTTTGGAGAGCTCATCCTTAGCTTCCTTTAGAACTCTAGGCGAGATTGTATCAGGTCCAGGCATTTTATTTACCTTGAGTTTATCTAAACAATTCAATACTTCTCTCTCTGTAACGGTGATATTGCTTAGAACATCTGAATCGGCGATGGTGTAGGGACATCACTGAGGTCTTCGGTTGTAAAAACTGATGCAAAGAAGGTATTGAGGGCATTACTCATTTGTACTTCGTCTTTGGTGTATTCTCCATTTTCATCGACTAACGGTCCAACAGTTGAAGTAACTACTTTTTTCTTTCTGATATAACTATAGAAATCTTTCGGGTTTGTTTTACTTTGATTCGCAACATGTAACTCCAGGGTCTTTTTACTTTGCTTAATTAACTTTTTGGCTTTGCGTCGTAGCTCTACAAATTTCACCCGTTCTTCGTCATTTTGTGAGGATTTTAATCTATCATTAGCAAATTTTTTAGCAAGCAGACAGTCTGAAATATCATTATTCCACCATTTGGGCTTATCATTATGGCCTGGACGCCGTATTTTCGATGGTATGCAGTCTTGCACTGCCTTAAGGTAAGTGGTTGTGAAACACTCCCAAGATGTATTTATGTCGTTATTGTTAGTCAGAAAGCTCCAGTCAGTTTCTTTAAGCTTTGATTTAAGTTTATGAAAATTTGCTTTCTTGAAATTAGGGACTTTCTCAATGCTGCTATTTGATTTGTTACTAGTAAACTTTAAAGTGAAAGTTATCGTACGATGGTCGCTGTTACTGAATTCATCACCAACATTCAAATTCTCTATTAATTCTTCTTTTGTTGTGAGTACAAGGTCAAGCACATTATTACCACGGGTCGGACATTGTACAAATTGAAAAAGTGAACTCTCTTGCAAGTTAGCATAGAGGTCGTGTCCAGAGTGTGAAGTAAAAATATCGCCCCATTTAGTCACGGGTAAGTTGAAATCGCCAAGAATTACGGTAACTTGTATGTTAGTTATTTCTGCAATTTGTTCATAAATTTCACTGTCAGTTTGCACTGATTGAGATGGGGGTCTGTATAATAAAGCTAGTGTTATTTTAGTCCCTCGTTTATTATTTAATAGTACGTAAGATATGTCTATATTCGCAATTTGAGGTTTTGACATTAAGACGGGATTAAGACTTTCCTTTATAAAAAACAGAACTCCTCCTCCATTTCTATTGATCCGACTTTTCTCAAACATTGTATAACCAGGAAGCGTATATTCGGCTAAAAAGTCTCTGTCTTCCGTATTTAACCAAGATTCTGTAATGCCGATTATATCATAATGTTCTGTAAACACGATTTCCTCTAGATCTGAAAATTTATTGCGTATGCTACGAGCATTTACATAAAACACCTTAAGAGTATTAGAGTTGGATGTTACCGATTGTGCATTGTCTGAATTTTCAGTTCGTATTTGACTCACACTACCCTGTCTGGGGTCTGGTTGACCTCGTTTTTTGAACGGAAATCCTTGACTGCATCGTTCAGCAGACGACCAAGACGTGCAGCTCCTACTTCATTGAGATGTACACCATCTCCTGAAAACAAAGATTTATCATAGTAAAAATGATCCCACGTGTCGACAAAGCCGATGTCCTCCTCCCTGCAGAGTTTGGCTAGTCGGCGATTTGTACTGGTAGCTATGTTGTAGAATCGGTTTTCTACATCAATCCGAGGGAACAATTCCTGAAATTAAGATTCTATTAGATTTTTCCTTGAAGGACCTGATCAGCCGCCGGTACTTGCAAAGTAGTTCCTCTGACCGCGTCCGTTGGACATCGTTAGATCCAACGTGGATATTAAGAGCGGTGGGGATGTAAAGAAAATAAGGAAACAAAGGATTACAAAGGAAGGCAAGCAACAACAAACCTATTTATTTTCTATATGTATGAGGGAGACAAACGGCAAAACTGCCTGTGACGAGTGCCTCTCCTAGAGTTGAAAGAGTGACTGGGCCAGAATCAAGGAATGCACGAGCCAAAATGCCTGGACACACGGAGTTTGAATTATTTTAAGTCATAGGATGAGGAAAATATCTATTAAGGGAGAGAGTTCCAGAGTTTAGCTGTTGAATAGAAGAAAGTTTGGGAATATCGTTTCACTCTTGGGTTGGAGAGTTGCAGAGTAGGGGTGGGATTGTGTCGGAAGTCGTGTGCTACGTGCTCTACGTAAAGGAGGTGGTATACACAGAGAGCTATGAGGAATACGGATTATTGTAATAGCGATAGAATATTGAGAGAGATGCAACATTTCAGCGAAGAGGGAGAAATTGCAGAGAATCAGTGAGTGGACATGAGTTAATGAGACGAAATGCTTTCTTTTCTACTTTTGCTAGAAGTGCTGTGTGAGAGGATCCTCCCCACACATGCGAACAATACTCAATACATGGACGTACTGTGCCCCTATAAATAGCAATAGATGTGTAGGGGTAAAGAACCCATGGAGGCAGTTGAGCATAACCAGCTTCTGGAAGGCTGTTTTTGCAAGAGTGGTAATATGGTCTTTCCAAGAGAGATGAGAAGACAAAGAGACACCGAGAATATTAAGAGAAGATGAAGGGTTAATTTGTATGTTGTTGAAGAGCAAGTGATAGTCTTCTGGAACGGTGGAACGCGTAAACAGATGGCGAAAATTAGTTTTGGTATTTTTGGAAGCATTGAAAGTAACAAGGTTTTATGTGCCCCAATCAGAGATAGTAGATAGATTAATAGATAGGTGTACCAAGGCCATGTTACTTGAGTTTAGGAGTGACTGCATTCTGGGTTGTTGTGAAAAACTAGTTGAATAGTGTAAGGTATAGCCATCAACATATGAGTGGATGGGACTAGAGGTACAGTTGAGGAGATCATTATGGGAGATTAGAAAGTGAACTGAAGAAAGAAAAACAAACAAATTCACCGATTGAAAGATAGGTAAAAGGAAGGTGGATGACAAATTAGAGACAATTAATGGATACACACATAAGAGAAGTGGGAATGCAAAGACAATAAGGAAACAGAAGAACCGGAACTTTTAACCCTTTCAGTTCCGTTGACGTCTTGATTATTGGTTTTCAGCTACATTTAGACGGTTTTCTGAAGCTTAGGAAGGATATGTGGTAGCAGCAAGGATTAACTTATATAGTCTGCAACCTTTTGTGGGAAGAAATCCTTCCTAAGCTAAATAAAACCAGCTAATAGTTGCCAGAATATAATGAACAACGGTAGTGAATGGGTTAAAACCAATTGTGAGGTAGATAAAATAGGCGAAGGAAATAGAAATGCTAGAAAACATGGTGAACAAAAAGATGAGGTTGGAAGGAAAGGAAGAAGGACATATTTGACGGTAAAACGGAATATATGAAACCCAAATACAGTATATAACATAATAGCAATGTATAAGAACAGAGACATAACGAACAATTCATGTGTGTTTGTGTATGTGTGTATGTGAGTGTGTTTGTGTGTGTCTGTGTGTGTGTGTGCACGCGCGTGCGTGAAATTACTGATTCTTAAATTTATCCCTAATCCGATATTCTCACTCTTTCTTCTACTTAACAAGGAAGCTCTGGTACTCTCTCTCTCAATCTGTCTTTCCCCCATCCTGTGACTGCTTCAAGCTCCGTGTGTCCAGGCAGTTTGATTCTAACATACCGTACCTTGAATGTAGATCTCTTTCAATTTGTCAACTTTTATAGGGACAATTGTTGCAGGCAGATTTGCCTTTTGTCTCATTCAAACGGATAGAAACAAAAATCTTAGAGTCAGAGAAGGTACAGGACAGAGCAAGGGGAGTCTAAAAAGTACTATACACTTTTTTAGAAAGGATAGAAAAATGGTAGAGGAAAAAAATGGATGGCGAGGAAGAGAGGATTTCTTAAGGGGCTCAATTCAGCAAGCTCTAATAATTCCTCCTCGTGGATCATCTTTCAAGAATCTCAGGTCCAAAGGAAGACTTATTTTTTATATTAAGATTTTCTCTCCTGTTTTTTCCCCCATTTTCCTCATTTCGATTTTTTTCTCTTGGGGTCCCTTTACTTTGATCTATGCATCACTTGTGCCTTTATTATATTTTCTTATTGTCTTTATTATTTCTTCACCATATTATACATTTTCTGTATTACTTTTCAAATGAGAATATAGTCGTGTATAATTTAATGAAAAACAAAAATGATCCAAGTACTAATGATATTTTCATTCGGGAGGCTACCTTTGGTCGTCTTTATTCTTTTAGTGTTCTTTTTAATTATTAAGTATGCACTTTTGTGAATAATATATAAATAAATATATATAATTGCATTAAATGTTTCTCGGATATAAGCATTTCTGATAATACAGCAAAATGCGTATGCTTCAAAATGCATTATAACTTAAAAATACATATAACTGCACAAAAGGTTGCTCAGATATACACGTGGACTCCTATGCGTTTACACGTAGAGTTCCCGAGACACAAACTTGGGACAAATGCTATGAAAGAGTGACAACATTCAATGCCCTATCAGGTATATAATTATATAATATGCAGGTGAATATATGTATTTACCCTTATGTAATATTGATGCTTGTAGTAGGTAAGACTATTTATTTTCATTAATAGTATTCAAGTTCCTGTTATGGTGGCTAAGTACAGCTCGCTCTTACATTTTATGTCTTCACCCACACAGCTATACCCTGTTCCAAATTGGTAGGCCAGAAATAGTGAACCCTAACCTCTATAACTAAAAAAAGGGCTAGAGTAAATGGGCTGTAAATGTCCACACCTATCCCCTGGCTGACCCTTCCCAAATGGTAAAAATAGTAGCTCGATTACCCTAGTTGTTTGTGAGTTATAATGGGGTTAACGTTCAAGAGTTCTGGACTACTTACTTGGAACAGTGTATAATAGCACTGACGAGCGCGACACCCCTCGTTGTCTCAGCGTTTGTTCCAGGATCATGTGTTGGTAACTCAAGCACACACACTCACACGCACGCACGCACGTACGTACGCACGCACGCACGCACGCACGCACGCACGCACACACACACACAAGACACACAAGACACACACACACACACACACACACAAGACACACACACACGCAAGCACGCACACATACGGACACACACACAGAACTGAGCAACCGCATATACACGTACACTAACGCAAGTGTGTACCCCTTGAGGTTATGACGCATGTTGACAGTATATTCTTGCTATCATCAGACGATTTTATTCAGCTTAGGAAGGCTTCGTGAGAGCCCAAGACATAATTGTCTAGTAGTATTAAAGCCGGACCACCTAGTTGGGACCGCAAGGTCTGTGTGGTCTGAGTATATGTGTAACTCTGTGTAACTCTCTCTCTCTCTCTCAACCTCACCCTTAACTCAGACATTTTGAGAGGAAGTGAGGGGGAAGGGGGGAAGAGCATTTTAGCCCCGAGTTCTGCGTATTTCGTTAAGCCGGTGTCACACGAGCACTTTTTCCAGCAACATTTTGGAGCAATTCTCTTCTGGTAACTTCACAATTAAACTTATATTAGTCTTAAGCCACCGAGCCTATTCTAATTTCAGTCTAGTTTCTGATGTCAATGTAAACAAAATCCCCGAAATATTGAGAGAAACATCTTGCTCCTAGAATATTGCTGGATAAATCTCTCGTGTGACACCGCCTTTAGTCCCCGTGCCTCCCTTCCTCAGCCCTTTATATCCTTCACCGGCTCGGGCTGTGTGTTTGCTGTATTTCATCTGTCGTCGTTTCTCAGTCGGAGGAATACACAGGAGTACAAAGGGATACAAAGGCATATAAAAGGATACAACGGGATAGAGGAATATACAGGGATACAAAGAGAAACGTGGGAGTACTGGGGGATACAAAGGAATACAAAGGGAGATAAAGGAATACAAAGGGATAGAGGAATATAAGGGGATACATAGGGATAGAGGAATATACAGGGATACAAAGAGAAACGTGGGAGTACTGGGGGATACAAAGGAATACAAAGGGAGATAAAGGAATACAAAGGGATAGAGGAATATAAGGGGATACATAGGGATAGAGGAATATACAGGGATACAAAGAGAGACAAGAGAATACTGGAGGATACAAAGGGAATACAAAGGGATACAAAAGGAGATACAGGAATACAAGGGGATACAAAGGGATACAAAATGAGACAATGGAATGCAAGGGATTAAGGGTGAGAGAGTTATCCAAGTGATATTTAAATATTTGGATTTTTCCACATTCTGGTTCAAAATTAGGCAATTTATCATACAAATTGAACTCTCTCCAGTTGTTCAATATCCTTTGAATAATACGGAGGATATATATATATGCATAATTTTCTAAGTGGGGACAAATCAATGACATAATATATATAATGTATAAGATGGTATATTCAACGACTAAGTATTGTGTAGGCGATATGTATTACTTCAACACATGTTTTCCATCTCTGTGTATTTCGTCATTCCTCAAGTTTCCCATTTTCATCCCATAAACTTTCTCTTTCTCTATGTATTATCTGTGGTTGCCCTTCAGTCCTATCTCTCCCTCTCGCCCTTCCTTTCCCTGCGCCAATTTCACTTATTCAGTCCTCATTACCCAGTCTCCTCCGGCACTGACTATTTCCCACCTACTGTACACTCGACCAAAAAACAATATTTACACTGGTGAGCAATAGAAACTTGTATGAACGGAATAATTCGGGTGAAACATACGTATTAACAAAAGATTTCGAATAATTTCCAGAATATTTAGAGAGTTAATGTAAAGATTGTTTTTTGGTCGAGTGTACGTCGTGTCCAAGCGTGATGAGATGTTAAGGGAGGAGGTAGTTGTTTTTTCGGGACCCCTTCTCCCTCATGTTTAGCCCCATTAGTTTTGAGATCTTAAACCGTTCATCCCATTAGTTTGTCGATTTCAAGACCTTTCGTACTACTTTTCTATCAACAACAAGACCTTTCGTGTCATTTAAATGTCTATTTTTTTCCTGACGAGCAATAGCGAGCCTGTAATTGTCTAGGAAGCCGGGAAAATTTTCTACGGATAAATATATAAATTAATCTCGAAGGGGATCTTGAGGATAATTTATGTTTGATGGAGGTCAAGGGAGGAAAGTAAAACAGTCAAATATACATAACTAAATTAACTAATAAATAAACCCTACTCCCCTCAATGTTTAGTCGCCGCTTTCTTGTTCTTCTTGTTATTCCGGTTTTGTGTCTTTAAGGAAGCCCACCTCGCTTTTTTTTTTCATGCTCTCCCTCTCTCTTTGGCTTGTATCCGTTCGGCCCCATTCAGCCAACTGTTTTAAGACGTTTACCCCCATCCAGGTGTCAATATTATATATATATATATATTTTTTTTGTTTGTTTTGACACCAAGCTAAATTTGTACATTTTTCGATAGAAAAATTTCTCCGGCGAAGCCGGATTTCTCCATACAATGCTGGCTCGCTATCGCTCGCCAGGAAGAAATCGACACCTGGATGGGGATAAACGTCTTAAAACAGTTGGCTGAATGGGGCCGAATGGATACAAGCTATGGAAAGAGAGAAAAGGAGAGAAAGATAACAAAAAGCCGGTGACCCCCCATAATTCTTCAATGCGTTATTTCCACATGGTGATTTTGATTAGTTTATCTGTCTTTTTATTCTGTGGTTCCCGTTTTGGTTTGTTTGTTTGGCAAGCTTTTATTATATTTTCATAAATAAG
The DNA here is from genome assembly GCA_032716605.1 of Paralithodes platypus. NCBI lineage: Eukaryota > Metazoa > Arthropoda > Malacostraca > Decapoda > Lithodidae > Paralithodes > Paralithodes platypus. The sequence goes on along the minus strand of CM064497.1, from coordinate 19,595,661 downwards.
GAACATGACTCTTTCAGGAGACGGGGACGCCTTTCTAAATTATATTCTTGGCATATTTAGACGATTTTATTCAGTTTAGAAAGAAATATTTGGGGGCAGAGAGCTAAATGTGATAGACTTTACTGCTTACATTCCTAGAGGGCCTTCCAAAACTGAGGAAAGTGGTCCAATGATAGCCAAAGTACAGAGAGAGAGAGAGAGAGAGAGAGAGAGAGAGAGAGAGAGAGAGAGAGAGAGAGAGAGAGAGAGAGAGAGAGAGAGAGAGAGAGAGAGAGAGAGAGAGAGAGAGAGAGAGAGAAGAAGAGAGAGAGAGAGAGAGAGAGAGAGAGAGAGAGAGAGAGAGAGAGAGAGAGAGAGAGAGAGAGAGAGATTTAATAAATCCAGGAGAGCCAATTCTCCCGCATATAATCGTGTTAAACATTCACCTCATCCATAACAAATTGTTCAAGCACTTGTCAAATGGCTTGCAATTAATTTATCTTGCAGTTCAATTCGCTTAAATAAATGTTACTCACGAGCCTTTTTCCCCATAAACCATTTGGTCTACAAGTTATATAATGCGCAGGTCTTAAGGGGAGATGGGTCGAATTTCCGGCCCCCCTTCTTCCTCATGTTTAGTCCCATTAGTTTTCAGATTTTAGGAAGTTTGCCCCATTAGTTCGTCGATGTTAAAACCTTTCGTCCCATTTATATTTCAATATCAAGACCTTTCGTGCCATTTAGGTGTCGAATTTGTTCTGGCGAGCGAGAAACCGGCCTTCGGCCGGGACTTTTTTTTATCGAAAAATTTACAAATTTATCTTGAATGGGGGTCTTGGGAGTGTTCTTAAAACTTGATGAAGGTCTAGCGAGGAAACTAAAAAATGTATGTATATATATAAATAAATAGGCCTAAAAAATGAACCACTGTCCCCTTAACCCATTCAGTATAGGTGACGTATGTTTCATTATATTTTGGCAACTATTAGACGATATTATTCACATTAGGAAGGACGTTAACCCATGAAATGACTACAGACTATCTCAATTAATCTTTTTAGCTACCATATATCTTTCATAACCTTCATAAAATCGTCTAAATGTAGCTGAAAACAAACACAAAAGACGTCACCGATACTGGAAGGGTTAATTCATACAAATCTCACGCCCATCTCTTATCCATCTGTCTGTCTGTCTGTCTTTCTTTCTAATTTCTATCATTTTCATTGACATTCCTGTTTTCTATTATATTTCCTGTCACTCTTAATTTATGTATTATTTATTTCTATATCATTTTCTCTGTCACGTATATATTCTATCACTGTCTTTGTCACCCTAATAATTATGTTATCATGTTCCTTGCCACTCCTGTTTTGTTTACCATTATCCCTGTTATTCCAATGTCTTATAATTATTGTCCTTTTCACTCCTAGATTCAACCATTTTCCCGGTCACTCCTACGTACAGTCGCGCTAATAAGTCAATTCTCGGCACCATGTATGTTTTGATCAATAATTGGTATCAGCAATATCTAAGCTTCATTTCTTCATATCGAGTGAAATATATAAACATGTTCCTACACTTACCACCCTTATTCAACATCTGACAGACATTAATACAGCACAGAGCGATCCAAACGTGATGACAGCTGGGACATGACTTATTAGCGCGACCGTACTATATAAAATTGCCCTTGTCACCTCTATGTTCAATAATTTTCCCTGTCAATCATATGTACTATGATTATGCTCCCTGTCACTCTTATGTACCATAATTGTCCCTTTCACTCCTAGGTTCTACCATATATTCCTTTGTCACTCTTATGTGCTATAATTGTCCCTGTCACTCTTATATTATGTACTATTATTGTACTTGTCACTCCTAGGTTCTACCATTGTCCTTGTCACTCCTAGGTTCCGTAATTTTCCCTGGCACCCCCATTTTCAGTATTTTCCCAGTCTCCTATGTTCTACTATCTTGCCCTATCTTCTACCTTTCACCTCTAAGCTTTTTGTACGCTCCCTCTCTTTAAGGGGGAAGGGTTTATTTTTTAGTCGATTATTTCATGTATTATTATATTTTAGTTTCCTCCCTAGGCCTCCATCAAACTTTAAAAAAAAAATATATATATATATTTTATATCCCCAATATCCCCTTCTAGATATATTTGTACATGTTCCGGTCGAAAAATATCTTGCCCGCCCTTTCCTCTTAATTTAAGGCTCGCTATTATTCGCCAGGAAATAAATGACACCTAAAATCCTAAATGACACGAATTGTTTTAATTTTGACTAAGAATTGGGCTGAAAGGTCTTATAATCGCCAAACTACTGGGCCCAACGTTTTAAAATCTGAAAACTAATGGGGCAAAACATGAGGAAGAAGGAGGGCCACAAAAACCAACCTTTTCCCCGAAATCCGTCAGCCACTTCTCGTTTCACCTCCTGACTCTGGTGTTCCTCTTTCTTTATTAGGTCCCTTTTCCTTCAGTTCCCTCTCCTGTGACCTGTTTGTCCCTATTTTCTTATGTTCCTTTTATTCTGTTCCTTCTCTTCTGCTCCTTTTCTTCTGTTCCTTTCTCAATTCCTCTCCTCTTCAGCCCCCTCCCTCGTCTCCCTCTCCATACCATTCCTCCTCTCTGACCCCTTGTGGTTCTCTTTTATTCAGCCCCTTCCATGTTCCTCCTTGCCCCTCTTCGCCCCCTCTTCATCAGTCAGGGGCCGTCCTCCTCGCCCCCAGCCCCCTTTCGCCCCCTCTTCATAATCCCCCTCCCTGCTCCCCCATCGCCCCTTTCTTCTTCAGCCCCCTCCCTGCCCACCTTCGCCCTCTCTCTGCTCCCCCATCGCCCCCTTTCTTCTTCAGCCTCCCTTCAACCCCTCTTCATCAGCCCCCTCCCTGTTCCCCCATCGCCCCCTTTCTTCTTCAGCCCCCCTCCCTGCCCCCCTTCGCCAGTCCCCTTTCGTGCCCTCCTCGTCTTTAGCTCCCCTCCCTGCCCCCCTCCACCCCAGTAATCCTGTAATCCCGACTGGAAGGGACTGGAATCCCTCCCAGAATGTTGAAACCGACCCTGTGTGCACTTGTGTGTGTACCCTAGAGTCTTTCGTGTGTACAAAGGTGTGTGTGCGTGTGTATGTGTGTGTGTATGCTTGCGAGGTCATGCTTGTAGTTGAGCCTGGGTTGAATGCTAGGGTTGCACGTATGTGTGCGTCTATGTAACTATGTTTTTGAGCTTGATTGGGTTTCGATACACGTCCAGTATTTGATGCAGGATATATATATATATATATATATATATATATATATATATATATATATATATACAGTATATATATATATATATCTATATATATATATATATATATATATATATATATATATATATATATATACCGATATATATATATATATATATATATAGAGTATATGAAGTTTGTGAGTGTGCTTGTTTGTTTGCTTGTGAGTGGGTTTGTATTTGTGTATGTACCGTGTTTTTGTCTGCATGCGCGCGTGAGTGTGAATGTGAGTGTGTGTGTGTGTGCCCGGAGGTGTATTTACAGTAAGTCTCATAATATAATATAATGGACTTTATAATTTCCCTGGAAATGCTAACACAGTGTATTGTAATCTTCATATACCGGTACTATATATTGTACATCAAAGTCAACAAAAGCATGACCTGATCTGCATGATGATGATGATTATTATATATGTGACCGTGTACGTATAAACATTATTATTATATATGTGACCGTGTACGTATAAACATTATTATTATATATGTGACCGTGTACGTATAAACATTATTATTATATATGTGACCGTGTACGTATAAACATTATTATTATTATATATGTGACCGTGTACGTATAAACATTATTATTATATATGTGACCGTGTACGTATAAACATTATTATTATATATGTGACCGTGTACGTATAAACATTATTATTATATATGACCGTGTACGTATAAACATTATTATTATATATGTGACCGTGTACGTATAAACATTATTATTATTATATATGTGACCGTGTACGTATAAACATTATTATTATATATGTGACCGTGTACGTATAAACATTATTATTATTATATATGTGACCGTGTACGTATAAACATTATTATTATATAATTATGTGACCGTGTACGTATAAACATTATTATTATATATGTGACCGTGTACGTATAAACATTATTATTATATATGTGACCGTGTACGTATAAACATTATTATTATATATGTGACTGTGTACGTATAAACATTATTATTATATATGTGACCGTGTACGTATAAACATTATTATTATATAATTGTGACCGTGTACGTATAAACATTATTATTATATATGTGACCGTGTACGTATAAACATTATTATTATATAATTATGTGACCGTGTACGTATAAACATTATTATTATATATGTGACCGTGTACGTATAAACATTATTATTATATATGTGACCGTGTACGTATAAACATTATTATTATTATATATGTGACCGTGTACGTATAAACATTATTATTATATATGTGACCGTGTACGTATAAACATTATTATTATATATGTGACCGTGTATGTATAAACATTATTATTATATATGTGACCGTGTACGTATAAACATTTTCCACTACCAACCGGCTTACGGGCTTACAATGATGTCAATGTCATTTTTTCGGCTCAACAATTGAATAACTAGACATTTTCATTTATCCGTCAGTGCGCGCAATTAGTAGGGAGGCGAGGGATGGATGTGATTGAATTAATTACGACTAATGCTGATGACACGCAACCGGCCCTTCAATATATATTTTAACATCCTCACATTATTTTGTACCCTCGTGTGTCAGGGGTTGGCGAGGGCAGTTTTCTGGTCTACGGGGAAATGGATTAAGGGGGGAGGGGCGTATTTACTTGCTTATATATCTATCATATCATTAATATTTTTAGTTTCCTCCCTAGACCTTCATCAACCTTAAAAAAACACCCTTAAGACCCTCCTTCAAGAAAAATGTGTACATTTTTATAGAATCATGTTCCGGCCGGAGGCCAGTTGCCCTTTATCGCTCGCGAGGAAAGAAATCGATACCTAATTTGCACGAAAGGTCTTAATATTGACAACAAAATGGGACGAAAGGTCTTATAATCGACAAACTAATGGGACAAATTTCTTAAAATCTCAACACTAATGGGGCTAAACATGAGGGAGAAGGGGACCCAGAAAAAACAACCACCTCCCCTTAAGAGGAAATTAATTAAAGGAGTGAGTTAATGAACATAGCACGAGCACAAATACATATACTGTAGATAATACAAGGTTGGCAATATTCAGCTACGTGGGGAGACGGAACGCATTTCTTTAAACACACGTATAAACAAACACTGCACTTGCACAATATGGATACACACACACACACACACACACACACCTCCTCGTGGCGTAATGGATAGCTCGTCTGGCTCACACACAGAAGGTCCGAGTAGCTGAGACCCGGGAGGGGAAGAAACATTTGAGCAAGTCTCCCAACGGCGTAGCCTTTGTTCACCTAGCAGTATAAATAGGAACCCGGTATAAGTGGACGAATTTGTGACGTCGCCTCTGGGGATTGGTAATCTCTTACAAGGTGAGAAGGGTATCGTATAGGCCTAGGTCAACCTAAGCCTTCGGGTGAGACTGGTACCGTACAGATCAACCCAAGCCATCGATTTCAGATGTTGCCAATTGACTGATTACAGGCTACACTCACATCCACAGCCAATGATACACTAACACATGACATGCACTACACGCAATATATTCCAAGTTAAGGGGGCGAGATAATAAACGGCTGAAGCTCGCATTGCGTGGAATCCCCTTGACAAGCAAGTTCGGTAACACACACACACACACACACACACACACATACAAATATAAACACACTCACACATACACAAACACATAATTCGGCATAATTGTGCTCTGCGTTTATGAAATAGTCCCAAACAATTGTATCTGAACTTTTCTGACCCGTTCTACAATTCCAATCAGTTGCTTTGTTTATTGTTGGCTGTGCTATCTTTCATGAAGTGCACACTGCAACATTTCCAATCTGTGGCTTTCCGGGGGCAGTAATTGAATCATGGTTATCATCTATTGCAAATATCCCATGTTGCAAATATTCCGTTTCAAATATCCCCTGTTGCATATACACCATGTTGCAAATATTCCCTGTTGCATATATCCTGTTGCAAATATTCCTCCGTTGCAAATATCCCCTGTTGCAAATATCCCCTGTTGCGAATATTCCCTGTTACAAATATCCTATGTTGCAAAATATATCCTCCGTTGCAAATATCCCCTGTTGCAAATATCCCCTGATGCAAATATCCCCTGATGCAAATATTTCCTGTTGCAAATATATACTGTTGCAAATATCCCCTGTTGCAAATATCCCCTGTTGCAAATATCCCTTGTTGCAAATATCCCCTGTTGCAAATATCCTGTTCGTTTGTTTTCCTCTTTGTGCAAGTGAAGGATGATGTGTGGGGGCTGAGAGTTACTCGTTCTTTAGTCTCTTTAATATGTTGTGTATGTGAAGTATGGTATGTGGGGGCTGAGAGTTGTTGTTGTTGTTGTTCCCTAAACTGCCTGGCCGAACAGCCCCGAGTCCCTGAGGAAGGCCAAGGCCACGATCGGGCTTTCCCACAGAGCTCTCATTGAGTGTAGATTGTGTTGTTGGCGTAAGTGGTTGTGTGAAATGCAGTCTTCTATGATGTGTTTGATGGTATGGGGTGCTGTGTTACATCCGGGGCAGGTGTCGACGGCGGAGTCATCCAGTCTCTTCTGATAGCTCAGAAGAGCTGGATGGTGTCCGCATCTCAGCCTGGCCAGGTGGACTCTGTCCTCGCGAGGAAGGGAGGATTCGGAAGGATGGATTTCGGGAGGTCGTGCTTGCAGCTGCGTCTTGTCTATGAGTGAGTGGATGGATCGGCGAGAGATATGAGTATGGATATGCTTCTGGAAGTTTGTTTGGGGTGGGCAGGGAGGGAGAGAGGACTGAGAGTTACTCGTTCTTTAGTCTCTTTAATATGTTGTGTATGTGAAGTATGGTATGTGGGGGCTGAGAGTTACTCGTTCTTTAGTCTCTGTAATATGTTGTGTATGTGAAGTATGGTATGTGGGGGCTGAGAGTTACTCATTCTTTAGTCTCTGTATTATGTTGTGTATGTGAAGTACGGTATGTGGGGGCTGAGAGTTACTCGTTCTTTAGTCTCTGTATTATGTTGTGTATGTGAAGTATGGTATGTGGGGGCTGAGAGTTACTCGTTCTTTAGTCTCTGTATTATGTTGTGTATGTGAAGTACGGTATGTGGGGGCTGAGAGTTACTCGTTCTTTAGTCTGTATTATATTGTGCATGTGAAGTACGGTATGTGGGGCTGAGAGTTACTCATTCTTTAGTCTCTGTATTATGTTGTGCATGTGAAGTACAGTATGTGGGGGCTGAGAGTTACTCGTTCTTTAGTCTCTGTATTATGTTGTGCATGTGAAGTACGGTATGTGGGGGCTGTAGGTAACTCACTCTATAGTGTCTGTAATATGTTGTGCATGTTAAGTACAGTATGTGGGGGCTGTAGGTAACTCACTCTATAGTGTCTGTAATATGTTGTGTATGTGAAGTACGGTATGTGGGGGCTGTAGGTAACTCACTCTATAGTGTCTGTAATATGTTGTGTATGTGAAGTACGGTATGTGGGGGCTGTAGGTAACTCACTCTATAGTGTCTGTAATATGTTGTGTATGTGAAGTACGGTATGTGGGGGCTGAGAGTTACTCGTTCTTTAGTCTCTATAATATGTTGTGCATGTGAAGTACAGTATGTGGGGGCTGTAGGTAACTCACTCTATAGTGTCTGTAATATGTTGTGTATGTGAAGGCTGAGAGTTGCTCGTTCTTTAGTCTCTGTATTATGTTGTGCATGTGAAGTACGGTATGTGGGGGCTGAGAGTTACTCGTTCTTTAGTCTCTGTATTATGTTGTGCATGTGAAGTACGGTATGTGGGGGCTTAGAGTTACTCGTTCTTTAGTCTCTGTATTATGTTGTGCATGTGAAGTATGGTATGTCGGGGCTGTAGGTAATTCACTCTATAGTGTCTGTAATATGTTGTGCATGTGAAGTACGGTATGTGGGGCTGAGAGTTACTCGTTCTTTAGTCTCTGTAATATGTTGTGCATGTGAAGTACGGTATGTGGGGGCCGAGAGTTACTCGTTCTTTAGTCTCTGTATTATGTTGTGTATGTGAAGTACGGTATGTGGGGGCTGAGAGTTACTCGTTCTTTAGTCTCTAATATGTTGTGTGTGTGAAGTACGGTATGTGGGGGCTGAGAGTTACTCGTTCTTTAGTCTCTGTAATATGTTGTGCATGTGAAGTACGGTATGTGGGGGCTGAGAGTTACTCGTTCTTTAGTCTCTGTATTATGTTGTGTATGTGAAGTACGGTATGTGGGGGCTGAGAGTTACTCGTTCTTTAGTCTCTAATATGTTGTGTGTGTGAAGTACGGTATGTGGGGGCTGAGAGTTACTCGTTCTTTAGTCTCTAATATGTTGTGTGTGAAGTACGGTATGTGGGGGCTGAGAGTTACTCGTTCTTTAGTCTCTGTAATATGTTGTGCATGTGAAGTACGGTATGTGGGGGCTGAGAGTTACTCGTTCTTTAGTCTCTGTAATATGTTGTGCATGTGAAGTACGGTATGTGGGGGCTGAGAGTTACTCGTTCTTTAGTCTCTGTATTATGTTGTGTATGTGAAGTACGGTATGTGGGGGCTGAGAGTTACTCGTTCTTTAGTCTCTGTAATATGTTGTGCATGTGAAGTACGGTATGTGGGGGCTGAGAGTTACTCGTTCTTTAGTCTCTGTAATATGTTGTGCATGTGAAGTACGGTATGTGGGGGCTGAGAGTTACTCGTTCTTTAGTCTCTGTATTATGTTGTGTATGTGAAGTACGGTATGTGGGGGCTGAGAGTTACTCGTTCTTTAGTCTCTAATATGTTGTGTGTGTGAAGTACGGTATGTGGGGGCTGAGAGTTACTCGTTCTTTAGTCTCTGTAATATGTTGTGCATGTGAAGTACGGTATGTGGGGGCTGAGAGTTACTCTTTCTTTAGTCTCTGTATTATGTTGTGTATGTGAAGTACGGTATGTGGGGGCTGAGAGTTACTCGTTCTTTAGTCTCTGTAATATGTTGTGCATGTGAAGTACGGTATGTGGGGGCTGAGAGTTACTCGTTCTTTAGTCTCTGTAATATGTTGTGCATGTGAAGTACGGTATGTGGGGGCTGAGAGTTACTCGTTCTTTAGTCTCTGTATTATGTTGTGCATGTGAAGTACGGTATGTGGGGGCTGTAGGTAACTCACTCTATAGTGTCTGTAATATGTTGTGCATGTGAAGTACGGTATGTGGGGGCTGAGAGTTACTCGTTCTTTAGTCTCTAGTATGTTGTGCATGTGAAGTACGGTATGTGGGGGCTGTAGGTAACTCACTCTATAGTATCTGTAATATGTTGTGGTGCATCTAACATGGCCACCACTGAATGATGGTGGAAAATGTTAATGTTATGCATGAATACATCTATATTTATATCTCTCTCTCTCTCTCTCTCTCTCTCTCTCTCTCTCTCTCTCTCTCTCTCTCTCTCTCTCTCTCTCTCTCTCTCTCTCTCTCTCTCTCTTTCTCTCTCTCTCTCTCTCTCTCTCTCTCTCTCTCTCTCTCTCTCTCTCTCTCTCTCTCTCTCTCTCTCTCTCTCTCTCTCTCGTCAACCTATACGATGAAGTTTTAAGTGGTTGTTTGATGTTAATTCGCGAATATTATGTAAACATACAAAATATATATGAAAAAAGCGATTGTTTTGCTTTCACCTAATTCCAAATTATATTCAGTAAATGAATCATCTTCTCAAATGAGATTCTGTGAAATTCAAGTGAGATTAAGTAATGAGTATCGGTAAATCATATCTGTATGTCAGACTATTCACTAATGAGATGTAATTAAGAAGCACTTGACTTATTATTTGTCTGTTATTTCTCCGGTGTATTTTATAGCAAGATTCTTTGTCTCAAGGCGAACAAACACACAACCATGGCAGAGAGTTATAAATGGAAATATTATTACAATTATGATGTATATAAAAAGTGTTCACGTATAATGAATAATCTGGTTAACATCATAGTTTTTCGAATATTTATTGAATATAGTGGAAGATATTAGTATTTCACTTTGCAAGGTGTCTACTACTGTGTGCAATATGTCATTCTTTCATCGAGTATATCCACATGTACTTTCTTCAACGCTCTCTCTCTCTGTCTGTCTCTCTCTCTTTCTGTGTGTGTGTTTGTGTGTGAAGCTATGGACTCTACTCACATACGTTCACTCAACATTTCACAAAGACGCACACGAGAAAGCAACACACTCAGATTTACACACACGACAATAACACATAGCATGATTGAATATTTACACACACACACACACACACCAACCCTACATACCCACACACGTTCAAAACACGCTCACTAAAACGCACACTTTAATCAGCCAGCCTTCATGAACGCCATAAAAATACTTCTGACGGCATATTTTTCCCCTGCCCTTTATCTAAGAGTGAATAACGAAATCAGGCAGAGTATTTTTTTCTTTTCCTCCACTGATTATTTTTTGTTCTCCCGTGATTTTTTCTCTCGTCATTTTTCGCTTTGCTCGCTGATTAGATTTCCGTGAAGTCATTAAGAAATATATGTAATAGCTCGGGTGTTTGACCTTGTTTTATGTGAGCGAGTGGGCGGGAGGAGTAGTCTGTATACATTGAGGGTAGTTTTTACCTCAAATATCTTATTTTTATTTTTTTAGTCATGCGCTTGCTAATTACGAAGTCGTTCTTTATATTTCCGAATGATTTGCATGTAGTGGTATTGCGCCTACAGTTGTCAAGACATGAATCTGCGAAAGTTTTGATATTAATAATAATAATAATAATAATATTAATGATAATAATAACAAAAATAATAATAATATTGATAGTAAGCAGGAAACTGAGTGTATTTAGCCACTATAAATGTAATGGGTTCATAGTACTTATGAGAGTAAACTGTTATACTCACTTCACACACTAGCATTACAACGGAAAATCCCTTAAACTCGCCTTCAATATAATTATACTGTATGTATTATATACCTGTGTGAGCATTATTCAGTGTCACAGATTGACAGCATTTTTGTCATGTCTTATGGGGCTTATGGTGCTTTCACACATCCACAACAAACCCAAAGCTAAAAACCAGCGTACCTCGGGGCCGCAAACGTCACGATTTCAGCATGGTCACGATCGACGGCGGACCTACAACGACATCACTCTGTACGACAATGGGCCACGTTGGATACAAAAATAAATTATTTTATGGTCAAAATTGGTACCCGAGTTGGAAGAACGGACCAACGACGACAGACGATGATGGCGTGATGAGGGACTACAGCCAACGACAATATGTACATCAGTCCCACACCTGGCTTTTCACGACCGTCGTGGTACCGTCGTTAGTAGTCGTAGCAACGTCAGTGGTTGTCAGCATTGTGAGATGCACAACGCTGTATGAAAACGGTGCCACGACGAAGCACGACAACACACAACGGTGCCACGATGGCACATGATGATTTCCAGCATCACAACATTTTCAATTATTGAGCATGACCAAAAGTTATTAGTGCCACTCTGACAGGTGGCGACGCTGGGACGACAACTCACGCCGTATGACATCAGTTCACGGCCATGCTGCCAATATATATATTTATATATATAATATATATGTATATATATATATATATATATATATATATATATATATATATACATATACTGTATATTAATAGATAGATGGATATAGTGATTGGTACGTGTCATAATGAAGGTGTAACACAGTTCACGGGTGGGTTGAAAGGTGCACTCAGTGTATAGATTCTATAGTAAGTCTGCAGTCCAGCAGGGTTCAGTGTCCACTACTATTGGTTGGGGTCCAGGAGGCGCTGTCTAGGGATTTTAGTGTTGATATGCCTTGAGGAATGTTACTCGCTGATGACCTTGAAAGAGGGTAGGTTTTATATATTCATGAATTTATTTATATATTAATTATTGGTTTAGTTTCCTCCCTAGACCTCCATCAAGCATAAGGGGAGATTTTTAGTATGCTCCCTAGACCTCCATCAAGCGTTACATAATACCCCCAAGACCCCCCTTCAAGATAAATGTGTACATATTTCGGTAGAAAAATGTCTTGGCCGAAGGCTGGTTTCTCCTAAATTGCAGGCTTGCTATCGCTCGCCGGGAAAAAACCCGACACCTAAATGGCACGCAAGGTCATAAAATTGACATAAATGGGGCGAAAGGTCTTAAAATCGACAAACTAATAGATCAAACGTCTTAAAATGTCAAAACGATTGACGCTAAATATGAGGGAGAAGGGTATCCAGAAAAAAACACATCAGTGAAAATCTCCGCATAATATATTATCCTCAAGATCCCAATTTGGGAGAAATGTATACATTTTGTTAGTAGAAAAATATCCCGGCCGAAGGCTGATTCCTCCAAAATTGCAGGCTTGCTATCGCTCGTCAGGATTAATCAACACCTAAATGGCACGAAAAATCTTGAAATTTATAAATAAATGGGACGAAAGGTCTTAAAATTGACAAACTAATGGGACGAACGTCATAACATCTCAAATATAATCGAGCTAAACATGAGGGAGAAGGGGGTCCAGAAAAAGCGAATACCTCTACCTCTATCTATTCATTACAATTAGGCAAGAAATCTGAACCTCCATCCTTTGGGCTGTAAATGTCCACACCTGGCTGACTCTTCCCAAAAGGTAGACATATTAGCCTGATTCCCCGAGTCGTTAGTTTAGTTATAGAGGTTAGTGGTTAAGAATTATTGGCCTAATTATTATGGATTGACTAAAGTCCTTATTGCAGGTAGCACATATGATGCCCAGACTAAATGCAATAAGTGAAAGGATGGCGTGGAAAAGGAAGGAATTAGAGGAAACATAATAACAACTTCGGTCATGATACGTGGATTAGGACGAGGAAATGAAGAAATGAGTCGCAACAGCCCATGTGCCGACCCCTTACTCCCTCATGTTTAGCCCCATTAGTTTTGAGATTCTAAGATGTTCGCCGTATTTGTTTGGCGATTTAAAGATCTTTCGCCCCATTTCATTGTCAATATTAAGACATTTCGTGCCATTTAGGCTGATACTTTTTCCTGGCGAGCAATAGAACTATTAAAACTACCACCACCACCACTACCTTTTCTTTCACCTCCTCATCTCAACCTACCATCACCTCCTACTCTCTTACCTCCTCAGCTCCCCGCCATGGAGTGGCTTCGGTCACCCAGGCTTTATTGTGGTCGGCAGGGAGGGTTCTGTGGGGGCGCTCGGTTGTGGCCTTGGCCTTGCTCGGGGCCTTGGGGCTGTTTGGCCAGGCAGCTTGGGGAACAACAACAACAACAACAACAACTACTCTCTTACCATACTCATCCTCCTTTCCCATCACCTCCTCCTCAACCTCCTACCCCTACCATCACCTCCTCCTCCTCCTCGTACCCTACCATCACCTCTTCGTCCCCTACCATCACTTCCTCCTCCTCCTCCCTCTCACTTATCTTTGTCCTGCACCACGTCTTTCACCTCCACCTTCACATCTTCCTCCTACTCCTTCTCCTCCTCCTCCTTCTCCTCCTCCTCCTCTTCCTCCACCACTACCATTACCACCAAATCTCTCTCCCAATCTCATTCAAAATTCTCTTTGCCGTCACCTCTTATTTTTCTTGCAACTTTGCAGCCACCCTCACACTTTCATTTCTAATTTGCGGTGTACCCTTCCCCCAGAGTCTACCCTCAGAGTGTCTCCCACATACTACGCAGTTTAACCTCTTAAATACATTGATGTTATTTTTGTATATACTCTGTTTAACATTAGAAGAGTTACTGCGCTTAACCCTTTGAAAATTATCACGCATTCTTATGCTGGCTATCATTAGACGATTGTGTACAGCTTAGTAAGGAGCTTGGGGAATTATAAGGCTAAGGAATATCTCAGTTAACCCTCTGACTTCCATATAACCTTCCTTATCTGATTATAACCGTCTAATAATAGCCTGAAAACCGAAAATAAATGCGTCATCGTATCTTCAAAGGGTTAAATGAGAGTTCTAAGAATCAAAGGTTACGGCCTCCAGTATCTCAAATAATCTCTGGTTCATACATGTAATTTTGAAAGTCCATACAAACGTGTACTAATATGCAAAGTAAAAGGAAGATATTGGTCAGAATATAATAGAGTGGGCTAGAAATATTACATAATATCTCGATACACTCACACAACCCTACACTATCTCTCATACCTCACACCTCATACTATCTCTCACACCTCATAGCCTCCTCTCATACTATTTATCACACTTCACACTGTTTCCTACACCTCACACTGTCTCCCACATCTTACACCGTCTCCCTGCCCCCACACCATTTCCCACACCTCACCCTGTCTCCCTGCCCCCACACCCTACACCTCACACTGTCTCCCACACTATCTCCCAGGCCAAGGAGACCGCTCTGCCCTTGTTATCTCTTCTACTGACATTTTACTTCACTATTAAGGCACCTCCTTTCTTCCACTTTTACGACTTTTCAACTTTTTTACTCGGTTTTATCTTGTATTGATTTTCGCAGGATTTATATTTAATGTGTTCTTTTCCTTACCATTAAGTCACTTCGTCTCTTTCATATCCGCGTGTTTTTACTTTTACTCTCTCTCTCTCTCTCTCTCTCTCTCTCTCTCTCTCTCTCTCTCTCTCTCTCTCTCTCTCTCTCTCTCTCTCTCTCTCTCTCTCTCTCTCTCTCTCTCTCTCTCTCTCTTTGTAGTTTGCTTTAATTTACCCTCAAGTCACCTCCGTTTTCCCTGGTTTGCGATTTTTCTCCCGTGATTCTCGTTCTCTGGTGTATATCTTCGCAGTATTTGTATTTAATTAACTTGTTCTTTTCTATCCAGACAAGGGACTGGAGTTCTCAAAAAGAGGATCCAGTCATGAGTTTCCACTTAACTTATATTGGCTTAAGGGGATATAGTGGCTATTTGGTTGGTCTATAAATATATTTAATAATTTATTTTTTTGTTTCCTCGCTAGACCTCGATCTAGCTTAAAAAAAACAATCCCTAGACCCCCTTTCAAGATAAATTTGTACATTTTTTTCGGTAGAAAAATTTCCCGGCCGAAGGCCGGTTCCTCTTAACATTACTGGCAAACTATCGCTCGCCAGGATAAAATCGACACCTATATGACACGAACGGTCTTAAAATTGACAACGAAATGGGGTGAAAGGGGTTAAAATCTTCAAATTAATGGGCCAAATGTCTTATGATCTTAGAAGTAATGGGGCTAAACATGAGGAAGAAGGAGGACCAGAAAAACGGCCCATCTCCCCTTAATAATGCTGAAGGGTTGGTGGCCTTCAAAGTCCGTTCAGTACCGATGCCATCCTTTTAACTTTATGCTGGCTATTAGAAGACGATTTTATCAGTTTGTATAGGGCTTCTAGCAATCAACAGGCTTCTGACTATCTCACGTAACCTTTTTTTTTACTACCACAGATCCTTCTTAAACTGCACAAATCGGCTAAATATAGCTAGAATATAATTAAATAGACGTCCTTAAGTGCCTTCTCTCCTTCAAATGTATCTCTAAATTGTCTTCAAGTGAATAACTTGTGTTTCGTATTTGTAACGTATTAGCAGTTATTTCATCTTTATCAGATACAAATATATTACAAGATCTATCTATTATTTCCTCGAATCAAATTATCGATGCAATTACTTCTAAAACGCCACAAGATCAGTTGGATTAACTCTTGCATTTTACAATGACGCATCCTTTCATTTCATTTTGGTAATTATTAAACGATTTTATTTGGTTAAGGAAGGCTCTGGGAGTGAAAAGGTTAATTGATGTTGAGTTTTCCCCTTTGATTGCTTTAGATCAATCAGATTTTGAAGAACATCGTCTAATGTTAACCAAAACACCAGTAAAATGCGAGCTCACATTCTGAATGGGTTAACACTACATACCGCATACGAATGAGTTTACCCAAGCTATTGGTGGCATACACGCTGGGTATTGATTATCTGATATTAAAGGTGATTATCTCGATTGGGTATTAGTGCTGGAAGTATATGTTAGCGAGAGTATCGAAATCGCGTACCCTTTGTTTTAATGTTTGACTTTAGTGGTATTTAGTGAATTAGTGGCGAACTGTTAGACTCTATGTTTTTCTCCTGTCACCTCTTTTTCCATTCTCCAGTCTTTTGCTGATTCTCCCTACCCTTTGTGGCTGGCTACTGATTGACTGACTGACTTTAGTGGTATCCTCATAGAGTGTTTGTAGTTTGTTCTATCCGATATTGCCTGCCTTCCTGCCTCCATGCTGTATGTCACTCTATTCTGCCGTCACATAATTCGATCACTTTTGCCCTATGCACTTCAAAAAGAGGCCAATTTCAGCCGGATACGTGATTTTTAAAGCCAGGTAGTACAACGGGCCATAGTCGGGGAAACTTTAGTGTGGTTGTGTATGTGTCTGTGTGTGTCAGAGAGAGAGGTAGAATATTAAAAATACCGGTATATATAAATTATATATATATATATATATATATATATATATATATATATATATAATTATATATATATATTTATATATACCGTATATATATTATATATACCGGTATATATATATATATATATATAGAGAGAGAGAGCGAATGAAGGAAATGTAAGGAGAGTTCGCGAGTTAAAAATGCATACAGAGAGAGAAAGAGAGAGACAGTGAGAGTGAGAGAGAGAGAGAGAGAGAGACAGACAGAGAGAGAGAGAGCGCGACACAGAGAGAGAGAGAGAGAAGGAAGGAAAGATAAGGAGATAAATGCTAGCTAGATAAAAATGTATACAGAGAGAGAGAGAGAGAGAGAGAGAGAGAGAGAGAGAGAAAGAGAAAGAGAGAGAGAGAAGGAAAGAAAAATAAGGGGAGAGATGTTAGCTAGATAATAATGTATAAATACAAAGAGAGAGGTGAGTCAGGCATGGGGGGTTCAGCTAGCCCGGGCCATATACTGCGGTCATACTCGGATGCCTTTCAAATATCGCATCATATCGCACGACCCAATTGATGCCTCTCATTTTTTTGCCGTCCAGGATAATGAAAAACGAAACCTATTTACGCTTCGTTAAAACCCGGATTAAACGGACATCGTTCGGTCGGTGCTGCGCGGTGGCTGAGGCTATATACGTATTTATTTATTTTGTTTACCCCTTCTGTACCGGCACCGTCTTTTTTATTTTGTTCTGGCTATATATAGACTATTTTGTGCAGTTTAAGAAGGATCTGTGGTAGATGAAAGGGTTACGTGAGGTCGTTCGAAGCCTGTTAATTGCTTGCGGCCCTTTTTGAACCGAGTAAAATCGTATAACAGTACACTTAATAAAGTTAAATGGACGGAACCGGTACTGAATGGGTTGACAATATTTTGTGTTACTGGGCGAACAAAAAATATAAATTTAATTAATGTATTTATTTATTTATATATTTGTTTTTTCTTTTAAATTAAAATGTAAAACTTGCAAACAAAGCCAACCAAAACTGGGACGAAGACAATATACATTCAAAACAACTTATAAAAATCGCTATGTAGAAACAACGCTTACTAAAATAACATTTCTCTAGAGCATCTGCATTTCGGGAGTTCATTTAAGATGCTTAAAGACTCAATGAAAGGACCAGAAATTGCGTCCCTGAGTAGTACAATATATATATAACAGTGATGGGTTTCTTCTTGGGGAGCCTCAAGTAACAGATGAAGAGGATACACAGGGTAGCAGCAAACAGCATGGTGCAGGATAAAAATGATGACCAGGTGGGGGGGCCGTGAGAGAGCATTGCTACGGTTGTAACCTTGCTGTAAGCTATACAGATTTTAGCATTCTTGACTCCTGTAATACCGGTAACCTTAGGATTTTAGAGTCTCTATATATTTTTAAAGAAAGACCCCCCTTAATAACTGCCTTTCGGCAGCCCCTCTACATATCCATTGTGATTAAATATTTCCCAGTATAGCTATGTTGAGGCTACATTTTTAGTTATAATATACTCACTTTTCGCGATTTTATTTTTAAATATTTGCTATATGTTTTATTATTGTTTTCTAGAAAACTGAAGATGACACACGAGTGTCGAAACGTTTGTCTGACTGTTAAATAAAGTACTGGCCCCCCACCTGGTCATCATTTTTATCCTGCACCATGCTGTTTGCTGCTACCCTGTGTATCCTCTTCATCTATATATATATATATAGGGCGAGAGAGAGAGATATTATGTACCAGGAGTATACCGGGCCCGCAGGGGTTGGTTGGGCCGCGACAGAACCAGCCAGGGGACTGTTTAATGACATTCCTGGTGGACCTTAAAGCTGTCCGCAATAACAGGCCCGGGAGTCATCAGTGCCACACTACATCACTGCCAGGCACACCCCTCCTACCACCCAACCCCAACACTACCATCACCACTACATCCACCCAACCCCAATACCACCACCACTACTACATTACCCCTCCTACCACCCAACCCCAACACTACCACCACCACCACTACACTATCCCTCCTACCACCCAACCCCAATACCACCACCACTACTACACTACCCCTCCTACCACCCAACCCCAACACTACCACCACCACCACTAACACTACACTACCCACCCTGCCATCCAACCCCAATACCACCACCAGTAACACTACACTACCCATCCTACCACCCAACCCCAATACCACCACCAGTAACACTACACTACCCCTCCTACCACCCAACACCAATACTACACTACCCCTCCTCCCACGCAACCCCAATACCACCACCACTAACACTACACTACCCATCTTACCACCCAACCCCAATACCACCACCACCAACACTACACTACCCCTCCTACCACCCAACCCCAATACCACCACCACCAACACTACACTACCCCTCCTACCACCCAACACCAACACTACACTACCCCTCCACCCACGCAACCCCAACACCACCACCACTACACTACGCATCCTACCACCCAACCCCAATACCACCATTACCAACACTACACTACCCCTCCTACCACCCAACCCCAATACCACCACCACCAACACTACACTACCCCTCCTACCACCACCACCAACACTACACTACCCCTCCTACCACCCAACCCCAATACCACCACCACCAACACTACACTACCCCTCCTACCACCCAACCCCAATACCACCACCACAACTACATACCCTCTACCACCCAACCCCAATACCACCACCACCAACACTACACTACCCCTCCTACCACCCAACCCCAATACCACCAACACTACACTACCCCTCCTACCACCCAACCCCAACACTACCACCAACACTACACTACCCCTCCTACCACCCAACCCCAATACCACCACCACCAACACTACACTACCCCAATACCACTACCACCACCACTACACTACCCCAACACTACCACCAGCACCACTACACTACCCCTCCAACCACCCAACCCCAATACCACTACCACCACCACTACACTACCCCTCCTACCACCCAACCCCAACACTACCACCACCACCACTACACTACCCCAACACTACACTACCCCTCCTTACCTTGATACCTTACCTTATGATGTGTTCGCCACTCTTCTAGCGGCACCAAGGAGCGCGACGCCCCTCGTTTTGGGTGGTGATTTGGTGCAGTAGACTGTTTGAAGCGACAGTTCGCTCCCTTGCGAGGATGGGCTCGTCTGGCACCTTTTGCAGTTCGACATCCAGGGCTCTCTTGAAGCTGTCTAACGAGACGTCCCTCATGTCTCTTACTCGCCGTGGGAGTTTGTTGAAGAGACGTGGGCCTCTGTGTGATAACCAGCCCTCTCGCAGAGAGCCCATAGCACCCCTGTTATTCATCCGGGGGATTTCGCATTCCCAGCCTCTCCTATCACTGAATTTCATGACTATCGGAGTATGTAGGTTTGGTACTAAACCCTCTGCGATTTTCCACATGTATATTATTAGGTAACGTTCTCTTCTACGTTCCAGTGAGTACAGATTCAGTGCTCTTAAACGCTCCCAATAGTGTAGCTGTTCTATCGAACTTATATGCGAAGTGAAATTTCTTTGTACACTCTCTACGTCATTTATTTCACCTGCTTTGTATGGGGATGTTAATACGCTACAATATTAAAGCCGCGGTAGCACTAGAGATTTGAAGAGCGTTATCATAGGTACTTCACCGCGTGTTTTAAAAGTACGCAGAATCCAACCCGTTAGACGTTTTGCAGCCGCCACTTTGACCTGGTTATGTACTTTGAAACCCATATTTTCAGACATTAATACCCCAAGGTCTTTCACACTGTCTTTCCGTTCTATTATGTGGTTAGATTCTGTTAAGTAATTTGTAATTTCTTTAACACCATTATTATCTCTGTACCGTATTAATTGGAATTTTTCCTCATTGAATTGCATGTTGTTTTCCCTGGTCCACTGGAACACTACATTCATGTCTTCCTGCAGTCGGCCCGTGTCTTCTTGTGTGTTTACTATCTTGCTTAATTTTGTGTCATCAGCAAAGGACGACACCGTACTGTGTCTGGTGTTGGTATCTATGTCACAAATTAGTATGAGGAACAGAAGGGGCGCTAGCACTGTTCCTTGGGGCACTGAGCTTTTGACATCCGAAGGCTCAGATGTGACTTGGTTTACTGCTACTGATTGTTTTCGGTTTACGAGGAAATTGTATATCCACCGTCCGATTTTCCCAGTTATACCTTTTGCTTTCAGTTTGTGGGCTATTATACCATGGTCACATTTATCAAATGCCTTCGCAAAATTGGTGTAAATGACACCCACGTTTTTCTTTTCTTCTAGCGCTTTAAGAATTTTGTCATAGTGTTCCAAAAGTTGTGAGAGACATGATCTTCCCGCTCTGAACCCATGTTGACCGGTGTTGTGTAGTTCATTTGTCTCCTTGAATGTTGAAATTTTTCTTCACAGGACTCGTTCGAAAACTTTAATGATGTGAGAGGTTAGAGCTACCAGGCGGTAGTTTTTTGGTAGTGCTTTACTCCCTCCTTTATGCAGTGGGGCAATTATTGCGTTTTTCAAGCTATCTGGTATGTCACCAGTGTCTAGACTCTTTCTCCACATTATAGCCAGGGGTTTTGAGAGGTTTTCCTTATATTTCTTCATTAGGATCGAATTCCATGAGTCCGGGCCTGGTGCCGAGTGGGATGGCATGTTGGAAATGGCCTCTTCTATGTCTTTTGGACCGAAATCAATATCCAGCATCCGAGGGGTTTCCGTGGGGTAGGTTTCCATGAAAAATATATTTTGGTCTCTGATGACTTTTGTTTCATCAGGCTCACTGTATGCCATTTCATACTGCCTGCTTAAGAGTTCGCTCATTTCCTTTTTGTCCCCTGTGAAAGAGCCGTCCCCTTTGCTCAGTGGGCCGATGTTTGATGTTGTTTTAGCCTTTTGTTTGGCGTATGAAAAGAAGTATTTGGAATTTTCCTTTATACCTGCAATAGCTTTCCTCTCCTCTTCCATATGTTGTAGTTCATATGATATTCTTAGCCTTTGTTCAATTTCCACAATTTCTCTATCTATTTCGGCCTTTTGCCTATCCTGTAGATTTTGATGTGTGCGTCTTTGTGCGAGTAATTTTCTTCTTCTGTACAGCCTCCTCCTTTCCCGATCTTGTTTGCTTCTTCGTTTTGTTTGTCTTGTAGGTATATGGTGGCTACAGATTTGGGTCATGGTTTCTGTTATTAAGACTAGACATTCTGCTGGTGTCAGGTTATTCATTAAATCTTCCCAGTCTATTTCCTCCATTTCTTGATTTACCTCTTCCCACCTAATGTTTTTGTTATTGAAGTTAAATTTACTGAAGGGGCCGGTTTTTGTTCTCGATTCTGAGGTTGTCTGTACACTTTCTAAGGTTGTTTTGATCTCAATTAATTTATGATCTGAGTATGTTGTGTCCGATATGTTAATGCTGTGTACTAGAGAGTCGTTGTTAGTGAAGACCAGGTCTAAGATATTGTTTTCCCGTGTGGGTTCAGCAATATGTTGGGTAAGACTAAAAAAATTGCAAAGTTCAAAAAGCTTTCTCGTATTTGCTTCTCCGATGTTGTTCGCCACTAACTGGTTTTCTAGTTGTCTCCATTTAATGTTTGGTAGGTTAAAGTCTCCTAGCAATATAATATTTGGTGTTGGGTTCCCCAGGGTTTCCACTTCTGATTTTATTTTGTTGAGTTGGGTTTTGAATTCTTCTCGGGATGAGTCTGGAGGCCTGTATGTAACAATAACTGCTAAATTTAGGGATTCTATTTTAACTCCCAAGTATTTCCACCACTTCATTACTGTTATTTAGGAATTCAGTACATATCAGTGAGTCATGGATGTACAAGGCTACACCTCCATGTGATCTATGCGTTCTGTCCGCCCTATGTAGGTTGTAACCAGGAATCCATACCTCACTATCTTCCTGATCTTTAATGTGAGTTTCTGTGAGAGCTGTAAATATAGCGTTTCCTTCTTCTAGCAAGCCCCTAATAAATGGTACTTTGTTCGTGGTTCTATTTTTTAGGCCTTGGATATTTGCAAACAAGATTGGGGAGAGATTGTTGTCCAACCACCCAACCCCAACACTACCACTACACTACCCCTCCTACCATCCAACCCCAACAATACCACCACCACTACACTACCCCTCCTACCATCCAACCCCAACACTACCACCACCACTACACTACCCCTCCTACCACCCAACCCCAACACTACCACCACCACCACTACACTACCCCAACACTACCACCACCACCACCACCACTACACTACCCCTCCAACCACCCAACCCCAACACTACCACTACCACTATAATACCCCTCCTACCATCCAACCCCAACACTACCACCACCACCATACTACCCCTCCTACCATTACCATCCAACCCCAACACTACCACCACCACTACACTACCCCTCCTACCATCCAACCCCAACACTACCACCACCACTGCACTACCCCTACCATCCAACCCAACACTACCCACCACAACACTACCCCTCCTACCATCCAACCCCAACACTACCACCACACACACTACCCCTCCCTACCACCCAACCTCAACAACTACCACACCACTACACTACCCCTACCATCCAAACCCCAAGACTACCACCACTACCAACACTACCACTCCTACCATCCAACCCCAACACTACCACCACCACTACACTACCCCTCCAACCCCAACACTACCACCACCACTACACTACCCCTCCTACCATCCAACCCCAACACTACCACCACCACTACACTACCCCTCCTACCACCCAACCCCAACACTACCACCACTACTACACTACCCCTCCTACCATCCAACCCCAATACTACCACCACCACTACACTACCCCTCCTACCTCCCAACACCAACACTACCACCACCACTACACTACCCCTGCTACCACCCAACCCCAACACTACCACCACCACTACACTACCCCTCCTACCACCCAACCCCAACACTACCACCACCACTACACTACCCCTCCTACCACCCGACCCCAACACTACCACCACCACTACACTACCCCTCCTACCACCCAACCCCAACACTACCACCACCACTACACTACCCCTCCTACCACCCAAACCCAACACTACCACCACCACTACACTACCCCTCCTACCACCACTACACTACCCCTCCTACCACCCAACCCCAACACTACCACCACCACTACACTACCCCTCCAACCACCCAACCCCAACACTATCACCACCACTACACTACCCCTACTACCACCCAACCCCAACACTACCACCACCACTACACTACCCCTCCAACCACCCAACCCCAACACTACCACCACCACTACACTACCCCTCCAACCACCCAACCCCAACACTATCACCACCACTACACTACCCCTCCCACCACCCAACCCCAACACTACCACCAGCACCACTACACTACCCCTCCAACCACCCAACCCCAACACTATCACCACCACTACACTATCCCTCCAACCCCAACACTACCACCACCACCACTACACTACCCCTCCTACCACCCAACCCCAACACTACACCAGCCCTTCAACCACTCAACCCCAACACTACCACCACCACCACTACACTACCCCTCCTACCACCCAACCCCAACACTACACCACCCCTCCAACCACTCAACCCCAACACTACCACCACCACTACACTACACTTCCTCCCATCCAACCCCAACACTACCACCACCACCACTACACTACCCTTCCTCCCACCCAACCCCAACACTACCACTACACTACCCTTCCTCCCACCCAACCCCAACACTACCACCACCACTACACTACCCCTCCAACCCCAACACTACCACCACCACTACACTACCTTTCCTCCCACCCATCTCCAACACTACCACCACCACCACTACACTACCCCTCCAACCACCCAACCCCAACACTACCACCACCACTACACTACCTCTCCTCCCACCCAACCCCAACACTACCACCACCACCACTACACTACCCCTCCAACCACCCAACCCCAACACTACCACCACCACAACTACACTACCCCTCCAACCACCCAACCCCAACACTACCACCACCACCACTACACTTCCCCTCACATCCAACCCCAAACACTACCACCACACTACTACCCCTCCAACCCCAACACTACCACAACTACACTACCCACTACCATCCAACCCCAACACTACCACCACCACTACACTACCCCTCCTGCCATCCAACCCCAACACTACCACCACCACTACACTACCCCTCCAACCACCCAACCCTACCACCACCACCACCACTACACTACCCCTCCTACCATCCAACCCCAACACTACCACCACCACTACAC
Source organism: Paralithodes platypus (assembly GCA_032716605.1). Taxonomy (NCBI): domain Eukaryota; kingdom Metazoa; phylum Arthropoda; class Malacostraca; order Decapoda; family Lithodidae; genus Paralithodes; species Paralithodes platypus. Next base: position 19,570,645 of record CM064497.1, on the reverse strand, counting down.
TACCCCTCCTACCATCCAACCCCAACACTACCACCACTACTACACTACCCCTCCTACCACCCAACCCCAACACTACTACCACCACTACACTACCCCTCCAACCACCCAACCCTACCACCACCACCACTACACTACCCCTCCACACAACCCCAACCCCAACACTACACAACACTACACTACCCCACCCAACCCCAACACTACCACCACCACCACTACACTACCCCTCCAACCACCCAACCCCAACACTACCACCACCACCACTACCCCTCCAACCCCAACACTACCACCACCACCACACTACACTTCCTCCCACCCAACCCTAACACTACCACCACTACCACTACACTACCACTACACTACCCCTCCAGCCCCAACACTACCACCACCACCACTACACTACCCCTCCAACCACCCAACCCCAACACTACCACTACCACTACACTACCCCTCCCACCCAACCCCAACACTACCACCACCACCACTACACTACCCCTCCAACCACCCAACCCCAACACTACCACCACCACTACACTACCCCTCCTACCACCCAACCCCAACACTACCACTACACTACCCCTCCTACCACCCAACTCCAATACTACCACCACCACCACTACACTACCCCTCCAACCACCCAACCCCAACACTACCACCACCACTACACTACCCTTCCTCCCACCCAACCCCAACACTACCACCACCCACTACACTACCCCTCCTCCCACCCAACCCCAACACTATCATCACCACTACACTACCCCTCCTCCCACCTAACCCCAACACTACCACCACCACTACACTACTAACACAACGCACAACATACACTCTAGGACACAAATCGTGGCCTTAAGGGGAGATAGTTAGTTGTTCTGTATCCCCTTCTCCCTCACGTTTAGCCCCATTAGTTTTCAAATTATAAGACATTCGGCTCATTAAATTGGCGAATTTAAGACCATTTCTTTGTCAATATGAACATCTTTCGTGCCATTTCGGTGTCGATTTTTTTTCCAGCCGAGCGATAGCGATCTGTATTATAGCCTTTGGCCGGGACATTTTTCTACCGAAAAATTTACAAATTTATCCAGAAGGGTTATCGTTGAGATATTTGTTTTTGTTTAAGCTTGATGGAGGTCTATGGAGGAAACTCTAGTTATGATTAGTGACTGTACTCCAATATGTGGGCAAGAGTGAAAATCGGTACTACCCAAGAAGTCTAATATTCATCATTCTATATTACAAGTCATTGTTCATGTTGTCAAGATGATGATAAGAAGCGATAGCTTTTCTCAATGAGAAATAATACAACTTAGTAACCGTTTTTTTGGAGTTTAGGTCATTAATATTTAACACCTGCAAATCATGAAAACTTGACAGTGAGCAATTGCTAGTGAATCCCAATAATGTTGTATTAGTTGTATAAGCGGTTTATCAAATTAGTTCGTCAGTGTATCGTATTATTGAGGCTCCCAAGCTTGTACACGAAATGGTCCACGACTTTACTGACTCTTCTAATTTGAGGATCTGGCACATAGAGGGTCGTTTTCTTAGACGAATTCAATAGAGCCCTCAATGTCGAACTTCAAAAAGTTGTCAGAAAAACCCATCTCCGCAGGAAAGCGTGATGTCCTCTCGAACAATCTACTACACCAAACCACATCCAATGACAGAGTGTCGCCCTCTTTGATGCCACTATACCCTGTTCCAAATTAGTAGGCCAAAGCTCTTGAACATTAACCTTTAAAACTCACAAACTACTAGAGTATTCAAGCTAATATGTCTACCATTTGGGAAGGGTAAACCATAGGTGTGGAAATCTACAGCCCATTTGCTTTAGACATTTTTGAGTTACAGAGATTATGCTTACGATTTCTGGCCTTTCTATTTGTAACAGGATATTGCAACGTGGCGAACCCAACCCAACATAGGCATGGTAACGAAATGAATGTATCCAGACCAGCAGTACTGGTCCCCACACAACTCCTCTAGGTGTAGTATATGATGTGGCTAACATTTATTAGGGGGTGGTGCAGAATAGTGGCAGTGGTGCAGACGTGGACGGGAGTTTCTGTACAGTGTTAGGAGGTGCAAAATTACTCTCTCTCTCTTTTTTTTCTCTCTCTCTCTCTCTCTTTTCTCTCTCTCTCTCTCTCTCTCTCTCTCTCTCTCTCTCTCTCTCTCTCTCTCTCTCTCTCTCTCTCTCTCTCTCTTTGTAAACTGATGATTAAATTACAGTAGCCCTTGTTTATTGTCTCGTGTTTATCATAAAGAGCCGTTTATGTATTCCACGACTGTACTCTCGGCTCGAGGTATTCTTTTACCCCATAGTATGTCAAATGTGCATGTAAACACTTATAAATGGTAGAACGTCCCCTATTGTGTTGGTTTGTGTGTGTATTATACTGTACATATAACAATTTGCTAAAGACTAATCTTAACGTCAAGCACTGTAGCCACATGCACAATTCAAGCTTTTTGGTGTAGCCGATGGGAGAGATACGGAAATCGCATGACTTGGTACCCTTCAACGGGATATACCAAAAAGTGAGTCGTGAACAGGAATATCTGGTCAATATTCGTAGATACGATTAAGATACGCTTGAGTCACGAACGTTAAATTAACTCTTTGAAGATTATGACTCATTTTGACAGTTTATTCTGGCTATCATTAGACGATTTTATACAAACTAAGAAGGGTCTGTGGGAATTATACGGGTAAAGGCTATCTCAATTAACTCTCTGACTTCCACGTACTCTTCCTAAGATAATTAACATAGGCATTGATAACCAGCAAATAAAAAATAAGTGCCTATACTGTACACTGTTACTAGAAAGTAGGCCATAAATCGTAAGTCCTAACCTCTGTACCTCGAAAAGGGCTAGAACAAATAGACTGTAACAATTCATACCTATTCCCTGGCTGACTCTTCTCAAATGGTAACAATATTCCAGTCGTTTGTGAGTTATAGAGGTCAATGTTCAAGAGTTTTGGTCTACTTACTTGGAACAGGGTATAGCGTCAAATGTGATGAATATCAACTGTAACAGTACCAAAGCATTATCAAAATAATAGGGCTAACTTCATGAACTAATTATGGACAGTGTTCATTGCAAGACGTAACTCCTGTTCCAGTGCTCGTGTTCAATATTAAGCCATTAGTGTTCTATGCAATACATATCACCATGGAAAGGTTACTATACAACCAACTGACCAATAGACAAGCCGATCGATCTCAACCGTGACCAACTTAACCAGGACCAACTCAACCAGTACCAACTTAACCAGTACCAATTCAACCAGGACCAACTCAACCATGGTCAACTCAACCAAGACCAACTCACGGACCAACTCACCCGTATGGCAAACTCACCATGGCCAACTCAACCAAGACCAACTCAACCAGGACCAACTCAACCAGGACCAACTCAACCAGGACCAATTCAACCATGGCCAACTCAACCAAGACCAACTCAACCAGTACCAACTCATCCAGTACCAACTCAACCAGGACCAACTCGACCAAGACCAACTCAACCAGGACCAACTCAACCATGGCCAACTCAACCAAGACCAACTCAACCATGGCCAACTCAACCAGGACCAACTCAACCAAGACCAACTCAACCAGGACCAACTCAACCATGGCCAACTCACCCAAGACCAACTCAACCAGGACCAACTCAACCAGGACCAACTCAACCATGGCCAACTCAACCATGGCCAACTCAACCAGGACCAACTCAACCATGGCCAACTCAACCATGGCCAACTCAACCAGGACCAACTCAACCAGGACCAACTCAACCATGGCCAACTCAACCACGACCAACTCAACCAGGACCAACTCAACCAGGACCAACTCAACCAGGACCAACTCAATCACGACCAACTCAACCAGGGCCAATTCAACCGGGACCAACTCAACCAGGACCAACTCAACCAGGACCAACTCAACCACGACCAACTCAACCAGAACCAACTCAACCAGAACCAACTCAACCACGACCAACTCAAACAGGACTAACTCAACCAGAACCAACTCAACCAGTACCAACTCAACCAGGACTAACTCAACCACGACCAACTCAACCAGTACCAACTCAACCAGGACCAACTCAACCACGACCAACTCCACCAGAACCAATTCAACCATGACCAACTCAACCACGACCAACTCAAACAGGACTAACTCAACCAGAACCAACTCAACCAGTACCAACTCAACCAGTACCAACTCAACCAGGACTAACTCAACCAGTACCACAGTCCAATACATAGCCCCCAGTACCACAGTCCAATACATAGCCCCAGTACTACAGTCCAATATATAGCCCCAGTACCACAGTCCAATACATAGCCCCAATACCACAGTCCATTACATAACCTCAGTACCACAGCCCAATACATAACCCCAGTCCAATATATAGCCCCAGTACCACAGTCTAATATATAGCCCCAGTACCACAGTCTAATACATAGCCCCAGTACCATACTCTAATATATAGCCCTAGTACCACAGTATAATACATAGCCCCAGTACCATACTCTAATACATAGCCCCAGTACCACAGTCCAACACATAGCCTCAGTACCACAGTCTAATATACAGTATAGCCCCAGTACTGCAGTCCAATATATTCCTCCAGTACCACAGTCCAATACATAGCCCCAGTACCACAGTCCAACACATAGCCTCAGTACCACACGGCTAATCACTCCATCAGTATAGCTCTCCCCGTACCAAGTCACAGTCCAACACAAAAAATAGAGCCATCGTACCCACAGTCTAATATACAGTATAGCCCCAGTACTGCAGTCCAATATATTCCTCCAGTACCACAGTCCAACACATAGCCCCAGTACCACAACACAATGCATATGCTCAGTACTAGTCGCCAATACATAGCCTCAGTCCAATACATAGATCCAGTACCAGTATCCAGTATAGATTGTGTGTATTTCAACATTTTTGTTTTCGGTTAGGCCTATTTAAGTAAGTGAAGCGACCTGAAGGGAGTGAAGTGTTTTTTAAAGTGAGATTTTAAGGGTTTTGAATCAGTGAAGTGAAGTTGATTCTGAAGCATTATGAAAGTGAGTCGTATCACCCATGCCTACGTGCCTGTACGATAGACTGCGCCGGCGGTAGGTTCTGTCTCTTATTTTTTGTTGTGTGGGGTTCCATGTTTGCTCCTGACGATCCACAAGTCTGCGGGGCGACTCTGCCCCTAGCAACGACTGCGGATCGTTAGACAGCAAAATTGGATGAAGCCGACAACAAAGATCTAAACGTCCCCCTCACCAGGAAGTGCCACGCGCAGTGGAAATCACTCCAAGCGTTTGTCTAAGCACTGTCGACGTTGAGAGGAATATCATTTCCCCAATTGTTTCAAACTCCATGCCATCCAACACACGCGCCACGGATGCTAGATCCATCCAACGTCATCTGCACCAACAATCCAACACCCTGCAGTAGACTAACTGCCAGCAGATGCTTTTGCTGACGAACTCTGAGCCGCCGTTAAAAACCAGGACAGCGCCCTGTTCACCTTAGGCTCTCCCCCACTCCTCGTGCAAGTAAGCCTGCTAGCACGGATCACAGTAAGTACAACCCTGCCTACGACGCCCCCGTTCTAACCATCCTCTTCCCGACTGTATGCTAGAGTGCCCGCCACCGCAGGGTTTCCGGATTTACACCAGTGAGGACACGGATGCCCTACGGACCAACAGCAAGAAAATGGTCTCATATACCAGTCACCACATGTCAAACAGATTTGACGATATTGGTAGGAGATGGAAGGACGAACCAGAAGAGCCCAGGCTCGTTGGGCGATTCCATCCTACAGAGGACAGGTAGAAGAGAGTTCTGCGGACCAGAGTCCCAAATCAAACGGAAAAAGATTTGCCATCCCAGGAGCCTGGACCCCGGGACGACATTGTGGAAGCCTTCCGAAGAGATGACCATATTCAAAGGATGCAAATGAAAATACCCTTGTGTCATCCATGCTGGTTCAAATGACGTCATGCACCCCGCAACCAGAGATCCGAAAAGAGTTGATGGAGAAATATCGCAAGATGTATCCCAGCACTACAACAAACAAGTCAAGGAATATCATCATCTCAGGACATTCTCCCAAAGATCGACGCACATGACAAAATTCTACGACAAGGCCCTTCAGCACAAATAGCCGACCTAAAATATTTGTGTATGAGGGAAGAAGTTGAATTCATCAACCTCTGGGACAACTTCTACCAAACCAGCCTACTCTGTTCCGCAAGGGGATGGCACTCATCTAAACCCCTGTGGGTTTTCAGCAACGCATGGGTTCCTCTCGACACGAAGCAGTCCGCAGCCATGGATCAAAAAACGCCATCCAAGACAGACCAGCCTTAGCAGCTGACATAAATCTGTTCCAACGCCAAAGAAGAACAAAACAGAGGCAAACGAGGACCACCAGCGATAAGGACCGAAAGACAAGCGAGGACGGAGGACCGCCATGAACATAAACTGTAGATCCGACAAGAAACCCAAGAAATATTATTAGAGAGAGCGTTCCTGTTGAGTTCTAAAATAACAAATTTAAAGGTTTTCTATGCAAACGCTCGTAGCATACGCAATATAATTTTTCAGATTTAGAGGATGCTGTGTTTACAGAAAATTATGAT
>CM064497.1:19492262-19563884 GCA_032716605.1 Paralithodes platypus | reverse complement strand
GGACAAGGCAAAGGAAATAATACAGAAAATAGCAGTGACAGGAATGGGGTTGATCACACAAGAAGAAAGATCATTGCCAAACATAAAGGATCAATTAGAAACGGAAGAACACGGGAATCGGCACAAGTTGTATTGATCCACTCGTAGCGTAGCCTATCTCCAAGCATATGACTATACCCTGTTTCATTTCATTTGACGGTAAATTGCAAAGTTCCCATCAAGATTTCTCAGTTATTTTGAAGATTTTGTAGTGAAATGTAGTGCAAATTATACAAACCTGGTCATAATATGATGCAGAGATATAGTGGTTTTATAATTTCCCATTAAGTATCGATAAATTAGCTGCCAAGGAATTCGATTTACCGTCAGATGAAATGGAACCGAGTATATTCTAGAAGAACACTTATCATGAGTTCATAATAATTATACACTGCACTACCAAATTCTAGAGCTAAATTAAGTTGTGGGAAAAGATAAGAAAATAATGAAGTAAGAAGAGAAGGAAGCCGAGAAACTGGAGACAAAAAGTTAGACTAAACTACTAAAAAGACTACAAAAACTAAGGAATGGATTAGGCTACTTCGGAGATTAGAGGAGGGGAGGGATAGGACGAGAGAGAGAGAGAGTGTGTGTGTCTGAGTGTGTGTGAGTGAGAGAGAGAGTGTGTGTGTGTGTGTGTGAGTGAGAGAGAGAGTGTGTGTGTGTGTGTGTGTGAGTGAGAGAGCGAGAGATATAGATAGATAGATAGATAGATAGATCGAGATAGAGAGAGAGAGAGAGAGAGAGAGATACAGAGACAGAGAGAGAGAGAGAGAGATACAGAGACAGAGAGAGAGAGAAAGATACAGAGACAGAGAGAGAGAGAAAGATACAGAGACAGAGAGAGAGAGAGAGAGAGATGAAGAGGTAGGTGGGAGGAAGATTATAGTAGAAAGGGGTAGGCTACGGATCATTAAGGTAAGGTAAGGTGAAAGTTAGGCTGGGCAACATTGTCATATATCACCCGGCCAGTGATCGGAGAGAAAGGCTGAATATGAGGGGCTTAGGGGAAGTATTTGGGTTTTTATGAACCCCCTTCTTCTTCATGTTTAACCCCATTAGTTTTCAAATTTTAAGACTTTCGCCCATTTCTTTGTCAATATTTAGACCTTTGATGCCATTTAGGTGTCGATTTTCTTCTTGGCGAGCGATAGCGAGCCTGTAATTAGGAGGAACTGGCCTTCGGCCAGAACAAAGTTCTACCGACAAATTTACACATTTATCACGAAGGGGGTCCTTGGGATTTTCTGTCTACGCATAATAGAAGATTAAGGAACAAACTAAAAAATATATACAGTATACCAGTACTAATAAATAAAATATATACAGTATATACCAGTACTAATAAATAAAATATATACACGTCATACCAGTAATAATAAATAAAATATATACAAGTATATACCAGTACTAATAAAAAAATATATACAGTATATACCAGTACTTAATAAATAAAAATATATTACTAGTATATACCAGTACTAATAAACAAAATATATACAGGATAATACCAGTACTAATAAAATAAAAAATATATACAGTAGATAACAGTACTAATAAATAACAAATATATACAGTATATACCAAGTACTAATAAATAAAATATATACAGTAGTATTTACCAGTAATAATAAATAAAAATATATACAGTATATACCAGTACTAATAAACAAAAAAAATTTATACAGCTACAGAAGCTTGGAAGCTGGCCAATGTAGTACCGATCCCAAAAAAGGTGATAAATCAATAGCATCCAATTACCGTCACATTAGTCTCACTTCAATCATAGGAAAACTTCTAGCGTCTATTATTGCTAGGAAAATGAGAAACCACTTAGCACACATTGAACTTAATCAATTCTTCCAGCATGGATTCACGCAGGGGACGGTCGTGCCCTTTACTAATTTGCTTAGTTTTTTCTCGAAGGTATATGAAGCAGTAGATAATGACAAGTCATATGATATTATATATTTAGATTTCAGTAAAGCGTTCGACAGAGTCCCTCATGAGAGATTGAGTGAGAAAAGGTTGAGGCACATGGAATAGGTGGGGCGTTGTTAGGCATGGATTTAGAATGGCTAAATTGGTAGGAAGCAGAGCGTCAGCATAAATGGTTTTAACCCAAGTCAGAATGGGGAGCAGTCAAAAGTCGTGTCCCCCAGGGATCCGGTATTAGGGGCCCTGTTGTTTCTTATTCTACATTAAATGACCTAGATTTAGGTATAACTTCGTAGGATAAGTAAAATTCGCAGACGCTACTAAAATAGGGAGATCAATTGATTCAGATAGCGGATATAGAGTGCCGCCAAAGGGATCTAGATACCGACATGATAATGGTCAGTAAATTGGCAGATGAAGTTTAACATTGACAAATGCAATGTAGTTAAGATAGGGAAGAGACAAAACAAAATGTTAAATATAAACTAGATACATTTAGAATTAGAAAATTCAGAATGCGAGAAAGATCTAGGTGGGTTTGTTGTAGCAATGAGTTGAAGCCTAGGAAACAGTGTATAAGCGTTCGTAATAAGGCAAACAGGATTGCTTCGGGTTCATCTCTAGGAGTGTGGAGTAACAGAACTGCTGATGTTATCTTAAAACTTTAACTTTGTCATTAGTGAGACCCATTATGGCTTATTGCTGTCCAATTTTGGTGTCCTTATTACAGAATGGACATAGAGCATTGGATGGAGAGTACAGCGTAGAATGACAACCTGATCCATAATCTTAGAAAGCTTTCGTAGGAAGAAAAGGTTGAAGAAATTAGGTTTACATTCGTTAGAGAGACGCAGAGTTCTGAGGGGATATGATAGAGGTGTTAAAGTGGGTTAGTGGGATTAACGAAAGGGGACATGGCAAATGTACTAAAGCTCAGTGATAGCGAAAGAACTCGTACCAATGCTTTCAAATTACCTAAATTTCGTTTCAGAAAAGATTTAGGCAAGTATTGGTTTGGTAACAGAGTTGTAGACGGGTGGAAGGGCCTACCAAGGGCTATAGGGGGACTCTAAACCTGTAGGGAGCTTTCAGATCAAATGGAATAAGCATATGGGACGAGAAGGGCTTGGGTGTGAAGGGGGATCAGACGGGTTGGGCCGGTCAGGCGCTCTGCAGCACCTCCATAGTCCTGCGTTGGTCGTGGCCGCCTTTGGATGAGAGATGAGACTCAATGTTATTAGAGTGTGGGGCCCCTATAATTGGGCTTTGGTGAAATTGGGGTTGTGTGGGACAGGGATCGTGCCTTGCGTGGTCCAATCGGCTTTCTGCAGAATCCCATTTTCTTCTTCTTCTTCTTAGTTACCAGTACTAAAAATAAAATATATAACAGTATTAAACCAGTACTAATAAACCAAAATAAACAGTATATACCAGTACTAAGAACATAAAAATAGATACAGTATTATACAGTACTAATACAATACAATTATATACAGTGAGACACAGTACTATAAATACCAATATCTACCGTATATACCATGTACTAAAAACAAATTATATACCGTATATACCAGGAATAATAAATAATATATACGCAGTAGATACCAGTACTCAATAATAAAATATATCAGTATATACCAGTACTAATAAATATAAATAGATACAGTAATACCGTACTAATAACTAAAAATTATAAAGTGATATACCAGTATAATCATAATATATGAAATAATACAATATCGTCCCCTAATGGGAAGAGAGAGGACACTGGACATTATGAGCAAGGGACGGGTTTGCCTGATTATTTACTGTATCACACAACAACCACACTCAATATCTCTCTCTTACAATCATACACGAGACAAAAAACCACAAGCACCATACACGGACAGAGATAAAAATAAGCCAATCTAATACCCACTTGGAAAAAATATACATTCGCTTTTCAAAACAAAATCCAGCTAAACGGAAATCCCACAAAAAGATGATTTAAACGTAAGACAAATATGAGGGCAAACACACAACACAAAAAGGCCTTATACTATAGCGAGATCGAGGAGGATGAGGGATGAGCGAGAGCGCAAGAGCGAGAGCGAGAGCGTGGAGGCGAGAGCCGAGAGAGAGAGAGCGACATAGACTTTACATAGAGCTACATAGATAAGACCACACAGACCTCAAGGTCCTTTACTAGGCCAGTCTGGCCTTACAAATATTATATGCATATATGAAGAGATACAATACACACATACACATACATAATTAAATATTACACATATATAAACTTATAAATATACCATACATATACACATACTACATATACAACATATATACACATATACATTGACATTACAATACATACACAACATACCATATATACACCGGTACACAATCATACACACATACACACACTTATACACATAATACATACACACATTACATACATATAATCAGTTATATATCATACTGCTACAAGTGCACACACATACATATACATAAATTTGTTTTTGTTTTGTATTACACCCCAGCCCGCTGCCGATAGAGGTCAAGCCTTCCCTTGAAAGCGTTTATTGTGTCGCTCTTCACCACTCTCGCCTGGTAGTTGTTATTCCACTCTGTCGCCACACTGTAGGTGAAGAAACTCTTTGTGACATCTAGGTTTGCCTTTTGGTGTTTAATTTCCCATTCCATTTCCGCGCGGTTGGATAGTATTGTTTTATGTGACATAGGGCATGTACAGGAGAGAGAGAGATCTGAGAGGTTTGTAGAGAGGAGAGAGAAGAGAGCGAGAGAGAGGAGAGAGAGAGAGGAGAGAGAGACGAGAGAGAGATGAGACGAGAGATGTGTGTGAGTGACGAGTGAAGGGTGGTGAGAGCTAGTGTGAGTGTTTGGAGAGTGAGTGAGTGCGTGAGGTCGTGCGCGTTTCGAGTGTTGTGAGCGTGGAGTGAGTGAGTGTGTTTGTGTGGTGTGTGTGTATAGACCCAAATATGATAGACACACCACCATTACAACGGTCTTCTATTATGGGTATTAAAGGTAGGATGAATGGGGGTGGGACAGATGGATTATAATAGCACAGAGGATTTGGTTCTGTATTGAACTCACCCCCCCCCCCCCTCTTCTCTCTCTCTCTCTCTCTCTCTCTCTCCTCTCTATTCTCTTCTCTATCTCCTCTCTCTCTCCATCTCTCTCTCGCTCTCTCTTATCTATCTCTCTCTCTCTCTCTCGCCTCTCTCTCTCTCTCTATCTCTCTCTCTTCTCTCTATCTCTCTCTCTCTCCTCTCTCTCTCTCTCTCTCTCTCTCTCTCTCTTCTCTCTCTCGATCATTGTAGCGATCACTTATGTAGTGTTATGTTACTAAACCACAAATTCTCCCTTAATAACATTCTCATAACCCTGCCCGGAGGACATTTCGTCTTAGGCGAGTAACTTCCTTTCCAATGTTCCCTTACCCAATCACGGAACCACTGTTGGGCCAACTTTGGCGCAGTGATTTGATGGCAAGGAACCTCGAGATGGTTGCTAAAGCTGTTGTTGCTGCTTTTTTGGTGTCATTATTTGTATTCTCTCTAATCTTTTAATATATTCATCACTTACCACTATTATACTAAGTTACATTCCCACTACCTCTACCTCCAAAACCATATCAGTTTAGTTTTCATATACTAGTTCAAGCATCAACACCCCCCAACCCCCCCCCCTTCCCACAAGCTTCATTTTGGCCATCTCTTCTCAAGTTTGTTCAGTAATTCTGCAAATTCCTAATTATTCGCTCGTATTGGGTACTCTTCGCTCTCGCCACATATAGGTTTATTAATTTGATCATAATTGGCAATCGCGAATATTATCATGGATGTCATTAGGGTGTTTGTATATACAAAGTTCACGCACGAACATGGTTAACTTTTATTAAACATAAACAATACATTCCTCCAGTTCATCCAAGGGAAAATAAAACAGGACAAAAATAATATAAATTAATCGCCAACATAACAAAGCCAATTGGGTACCCAAATAGAATACCAGCACAAATTTGAAATCGGCTTGCATATATATGAACATTAGCATGATTTATTTACTGCCACTCCAATATCGTCATGGTAGGTAAGCTTTTTTGAGGGTCAGTTTTTTGTTTTTCTAGTATCGCTCATCCGCATGTTAGCCCAGTAGTTTGTATATTTCAGATGTTCGCCCCATTAGTTTGGCGATTTCAAGACCTTTGCCCATTATTTTTGCAGATTAAGACCTTCCGTGACATTAAGGTCGATTTCCTGGCGGACCGATAGCGAGCTGTAATTTAAGAGGGAATAGGCACTTCGGCCGGGACATCCTTCTACCGAAATATGTACCTATAATTGTCTCAAAGGGAGCCGACGGAATTATGATTACATGGCGAAGTATTTGACAACCTGCATATGCCACAAACATTTAACCCGTTCCTGTACCCCACCCCCCCGATGACGCCTAGGCCCTATTAGTTTCATTTTTGCTATATTTTAAAGATTTTTTTTCCCGTTTTAGAAGGATATGTGGTAAGTAAAGGGGGGTTGAGTGACAAAGTTCAAAGCATGTTAATTGCTGGAGGTACTTTTTAAACAGAAGAAAATCGTGTAATAGTAGACAGAGTAAAGTTAAAAAGACGTCACCGGTACAGCAGGGATTAAAAACTAATGGGATTCCCTAGGTAGCTTTCTGGACCTTTTCACCTCGTGTTTAGCCCATAGTTTTGACGTTAAGGACGTCGGCCCATTGAGTTGGTGATTTTACACCCTAAAGCTCATTTCGTTGTCAATTGTAATACCTAATCGTGTCATTTCGGTGTCGATTTTTTTCAGGGCGAGCGTAGCAAGCCTGTAACACTAAAGAGGAGCCGGACCTTCGACCGGGACATTGTTTACCGAAAAATGTACAATTTTATCTTGAGGGGTGGTCTAGGGGCTATTTTTTCTTAGTTTGAGGAAGGTTCTAGGAGGAGGAAACTAAAAATTATATGGTAATGAATATAAGACCAAAAAAAGAAGCCCAATTTCCTCCCTTAACATTCCGTACCGGCGACGTATTTTGTATTTATTTATAGCTAATATTTAGACGGACCCTTGCAGATTAGGGATGTGTGTTAGCTATTAGGAGTACAATTGAGGTCGCGGTAGTTCTTATGCTAAAAGTCCGTCTAAGCTGAAATAAATCGTCTAAAAATGGCCTCCTGAATAATAAAAAAGATTTCGCCGGTACAAAGGGGTTAATAGGTGTTCCAGTATTCCTGACCACGACTGTCCCAACAAGCTCAACATATAAATAATAAACTGATGGTAATAATAATGTAGGAAAAGGCCTTGGTAAATAATAAGAGATTTGTAAATAGTTTTACAGACCAATTTAAATACAATCCGCTATCACAAAAGGGGTAATAAGTGTTAAAGGTCATAGACATTGGGCAACAGGATTATTCTCAAGTAAGTACCGTTTCCTTTGATTAATATGTGCAACTTGACACATATTTCTCTTCTCACGTTATATTTACTGGCAATAATGTTTTTTTAAAAATACTCATATTCTTTATTAGTATTATTATAGTAGTAGTAGTAGTAGTATTTATTGTTTTTATATCGGTGAAAAACTATGTAGATACAAGGATACAAAGATAGAAAAATAGTTTAAAACATTCATCGATTATATAACAGAATTACGTGCGATGGAAAAATACATGATTATTGGTCAAACTTCCGCAAGCCAAGGTTGGGGTGGGTCCGCATCATTGGGTACACGCAGTCGCCCGTACTTAAGGGGGCCCACAGAGTTTATTTTTTCTCCCACTCTCCCTGGGTTGTATCCATTCGGCCCCATTCAGCCTACTGTTATAAGACGTTTATCCCCCATCCAGGGGGGGGCGGGGGGGGGGGGGGGGGGGGGGGGGGGGGGGGGGGTTGTCGATTTTTTCCGCGAGCCAGCAGATTTTGTAACAGGTTTTTGACAGCAGGCTAAATTTGTAAAAAAATGTATAGAACAATGTCTCCGGCGAAGCCGGATTTCTCCATACAATCCTGCTCGCTATCGCTTGCCAAGAAGAAATCGACACCTGATGGGGATAAACGTCTTAAAACAGTAGGTTGAATGGGGCTAAATGGATACAAGCCAGAGACAGAGAGAAAAGGAGAGAAAAAAAGCAGGCAACCCTCTTAATATGTGCAATATTCACACTCTACACATATATATTGGGTTTAGGATAAACGTAAAAAAAAAAAAAAAAAAAAAAAAAACATTAACTCTCTAACGTCCTTCTATCTATCTATCTATTGCCTGACGCCGTGATCCCCGAAGGGGTGGCCACGAACGAACCGCCCCCATGAACCCTCTGTCCCAAGTCAGTCGACGCCCTCCCCACACCCAGCACAACTTCGTTCATGTACTTCCTCACACATCCTTACACCTCATGATTCGGTTCTACCTCTCCCCTCTGTCCCTCCACCTCGCTCTATACACCCTCTTAGTCATTCTCTCGCTTTCCATCCGTTCCATATGGGGCCGAACCATCTCAAGTTGTTCCTTTTCACACTTTCCAGAACATCTACCTCCACACCACACCTATTCTGTACTTTCCTCAGTAGTCTGTCTATTCCCTCCATGTAACTCCGCACGCACATCTTAAGTAAGTCATTTCCACTGCTTCTCACTCTTGGTCTGATTCTCTCAACAAAACGTCCATGCTTCGCTTCCGTAAGTCAGTGTCGGGATTACCACACTGTCATGCAAGGACTTCTTCACTTAATATGGACCACCCTATTGTTTGTTACTGCTTGTAGCGTTCGCACAACCCTCTCCCTTGTTGTACAATCTCCCGCACCTTCTTCATCCATAGTACCCATCTTTACTCAACACACTGACAAGATACTTAAAAGAGTTGACGATCTCCATAGCCTGACCGTTCAGCTTCACCTCACACTCTGTGACTTCACCCCTTTCGAAGACCATAACCTTGCTCTACCCCGTATTTACTTTCAAATTCCGTTTTTCGCACAACGGTTCCAAACGCAGTTTACCAGACCCTGCAACTCCCATTCATTATCACTCATCAGAACTGTATCATCCGCAAACAGCAGTATAGGTAGCTTCCACTCAATTCCCTCCCTTTTCAGCGATACACCAACATCCACTGCTCTTGATAGTATTTCTTTCTTAACTCCATCCATATATACAGTAAACAACCACGGGGACATCTAACGTCCTTCTTAAACTTAATACAATGTGCCAACCTACCATTCAAATAAAACGCCAAACATGAAACTTGAGAGGAAACGTGTCGTGGCGTACTATAAACTATATGGCTGTATCTCATTCGCCAATCTCGTAAAGAACGTCAAAATGTTTTTTTACGTCCCGGTGAAAATCCTCGACACAGCTTAATTTTTGCAACTGAATGACTCGGGATATTGTCAACTTTTACTTAATGACTCTGCGGATCTAGCTTGAAGGTTCGGCTACTGATATTAATTGGATGGAATAGAAAATACTAAGGGCAGTAACTGTGTATCTTAAACATAGTTTTATGTTCAGACTAAAGTTTCACCCCCAACCCCCAACCAAACCAAATCAAACCACCCCCACAAAACACAAATTATACACTCTCACACATATGCACTCAAAATCTCTCTCCCTAGTTAATTTTCAGACACCCAAACTCACTCTCTCTCACTCTCACTTTGCCACACATACACACACTCACACACACACACATAAATTCATCAGTCCCACCACGGCAACAAACCCGAAGCACAACACTCGCTCCCTGTATAAATATTCCTCTCTTAAAATACTCCCTTTAAATATATTTCTCTCTTAATTTTAGTCCACTGCAAGATGATATATTTCTCTCGATAAACATAACAAACTTATTAATTTATGGTAAAGTATTCGTATAGTGTTTGCATATCTCTCTCTCTCTCTCTCTCTCTCTCTGATACTACTGTATGTAATATACTGTATATTCATCTTATACCAAAGCCTTGTAACAACACAAGGGCGACGTAGTAACGTCAAAGATACCGGTGATATAGAATAGGATATGGATGACTTACACTTGTATGTATATATATATAATTATTATTTTTTGGGGGGAGGGGGACGAATTCGTAGTGTATAAAGATAATTATATTGATTAATCACAACTCTAAAACAACGTTAAACTGAATAGTAACATCTGTAATGCAATACAAATAGCCTACTCCATGCGGCGCCGCTCTTAACCTTAATTTCCAACCTTCCTTTAAATAAATATCTACAGTTCCAGCCTCCTCTGTATAAGCGTGGCCAGGGGAGACTCGCATATTGGGAAGCACACAAGGTCACGGAGAGAAGGGCACGCACAACATTAAGGGAGCCCACCTCGCTTTTTCTCTTTCTTTCCCTCTCTCTTTGGCTTTTATCCATTCGGCCCCATTCAGCTTACTGTTTTAAGACGTTTACCCCCATGCAGGTGTCAATATTTTCCTGGCGAGCGGTAGCGAGCAAGCATATATGTTTGTTTGTTTTGACAGCAAGCTAAATTTGTACATTTTTCGATAGGAAAATGTCTCCGGCGAAGCCGAATTTCTCCAAACAATGCTGGCTCGCTATCGCTCGCCAGAAAGATATCAACACCTGGATGGAGATAAACGTCTTAAAACAGTTGGCTGAATGGGGTCGAATGGATGCAAGCCAGGGAAAGAGAAAAAATGAGAGAAACATAAAAAAAGCCGGTGACCCCCCTTAATGCAAGATAGTTTGGCAGCTTATTGGAGGCGCTGGGGGAAGGGAATTGAAAGTTATATAAGTAGGTAGGTCACTGAAGACAATGGGTAAAGGAAAATTAAATACATCCAAGACCATTATTATTACTGTAAAGTATATATACAGGTATATATATAATATATATATATATATCTATCAATATATATATATATAATTATATATATATCTATATATCTATATATATATATATATTATTGTATATTGTCTTATCGAAAAAATATAACAAGCTTTAAGTATCCAATAATTACAACCATTACCCGGTACTAGAGCACCAAGGCTATATATAATCTTGATGAATTACAAGCTAGTATACTCATCCAAACAATGTTCTTGGCATGTACGGTGTTCGAATAGTAATATAACAGTACCGTACTAGTTATTCTAATGGTATAATACTTATCGGCATTTAACACTTCATTTTCGATATTATCTCATTCTGGCTATTATTAGACGATTTTAATTATCTTAGAAAGGGTCTGCGGGAGTTACAGGGATACTTGAGATTGACTCCACCCTTTTGATTGCTAGTGGTCTTTCTTAATCTATATACAATAGTCTAGTGTCAGCAAGAATAACATGAAAAGGACGTCAAAACACCGAAATCGATAAGTGTGAAGTTGTGAACACAAAGTGTTTCACGCTGATAACATATATTTTTCAGAACATCCTTCTCCCTAATGTTCAGCCACATTAGCTTTGAGATTTTATGACGTTCGCCCCATTACTTTGGCGATTTTAAAACCTTTCGCCCCAAACATTTGTCAATATTAGGACCTTTCGTGCCATTTAGGTGTCATTTTTTTCCTGGCAAGCGATAGTGAGCCTGTAATTTAGGAGGAACCGGCATTTTCCTACTGAAAAATGTAGAAATTTATTATTAACCCCGACTCTTTATTTAAGAAGTAGTCAAATAATCATAGTTTCGTTAATTTCTACTGACATTGTGAAATTAAACAGACACAGAAGCGCTGAAAATTGGTTTGTTGTTTGTACAGTTGCCCGCATCAATTTGTAGCTAGTCCGTAATTTTAAATAAGGAAGAAAAATAGTATAAATGAATTATACGTGTAGTCAATACCTGCAGTACCGGTAGGCCTATGTAGTAGTTTACCCATATGACCGATAAACCATTTTATATAATAATACATTAATCTCATGAGTTTATCACAATACTGTTTTACTTCCATACATAAAATGAATGTGGACAAATGTAAATTATTCAGTACTTTAAGAAGAATGATCCCAGTATAAATAATAATACCCAACACTAATGCAGACAAGAAGGCCATAAGATTCAACTCCCCTTAACGCCCCAGTCAACACTTCCTTATTAACTCCCGGACTCCAGAAACACAACAGGAAAGCGGGGTGGCCAAGGTATACATGCAAATGAAGATAGATTCACTCGTGTGCTTATCACGCAACCACGTTAACTGTGGCAGAGTCTAAATTACACTATTATAAGAATGTTGCCATATACAGTATATTAATCTACCTTCGGACTAATTTGTGATACCAGTTCGCCCCATTTTGTAGTCATTATTTAGAACGTTTGTGACATTTAGGTGTCGATTTTTTCCTTGCTAGCGATAACAAGCCTGAAATTTAGTAGGAGCCGGCCTTCGACCGGGAATATTTTCTACCGAAAAATGTACAAATATATCTCGAAGGGAATTATTGGAGGCGTTGTTTTTAAGCTTGATTAGAGTTCTAGGGAGTAAAGTAAAAGTAATATAATTATACGGTATTATAACGAAAACAAAAATATATACAGTATATAAATACTAATTGAAATATCCCCCCCTTATGAAAGCGGGTATTAAGCCGGAATATTTATCGGACCAACAAGCCACCTGCTGGTTTATACACCCTCAAAGGTCACTTAAAAGGAACCACCCAAAGTCTTAAAGGTGCAATGTTTTTTCGCCAGTATTTACTCGTCATACATTCACGCCAACACCCCTTTCATTCAGTATAAACACCACAATAATAATAATACTACTATAAATAATAATAATAATAATAATAATAATAATAATAATAATAATAATAATAATAATAATATAAACAACAGAAATAATAATCCAATCGTTCCTTTCGTTCTTCAACTACGGTATATGTTCACTTCCAAAGGAGGACTAGAATGTGATTCGTGTTAATGTATGGAAAGACATATACTGTACCAGTATACGGCACTAAATACTGAATAGTATGTTATCACATTCAATGAAGCAACTTGGTTGAGCCCGAGAACTTTCAGTCTTCTACTGTACTTCTCAATTCTGAGCTTGTTATTCCTCTCTCCAATTGCTCTTTTTTCTTTCTTTACTCCAGCCATCTGGTCTGGTCATATTCAATGCCAGGTTAAAATAAATAATAGTAATATGACAAAAAATAAAAATAGTAGATATATATATATATATATATATATATATATATATACGGAATATTCTTTAAACAAGTCTTTCCATCTTGAACACTTAGTCACAGCCAAACCAAATGAGGCACATCGGCACCCACACAAACCCATGATTTTCCACTTCCTCATTTCTGCCATCATTGAAAACAAACCCATTAATCACAGTGACCCGCCTCAACAGTTTCTCCATAACTCACTGACGAGCCTCACACCGATGGGTCTTTTATGCACTCTGTAATCTGTAACCTCGAATTACTGGCTTTATTCCTGTCGATGGCTTGCTAATAACGTTGGTGTTGTAAGTCTCCCTTCTCGGTTCCTATACCCTACCTACCCTACCTTCATTTTCGTGTGTGGGTGTAGGTTGTGATGTGTGTGGGTGGGGGTGTGTGTGTGTGTGTGTGTGAGTGTGAGTGTGAGTGTGTGTGTGTGTGTGTGTGTGTGTGAGTGAGTGAGTGTGTATGTTATCACACAGGGTGATGTGATGTGACTAGTGCAGTAGCATGTTGGTGTAGTGCTGCTTGCTTGCATGCAATTCTCGCTTTCAGCTGCTGCCGCTGGCTAACCCTTGTGGTGAAAAGGGGAGCCGAGTGCGTAAGTCTCCCTCTGCCAGTACATAGCCTCTCCATCACCAAGACTCCTATTGTGCCTCCCCGGGGCCACACACGGTAACTGGGTGTCTTGCGACCCCAGGCTAAATCAATAGGGGATCTCGGGGCATGCGGTGGCCCCCAGAGGTATGATGTGCATCCTTGTCATCTACCAATAACCCGCACACACCCTCTGCCTTGTGGTTTAGTCTAGTAAGACAAAGGCTAGGGGAGCACACCCTGAGAGAAAAGCAGACGTTGGGGTCACGTCCTGGCGGTTTCCGACAAACTGGAATCCCGGCAGTCCCCTGCAGTATTGAGCAGGAGCTGGTCGTCTTGGGTCACCCCCTTGCCATCAGCAACCCCTGTTCAGTACCAAGATAGTGAAGTTGGAACTGCGCACCTCCCTCGGCACTCTAAACTCTTCTATGCGCAGGTTTTCTCTTCCTGCTTTTGTCAATTTTTCCCTTTTCCTGAACCAAAAACCAGCGGCGATGGGGAGTCTAGTGACGGGAACAGGATGGTTCTGGGAGTTTCTAGCTCGACCCCTGCACGTTGGCGACACAGGGCTATTTATGGTCGCCGATGGCTGAGACTGGAGTGGCAGTCGTCTTCGGCAGACCCCTGTGTGTCTGAGCAGTCATTTTCAGGATCCGTGCTGCGTATATGTGTGTATATGTGCGTATATTGTGTGTATATGGTGTGAGGGGAGAGGTCGCCGGCGCCGCGGACCAAGTTTTTGTATCATAACTCGGGATATTGATGATACAACTGAACCAAAATCATCCACATAACCAAACTTAGTGTCGCGGTTCTGTGTAGTGTCAAATCGAATTGATGGCATAAATATCTTCGGAGATATAACAAAAGCGTGTGAAAAACAAAAACCGTTATTCCCCAATGCCAAGCATAAACAAGGGAGTGCCAAGGGAACGATGGGTTTTTAGTCCAGTGTGCAAAGTTAAAATCGCATATTAGTGAAAAGTGGCTAGATCACGATTCATGTATGTAAACTGTATCTCATGAAAAAAACAAAAAAACTACCAGCATTTATACAGAACTTACAATTTCAAAAGAAAGTTTAGGGCCAGTGTAAGTGAGCGTCCTACCACCACCATACCAAAACACGTAAATCGCTTAGTACTTGACGAGTGTCATAGGCCCCCCTCTCACCAACACCACCCCTCCCCCTTGACGTAGACACATTCTAAACCGTGGTACCGGTATACGATTTTACCGAAATGGGAACTTAAACTCGAACAGGTAAAAAAAAAAATAATAATAATAAAATAAAACAGAGAAGCATAATAAGTTAACTATTTAACAAATCGCATATCGCGGGATATTAGTAGTGACGTTATTGAGGAAGAAACTCTCATGCAACCATCAATAGTGTAAATTCGGACCGGGGATAAGAGAGACAGGAAGTGGTTAGGGCAGTGATGATTCTGTTTCATAAGTTTATCGAAAGTGTTACTTAAAGTTTAAACCAAAGCCAGTGTTAATGATTGGAAGCTCGAACAAGTCCTAACCACAAAACAGTGACCCCCCCCCCCCCCCCCCCTCTCTCTCTCTCTCTAGCCCCTTTCCCTCCCCTGCGTCGTTACATACAAGAAAGTCGAGTAAAATATTCTTATAGATATGAATACCAAGGACGTTTGCAGTATCTGTAGGGACAGAGTGAGAGACAAACGTGGCACAAAATGCCAAATATGCAAAGACAAGTTTCATTGGTGCTGCATAGGACTTTCACCACCGATAAACATGGCTTACAATAATAAGGGGAAGAATTTCCATTTTTGCAACAGCTGTGCCGAGTTCACAATGCAAATCATCCAGACTGTGGAAAAACAGAGGTACAAGATAGACCTAAATATAGCCAAGAGGCGGTGTTATTCCAACAAAATTGGGGAAACACACCAAGAATTTCCCCTCAGACATCCCTGACCACAACCGTATCGAATTCAAGTACTCCTATTTCGTCTCACCCAAAACAACCAACAACACCTCCCTCTGAACAAACACCACACACAACTCTTCCCACACAAAAACTCTCATCAGCCCCCTCCCTACCACCTCGAAACACCGCGACGTCACCAAATTCCACACCACCGCCGCCTCCCCACATGACCCGCCCCCCTCCACACCTCTGCCATCTGCCTACTTACGCCCGGCAGATCATGACACCCAGCCCCCCTCTACACCACCTCATAACACCACACCATCCCTAAACCACACCACTATTTCCCCCAACTACCAGACCTCCCCCTCCCAGACCCAACTAGCCCTGCAGCATAGCTCACCACCTGCCCACCTACAACCGACACGTAACTCCACCCCCCTGCAGGCCTCACCCACCCATAGACCAAGCCAACTATCAACCACAACCACACTTAGCTCACCACATAACCCCTCGCAGCCCCCCCAGCCACACCTACTGGGGTTGTCTACACCAGTGTGCAGATATTACCTGGAAAGAAGGTGCTACTTTGGTCAAAAGGGCCAATATAATGGGAAGTCATGTAGATTTGCTCATCCCAAAATTTGCAACAACATAACCAGTCATGGAAAATGTAGATTTGGTGAAACCTGCAAATACCACCACCCATCCCTTTGCAAGACATCACTTGAGAACAAGACCTGCTACAATATGAAATACCCAGCTTTTCATATTAAAGGGGCTTGGAGATATGCTAGACCTAACACGAATGGTATCCCAAAAAACTCTCTAGCTATGCGAGGACGAGACAGAGGAAAAAGGCAAGGAGGGAAAGGGCAGACGAAGATGAAGAGACTGAGGGAGATGGAAGAGCACATAGAACACCTCGAGCACCTCCTGGCCTCCCAAGAGTGGCAAATACATCCCGAAGACTATTAGGTACACATAGTACTCCAAACAATCTCTCCCCAATCTTGTTTGCAAATATCCAAGGCCTAAAAAATAGAACCACGAACAAAGTACCATTTATTAGGGGCCTGCTAGAAGAAGGAAACGCTATATTTACGGCTCTCACAGAAACTCACATTAAAGATTAGGAAGATAGTGAGGTATGGATTACTGGTTACAACCTACATAGGGCGGACAGAACGCATAGATCACATGGAGGTGTAGCCTTGTACATCCATGACTCACTGATATGTACTGAATTCCTAAATAACAGTAATGAAGTGGTGGACATACTTGGAGTTAAAATAGAATCCCTAAATTTAGCAGTTATTGTTACATACAGGCCTCCAGACTCATCCCGAGAAGAATTCAAAACCCAGCTCAACAAAATAAAATCAGAAGTGGAAACCCTGGGGAACCCAACACCAAATATTATATGGCTAGGAGACTTTAACCTACCAAACATTAAATGGAGACAACTAGAAAACCAGTTAGTGGCAAACAACATCGGAGAAGCAAATACGAGAGAGCTTTTTGAACTTTGCGATTTTTTTAGTCTTACCCAACAAATTGCTGAACCCACATGGGAAAACAATATCTTAGACCTGGTCTTCACTAACAACGACTCTCTAGTACAAAGCATTAACATATCGGACACAACATACTCAGATCATAAATTAATTTAAGATCAAAACAACCTTATAAAGTGTACAGACAACCTCAGAATCGAGAACAAAAACCGGCCCCTTCAGTAAATTTAACTTCAATAACAAAAACATTAGGTGGGAAGAGGTAAATCAAGAAATGGAGGAAATAGACTGGGAAGATTTAATGAATAACCTGACACCAGCAGAATGTCTAGTCTTAATAACAGAAACCATGACCCAAATCTGTAGCCACCATATACCTGCAAGACAAACAAAACAAAGAAGCAAACAAGATCGGGAAAGGAGGAGGCTGTACAGAAGAAGAAAATTACTCACACAAAGACGCACACATCAAAATCTACAGGCTAGGCAAAAGGCCGAAATAGATAGAGAAATTGTGGAAATTGAACAAAGGCTAAGAATATCATATGAACTACAACATATGGAAGAGGAGAGGAAAGCTATTGCGGGTATAAAGGAAAATTCCAAATACTTCTTTTCATACGCCAAACAAAAGGCTAAAACAACATCAAACATCGGCCCACTGAGCAAAGGGGACGGCTCTTTCACAGGGGACAAAAAGGAAATGAGCGAACTCTTAAGCAGGCAGTATGAAATGGCATTCAGTGAGCCTGATGAAACAAAAGTCATCAGAGACCAAAATATATTTTTCATGGAAACCTCCCCCACGGAAACCCCCCAGATGCTGGATATTGATTTCGGTCCAAAAGACATAGAAGAGGCCATTTCCAACATGCCATCCCACTCGGCACCAGGCCCGGACTCATGGAATTCGATCCTAATTTAGAAATGTAAGGAAAACCTCTCAAAACCCCTGGCTATAATGTGGAGGAGTCTAGACACTGGTGAAATACCAGATAGCTTGAAAAACGCAATAATTGCCCCACTGCATAGAGGAGGGAGTAAAGCAATACCAAAAAACTACCGCCCGGTAGCTCTAACCTCCCACATCATTAAAGTTTTCGAGCGAGTCCTGCGAAGCAAAATCTTAACATTCATGGAGGCAAATGAACTACACAACACCGGTCAACATGGATTCAGAGCGGGAAGATCATGTCTCTCACAACTTTTGGAACACTATGACAAAATTCTTAAAGCGCTAGAAGAAAAGAAAAACGTGGATGTCATTTACACCGATTGTGCTAAGGCATTTGATAAATGTGACCATGGTATAATAGCCCACAAACTCAAAGCAAAAGGTATAACGGGGAAAATCGGAAGGTGGATATACAATTTCCTCGTAAACCGAAAACAATCAGTAGCAGTAAACCAAGTCACATCTGAGCCTTCGGATGTCAAAAGCTCAGTGCCTCAAGGAACAGGGTTAGCGCCCCTTCTGTTCCTCATACTAATTTGCGACATAGATACCAACACTAGACACAGTACGGTGTCGTTTTTTGCTGATGACACAAAATTAAGCAAGATAGTAAACACACAAGAGGACACGGGCCGACTGCAGGAAGACATGAATGTAGTGTTCCAGTGGACCAGGGAAAACAACATGCAATTCAATGAGGAAAAATTCCAATTAATACGGTACGGAGATAATAATGGCGTTAAAGAAATTACAAATTACTTAACAGATCTAACCACATAATAGAACGGAAAGACAGTGTGAAAGACCTTGGGGTATTAATGTCTGAAAATATGGGTTTCAAAGTACATAACCAGGTCAAAGTTGCGGCTGCGAAACGTCTAACGGGTTGGATTCTACGTACATTTAAAACACGCGGTGAATTACCTATGATAACGCTCTTCAAATCTCTAGTGCTACCGCAGCTTGAATACTGTAGCGTATTAAAATCCCCATACAAAGCATGTGAAATAAATGACTTAGAGAGTGTACAAAGAAATTTCACTTCGCATATAAGTTCGATAAAACATCTACACTATTGGGAGCGTTTAAGAGCACTGAATCTGTACTCACTGGAACGTAGAAGAGAACGTTACCTAATAATATACACGTGGAAAATCGCAGAGGGTTTAGTACCAAGCCTACATACTCCGATAGTCATGAAATTCAGTGATAGGAGAGGCTGGGAATGCGAAATCCTCCGGATGAATAACAGGGGTGCTATGGGCTCTCTGCGAGAGGGCTGGTTATCATACAGAGGCCCACGTCTCTTCAACAAACTCCCACGGCGAGTAAGAGACATGAGGGACATCTCGTTAGACAACTTCAAGAGAGCCCTCGATGTCGAACTGCAAAAAGTGCCAGACGAGCCCATCCTCGCGAGGGAGCGAGCTGTCGCTTCAAATAGTCTACTACACCATAATCACCACCCATAACGAGGGGTGCCACACTCCTTGGTGCTGCTAGAAGAGTGGCGAACACATCAAAAGATGGGCTGTTTCGGAAAGATGGTGATAACTCGTAAAGTAGACTCCCCTCTTTACATAGTGACAATATCAAACACTACCTATCAAACACTACCAACCAAGCAACCAACCAACCATATCTCTCTCTCTCTCTCCAGTTAATTTTACATCACATCACATTCAATTTCAATTCAATTGAATTAAAAATATTTTCTTGAAAATAAGTTGAATACAGTATATTTACAAAATTGCATATATTCACATCCTTTGTGTCAATGAGGAACTGATGCCATCAGGCATATGTATTCTCATTGGTACTCTTATACATACAAGGTCAACAAAGAAAATAATTAAAGTTTTGTCACCCTAATCAGTTGCTAAGACTTTACCGTAAGTTATTATTTGCAAGTTAATATACTTAATGCTAAGGGCCTATATAAATTTACAATTCATGCTAGAAAAATGAATAACAATATATAAACTACATAATCCCCTCATCCTTATTCTTAAACTAGGCTAATTTACTCCATTCTAACATGTCACAATCTATTTGATATACATGCTTTCTTATTTGTACGCTTGTCAGTTACACACACACACACACACGCACACACACTGACTTTCATTCTTAGATTATATGAATATTCTATTTCAGTCGTTAGAAACACCCAAGCTTTACCCTAAGTTCTTATCAGTAAGTTAATGGCATGGTCTAGGCCTAATGGTTTATTTCTTTGGGCCTACATTCTATAGGTGTATAGTTTGGTTTTAATTCATGCAACAATATACTTAAAATATGTACTGTAAATATATAAAAAGGAAACCCACAGCTAACCCTCTTCCCCCTTGCTCTCCACTTCCTATTCTTGAAAAAATTTACTACAATTTATCTTGACATAATCTACTTGATAATAATCTCTTTCTTACTTTTACGCTTGCCAGTCACTAGATCTCTCTCTCTCTCTCTCTCTCTCTCTCTCTCTCTCTCTCTCTCTCTCTCGTTACTAACCCATATGTCCCCTACTAACTTCCTAGTCCTGCCACGTTAGTGGCAGGGCAGTAGTTCCCTTTCCAATGTTCCCTTACCCACTCTAAACCACTGTTTGGACACTTGATCCTCAGTGTTTTGGAGGACAAGCAGCCTAGAAGGGTCACTAGATCTGTTGTTGCTTGATTTCCTTTGTACTCCTTTGTACTCTCTCTCTCTCTCTCTCTCTCATACACACATTTACTCTAATATACACTCTCATCCGAACACATTTACCATTACCTTACCTTTTGATACCTTTTGATGTGTTCGCCACTCTTCTAGCGGCACCAAGGAGCGCGACGCCCCTCGTTATGGGTGGTGATGATTTATTAAATTTCTTGTCGTATTTTTTGAGTAACGAGCATCAGTAATTAAACCTTCCTGCTGTCATCACCATCATCACATTTCTCACCACCTAGCAAATGAGTCATTAACCTTATCACCACAACCATCGCTTCCATCACCACTATCAGCAATGTATAGATTTCAACATTATCATTTACATTATCACATTTCCTAGTTAATTACCTTTTGATGTGTTCGCCACTCTTCTAGCGGCACCAAGGAGCGCGACGCCCCTCGTTATGGGTGGTGATATACACTAGTTCGATCTCTTTCTCTCTTACACACCCAAATACATTTAACATATAACCCCATAATATATCTATCTATCTATCTATCTATCTCTCTCTAGTGTATTATATTGCCCAGAGTTGTATTTGTTTTATTTGTTTTATACTGATATATCCTATGTCATACTACACCGCCCACCACTACCATCATCATCATCACCATCATCTATCATCATTGTAGTTATCATCGCCTCAATCACCATTAAGGGGAGGTATTTAGTTTGTTCCCTAGACCTCCATTAACCTTAAAATTACACCCCCTCGAGTCCCTTTCAAGATAAATTTGTACATTTTTCGGTAGAAAAATGTCCCGGCCAAAGGCCGGTTCCTCTTAAATTACAGGCTCGCTATCGCTCGCCAGGATAAAATAAACACCTGAATTGCACGAAAGGTCTTAATATGGGGTGAAAGTTCTTAAAATCGCTAAACTAATGGGACAAACGTTTTATGATATCAAAAGCAATGGGGCTAAACATGAGGGAGAAAGGGGTCAAGAAAAAATCCCTCAAGTGGAGACCTCCCCTTAACATCACCATCAACACTATTCCATCCCCATCACCACCCACTCATTAGCCTTACAATATTACATCCGATGGCGTGCTAAACCACCACCACCACCATCTTTATCACCACCACTATCATCGTAATCATCACTATCATAACCATACCATCATCAGCACCATTACCACCACCATCATCATTGTAGTCATCATCATCCTCATCACACTAATAACACTTATCGTTTCATGATCACCACTAACACTACAATCATAACCATATCACTATTATTTCGTCATCATCACCATTAAGGGGAGATCTCCACTTGAGGGATTTTTTTCTTGACCCCTTTCTCCCTCATGTTTAGCCCCATTGCTTTTGATATTATAAAAAGTTTGCCCCATTAGTTTAGCGATTTTAAGAACTTTCATCCCATATTAAGACCTTTCGTGCCATTTAGGTGTCGATTTTATCCTGGCGAGCGATAGCGAGCCTGTAATTTAAGAGGAACCGGCCTTCGGCCGGGACATTTTCCTACCGAAAAATGTACAAATTTATCTTGAAAGGGACTCAAGGGGGTGTAATTTTAAGCTTGATGAAAACGTAGGGAACAACCTAAATACCTCCCCTTAACACCACCACCATCCAGCCAATAATTAACCTCCCATTATACCCCCTCTCACACACAGAACAAGAGCACCACTGGATATATTGTATGATATTGCCCCAGCCAGTATTTCTTTTACGCTTATAATTATATCCGATGGCACACTAGGACCCCAAAAAAATATGCCTTGAATTATGATACTGCACAGCCTATTAAGCCAATATTGTTATGAAGAGAATACATTAAATACACGGTGGTCGTGGTGATAGATTTAGTGGTGATAGTGCCAATCTTGTTGTTGTTGTCGGGGTTGGTAGATGTAGTGCAAATAGTTGTGATGGTAATTGTGGATGTAGTGGTATGCAAATTGAGGTAGTGGTATGCAAATTGTGGTAGTGGTATGCAAATTGAGGTAGTGGTAATGCAGCATCATGATAGTGATTTAAGGGGAGATCTCCACTTGAGGGATTTTTTTCTTGGCCCCTTTCTCCCTCATGTTTAGCCCCATTGTTTGTAATATTATAAAACGTTTGCCCCATTAGTTTAGCGATTTTAAGAACTTTCACCCCATATTAAGACCTTTCGTGCAATTCAGGTGTCGATTTTATCCTGGCGAGCGATAGCGAGCCTGTAATTTAAGAGGAACCGGCTTTCAGCCGGGACATTTTTCTACCCAAAAATGTACAAATTTATCTTGAAAGGGGCTCAAGGGGGTGTAATCTTAAGCTTGATGGATATCTAGAGACCAAACTAAATACCTCCCCTTAAAGGTAATAGTGGTGATAATAGCAAAGGTGATAGTGTTAATTATGGTGATATTGGTGATAAATAAAAAATATGTGGTGTAGGGCATATATGCTGTGTGTGTGTGTGTGTGTGTGTGTGTGTGTGTGTGTGTTTTTTATTCTATGCGTAAACAGGAGACGAAAGGCGAGACTTACTGTAACGAGTGTCCCTTCATGTTGATAAGAGTGATAGTAATTGAAGGTGCGTTGGAATATGAACACACGGAGCTTGAGGGAGTTTAAGGGGGAAGTACGGTAGTTGCTTTTTAGGGACCCCCTTTTCCCTTGCGTTTATCTCAATAAGTTTGAGATTTTAAGACGTTCGCCCCATTAGTTTGTCGATTTAAGACCTTTCGCCCCATTTGTCAATATTAAGTTTTGGTGCCATTTAGCTGTCAATATTTTCCCTGGCGAGCGATAGCGAGCCTGTAATTTTGGAGGAATCAGACAAAAAAAATGATCCACCGAAAAATGTACAAATTAATCTCGAAGGGAGATCTTGAGGATGTTATTGTAAGCTTGATGGCTGCCTAGGGAGGACACTAAAATACATAATAAATACATAATAAATACATAATAAATACATAAATAAATACATAATAAATACATAAATAAATACATAATAAATACATAATAAAATAAATATTTACAAATAAATACATAATAAATACATAAATAAATACATAATAAATACATAATAAATACATAATAAATACATAATAAATACATAAATAAATAAATAATCGACAAATAAATACAACCTACTGTACATCCTCAAATCACAAGATGCAGTGGGAAAATCGGTTCACTGTTGGGTTAGAGAGTTGGACTGAATAAGGGTGAGCATAATTATGTCTGTAAGGGAGGAGGTATAGGCTACACTGAGGAAACATTAAGGGGAGGTTTCCACTTGAGGGATTTTGTTTCGAACTTCCTTCTCCCTCATGTTTAGCCCCATTGTTTTTGAGATTTTAAGACGTTTGCCCCATTAGTTTGACGATTTTAATAACTTTCGCCCCATTTCTGTCAATTTTAAGACCTTTCGTGCCATTTAGGTGTCGATTTTTTCCTAGCGAGCGATAGCGAGCCTGTAACTTAAGAGGAATCGGCCTTCGGCCGGGAAATTTTTCTACCGAAAATTGTACATATTTATCTTGAAAGGGGGTCTAGGAGATGTAATTTTAAGCTTGATGGAGGGCTAAGCAACACACTAGAAACCTCCCCTTAAAAGAACACTGATTAATGTAACAGTGACAGGAGAGAAAGAGAGAGAGAGAGATTTACATATATACATTGACCACACAGACCTTAAGATCCCAGCGAGGTGGTTCGGACTTAATTCTAGTAGAGATAGCTAACCCGAGAGTAAGGGACAGTGGAAGGAAAGGATAGCAAAGAAAAAGAAGAAGAAGAAGAAGAAGAAGAAGAAGAAGAAGAAGAAGAAAAAGAAGAAAAAGAAGAAAACGAAGACAAAGAAGAAAAGAAGAAAAATAAGAAAAATTAGAAAAATAAGAAAAAGAAGAAAAAGAAGAAGAAGAAGAGAGAGAGAGAGAGAGCCATGCAACATTGCGGCGAGTAGAACAATATTGGAGATGCTTATTAAGAGGAGGCGAGTTGATTAAACGATATGCTTTTAATTAGACCCTTTCGAGAATTGCTGCGATGGTATATTTCAGCCTTTGCATTAGCTTATTTTACTTAGCGTTTTTTTTCTTTTTTCGGCCATCTCTCAATAGCCTCGAATAGCAATAGTAGCGAATATCAAGGTTATAGCAGTAACCGTACATTGTTCTTATTTAGGAATAAACTTAACGTAAAATATATCGGTGCCTTCCTTTAATAAAGACCCATTGAGTTAAATATATAAAAATACAGCAGAATACCATGCCCTACCTAGCCTCATTACTAATCAATACTACTACTGTGGTGATGGGCTGGTTTATCAGAGTGAGAACTGAGCGATCTCTGCCATACCCATAGCTTACTCTGACTGTTCCTTTTACTTATATATTTTCTAGATCTCAAGTGACGGCGTCTCTTGCGTGGATTGACCTCCTAATCTACCAAGATTGGAAGCCAAAGCGTCACATCTTTCCTTTGCCCTTCAACTTTCTCTTCATAATTGCTGAGGGGCACAGGGCCCTGGGTGGGGCTTTGGTTTCCCGGGCGTTTCCGCGCCCTCCTCAGCTCCCCGCCATGGAGTGGCTTCGGTCACCCAGGCTTTATTGTGGTCGGCAGGGAGGGTTCTGTGGGGGCGCTCGGTTATGGCCTTGGCCTTGCTCGGGGCCTTGGGGCTGTTCGGCCAGGCAGCTTGGGGAAAAACAACAACAACAACTACTACTACTACTACTACTACTACTACTTTTTTTTTTTTTTTTTTTTTAAATCTATTACCACTCAGTCTGTGCATCCCCTCTTTGGACCCTACTACTACTACTACTACTACTACTACTACTACTAATAATAATAATAATAATACAAACTAATAACTTCCAGCATGGGTAAATAAATAACATGACAGAAGAGGGGGTAGGTAGGGGTAAGGGGGTAGCGTTACAAAATACATGGGGCATATATCAAATTGTATGTTGTTTTAATGGGAGATATGTCGCTTTTCTAGACCCCCTTCTCCCTAATATTTAGCCCCAATAGTTTGGCGATTCTATGAACTTTCACCCCATTTCTGTCAATTTTAAAACCTTTTCTGCCATTTAGGTGTTGATTTTTTCCTGGCGAGCGATAGCGAGCCTGTAATGCAAGAGGAACCGTCCCGGTCGAAAAATGTACACATTTATCTTGAAAGGGGGGGTCTAGGGGGCGTCTTTTTAAGCTTGATGGAGGTAAGCGAAGAAACTAGAAAAAAAAAAAAAAAATTAAATCGACCAAAACGTGAACCAAATTCCCTTAATATATATATATGGGTTTTTGGTCAGCTGGTGTGATGAAGGGGAGGATAATTTAATTCGTATTTTATCCAGCCACCTGTAGTTTGGGAGGGAGACTGGGTGTGGGGGTTTGTGTTACTGTGGGTTTGGTTTGGTTGGATAGAGTTGCGAGTGTTTTATGTAGCTTAAGGGGAGATACCCACTTGAGGGATTTTTTCTGGACTCCTTTCTCCCTCATGTTTAGCCCCATTGCTTTTGAGATTGTAAGACGTTCGCCCCATTAGTTTGGCGATTTTAAGAACTTTCACCCCATTTGTCACTTTTAAGATTTCGTCCCATTTAGATGTCGATTTTTTCCTGGCGAGCGATAGCGAGCCTGTAATTTAAGAGGAACCGGCCTTCGGCCGGGACATTTTCTATCGAAAAATGTACAAATTTATCTTGAAAGGGGGTCATGGGGGTGTAATTTCAAGCTTGATGGAAGTCTAGGAAACACACTAAAAACCTCCCCTTAATAGGTTTAGTGGGGCTTTGTGCGTTTGTGTTTTATTCTGGTCTTGCGTTCTTATGATTGTTTTTCTTTTTCTTGTAGAAGCAGTAGTGCCGAAAACAACAACAACAGTAAAAGGTGGGGAGGTGGATCTATAATTTTCTCATTAACAGAAGACAATCAGTAGCAGTAAATCAAGCGGTATCTGAAGGTTCAGAGGTTAAAAGCTCTGTTCCCCAAGGTACAGTGTTGGCACCCTTACTCTTCCTAATACTAATAAGTGATATCGATGCAAATGTACAACACAGCAGCGTCTCATCATTTGCAGACGACACAAAACTAAGTCTAGGAATAACCACAATAGAAGACAAAGAAATCTTGCAAGCAGACATGAACGCTGTATTTCGGTGGACCAAAGATAACAACATGCAATTTAACGAAGAGAAATTTCAGCTGATAAGGTATGGAGGAAATGGAGAAATTAAAAGAACCACAACCTACTTAACAGAGTCACTCCTGCCAATCCCACGAAAATCAGAGGTTAAAGATCTTGGGGTAATAATGTCAGAAAACATGTCTTTCAAAGAACATAATCAGGCCAAGTCAGTAGCGGCGAGGAAACTTGTAGGTTGGATACTGCGCACTTTCAAGACACGAGAAGAACGGCCAATGATAAAACTTTTCAAATCGTTGGTGATCCCACGACTGGAGTATTGCAGTGTGCTAACATCTCCACACAAAGACGGGGAAATATACGAAATAGAGAGTGTTCAAAGAAATTTCACGTCCCACATCAGCTCGGTAAAACATCTTCATTACTGGGATAGGCTGAAGGCTCTTAACTTATATTCACTGGAGCGAAGAAGAGAGAGATACTTGATAATTTACACATGGAAAGTTATCGAGGGTCTAGTGCCAAACCTTCACACCACAATATCATGGAACTGGAGTGACAGAGGGGGTAGGTATTGTAACATCCCACCCCAAAAGTGTAGGGGAGCTCTGGGCACACTGAGGGACTCCTGGTTGACAAACAGGGGACCGAGCCTCTTCAACAAAATGCCAGAGAACGTGAGAAACCTGATGGACGTGCCAAACGGAAGTATTAAAAAAAAAACTTGGACAACCATCTCAAGTCGGTGCTTGATCAGCCATACTTCGCGGGGGGGGGGGGGGGAGAGCTGCCCTCTCGAATAGCCTGCTGCATCAAACACTGGCAGCAAACATACTCGGGGGGAGCAACTCTCGCCGAGGCCGCTGAGGAGGCCGAAACAACTCAAGTAAGTAAGTAAGGGTAGAGGACAGGAGGATAGGGATGGGCCACAATTTATATGGTGTCTATTCCCAATGCCGCTAGGAAGAGGGCTGTGTATTGTTGAATTGAGTTTAGTCGTCTCCGGCACCTTTGGCACACTACCACTACCCCCCCCCCCCCCCCCCCCAAACGGCTGCTTCCACGACATTGAACACTAAGACCAAAGTTGTTCGCAGAGCCAAAATGAACAAAGTGAACCTGCCGGATTTCCGCTACCGACTGTGGTGGCTCTTGCACCACAAGATTGTCTAAACGGGTTTGTACTTTGTAGCGGATTAATTAGTTTTACAGTCGGCTGTAATGATGAGGGTCATTCATTGGTGTTGTGTTGTGAGTGTTTTTGCGTGTTTAAATTATTATATATGTTGTGTTATTGCTCTTTGTTGTGTTGTCTTGTTTTGAGTGCGTATCGTTTGTTGTGTAATGTTGAGGATTTATTGGTGTGACCTTGTGTTGTGTTTGATGTATGTTGTATTGTGACTTGTGTTCTATGTGTTGCATTGTATGGTGTTTGATTGTACTGTGTTGTTGTTGTTGTGTATGTGTGTGTGGTTGTGTGTGTGGTTGTGTGTGTTGAGCTAACTTGAGATGTGTTGCTGTGCACTGTGCTGTGTTGTGTGGCTCTGAGCTGATCTATGTTGTGCTGTGCCTTGTTGTGCATATTGTGGTGTAGCATTACATTTAGTTCTGCTGTGTTGTGTGTGTACATGTGTGTGTGTGTGTGTGTGTGTGTGTGTGTGTGTGTGTGTGTGTGTGTGTGTGTGTGTGTGTGTGTGTGTGTGTGTGTGTGTGTGTGAAGTAATGGTAATACACTGGCAAACGAGGGACGTCATAAATATGGTTAGACTTCAAGTGCTGTGTATAATGGATCTCTCTCTTTTTCTCTCTCTGGGTTGAATATATTGAATAATATATATTTAATGGAGCCTGTACTCTCTGCATCTCCGTCTAAACATATATACAGACAGACAGACAGACAGACAGACAGACAGACAGACAGACAGACAGACAAGAGAGAGAGAGAGAGAGAGAGAGAGAGAGAGAGAGAGAGAGAGAGAGAGAGAGAGTACAAAGTAGTACAAAGGAAATCAAGCAACAACAGGTCTAGTGACCCTTCTAGGTTGCTTGTCCTCCAAAACACTGAGGATCAAGTGTCCAAACAGTGGTTTAGAGTGGGTAAGGGAACATTGGAAAGGGAACTACTGCCCTGCCACTAACGTGGCAGGACTAGGAAGTTAGTAGAGAGAGAGAGAGAGAGACTTGTAGATAGATAAATGAATAGATAGACAGAATAAATCGACATAGCAATAGAGCAAACACTAGCATAGGGCTGGTGGGTGCAACAACTCCCCAAACGTCCCATAATCGGAGCATTAAGGGGAGATATCCACTTGAGGGACTTTTTTCTTGACCCCTTTCTCCCTCATGTTTAGCCCCATTGCTTTTGAGATTTTAAGACGTTTGCCCCATTAGTTTGGTGATTTTTAAGAATTTCCGACCCATTCTGTTAATTTTAAGACCTTTCGTGCCATTTAGGTGTCGATTTTATCCTGGCGAGCGATAGCGCGCCTGTAATTTAAGAGTAATCGGCCTTCGGCCGGGACATTTTTCTACCGAAAAATGTACAAATTTATCTTGAAAGGGGGTGAAGGGGGTGAAATTTTAAGATTGCTGGAGGAGTAGGAAACAAACTAGAAACCTCCCCTTAAAGCCATGGTAACGCCGCCTGAAACCTCTATGTTATTGCGGGGGTAGGCTTAGGGGGTGGGGGTGGGGGGCGTGGGTTTTTTTTTTTTTCGTTTAAGCTTGATGGAGGCCTAGGGAGGAAGCTACGAAATTATTACAGAGATACATAAATGGGCAAATAAATACGCCCATCCCCCCCTTAATCGATACACAAAATATGAGTATGTAAACTATGTTAGTACCGTATTATTGTTAAGGGTAAGCCCATATACCCATATACTCCCTAGACTGGAACAAGACCTCACGGGCTTCACTGTTCATTGTAAAGCGGTGAATGTTAAGGCTCTCGGCCTATGCCCGAGAGGAAGTAAGTTGGAATATAGAAAAAAAAAAAAAAAAAAAAAAAAAAAAAATATATATATATATATATATAGCGTCAATAATATAATATCCATTAAATAGATGGATAGAAAGTACCGGTAACTATCAATACATGGTATAAAGTACCGGTAACTATCAATACAGTATATCCAATGATCTCATATACCGTTATTATACCTTTCTCTTTATATATTGTGATCTAGCATAACACGTTTCAAAGATTTGGCAATGCAACTCCAGGGCGAAACAGATACAATGGATCAAAGTGTACCATTCATGTCTAATCTACATAACTAAAACGTGCCTAATCAAAACAATTCAATAATCGGTTAGTTGGGCTTCGTATACAAAACCAACACGCATAATTAGGGAACATAATAAACGGTCTGATTCCAGTAAGCCAAATATCAGAGACAAATAGTTAAGAGAGAAAAGAAGAATAGGAAAATCTAGTAAAAGAGTAAGAAAGAGGAGCTAGGCCTATTTAGCAAGAGCATGAGTACAAAGGAGTACAAAGGAAATCAAGCAACAACAGATCTAGTGACCCTTCTAGGTTGCTTGTCCTCCAAAACACTGAGGATCAAGTGTCCAAACAGTGGTTTAGAGTGGGTAAGGGAACATTGGAAAGGGAATTACTGCCCTGGAACTAATGTCCATGAGGAGAGACAGGGGAGGGCCCAGTCAAAACAAAGAGGGGGGAGGAAGGGGTGGTCTTTAACCCCTTCTGTACCGGCGACGTATTTTTAATTTTATTCTAGTTATATTTATTCATTTTATTTTTTTATTTTTTTATCTGTGTTTATTTTTTTGTTTTATGTTGTTTTTGTGTTTTCCCTTTTCTTGCTCTGTCTTGAGTCGGCTACCCCCCAAATGGGGATTGGGCCTGAGCATATAGATAGATAGATATTTATTCAAGCAAAGCAAGGCTGAAAATCTTAATTTGATGTATCATTTGTATATACTCCTTTTACGAATGTCTTCCATATATGATGCAATACCGTATAAATTTAAATCAGAAGGCTAACTGAGGCAGCATTGTATCAATATGTACTCCCAGAGGTCCTTGCTAATCTACATATAATCGTCAAATGATAACCAAGATTATAATCATACAAAGGTAATGAACAGATTGCGTAATGGTAGGTTATACTGAAAAAAGATGTAAAGGGACAATGTGGATAGAACGACTTAAGGGGAGATCTCCACTTGAGGGATTTTTTTCTTGACCCCTTTCTCCCTCATGTTTAGCCCCATTGCTTTTGAGATTTTAAGACGTTCGCCCTAGTAGTTTGGACATTTCAAGAAATTTTGCCCGATTTCTGTCAATGTGAAGACCTTTCGTGCCATTAAGGTGTCGATTTTTTCCTGGCGAGCGATAGCGAGCCTGTAATATAAGAGCAACCGGCCTCCGGCCGGGACATTTTTCTACCGAAAAATGTACAAATTTACCTTGAAAGGGGGTCTAGGGGGTGTAATTTTAAGCTTGATGAAAACGTAGGGAACAAACTAAATACCTCCCCTTAACAAATAGGAAACCATAAATAATAGGTACGGTACCGTACATAGGTACGGTACCGTACATAGGTACGGTACCGTACACGAAGAAGGCTTTGAACATACATTAAGTAAGAAGGAACAAGACGACAATAACAAGTGGAAAATAATATAGCGAGACAAAGAGAAAGACATAACATATAA
Organism: Paralithodes platypus; assembly: GCA_032716605.1. NCBI lineage: Eukaryota > Metazoa > Arthropoda > Malacostraca > Decapoda > Lithodidae > Paralithodes > Paralithodes platypus. Next base: position 19,532,236 of record CM064497.1, on the reverse strand, counting down.
AACAGTCCACAGATTCAAGGAGGAACAATAGGCGTAAAAAAGTGACAAGACTAATAACTATAATGAACAGAAAAGAAGATAAGAAGAAGGAAGGAAGAGAAAAGGAGGTAAAGAGAAAGTAATGACAATGCACAATAGTGAAAGAAAGTGAAGGTGGAAAGAGAAAGGGGAGAAAGTGGAATGAGAACGTAAAAGAAGTAGGACACATACAACAATGGAAGTGGAAAAAAACTAAACTATAGAAAGTGGAATGAGAACGTAAAAGAAGTAGGACAAGAAAGGAATGTAAGTAAACACAAACGAAAATAATGAACGTTGAATAGTGGAAAGAGAAAAACAGTAAACACGAAAGAAAACAAAGAAAACAAAGAAACAAAACAAGAGTGAAAACTAAAAAGTTAATAAATAGACACAATAATAACGGATACGATTTAACTTGGTAAATGGAAAATGCGAACAGCACAAAAATCAAAGAGTAAAAATAGAAAATAAAGGTGAATCGTAAACATAAAAATAAGGAAACAAATACAAAGATGGCGCTGTCAAGTTAAAAGTGAGACAATTAAAATGAAAACGGGAAAAACAATAAAGAAAATGGAGGAGAAAGTGAAGAGAATGGAGGACTAGGGAAGAGGCGGCGCAATAGAGTTATAAATGTCAGAAATAATGGAAGGGTAGGAGAGAGAGAGAGAGAGAGAGAGAGAGAGAGAGAGAGAGAGAGAGAGAGAGAGAGAGAGGCAGCGCGAGGAGAGAGAGCGAGAGAGAGAGACGAGCGCCGCTGAGGAGAGAGAGAGGAGTGGAGGGGAGAGGAGAGAGGTTGAGAGAGAGAGAGGAGAGGGAGAGGGGAGAGAGGAGAGAGAGGAGGGAGGAGAGAGGAGGGAGGAGTGAGGAGAGAGAGAAGTGATGAGAGAGGAGAGGAACTGAGAGAGAGAGAGGAAGAGGATGAGGAGCGAGACGAGAGAGGGGGAGTCGGGAGACGAGGAGACCCTATAAAAGAAACTAAAGAGATACACATACTGTAAGTTTTTCACACCGTTCTGATGAAGTTACCAAAGTTGCTCACGATCATAGAAAGTCTTAATACATTTTTCAGACATTTCCCAAATCCTTTTCCCCTCTTCTTAAACCCGTTCAGTATTTGAGGGCGCCTTTTCACTTTGCTCTGGCTATTCTTATACGATATTAGTCAGCTTAGGAAGGGCCTCTAGGAATGGGTTACAAACTTTCTCAATTCCTAACGTTAATAAGAAAATCGTTCAATGTTAACCAAAATATAATGAAAAACGCGTCCCAATACTGAAAGAGTTAATATAACCAATTAGTGTATGTGTGTGAAGTGTGTGTGTTTGTGTGAAGGGTGCGTGTTTGTATGAAGTGTGTGAGTGTGAGTGTGTGTGTGTGTGTGTGTGTGTGTGTGTGTGTGTGTGTGCGTGTGTGTGCGCGCGTGTGTATGTGTGTGTGCGTGTGTGAAGCTGTCTACATCCAAACCAGAGATAAATAATACTAATAATTACAACTTAATTGTGTTTACCTTTACTGCTCAATAAGCCAAAGCTTGAGTGTGCACACTGGAATTGCCTTCTTTAGTGTTTACATTGATAATACACCTATGATTATCTCTCTCTCTCTCTCTCTCTCTCTCTCTCTCTCTCTCTCTCTCTCTCTCTCTCTCTCTCTCTCTCTCTCTCCTGGAGTATATCCGGGTTACAGGGAGGCATGAGGACAGAATGATAAGGAGAGAGAGAGAGAGAGAGAGAGAGAGAGAGAGAGAGAGAGAGAGAGAGAGAGAGAGAGAGAGAGAGAGAGAGAGAGAGAAATATTACATGCAAAAGTAATCAATTGCTCTGTACAGTCGGCCAAATAAGTGATGATTCGGCACCAAGTATATGATGATCAATAATTGGTATGACTTACCACCCTATTCAACATCTGACAGACATTACTACAACAAAGATCGAACCAAACATAATGACATCTGAGATATGACTTATTTGCGCTACCGTACACAATTGCAGTTAGACCTATACTCAATTAACCACTTACGAGTTTCAGGCTATAAGGAAGTTGGAGCTGTAGACATCGATATTTAACAGAATTACCAGCAAAATTATGGTTGCAGTACATTTATAAATACAAAAAAACTCAATTCATCATTCTTTCTATTCACCAGAAACCCACATTATTATTGTAGTTCTCTTTAATATCAATGCTCCAAACAGTGGTTTACAGTGGGTAAGGGAACATTGGAAGGGGAGGGGGAGGAGAAAGGGGAGGAGGGAGGAGAAAGGGGAGGAGTGAGAAGGGTGGAAGGAAATGGGCGAGGAGATAGGAGAACAAGAGGGTGAGGGAGAAGCGGATGAAGAATAAGAAGGGGGAGGAAGGAGGAGAAGGGAGGGGTAGGGAGAGGAGGAGGAAGAGAAGAAGGGAGGAGAGAGAGAGAGAGAGAGAGAGAGAGAGAGAGAGAGAGAGAGAGAGAGAGAGAGAGAGAGAGAGAGAGAGATGAGAGAGAGCAGAGATTGTGAGAGAGAGAGAGATGAGAGAGAGAGAGAGAGAGAGAGAGAGAAGGGAGGGGGAGTAGAAGGGAGGGGGAGTAGAAGGGAGGAGAAAGAGTAGAAGGGAGGAGGAGAATGAGGAGAATGAGTAGAAGGGAGGAGGAGAATGAGTAGAAGGGAGGAGAGAAAGGGAGTAGGAGGGAGAGTAGAAGGGAGGAGGAGAGAGAGAAGAAGGGAGGAGGCAGTTGATTAGCCCCCAGCAAGGCCAGTTAGGCTCCGGTCCTTCTTGATATACAGTATATACACATAAACACCCCCCCCCCCCCCCAACACACATAGCCTACACATCTTTAAAGCAAGCACCCTCCAAACACAGCTGCCAAAACATCAACCTGGGACAAGTGCTGTGAATGAGTGACACATTTATTGCTATTCATGATTAAAGTGGGTAAGTTCAATTATTTTCATTTATGTTATAGCCTGTTATAGATCCTTCTTAAACTACCAGAATCAAAGGTTTAAAGGCGTCATCTTACTGAAGGGGTTACACGCAACGACCTCTCTACAGCTTCTAGCCAAGGCCTTCTTGATACTGTATCTAGTATCAAGAAGGCCTTGGTCTAGCCCATGTTTATGTCTAGGATACCACTATGTCTTATGCACGATTACTAACTTTACTTACTTACTAACACACACACGGACACACACACACACACAATCCACATTCGATAAGATAATCGGAATGTAATCTCCCTCCCTGTATATTTTTGTTATTTCTGTTCTTCAACTCCGCATACAATTTTAAATAGGATTTGACAAGAACACCGATTTGTGTACCGTATGTATAATTGTATATAGAATAGTTGATGTACATTTTTGCGTGTATGTGTGAAACCGCGCGCACATCTGTGACTGTATGGTTGTGTGTGAACGTGTACAGCTGTGTGCATGCTTGAGCGTATATCAGTGTGAGTGAGTGAGTGAGTGAGTGAGTGAGTGAGTGAGTGAGAGTGAGTGTGCGTGCGTGTGAGATACTCAAGCGCCTCAAAAACTAATCTGCAAGTTGGCGAAAACACTCACTGCCGGTTTTGTTTTTATCATCAGGCAGGCAACACTCTCTCTCTCTCTCTCTCTCTCTGTGTTTATATATTTGAATTACATTATGCTTCATTGTATTCTCTCTCTAGTTTGTTTAACCTACATTATAGTTCACTGCCCTCCCTCTCTCTCTCTCTCAAATGTATTTAAAACGTTTTATTCATTGTAAATGTATATATCTATAAAGGGGGTAGCCTATGCGCGTATATATTTGCTCATTCATGTATCCTTTTACTATTTTTTTTTTTAGTTTCCTCAGTAAGACCTCCATGAAGCTTACAAACAACATCCGCCCAAGACCCACCTTCAAGATGAATTTGTAAATTTTTCGATAGAAAAATGTCCCGGCCGAAGGCCAATTCCTCTTAAATGACAGGCTCGCTATCGCTCACCAGGAAAAAATCGACACCTAAATGACACAAACAAGTCTTAATATTGACAAAGAAATGGGACGAATGGTCTTAAAATCGCCACATTAATGTGCCGAACGTCTTAACATCTGAAAACTAATGGGGTTAAACATGAGGAAGAAGGGTGACCAGAAAAACGACCCATCTCCCCTTAAGTAACGAGGACCAGATCCTGGCCCTTTGTAAGATCTATATATTTGGTGCGCAATAAGCATACATCAAATCAAATATATTAGTTTATGCAAATCAATGATATTGCAAAAGTTGTTTTCTTTTCTCACTTTTCTGCATCTGTGTGTGTGTGTGTGTGTGTGTGTGTGTGTGTGTGTGTGTTTGTTTGTGTGGTTGTGTGTGATGTATCTAGTTGTACTTACTCTAGTTGTATTGCGGGAGTGAGCATGCTCGTTATTTCCCGCCTCCTATATGTGTAGGTGTTATATGTATCGTTGGAATGGCTGTGGATGTTTGTGTAGTCTGTATTTTTTAGCCAATTGGCGACATCGGAAACGAAGGCTTAGGGTGGATCCTGTAATGGTATTCCACCTTCTCACTATAGACGGTACCGTCTCGCCCGAAGGCGTAAAGTAGCCATCAGTTTAGGTGAACCATATGATACCCATCTCGCCTTGTACCATATTTGCCAACCCCAGATGGGACGTCACAACGTCCGTACACTTATTCCAGGTACCTATTTACCGCTAGGTGAACTGAGGCTAAACAACCCAAAATGGGAAAAAAAAAAAAAAAAAAGGGAAAGACAAGCCCAATTTGTCTCCGCCCGGCCGGGCATTGACCCCCCGACCCCTCGTGTGTGAGACGAGCTAGCTTCTACCTACTAGGCTCGGGCTGTGTGTGTGTGTGTGTGTGTGTGTGTGTGTGTGTGTGTGTGTGTGTGTGTGATGGGTCAGAGGCAGCATAAATCAGAAAGCACGAATCACTGTCACCGTTCTATTTTGTTCTCTTTACTCATAATCCTGCTCCCCAAGAACTCTTTTCCTACTCTTCACTGGTCTTCCTTTCCTACTCTCTCTCTCTCTCTCTCTCTCTCTCTCTCTCTCTCTCTTTATATATATGTGCTGTATATTATTATCTTTCCTATTCCTTCCTCCCTTCTTTCCCTCACCCTATGCCTCTTCCTTTCTCTCTCTTATCTACATCTTCTCTTTCTCTCACCCTCTCTAATTATATCGTTATTATTATTTACTCTCTCTCTCTCTTTCTTTCTCTCTCTGTCTGTCTGTCTCTATCTATCTATCTATCTATTTATCTATATCTATCTCTCTCTCTAAAAAAATGAACTAATGGAATCTCGCCCCCCTCCCTCTCCCCCCACCGCCCCTGAGATCAAAGGTCCCAGCCTGGGTCACCGCCCGCGAGCGAATCACCTGCTGAGGACAGATGATTCAACCGGTGGACCATTTCAACCAGTAGTTCTCAATCGGGGGACCATTTACACCAGTATAACTCAACCGGTGGACCATTTCAACCAATAGATCTCAACTGGTGGACCTTTTCAACCAGTAGATCTCAACCGGTGGATCATTTCAACCAGTAGATCTCAACCGGTGGACCATTTCAACCAGTAGATCTCAACCGGTGGACCATTTCAACCAGTAGATCACAACCGGTAGACCATTTCAACCAGTAGATCTCAACCGGTGAACCATTTCAACCAGTAGATCTCAACCGGTGGACCATTTACACCATTAGATCTCAACCGGTGGACCATTTACACCATTAGATCTCAACCGGTGGACCATTTACACCATTAGATCTCAACCGGTGGACCATTTACACCATTAGATCTCAACCGGTGGACCATTTCAACCAGTAGATCTCAACCGGTGGACCAGCTCATCCATTAGATCTTAACCAGTGGACCATTTCAACCATTTTATCTCAAACAGTGGACCATTTCAACCAGTAGATCTCAACCGGTGGACCATTTCAACCAGTAGATCTCAACCGGTGGACCATTTCAACCAGTAGATCTCAACCGGTGGACCATTTCAACCAGTAGATCTCAACCGGTGGACCATTTCAACCAGTAGATCTCAACCGGTGGACCATTTCAACCAGTAGATCTCAACCGGTGGACCATTTCAACCAGTAGATCTCAACCGGTGGACCATTTCAACCATTTGATCTCAAACAGTGGACCATATCAACAATTCGATCTCAACCGGTGGACCATTTCAACAATTCGATCTCAACCGGTGGACCATTTCAACCATTAGATCTAAGGCGGTTGACATTTTATTTCCTTCTACCTTTCTCAAATATTTGTTTTTCATAACATACAGGTATATTTGTCTTCTTCAACTTGCTGTTCTTTTTAAATTTCCTTTAACATTTACCTTCGTTCTTCTCTTATATTCACCCCCTTCCTTCCTTCATCTCTCCCTTCCTTCACTCCCTCCATTCCTTCACTTCCACCCTTCATTTGCTCTCCCCATTCCTTCATACCTTTATTTCACTCCCTCCCTTCCTTCACTCCCTCCCTTCATTCACTCCTCCCTTCCTTCCTCCACTCCCTCCTTTCCTTTACCCCTTCCTTTCCCTTACTCACACCCTCCCTTCCTTCACTCCTTCCCTTCCCTCACTCTCTCCTTTCCTTCCTTCACTCCCTCCCTTCCTTCACTCCCTCCCTTCCTTCCCTTCCCTCACTCCCTCCTTTCCTTCCTTCACTCCCTCCCATCCTTCACTCCCTCCCTTCCTTTCTTCACTCCCTCCCTTCCTCCACTCCCTCCCTCCCTTCCTTCACTCCCTCCCTTCCTCCACTCCCTCCCTCCCTTCCTTCCTTCACTCCTTCCCTCCCTACACTCCCACCCTTCCTTCTTTTATTTCACTCCCTCCCTTCTTTCGCTCCCTCCCTTCCTTCACTCCCACCCTTCCTTCACTCCATCCCTTCCTTCCTTCACTCCCTCCCTTCCTTCCTTCACTCCCTCCCTTCCTTCACTCCCTCCCTTAACCACCTCCCCTACCATCACCCACCACCTCTCCTACCATCACCCACTACCTCTCCTAACATCACCCACCACCTCTCCTACCATCACCCACCACCTCCCCTACCATCACCACCACCTCTCCTACCATCACCCACCACCTCTCCTACCATCACCCACCACCTCTCCTAACAAACCTCTTAGACTTCTTCCACGATATCCTCACCCTCTACGATGAGAGTAAAGCTGTAGATATTATATACCTTGATTTTCAAAAGGCCTTTGACAAAGTTCCCCACCAACGTTTACTGCTAAAACTAAAAGCGCATGGAATACAAGACGGTGTGTTGAAATGGGATAGGAAAATTGGTTTACTCAGCCAACAGAAAGCAAAGGGTAGTCATAAACGGGAAGGCATCTAAATGGAACAATGTAAGTAGCTAGTAGCTGGTTACCCCAGGGATCGGTTACTAGGACCAATTTTCTTTCTAAGTTACATCAAACGAACATAGTGAGGCGTCTCAACTGTACAATCTCAAAATTTGGCTGACCGATACTACAAAAAATTGCAAATAGAGTAACTATCAAACGAACAAGTTGACCCGATATGCAACACAATCTAGATAAATTGTCATGTTGGGCACCAAATTTGGCAAAGAGTTTTCAATGCGAATAAATGTAAAGTACTACATGTCGCGATACCCTAAATGAGGAAAGCAAAACTATTCGATGAATGGCACTCAGCTTAAGAATGTAAACAGACGAAAAACCGATCTGGGCAGAGTGAACAATATCGAGTAAACCTCAAAACCGAAAGTGAACAATGTTCAGAAGTGTTAAGAAGGCAAACAAAATTAATTGGCTTTTATAGGCAGGTCATTTGAGCATAAATCCAAAGAAGTTATCCTAACCCTTTACAATTCCTTAGTCCGAACTCTTCTGGGAATACTGCGTTTCAATCCTGGTTGCCCTTATTACCAAAAAGATATAAACAAGAGCTTAGGAAACGAGTTCAACGTAGAGTTACCAAAATGATACCTAGCCTAAAGCAACAAAACCATACGAAGAGCCGTCTTAGAGAATTAAATCTATTTCCTTGGACACCCAAGGCGCAGATTAAGAGGTGACTTAATTCAAGTGTTCAAAATCATCAAAGGCATCGACAATATGAACTGGAGTAAGTACTTCACTATCGACCAATCTAATTACACGCAGGGGAAACCGGTTTGCAAAATTATTGGAAAATGCTTTTAACTCGGCACGAAATCTAAGAATTTCTTCTTCAATCGAGTTGTCAACTTGCTGGATGGGCTTCCCAGAAACGTTATAGACTCTGCAGCACCGTTGATTTCATTTTAAACGCCGCTTAGACAAATATCTCTCATTCAAACCGCTCGCGACTGACCTGCGTTTTGTAAATTAATAACGTTGTTATCCCCCCACCTCAGTTACTAACCATCTGTCCTCTACTAACTTCCTAATCCTGGCCACGGGACATTAGTTCCAGGGCAGTAATTCCACTTTCCAATGTTCCTTACCCACTCTAAACCACTGTTTTGGACAATTGGATCCTCAGTGTTTTGGAGGACAAGCAACCTAGAAGGGTCACTAGATATGTTGTTGCTTGATTTCCTTTGTACTCCTTTGTACTCCTTTGTACCATCACCACCACCTCTCCTACCATCACCCACCACCTCTCCTACCATCACCCACCACCTCTCCTACCATCACCCACCACCTCTCCTACCATCACCCACCACCTCTCCTACCATCACCCACCACCTCTCCTACCATCACCCACCACCTCTCCTACCATCATCCACCACCTCCCCTACCATCACCTTACCTTACCTTATGATACCTTATGATGTGTTCGCCACTCTTCTAGCGGCACCAAGGAGCGCGACGCCCCTCGTTATGGGTGGTGATTTGGTGCAGTAGACTGTTTGAAGCTCGCTCACTTGCGAGGATGGGCTCGTCTGGCACCTTTTGCAGTTCGACATCCAGGGCTCTCTTGAAGCTGTTTAACGAGACGTCCCTCATGTCTCTTACTCGCCGTGGGAAGTTTTGTTGAAGAGGACGTGGGCCTCTTGTTATGTGTGATAAAACCAGCCCGTCTCGCAGAGAGCCCATAGCAAACCTGTTATTCATCCGGGGGGATTTCGCATTCACAGCCTATCCTATTCACTGAATTATCATGACTATCGGAGTATGTAGGTTTGGTACTAAACTTTCTGCGAATTTTCCACGTGTAATATTATTAGGTACGTTCTCTTCTACGTTCCAGTGAGTACAAGATTCAGTGCCCTTAAACGCTTCCCAATAGTGTAGCTGTTTTACTCGAACTTATTTATGCAGAAAGTGAAATTTCTTTGTTACACTCTCTACGTAATTTATTTCACCTGCTTTGTAATGGGGGAATGTTAATACGCTACAGTATTCAAGCCGCGGCGTAGGTTAGACACTAGAGGATTTGAAGAACGTTTATCATAGGCAATTCACCGTGTGTTTTAACAGTCCGCAGAATCCAACCCGTTAGACAGTTTCGCAGCCGCCACATTTGACCTTGGTTATGTACTTTGAAACCCATATTTTTCAGACATTAATACTACCCAAGGTCTTTCACACTGTCTTTACCGTGTATAATTATGTGGTTTAGATTCTGTTAAGTAATTTGTAATTTCTTTAACACCATATTATCATCCGTTTTACCGTATTAATTGGAATTTTTCTTCATTGGAATTGCATGTTGTTTTCCCTGGTCCACTGGAACACTACATTCATGGCTTCACTGCAGTCGGCCTTGTCTTCTTGTGTGTTTGCTATCTTGCTTAATTTTGTGTCATCAGGCAAAAAAGAAGGACACCGTTTACTGTGTCTGGTGTTGGATCTATGTCGCCAATTAGTATGAGGAACAGAAGGGGCGCTAGCACACTGTTCCTTGGGGCACTGAGCTTTTGACATTCGAAGGCTCAGATGTGACTTGGTTTACTGCTACTGATTGTTTTCGGTTTACGGAAGGAAATTGTATATCCACCGTCCGATTTTCCCATTATACCCTTTTTGCTTTCAGTTTGTGGGGCTATATACCATGGTCACATTATTCAAATGCCTTAGCAAAATCGGTGGTTGTGTAACATGACATTCCACGTTTTTCGTTTTCTTCTAGCGCTGTAAGAATGTTGTCATAGTGTTCCAAAAGTTGTGAGGAGACATGATCTTCCCGCTCTGAACCCATGTTGATCGGTGTTGTGTAGTTCATTTGTCTCCATGAATGTTGAAATTTTGCTTCGCAGGACTCGCTCGATAAACTTTAATGATGTGAGAGTTTGGTTAGAGCTACCAGGGCGGTAGTTTTTGGTAGTGCTTTACTCCATCCTTTATGCAGTGGGGCAATTATTGCGTTTTCAAGCTATCTGGTATGTCACCAAGTGTCTAGACTCCTTCTCCACATTATAGCCAGGGGTTTTGAGAGGTGTTCCTTAAATTTCTTCATTATGGATCGAATTCCATGAGTACCAGGCCTGGTGCCGAAGTGGGATGGCATGTGGAATGGTCCTCTTCTATTGTCTTTTGGACCGAAAATCAATATTCCAGCATCCGAGGGGTTTCCGTGGGGGAGGTTTCCATGAAAAATAAAAATATTTTGGTCGCTGGATGACCTTTGTTTCATCAGCGCCCACTGAATGCCATTTCATACTGCCTGCCTTAAGAGTTCGCTCATTTCCTTTTTGTCCCCTGTGAAAGAGCAGTCCCCTTTGCCTCAGTGTCGATGTTTGATGTTGTTTTAGCCTTTTGTTTGGCGTATGTGAACGTATGAAAAGATGTATTTGGAATTTTCCTTTATACCTGCAATAGCTATCCTCTTACTCTTCCATATGTAGTAGTTCATATGATATTACTTAGCCTTTGTTCAATTTCCACAATTTCTAATCTATTGTCGGCGCTTTTGCCCTATCCTGGTAGATTTGATGTGGGCGTCTTCGTTGCGAGTAATTTCTTCTTCTGCTACAGCCTTCCTTCCTTTCCCGATCTTGGTTTGATTCTTCGTTTGTTTGGTCTTGAAGGTATATGGTGGATACAGATTTGGGTCAGGTTTTCTGTTATTAAGACTAGAACATTCTGTGGTGTCAGGTTATTCATTAAATCTTCCACAGGTTCTATTTCCTCCATTTCTTGCATTTTACCTCATTTCCCACCTAATGTTTTTGTTATTGAAAGTTAAATTTACTGAAAGGGGCCGGTTTTTGTTATCGACTTCTGCGGTTGTCTGTACACTTTCTAAGCGTTGTTTTTGATCTCAAATTAATTTATTGAGTCTGAGTATGTTGTGGTCCGATATGTTAATGCTGTGTACTAGAGAGTCGTTGTTAGTGAAGGACCAGGTCTAAGATATTGTTTTCCCGTGTTCACCACATACTATCCTACCATCATCCCCCCACCACCATCTCATACCATCACCCACCACCTATCCTACCATTTACCATCCCCCCACCCCACCTCTTCCTACCATCATCCACCACCTTCCCTTACCATCCACCACCCCCTCTCCTACACATTATCCACCACCTCTGGCCTACCATTCACCCACAACCTCCCTTAACCATCCCCCCCCACCCACCACATCCCTTACCCTCCCCACCCACAACTCTCTTACCATTCACCCACCACCTCTCCTACCATCACCCCCCACCCTCGCCTACAACCTCTCCTCTACCCACCACCTCCACTACCCATAGCACCAACCACCTGGGCATCATACCATCATCCACCACTTCTCCTACCATCACCCACCACCTCATCACCCACCACCTCGCTTACCATCACCCACCACCTCTCCTACCATCACCCACCACCTCTCCTACAATCACCCACCACCTCCACTACCATCACCACCACCTCTCCTACCATCATCCACCACTTCTCCTACCATCACCCACCACCTCATTACCCACCACCTCGCTTACCATCACCCACCACCTCCCCTACCATCACCCACCACCTCTCATACCACCACCCACCACCTCTCCCCTCCTCCCTCCCCCCCCTTCTACCCCTCACCCCCTCCTTTTCCCTCACTACACCTTCCATCACTCCCCCAACCCACCGTCCCCCCCCCCACCCACCCCCCCCAACCCCCCCCCACCCCCCCACCCCCCCCCCCCCCCCCCCCCCCCCCCCCCCCCCCACCTCTCCTACCTGCCCTGATACCTCGTCCTTTGTTTGTGTGTGGGGAATGTCTGTCTGTCTGTCCGTCCATGTCCGTAGACTGGGTTCACTGAAATGTCTGTTCCCTCACCGGTCCGTCAGCAGGCCGTGTGTTTGTGTGTATTTGTGTGTGTCTCTGTGTGTGTCTGGATCGGGCATATTGGCTATTTTGTTTTCTGGCGTGTTGGGTGCACATTATACACGGGTTTGGGGCTGCTGTTGCTGACAAGGGGGACGCAGCTCAGGCACAGGTACAGTCAGTCACTCCACCAATATATATCTATATATCTATTTATTTATTTGTCTATCTATATCTATCTTTATCTATCTATCTATCTATCTATCTATTTCTCTCTATCTATCTATCTATCATTTTTTTCTTTTTTTTTTTTTTTTTTTTTTTTTTTTTTTTTTTGCTCGCTCTCGCTCTCTCTCTCTCTCTCTGTCTCTGTCTCTCTCTCTCAGAGTCTCTCTGTCTCTGTTTCTCTCTCTCTCTCTCTCTCTCTCTCTCTCTCTCTCTCTCTGTCTTTATCTGAAGGTAGGGAGGAGGGCGTTATCGCTGGCTCGGCCGCTTCCTCGTCTGTTACTCGTCCTCCTGGCACACCAACATTTCTTTTACATAAAGATGACTGGAGAATGACCAATTCTAAATTCGTGTTATATGTGCTTTAATTAGAGTAAGCCTTCCTCAGATAACGAGAGAGAGAGAGAGAGAGAGAGAGAGAGAGAGAGAGAGAGAGAGAGAGAGAGAGAGAGAGAGAGAGAGAGAGAGAGAGAGAGAGAGAGAGAGACTTCAAACAAATATGTTGTGATTTTTTGCAGACCTACAGGCGTAAGCATTTTTTGCACTCGCTATTGAATAGTAACGGTAGTATTACTAAACAATACTTTCCGTTCGCAGCGCCGTTAATGGACGAAGTAACATGACAAATAACGCTACCTTAAGAAATGGGACTGCTAATCCGTCTAATCTCTGTTAACAACACTCATTCGTACAGTATTCGTTCACTATAAGGCCCTGCGAAGGGATTTCTTTTGTTTTAAGTATACAGGCAATTAAGTCTAAAATATAATGATGACGTAGATATTGATGCAATTTGAAGGTTGCAAGCGCGATGAACGATCTCCCAAATACGCAGATTGTGTCAAAAATGTTGTTGAACATGCATAATACGTGACTTAAACCTTTCAGTATTCGAAGATTCGTTTCTTCCTCTTAGTTTGGTTATATATTAGACGACTTTATTCAGTTTAGTAAGGAATTTTGGAAGTCAAGGTTTGATTGAGATAGTTTTTATCCATTCGATTCCTAACCAGAATATATAATGAGGTAACGCGTCGTCGTATATGAAGGGGTTAAGCAAAAGTTGAAGTCGTAACTGAGTAATTATTATTATTACTATTACTATTATTTTTATTATTATTATCATTATCATTATTATTATTACTACTACTTGCTTTTCTATAAACAGTATATATAGTTTTGTAGTTGATGTATAGAAAATCATATTAACAAATTCGTTTCCAGAGATATACTTTCATAATTAGAAATATGTCCACGAATATTTATGAGGGTACAATACTCTCTTCCGAACCCGAGTTAAATATTACCAATAAAACACATTAATAATGCAGCCATCGTGTTGGGAAAGGTGAGCCTCTCCTCTAACACGGCCACTGCCACCCTATACATTAACCCTTTATGTATCAGCGACGTCTGGAATATTTTAGGCTAGCTATAATTAGACGATTTTATGCAGCTTAGGAAGGAACTGTGGTAGTAAAAAGGGTTAAATGAGATGGTTCGAAGCCTGTTAATTGATAAGGCACTTTTTTTAAATGAATAGAATCGTGTAACAGTAGCTACATGAACATTAAAAAGACGTCGCCAGTTCAGAAGGGTGAGAGCGGTGTTATTATGATCTTAGTATATCAATTGTTCATATGGCTGCGTTCCTTCCTAGCTTAATTAACCCTTTGAAGATTATCCCGTGTGTTGACAGTTTATTCTGGCTATCATTAGACGATCTTAGGCAGCTTAGCAAGGATCCGTGGGAGTTAAAAGGGTAAAGGCTGTCTCAATAAACCTTCTGACTTCCATAAACCCTTCCTGATCTGAATAAAATCATCTAATACTCGCCAGGCAACAGAAAATAAATGGGCCATTGTATCTTCTGAGGGTTAAGGGGAGATGCGCGTATTTATTTCATCATGTGTATCTTTTTATTATTGTATTAGTTTCCTAACTAGACCTCCATTAAGCATTAACAAAATATCCATTAGATCCACTTCTAGATAAATTTGTACATTTTTCGGTAGAAAAATTTCCCACGGTTCTTCCAAAAGTTCTGGCTCACTATTGTTCGCCAGGAAAAAAATTGATGAAAAGTCTTAATATTGACAAAGAAATGGGGCGAAAGGTCTTAAAATCGACAAACTAATGAGCCGAACGTCATAAAATCTTAAAACTAATGGGTAAACACGAGAAAGAAGGGGGACCAGAAAAACGACCCATCTCCTATTAACACGAACATTGCCACCCTATCCATAAAGTAACCGAGTGAGAGCGGTGTTATTACGAACTTAGTATATCAGGCTTTGGAATGGCCGTCCCTCCCCAAGCTTAATTAATTAGCGACGCAAATTAGGAGTTCCACCGTGACATTTATTATCGCCCCCCAAACGACCTTTCCCTCGTCCTCCGCTCTGGGTGCTTGACCTTTGTGTGTGTGTGTGTGTGGGGGTAATGTGGTGGAGAGGATAGTGTCAGGATGGTGTGTGGTAGAGAGGAGAGTGTCAGGATGATGTGTGTGATGGTGAGAATAGTGTGTGGTGTGGCAGTGGAGGTGCGATTGTGGTGGTGATGGTGTGTGTGTGATGTGGTGGGTAGGATAGCGTGGTGTGGTGGGGTGGATAATGTTGTGTTGTGGAATGCAATGTAGTGATTTGATGTGGTGTATAATGATATACTAGTGGTGTGATGTGGTGTAAACAGTGTGGTGTGGTGTGGTGGAGGGGATAGTCTGTTGGTGGTGTGACGTTAGTGGTGGAGGCTGTGTTGGTGGTAAGGTGTGGTGCTCTGTTAATGGGGATTACCTGCTTCTTTTCTCTACTTTTCTCTCTTTCTCTGGCTTGTATCCATTCGGCCCCACTCAGCCTACTGTTTTAAGACTTTTATTCCCAGCCAGGTGTCAATTTCTTCCTGACGAGTGATAGCGAGCCAGCATTGTATGGAGAAATCCAGCTTCGCCGGAGAAATGTTTCTATAAAAAACATGTAAAAATTTAGCCTGCTTTCAAATAATAAGCTGGTTCGCTACTGCTCGTCAGGAAAAAGTCGACACCTGGATGGGGATAAACGTCTTAAAACGGTAGGCTAAATTGGGCCGAATGGATACAACCCAGATAGAGAGAGAGAAAAAAAAACGAGGTGGGCCCCCTTACTGGTGGAGCTGATGAAGTAGAAGGTGTGTTGGATAATAAGTGTAAGCTGTGGTGATTGTTGCTGTATGTGTTATGGGTGTAGTGGCCATTATCCTCTTAACCCTTTCACTACCGGGGATGTTTGTGGCTTTATTTCAGCACTATATACACGATTTTGTGCAGTTTAATTAAGAAGGATCTGTGGTAGCCAAATGGGTTAAGGGAGATAGTTCGAAATCTGTTAATTGCTGGAGGCCCTTTTGAAACTGAATAAAATCGTCTAACAGTAGCTAAGATAACGTAAAAGGACGTTGCCGGTACAGAAGGGGTTAACCTCTTGAGAATTATGACTTTGTTTATTCTGGTTATCATTAGTCGATTTTATGCCATTTAGGAAGGATCTGTAGGAATCGAAGGGGTCAAATCTATCTTAATTTACTTTCTAGCTCTCACAAACGTTTCCTCTCCTAAATATAATCCTCTAATGCTAGCCATAATAAACTATCACAACGCGTCATAAACCTCAAGGGCTTAACCCCTTCTGTACCGGCGACGTCTTCATAATTTATTGTGTCTAATTCTAATCGATTTTATTCAGTTTAGGAAAGATCTCTGGCAATAAACCAGCTTTGAATGATTTCACTTAACCCTTTTTACTACCATAGATCCTCCTTAAACTGCCCAAAATCATCTGAATATACAGTAGATAAAATACAACTGAAAAGGCGTAGCCGTCACAGAAGGGGTTAATGATAGTAGTGTCAAAATTATGTTAATGATAGTGATAGCAGACGTTATATAAGAGCTGTAGAAGGGCCAAATATCCTGTAAATTCTGGATAAGGAGTGCTTAGTCAATGTGAGCGATAAACTACTAACCCCCTAAAGGCATGCTGAAGGTTAGTGACCTGAAGAAGCCGTGTGTTGTCAATAAAGTGCCCTTCCTTTTAAGGGGTTAGTGCTTATGTTTTGGGTCCTTTATTTCTTTAGTCATTTATGTTTTAGTTGCCTCGTTAGACCTACTGTACATTAGTTTTCAGATTTTAAGACGTTCGGCCCATTAGTTTGACGATGTTAACACTTTTCGCCCCATTTCATTGTCAATGTTAAGACCTTTCATGCCATTTAGATGTCAATATTTTCCTGGCGAGCGATAGCGAGCCTGTTATTTTAAGAGAAATTTTAATTTACAATTTTTTTCTTGAATGGTTTTATAGGTTTTTGTTTTTTCTAAGCTTGATGGAGGTCTAGCGAGGACAGTAACAAATTTATGAATACATTAAATAATAGACCAAAAAAAAAAAAAAACAGCCACTGTCGTTTTAATGCTACGTGTGTGTGTGCATTCAAGATTACATTATTCTGAAAAGTATTCTGACGCCAGTATTAAGTCAGTGTCACACGAGCGCATTTTTGTCGGCAATATTCGACGAGCAAGTTTTTTCTCATAATGTTTTGAGGCTTTTGCATTGGAATCACAAACTAGACTGAAGGTAGATTATGATAGGTATCTGAATTCTGATATAACTGACATTTGAAAGCAGCCCGACTACAACTGCTCGTAAAAATTGACGAAACAGTACTCGTGTGACTCCGCCTTTAGGACTATCATAGTCTGCATGCGGCCGACGGTAAAATACATCCCTTGGCAACTAGGAAAAAAAATGATATAAAAACTGAAGACTAACTAACGGACAGAAGTGGACAAGTCAAATAGAGATGAGTGTGTTGCCTTGTGCGAAATATTAGTGTCTTGTAAGGTAACCGGTAATTATTAAGGGGGTACTGCTTGGTTTTTTGGTCTATATATATATATATATATATATATAATTATATATATATATATATATATATATGTATATTTATTTTTATTTTTGTTCCCTCGCTAAACCTCCATCAAGCTCAGAAAAACACCCCTTAGACCCCCTTTCAAGATAAATTTGTACATTTTTCGGTAGAAAATTGTCCCGGCCAAAGGCCGGTTCCTTCTAAAATTAGAGGCTAGCTTTCGCTCGCCAGGAAAAAATGGACACCTAAAGGGCACGAAAGATCTTAATATTGATAACAAAATGAGGCGAAAGATCTCAAAATCGCCAAACTAAAGGAACGAACGTCTTATAACCTCACAACTAATATGCTAAACATGAGGGAGAAGGGGTACAAAAAAAACCGACTAGTACCCCCTTAAGATAATGAAGGCGATAATTATATGGGAGTCCTCTGAGCAGGCAGATGGGTTGAAGTGAGTCATTTGTCCTGAACAGAGATCATATTATAGTAGGAGAGATCCGTCAATGTCCGCCATTATGGGGCCTCTTTGTACACTCAAATATATCCTTACCCATCATAAACATTCGTCTATACTGGTACAGGATATATTGTTTAGTTTTAGGATCTATAAACATTGGTCAATATTGGTACAGGATACGTTGTTTAGTTTTAGGACCTATAAACATTCGTCTATACTGGTATAGGATATATGTTTAGTTTTAGGACCTATAAACATTCGTCTATACTGGTACAGGATACGTTGTTTAGTTTTAGGACCTATAAACATTCGCCTATACTGGTACAGGATATAATTGTTTAGTATTTAGGACTTATAAACATTCGTCTATACTGGTACAGGATACGTTGTTTAGTTTTAGGACCTATAAACATTCGTCTATACTGGTACAGGATATAATTGTTTAGTATTTAGGACTTATAAACATTCGTCTATATTGGTATAGGTTATATTGTTTAGTTTTAGGATCTAAAGTTTGTCATAAAAACTATATATATTACCATGTTGCTTGATAATTACGGCCCCAAAATGGCTTCCCAAGGAAAAGATGGACGATCTTTGCTACTATAGTCCATTCGTTATAAGTAGGCAAACACATCTTGACCACTAACCACTAGATAAAAACAAAACGACCTGAGTAATCGAACTAATATTGTATACGGTTTGGGAAGTGTCAGCCAGGGAATAGGTGTGGAAATATGCAGCCCATTTGCCCTAGCCCTTTTTTTGAGTTACAGAAGATAGGGGGTCACGATATCTGACCTACCTATAATGAACAGACTCTACGGGATCTCTCGTACTGATTGGTGAACTAGTACGTAGGTATTAAATTCGGCTGTTATGGTTTGATTGTAAATAACTTTCTTCATTTAGGTCAATAATTCGTCATGCTCGAGATGTTTACTACTACGTTAATTATTGTTTTAAGAGGAGGTTTGCTGGACCCCCTTCTCCCTCATGTTTAGCCTCATTAGTTTTGAGATTTCAAGAGATTTTCCCCGTTAATTTGAAGATTTATAGCCTTTACTACTTAGACGAAAAGAAAATAATAGGTGTCGATTTTTTCCTGGCGAACAATAGCTAGCCTGCAGGAGGAACCGGCTTTTCGCTGGTGCATCCTTCTTTCAAAAAATGCACAAATGTATCTCGAATGGGAATCTTGGTGGTATTATTTTTAGGTTGATGGAGGTCTAGGGGGGAAACTTAGAGAGAGAGAAAAAACAAAAAGTATTACATCAACATATATATACAAGGGTGGCCTGTAGCGACATTGATAGAGCACTCGGTTTCTACCCGGGAGGACCGAGTTCGATTCTCGGCAGGTGGAGATGTTTTGGCAATCTCTTCAACCCCTTGCCTCTGTTCTAATCGCCCCCCTTCGAGATAAGTTTGTTAATTTTTTGGTAGTTAACAAATGAAAAAATCGACACCAAAATGGCACGAAAGGTCATAATATTGACATAAATGGTGTGAAAGGTCTCAAAATCGCCAAATACTAAAACTAATGGGATGAACGTCCTAAAATCTCAATACTAATGGGGCTAAACATGAGGGAGAAGGGAGTTCAGAACAAACAACTTTATACCTCCTCCTTAATATGAACGGGTGGCGGGGCAGTCGTGTTATCTTTATAGCCCTCCTCCTTTCCCCCAGTTCCTCCCCTTCCCCCCTCCCTCCGTTACTCCCCCCTCCCCCCCACCACCTGTCACTTGCTGGGGGTAAACTGCAGGTCCCTGTCACAGTCTGCGCCGTCCGCGGCCTGACTGCACTCCTCAACTCTTTCGGTATACTTTTTTTGAGGATGCGTTTTTACACTGTTTTGGTTATCATTAGATGATCTTATACAAATTAAGAAGGATCCATAGGAATCAAAGGGGTATGAACTATCTTAATTAACTCGTTAGTTTCCACAAGTTCTACCTAAAGTTTATTGTAATCGGTTTTATTTCAGCTGACGGTAAATTGAAATCTCATGTGTCAATACTTAATTGAAAATATAAAACTATTATGACTCCGTATCCTATAAATGCCAAGTGTTCATAATTTATAACATATTTCGCTACAGATCTATATGATAAGTGAGTAAGCAAGGTGAGGACAATGCAACCGACCTCTTGCGAGTTTCAGACAATAAGGAAGTTGGAGTTTTTTTACACCGGCTTATGAGGTAAACTTTTGAAATATTCCTATCACCTCAATTCACCTATCGTCAGGATAGTAATTCAAAATATATCAGATAATGTTGGATTGCTGAAATGGTCAAATCGGAGCAATTTCCTGTTAACTCCTTGAGGATTATTACGCGTTTGACAGTTTATTGTGGCCTAGTTGATTTTATTCAGATTAGGAAGGATTTATGGTAGTCAGACGATTAATTGGCATAGTTTTTACCCTTTGAATGCCCAAAGATCCTTCCTAAGCTACACCAAATATTTTACAAATATCCTAAATATACTGCTAAAACGTGTCACGATCCTAAGGGGGTTGATTTACCTACACGTCTTTTCACTTTCGAACCAGTCTTGAAACCAAATTTATTCTGGTTTGACACCCTACTTGTCACTTTATACTGGGTTGTACTGGTTTAGAGGGCATAAATGTACAGTTGCCCACACAAGTTCTGTTCATGTGCGTGATCTTGTACACGGGAACATATTACAGTAATGCCCGTGATTGAATTACAAGTGTCATTTCTTATGCAGGGATTAACTCATCTGATTAGTGAACTGCTAATTATACAGAACCCACATTCGCAATTCATTCACGCTCTTTTACTGTCCTACACAAGATCAGGACGAGGAGCAGAACTTATGTAGTTAACTATGCACACGTGTTCTATGGTTGTCCCCCACATTACTGTATAGCCAATCAAAGTGAAGCTCTTGTAGGAGTGTACTGAGCCTAGGGTGCATCTAGAGCCCCATTAGTGTAGAAGTGTAGTACTGGTAAGAGTATATTGAGCCTGGGGTACATCTAGACCCCCTGTATAATCCTTCAGAAGTGTAGCCTTGGTAGGAGTATACTGAGTCTGGGGTACACCTACAGCCCCTGACAGGAATGTACTGAGCCTGTGTATACTCATTCAGAAGTGTATTCCTGGTAGGATTCAGATTATTCTTACATAAACAGCGTCGGTAAGAATGTACAAAGAAATAGTTCCTACCTAAAATAGATTAAGTATATATAGAACCTGATCAATATCTCGCTCTAGATCATCTTCTCAAACATGCCTCTTTAGTCTGCCGTTAAATACTGGTAGTCTATTTGAGTCTTTGACTAGGTTGGGCAGGGCATTCCATACCTTAGGCCCCAATACTTTCAGATAATGTGTCCCTTGTCTAAATAGCCCTGGTAGGTGTGTACTTAGCCTGGGGTACACGTAGAGCCCCTGGTAGGAGTGCACTGAGCCTGGGTACACGTAGAGCCCCTGGTAGGAGTGCACTGAGCCTGGGTACACTTGTAGCCCCTGGTAGGAGTGCACTGAGCCTGGGTTACACGTAGAACCCCCTGACACCGGCCACATCCATTTGTTTAGCCCGGCCATTGATGTCTGTTGGTGGAGATGCATGATACACCCGGCCATTGTCTGGGCGGCCGATACTAGGTGTCAGGCCAGATTCATGTCCCCCTGTGCACCTTCGTCTTTACCTCCTCCCTCCTCTATCCACAACACCCTTTTACATCTCCCTTATCCTCAACCCCCATCCACAACCCTCACCTCCTTGTACACCTCCCTCATCTACAACCCCCATCCACATCCCCTATCCACAACCTCCTGGACCCTTCTCTCTCCACAACACCCTTTTACACATCCCTCATCTACAACCCCCTTTCTACAACCTGCTTCCACAGCCCTCATTCATAACCTCCTTGTAGACCTCCCTCCTCTACAACCCCCATATACAACCTGCTTCCACAGCCCTCTTTCATAACCTCCTTTTAGACCTCCCTCCTCTACAACCCTCTCATCTAGAACCCCATCTACAACCTGCTTCCATAACCCTCATCCACAACCCCCTTTTAGACCTCCCTCCTCTACAACCTCCTTTTACACAACCACAATCCACAACCCCATCTACAACCTGCTTCGATAACCCTCATTCATAACCTCCTGTTAGACCTCCCTCCTCTACAACCCCATCCACAACCCCATCTACAACCTGCTTCCACAACCCTCATTCATAACCTCCCTCAGCTACAACCCCACAGCCACAATCCACAGCCCCATCTACAACCTGTTTCCACTGCCCTCATAACATCCTTTACACCTCCCTCATCTACAACCCCCATATACAACCTGCTTCCACAACCCTCATTCATAGCCTCCTTTTAGACTTCCCTCTTCTAAACCGACAGAATCTCACTGACTCCCATATATTTTTTAATGATGTAAATATTCCCACTTCCCCTAGTATTGACATTCTCGGTGTAACATTAACTACTAACTTGAGCTGGACACATTATGTTAGAAGCATTGCTAAGAATGCCTCTAAAAAACTGGGACTCCTGTACAGAGTTCGCGAATTCTTCACTGACGAGCAGTTGGCCGTAATATATAAAAGTCATGTGCGCTCTCAGATGGATTACTGTTCACCTCTGTGGGGTGGAAGTGGAGTGGTTGCATTGAGGCAGTTGGACAAAATTCAAAATAAAGCTATTAGATTAATCAATAACCCTGCAATCACACAGGACCTTCATACGAAGAAACGTTGCATCCCTTGCATTATTCTACAGATATTTTCACAGCAATTGTTCCGAGGAACTTGCTTCAATTGTGCCGCCTCTCCACATCTTTCCCCGTAGAACTAGGGCAGCTGAGAGCGCCCATGAATTTACACTTTCTCCTCCACAATGCAGAACTTCTGCTTATCAGAATTCATTTATCCCCAGAGCTACTACTCTTTGGAATTCACTTCCCTCGAATTGCTTTCCACAAACTTACAATCAACAAATGTTTAAATCCAGTTGTTACAAACATTTTATGAATGGAGGATGCCTTTAGGCACATGGACCTTTTTGTTTTATCTGTGTTTTTCCTTCCTCCGTTCATTGTCTCTTAAAAAAAAAAAAAAAAAAAAAAAAAAAAAAAAACCATCCACAACCTGCTTCCACAGCCCTCATTCATAACCTCCTTTTAGACCTTCCTCTTCTACAACCCCCATCAAAAATCCCATCTACAACCTGCTTCCACAACCCTCATTCAAAACCTCCTTTTAGACCTCCCTCATCTACAACCTCATTTTACACCTCCCTCATCTTCAACCCCCATCCACAACCCCATCTACAACCTGCTTCCACAACCCTCATGCATTACCTCCTTTTAGACCTCCCTTATCTACAACCCTCCCATCCACAACCCCCTTTTAGGCCCCGGTACGTCCTATATTACACCATTATCTTACCTCTTATACCTTTATTACATTATTATCGTAGCTTTAGTCCTTTATTACATTAGTCTTACGTTATCTTCTCCATATTACGTTCTTACAGTCTTACATTCTTACTTGTATACTTTATGTGTGTGTTCCCTGGTTCTCATTCATTGTCTCCAATATTGCGGGTTCTTAATACTAACCCCTTCAGGCTGTAAACACGCGTGTCTTAATTTAAATATTGACTATTATTAGACGTTTTTTTGCAGATTTGGAAGAATCTTTATGAATCCTATGGATAAATGCTACATATATTAACCCCTGGACTTGCACAATTCTTTCCTAAATTGAATAGTCTTTCGATAGCCAGCACAAGATGAACAAAATGCGTCCTCGTATACAAAAGAGCTCTTGGTTCTGCTTTAGTGACTTGGCTCCACGTTTACTTGGTTTTACTTTCATTGACATTCTAGCGTGTTTACGATAATCTGCTCTACCTTGTGATGAGGCATTTCTAGTTCATGTTCTGGTATCTCTCTCTCTCTCTCTCTCTCTCTCTCTCTCTCTCTCTCTCTCTCTCTCTCTCTCTCTCTCTCTCCCATTTATTTCATTTATTGTTTTACATTTCAATCAGACCACTTGGAGAGTGATTGTTTTCCTTTTACTCTCGATAAGACAACATTTCTTACTCGGTTACTTACTTCAGCTAATATTTTGTAAATATATATACAGTATAATTCATTCACCTCCATCTTGATTCCATACTGCTTTGATTTATAGCTCGTTGTTCTCGCGTCCCTTGCTATTGCACCATTATGTTTTATTACCTGTATCGACGTTTTCTCTGATTCATACGTCAGCCATTCGAGTCAAAGGAAGCTAAGCAATTCTTTGTCGTCTCGTAAATTGTTGCATAATCTATTCGTATAATCCAGTCTCAGAACAATATTTAGGCTTTTTAGAAGCTTAAAATTAATGTACAATATTGAATTTCAATTTATATAATGGAAAATGGTAAGAAATAGATCAGCGATACGGTTCCCTACAGTAATACAAAAAAAAATATATATACATATATACTGTATTTATATATATATATATATATAATTATATATATATATATATATATATATATATATATATATATATATATATATATATATATATATATATATATATATATATATGTATATATATGTATATATATATATATATATATATATATATACCGGGTATAAATATATATATACTTAACTTTTTCATCCAGACCCTCTTCAAGCTAAATTTGTAAATTTTTCGATTGTGAAAAGTTACAGGCTTGCTTTCGCTCGCCCCGAAAGAAATAAACACGTGAATGGGGTGAAGAGTCTTATTTTTGCCCAACTAACTGGGTGAAACGTCTTACAATATATAAATTGATGAAAGGAAACGGGGCAGTTACCAAAAATACCCCCCTCAGACCAAATAGCGTTAACTAGAGTAATTATGAAGTTATCTAATCAAGCTGGTAATCGATTAGAATTTTAATTTGTTTGGAATTTAATTTATCTCATGTGCCCCAGGTTCAATATCGAGTTCTCCTGAGTCTTTATGATAAACAGACAGACAGGCAGACAGATAGATAGATAGATTGATTGAGTGATTGATTAATAGATAGATAGATTGAGTGATTGATTAATAGATAGATAGGTAGGGTGTGAAGTTACTTATAAATAGATCTCCAGTTACATGCCACCTTTCATATGGCGGTAATATATCGTTACGCGTTTTAACCTATTATAGTATTTACGCTTTTATTTATATCCTATATATGGTTATGCGTTCTAACGTAGCACTTACACTTTTGTTTATATATCCTCTATCGACCTTATTCAATACTGACCTCTCTCTCTCTCTCCCCAGACATCTCTAGCCAATATATCAGGGATCTTAAGTAGTTTGGAGCCTAAGTTACATATCTCCCACTAAGACACCTCGTTAGGGTCCGCACGCCTTACACTTAGGGGGGCGGCTTCTCTAGGGACGAGAGGGGTACACTAGATTAGATAGGACTTAGGTCATTAGCGAGTAGTTTCAAGGAGGTGGAGAGGGATTTGTGGACCCCCTTCTCCCTCGTGCTTAGCCCATTGGTTTTGAGATTTTCAGATATTTGCCCCAATTAGTTTGGGTATTTTATGTCCTTTCGCCCCCTTTCTTTGCCAATATTAAGACCCTTTCGTGCCAATTAGGTGTCGATCTTATTTTGGCGAGCAATAGCGAACCTATTATTTAGGAGAAATTGCCCTTCTGCCGGGACATTTTTCGACCAAAAAATTTACAAATTAAATTCGAAGTGGAGATTTGGGGGTAATATTTTAAGTTTGGTGGGGGCCTAGGGAGCAAACTAACCCTCTCTCCACTCCCCTCAACCCAATCATAATACGTGACGCTTTTCCCCTCTATTCTGGCTAACATTAAGCGATTTACTCATCTTTGGAAGGCCCTGAGGAATTGAAGTGGTAAGGAATATCAGCAAAGCAAAGTAAAAGCAAAATACAATATTCAAATCAAGTGCGAACCAGTAAATTGCATGAATTAAAATAATATCATTTGATGAAAGGATCTACCATTAAAGTCAATTAATTTGTTAGCCTTTTAATCCTTTCATTACCGGCGACGTTGTTTTCAATTTGTTTTGTTATTCTAGCTAGACGATTTTATGGAGCTTAGCAAGGCTAAGCAGTGGTTAATAGGGTAAATTGAAAGAGTTTAAACACTTTTAATCGCTAGTGGCTTTTTGTAAGTTGAATAAAATCTCGTCTAGTTGTTGCCAAAATATTGTGAAAAGAACGCCATCGGTACTGAAAGGGTTAATACTTTGGTAGACAGTGGATAAGCCTAGATATTTGTTGTGCCTACCTCTTTAGGAGACGCAATATCGCAGAGTTCCCTCAATGGGAGCACAGGAACATGCAAGTTGACTAAAAGGATTGAAATATATACTGTACAGTATATATGACAAAATGGTTGTAAATGGTTGCATTTATCCACTACGGCTACTACAGGGCTCACAATCAGTTTCTCAAGTTATATATATATATATATATATATATATATATATACTATGGTTGTAAATGGTTGCATTTATCCACTACGGCTACTACAGGGCTCACAATCAGTTTCTCAAGTTATATATATATACATATATATATACTGACGCAATCCAATTTATAATAATCTGGCAGTGATGTTGCTTTTTTTTCCACCTTATAGACTCCCCAAAATATGCCAGTCACATGTCAACACACCATAATACACTCACCTGACATGCTATCACAGTGAAGCTGCTATCCTATTTCAATATTTATTATCACTAAACACGTCAATCGTATTTCGCTATACCACACTACAATACAATTCACAACTCGCTTAAAAAGGCACACTCGCAATATACTGGTAATACTGTGCACCTTCGGACAATCAAATGCCTAAATCCGAGTTACTCAACCTGTAATAATGCATGTATAATTCAAAGTACACAAAATGGGTTATTCAGTGTAAAATTAAAGACAACAGTACATTCCCTGGGAAAAAGTCAAGGGCAGCTCATACTAATATAGTCTTACCACTCCAAGTTGGCGGTTTGGGTGTAGTCAGACCACGAATGTAAACATTGAGGAAAATGCCAAATGTATAAATCTATACAACAAATTTAATATTCTTAGCTTTTTACTACTTTAAATGAATTGTAAATATTCAGTATAGAGTTAATTCTCCAAAAAAGCTATATGTTTTTTTTTTAATTATATCGCTTTTTGATGATCTAAATAATGACTTTTAGATTTGGCACAGGTTTTTTGCGACGTTGCATATAGGTCACGCGGGTAGTTGAGGTCAGGTCACACACACACAGGGCAGGGTACTATAAAAAAAAGGTTATCGCGTGAGTGACCATTTGAAAACGTGGGATCAGTGTAAAGAGTACACAACCGCCAACTTGGAGTGGTAGGACTATAGAGATACTCTAAATTTAAGTCAACTCGACGATGGCCAAAGGGACCAAGGGTCAACCGTGATAGACATTACCTTTCGCTAATCTAGGGTTTATCGCGGGGTGTCACTTTTCACAAATAGTGAAAATAGGAAACAGGGGTTTTCCCACCACGTTGAGAGGAACAATGGATAGGGAGAATGGATAAGAAGATGAATAGGGGAATAGTACAACTAACTCGGATAGAACAAATTTAACTTTTAATTTTAATACTGGAGAGGACTACCATGAGGGGAAGAATTTACGGTATTTAGTACTACTAGAGAAGGAACACAATAAGAGTTGCATTACTGGGGATAACTAACTTGGAAAGGGAAACTTAGGGTGAAATTATAGTTAAGGCACTGAAACAATTGAACTTTATCAATGGAACACTGAGGATTGATTCCACAGTTATATACTTGTATGAGCCTTTAATAGTGGCGCGTAACAACGTCCAATTCTATACGAAATATAAAATTATTCTCCGGACACTACGAAAAATTATGGCAGCAAAGTCAGGTAGCTCAGGAATTACAATTCAACAATAAATTACGTTACTTTAATGGTGAACACAATTACACTCTTACGAAATCATGGAGCGTCATCGTAATTCTTAATTACCTGTACATACAACTCGGGAATATGGATATGTTTCGCCTCACAACATATACAATCAATGGACAAAATACTCAGCCGTACGTGACTACAACTTGGGAATATGGATATGTTTCGCCTCAAAACATATACAATCAATGGACAAAATACTCAGCCGTACGTGACTACAACTTGGGAATTTGGATATGTTTCGCCTCACAACATATACAATCAATGGACAAAATACTCAGTCGTACGTGATTACCAAGTCGCCTAAAAGAGGAGGTAGAGGATATTCACGCTTGGGATCTCTCTCTCTCTCTCTCTCTCTCTCTCTCTCTCTCTCTCTCTCTCTCTCTCTCTCTCTCTCTCTCTCTCTCTCTCTCTCTCTCTCTCTCTCTCTATCTCTCTCTGTCTCTCTCTCTCTCTCCGCTCTCTCTCTCTCTCTCCTCTCTCTCTCTCTTCCTCTCTCTCTCTCTCTCTCTCTCTCTCTATCTCTCTCTCTCTCTCTCTCTCTCTCTCTCTCTCTCTCTCTCTCTCTCTCTCTCTATCTCTCTCTCTCTCTCTCTCTCTCTCTCTCTCTCTCTCTCTCTCTCTATCTAACTCTCTCTCTCTCTCTCTCTCTCTCTCTCTCTCTCTCTCTCTCTCTCTCTCTCTCTCTCTCTCTCTCTCTCTCTCTCTCTGTCTCTCTGTCTGTCTCTCTCTGTCTCTCTGTCTGTCTCTCTAAACTTCACGACATTATATGGTGTTCTTACAGCTAAAATTCCAGTGATGAAACGTGGAATTATCTATAGCGAAACACATTTAAAATGCAAAATATATATAGCATTGATATATTTATATATAATATATACCAGTATATATTTTATCAAAGATTCCTCTTTATGAAGTATGATAATTAATAATTATATTACCAAGATTTAGTACGGAACTGTGATATTCCTGAGCCAGTTATTAACCTCCGACTTGTACTGTTGTAGTGAAGTTATGGGATGCAAGTCAGTGTGTTGAACCAGGCGATTCCACAGTCTGTGGTACTTTGGTAAGTAGGATTGAAGATAGTGTTCTGTCCTAGCAAATGGAACACTGACCTGATGATACCTTGTGGATGCGGTTCTTGTTGCATATGATGTTGGTTGGGCAGGTTGTAGATGTAAGGCTGCCAGGTGTGGAGTGTGCATTTTTTGGGTTTTGTATGTTACACACAAACCTGCCACATCCCGACGCTGTTGTAGAGGCTGAAACCTGGGCGCATGATGTTCTTGTTCTTTGAGTTGGATCAAGTGTTCAGCTCTTTTCTGTATTTGGTCCAAAAGTTTCAAGTATGAGGGGGGGACATGATGACCATGCAAGTGGAGAGTATTCCATCAATGGACGAACTTGAGACTTATACAGAGTAGCAACACCTTTAGAGTCCAGGAGATGTGATACACGTCGAATGCAACCAAGTTTCCATGCAGCATTCTTTGTGATGTCCTTTACATGGCTGGTGAAAGACAGATTATCATTAAATTTTACTCCTAGAATTGTCACTTGACTATGCATCTGAACCTTCCTCCCATCAAGCTGAATATCTGGTGGTGTATATGTTGGAATATCTTGTCTCCGAGAGATTAGCATTACTTGAGTTTTCTCCGGAGCAAGGTTCACTTGCCAGCGTTTTGCCCAAGAGGTGATACTATGTAAGGCATTGTTGATATGAGTGACGGTTGGCTTGCCGCACATCTTTGTAACAAGTGAATGTTAGGGTACAGTCGTCAGCATAAGCAAATGCCTCGGGGATGAGCTGCAGAATGTCATTGAAAAAAACATTCCACAAGAAAGGTCCTAGAACGCTGCCCTGTGGGACAATGGCTTGATGGCATAGTTAGCAGAGTTATGTCCATTGACAACTGTGTGAAGTGTTCTGTCTTGCAGGTAATCATTAATTAGGTGAAGTAGAGCATCACACAACCATAAACTTATCAGTTTGGTGGTGATGCCCGCATGCCACACCCTGTCAAAGGCACCCGCGATGTCAAGTGCAATTACGTAGGTGTCTTTTCCCATGTCAAGGGCCTGGTTCCACGTGGTAGATAAGTGGAGTAGCAAGTCTGCCGCAGATCTACCTTTCCTGAAGCCAAACTGCTTAGAGTTGAGTAGGTGATGTTTATCCAGAAAAGTTACAATTTTTGTTGCCAAGATAGACTCCAGAATTTTCCCAAGAACAGAAAGAAGGGAGATTGGTCTGTAATTTTTGGGGTCTGTTCTGCTGCTTTTCTTGTGAATCGCCAAAACTCTTGCTTCTTTCCATATTTTGGGCCACTGTTGCGAGTTGAGGCAATTCTGAAAAATGATGGTGAGTGGCTGGCATAGCTGATGTGCGCAACGCTTCAAGATATTTGGACTGTTGTTATCTGGTCCAGTGGCCTTCTTGGGGTCAGCTTCCTCTAGTTGCCGTTTCACATCATCTATGGTAATTGTGAAATCTCGTAACTGAGCATTGGTCTGTGCTGGTACAGCCGGAGGTGAGCGGTCTGGGTCTGGTACATTCATTTTACTTGAGAAGTAAGATGCCAGAATCTCAGCCTTGTCCTTACTGCAGATAGCCATGGATCCATCACATTTGCTTAAAGGTGGGATGCAATCATCAGGAGCAAAACCTTGTTGTTTAATGCTAGTCCACCATATTTTGCTCCCGACGTTCTTGCCTGTAAGCTTTGATTTCAGATCCTCTTTCCACTTTCTGATGGCTTGTATCTGCACCTGTTCCATATTTTTGCAGGCAAGTTTATGCAAATGCTTGGTTGAGTTGGGCTTTGAGTTGGGCGTCTTTTGCTCTCTCTCTCTCTCTCTCTCTCTCTCTCTCTCTCTCTCTCTCTCTCTCTCTCTCTCTCTCTCTCTCTCTCTCTCTCTCTCTCTCTCTCTCTCTCTCTCTCTCTCTATCTCTCTCTCTCTCTCTTCTCTCTCTCTCTCTCTCTCTCTCTCTCTCTCTCTCTCTCTCTCTCTCTCTCTCTCTCTCTCTCTCTCTCTCTCAAAAATTGTCACAATCAAACTACTGTTCCTATTACACTCACAATGATAATTTTAACTCCGATAGGTGTGCTAGAGGTGCCTGAGATCCATAGGGGCGGGGAACATGCTTCTTTCGTCCCTATTCGTGGGGCTCACTTTTTCAATTTGTACAATCTCCGACCCGTGGTAATAATGTGCTTGACCTTGTACTCGCAACAAAAGAAGAATTAATAGAGAATTTGAATGTTGGTGATGAATTCAGTAACAGCGACCATCGTACGATAACTTTCACTTTAAAGTTTACTAGTAACAAATCAAATAGCAGCATTGAGAAAGTCCCTAATTTCAAGAAAGCAAATTTTCATAAACTTAAATCAAAGATTAAAGAAACTGACTGGAGCTTTCTGACTAACAATAACGACATAAATACATCTTGGGAGTGTTTCACAACCACTTACCTTAAGGTAGTGCAAGACTGCATACCATCGAAAATACGGCGTCCAGGCCATAATGATAAGCCCAAATGGTGGAATAAAGATATTTCAGGCTGTCTGCTTGCTAAAAAATTTGCTAATGATAGATTAAAATCCTCACAAAATGACGAAGAACGGGTGAAATTTGTAGAGCTACGACGCAAAGCCAAACCGTTAATTAAGCAAAGTAAAAAGACCCTGGAGTTACATGTTGCGAATCAAAGTAAAACAAACCCGAAAGAATTCTATAGTTATATCAGAAAGAAAAAAGTAGTTACTTCAACTGGTGGACCGTTAGTCGATGAAAATGGAGAATACACCAAATACGAAGTACAAATGAGTAATGCCCTCAATACCTTCTTTGCATCAGTTTTTACAACCGAAGACCTCAGTGATATCCCTACACCATCGCCGATTCAGATTGATAATTCAGATGTTCTAAGCAATATCGCCGTTACAGAGAGAGAAGTATTGAATTGTTTAGATAAACTCAAGGTAAACTCAATGCGGATAAATGTAAAGTACTACATATCGGATACCTAAATGAGAAAGCAAACTATTCGATGAATGGCACTCAGCGTAAGAATGTAAACAGAGAAACCGATCTGGGAGTAACATTATCGAGTAACCTAAAACCGAGTCAACAATGTTCAGAAGTTGTTAAGAAGGCAAACAAAATAATTGGCTTTATAGGCAGGTCATTTGAGCATAAATCCAAAGAAGTTATCCTAACCCTTTACAATTCCTTAGTCCGCCCTCTTCTGGAATACTGCGTTCAATCCTGGTGCCCTTATTACCAAAAAAGATATAAACAAGCTAGAACGAGTTCAACGTAGAGTTACCAAAATGATACCTAGCCTAAAGAACAAACCATACAAAGAGCGTCTTAGAGAATTAAATCTATTTCCTTTAACCCAGCGCAGATTAAGAGGTGACTTAATTCAAGTGTTCAAAATCATCAAAGGCATCGACAATATGAACTGTAGTAAGTACTTCACTATCGACCAATCTAATTACACGCGGGGGGGAAACGGTTGCAAAATTATTGGTAAATCTTTTAACTCACGAATCTAAGAATTTCTTCTTCAATCGAGTTGTCAACTTGTGGAATGGGCTTCCCCGAGACGTTATAGACTGCAGCACCGTTGATTCATTTAAACTCCGCTAGACAAATATCTCGCATCAAACCCGCGACTGACTGCGTTTGTAAATGAATAACTTTATTTTATCCCCCCCCTCAGTTACTAACCAATCTGTCCCCTACTAACTTCCTAATCCTGCCACGGACATTAGTTCTAGGGCAGTAGTTCCCTTTCCAATGTTCCCTTACCCACTCTAAACCACTGTTTGGACACTTGATCCTCAGTGTTTTGGAGGACAAGCAGCCTAGAAGGGTCACTATACCTGTTGTTGCTTGATTTCCTTTGTACTCATTTGTACTCCTTTGTACTCTCTACCTTGTTTATCAAGGCCCCAACAATATTAGTAGCCACTATTAATCCTCCTAGGAGGAATTCTATATTCATTATAGATAGGCCAATAATCTTGGCCACTAACCTCTATAACTCATACATTACTAGAGTAGAGATAATATTCGTACCATTTAGGAAGGGTCAGCCCGGGAATGAGTGAGGAAGTTTACAGCTCATTTTCTTTAACCCTTTTTTCAGATACAGAGGTTAGGGGTCATGATTTCTGCCCCACCTAATGTATAATGAATATACTCTACAGTAGTTTTACATGTTAAATACCGCTCATTACATTAATTGCTTTCAATACTTTTTTCATATTGGAATGATTGCATGTCACTTGGCAACCTTTATTCAAGTTTGCCTAACTAGATTTGTTTTAGTTTTGGAATTATTATTTCTCTCTCTCTCTCTCTCTCTCTCTCTCTCTCTCTCTCTCTCTCTCTCTCTCTTAAACGATTGAACCTGTTCTCATTAAAAAAGAGGAGGTTGAGGGGTCAGCTTATTGAGTGCTTTAAGATACTAAAAGGTTTCGACAAAGTCGATGTAAATGTACTATTCACATTAAACAATACTAATCAAACTCGCGGAAATGGAATGAAATTAAAAACCAAAAAGGCAAACCTAGATGTCACAAAGAGTTTCTTCACCTACAGTGTGGTGACAGAGTGGAATAAACTACCAGCGAGAGTGGTGGAGAGCGACACAATAAACGCCTTCAAGGGAAGGCTTGACCTCTATCTGCAGAGGGGGGGGGTGATATGAATGGAAAAAAAAAAAAAAAAAAAAAAAAAAAAAAAAAAAAAATGTATGTATATGTATGTGTGTGCACTGTACAGTATGTATATATATACTGTATATATATGTGTGTATGTATGTATGTGTATATGTATGTGTATATATATGTATATATATATATATGTGTATGTGTGTA
The DNA here is from genome assembly GCA_032716605.1 of Paralithodes platypus. Taxonomy (NCBI): domain Eukaryota; kingdom Metazoa; phylum Arthropoda; class Malacostraca; order Decapoda; family Lithodidae; genus Paralithodes; species Paralithodes platypus. The sequence continues at coordinate 19,498,527 of CM064497.1, read as the reverse complement.
TGTGTATATATGCATATATGCATATTATAGTTTGTAAGGCCAGACTGCCTAGTAAGGACCTTGAGGTCTGTGTGGTCTGTGTATCTATGTAGCTCTATGTAGCTCTCTCTCTCTGTCTCTCTCTCTCTCTCTCTCTCTCTCTCTCTCTCTCTCTCTCTCTCTCTCTGTATATATATATATATATATATATATATATAGATATATATATATATATATATATGTTTTTTTTTTTTGTTTTTTTTTTTTTCCCAACTTACTTCCTCTCGGGCATAGGCTGAGAGCCTTAACATTCACCGTTTTACAATGAACAATGATGCCCGTGAGGTCTTGTTCCAGTCTAGGGAGTGAAACATGTGAAGCACGTAGAGTACAACGAGCACCTGCCATCTTGCCTTCACATGAGGCACGGTGCTCACTCATGGCCCGAAACGACCCTATCTCTGAAGCCACCTCGTTCCCGTGCTTCACTGTCTCACCACTTACACTCGGACTCTCACACTTACACACCCACAACGCCACCTGTTGAGCAGATAACTCACCAGGCATTGCACCCCTATAGCATATTTTGAATATGGGAATATTCATACAGTGCTATTTAATCAGGGAACAATGAGGGTATTTTATTGACGTTTCGGTGGGCTTGTGGTAATGCACTGATACTAGGTACAGCACAAATTCCATCCCAAAAATATCTTCCCATTGATACATCGGGATTTGAATCCGGGACCTTTGGATTACCAGGCCAGTGGCAAGACCACTCCACCACACCTCCCCATGTATGTATGTATGTATGTATGTATGGTATGTATGTATGTATGTATGTATGTATGGTATGTATGTATGTATGTATGTATGTATATATATATACCGGTATATATATATATATATATATATATATATATATATATATATATATATATATATATATATATATCATCGGCCAATAAAGATGTGCTACGTATAAAATAATTGTTCATGAAATTACCGGTCTACAAAAAGTTAAATTCATTAAATGCACATCAGTGAATTGGCTGATGAAATTTAACCGTGTTTAAATATGTATTTTTGCTGGAAGTGCTATTAACAATTACATGGAATGTTATGTTCCAGTTCGAGTTACGAAGCTTGTAAGTTGAAGTAAGATACAAACGTTTAGATAGTAACAATTCTTCAATATGGTGAATAATAATCACATTGTTCTAATATGTAAGCTTTCTTTTTTGCCAGAATTTTAATATGAATATAATTATTATTATTCGCATGTATTAGTTTAATTTTATATTTCAATCTAACGATAAATGCATCTTTTCAATTGTTCAAGTTATTAGTCTCCAATTTCACCAATATAACATATGTGTAATCGTGTAAGTTATTTATCTTCATTTTTCAATATCTTCAGCTTATCTATTCTGTTCATATTTTATAACCTGCAGCGGAAATCCAAAGGTCAATATATACTGTATATGATCGACTGTGTTGTGGTTGTTGTTGTTTGGGATCAGAGGTGGCGGGTGAATTAGGGGAGGGTCTGTACGCCGCCACATTCCTTACCCCCTGCGCATGCGCGAAAATGTAAGCCCCCCTTGGCCCCGCCCACTGCCCAAAATTTATAAATATTATATTAGATTAGATTAACCTAACTTAACCTAGCCTAACCTAACCTAACCCTAATATAATATAATATAATATAACAACACAAATAACAAAATAAAAATATAAAAATGCACTAAATCCGAGTGGGATCGAATACTGATTTTCTCAGTGTAGGGCGAGAGCTCTACTGACTGAGCAACAGAGCGACCTGACAGTAACGGTTTGAAGGTTATATTTTAACTTGGGAATGAAACGCGGGGCGGGGCCAAGGGAGGCTTACATTTTCGCGCATGCGCAGAGGGTAAGGAATGTGGCGTCGTACATCCCCTTCCGTGGATGAGACCCTTTTGCCGAGTTAGTTAGTTAAAATAGGACTTCAGATGCTTTCAACCTTTCTGGATTACTAAGCCAGCTCACTGCAAGTCAATAGTAACGTCAGGACTGGACTCTCTCTCTTTTCGAGAACTCCAGCCCCTTGACCCTTTTGATTTGTCGCCATATTATTTGAGATACTGAGATGATGAAATATGATGTGCTGCTAGATATTGCCCACCAAAAGTCCTGTGCCAACCGATAACCAAAGCCCCGTACGCGAAACCCGCGCCGTCTCAGGTTGTCACCCAATCGTTCCGGTTTATTTATCTATGTATCATTAATCCATAGCAGTACAATAATAATCCATACTTTGTTCTTAGCATAATGTTCTGCATATATTTACTAATCCATTTAGTATACAGTCTAGAGCAAAAATGGCAACATACCTATTCGAATCCGTATCGAATGCAAATATTAATCCATACATCGTGTTTAGCATAGTTTCGGCCTTTATTTATGAATCTGCTTAGTGTACAGTCGAGAGCATGAATGGCGGCGCACCTATTTGAATCAGTATCGAACGAAAACGAGACAAAACAATTATTTAATATAGCCCAGATGCCTCAGCAATTTGCTTTATAAATGCAAAGATTCGAATTGGTGTGACCTTATGCATATGATGAGAACTATACCTATTTACTCTTCATCTATTATATAATCTATCTCCATCTATCAGCATGTGGAGAATATCTTTGTTGCTGTTATTATTATTATCTGTGCTCTATCTTCTTACAGTAACTATTTAATAATCATTTATTACAATTTATAAATCCATATGTTGCAATATGTATCTCGCTTTATCGGTTAATAATTCCATTAAGATACACTCGGATGCCATAGTCTCTAGCCCACTCAAAGATATTTTATATAATTGTATCTATTAAATTATCACCTCCCTGTAACGTTATCCTCATCTGCTCTATATCTATCAAATAACTCAATAAGTTACCCCTATCCTTTATCTATTGAGTTATCAGAATCAATCTATCGGTACCCACATTCTCTTTGTCTGCGTTGTTGATGTTTTTAGTCTTCTGTGATCCAGGACCAAATTCATATTGATCACCCAGTAAATTTAATATTCATGAAAACCAGCTTGAATCGGCCGTGCTGCAGTGGTGGTTGGCGTCCCTTCTGCTGTGTAGTAGTAGTAGTAGTAATAGTAGTAGTAGTAGTAGTAGTTATAGTAGTAATTGCATTGTAGTGGAGTGGTCTTGCCACTGGCCTGGTAATCCAAAGGTCCCGGGTTCAAATCCCGATGTATCAATGGGAAGATATTATTGGGATGGAATTTGTGCTGTACCTAGTATCAGTGCATTACCACAAAAGCCCACCGAAACGTCAATAAAATACCCTCATTGTTCCCTGATTAAATAGCACTGTATGAATATTCCCATATTCAAAATATGCTATAGGGGTGCAATGCCTGGTGAGTTATCTGCTCAACAGGTGGCGTTGTGTGTGTGTAAGTGTGAGGGTCCGAGTGTAGGTAGTGAGACAGTGAAGCACGGGAACGAGATGGCTTCAGAGATGGGGTCGTTTCGGGCCATGAGTGAGCACCGTGCCTCATGTGAAGGCAAGATGGCAGGTGCTCGTTGTACTCTATGTGCTTCACATGTCTCACTCCCTAGACTGGAACAAGACCTCACGGGCTTCACTGTTCATTGTAAAGCGGTGAATGTTAAGGCTCTCAGCCTATGCCCGAGAGGAAGTAAGTTGGAATATAGAAAAAAAAAAAAAAAAAAAAAAAAGTATTGTCGGTAGTGCTGCAGTGGTGGTTGGTATTGTTGTTATAGAAGTAGTAGTAGTAGTAGTAGTGTGTAGGAGAACACTAACAGTGTAGTTACGATTCACTAGGGTATATATATATATATATATATATATATAATATATATATATATATATATATATATATATATACTGTATATATATATATATATATATATATATATATATATACTGTATATCGGTCAAATAGTATCCAGTACAAGTGTATTAAGCTATAATACCGTAGTTTGATGGAAGGAGGAGTGTATGGCAAAACATAGGAAGTACTCTGTATGGGGGTGTTGGGGGGGCTGTATAAGGCCCAAAGAAAACGATGGCCCTTCTCTATTACTGCAGGATCTTTAAGTTACACTACACAGAACGCTATACCCTGTTCCAAGTTAGTAGGCCAAAACCTATATAGCTCACAATTAAACGACTCGAGTAATTGAGATCATACTCCTACCATTTGGGAAGGGTCAGCCAAGGAATAGGTGCGGAAACTTACGTATAATTTGCTCAAGCCCTTTTTGAGTTACAGAGGTTAGGGTTCACGTTCTCAGGGCTACACTACACAGCACGCTAGTCTACTTCAATTTCGACTCTGTTTTGCTTCGGCTCCGTCTCCTACTTTGCTTCCGCCCTCTCATCCGCTTCATTTCAATTATTTCCCCGATTAACTTCAGCGTATATGAACTGGCTGATTAGCAAAGGGGATGAAGGGCAAGAGAGAGAGTGAGTGTGTGTGTGTGTATATATGTGTGTGTATGTGCGTGTGTGTGTGTATTGTGGAAAGGAATCACATAACAAGGAGAATAGTACAGAAACTAATAGGAGAGCGCGAAAGGGAGAAGAGAGTGGGGGTAGGAGGATGACTTAAGTGAAGAAAAACAAATTAATGTATCAAGCGAACACCAATAGAGAAGATAGTGGGAGAAGGATAGAGAGAGAGAGAGGAGCGAGGAGTTGGGGAGGCAATTTAGTGTAAAGTGGAGGAGGAAGGAGAAATTACAGTATATTTCATGGCACCCAGAAAAGAAGGAGACGGACAAATAATGGGAGGATGCAAGAACGTGGCCACGATCAAGGTCTGGTACAGTTACCTGCTCTGCCGCCTTACACAGCTTCATCAACTTAATGGGGGTCACTTGCTTTTTTTTTCTCCTTTTCTCCCTTTCTCTGATTTGTATCCATACAGCACCATTCAGCCAACTGTTTTAAGAAGTTTATCCCCATCCAGGTGTCAATTTTACCCTGGCGAGCGATAGCGAGCCACTATTGTATGGAGAAATCTGGCTTCGCCGGAGAAATTTTTCTATCGAAAAATTTACAAATTTAGCTTGCTGTCAAAACAAAAAATATATATATGCTGGCTCGCTACCGCTCGTCAAGAAAATATTGACACCTGGATGGGGGTAAACGTCTTAAACCAGTAGACTGAATGGGGCCGAATGGATACAAGCCTAAGGGAGAGAGATAAAAAAGCAGGTCACCCCCCTTAGGTAAAATCTAGCTTGCCCAACCATCTTCACCAGGCAGTGCTTCAAGTTATCTAGCCCTATTATCCTTTTGAAGATTGTGACGCATTTTGACAGTTTATTTTGGCTATCATTAGACGATTTTATGCAGGGATCTGTCCTATCTCCAATTATCCATTAAAGACCCTCACAACTGCACCTCCAGCCCCATTCACTCATATGCTGACGACTCTACATTACACTATTCAACTAGCCTTCCATAACATCATTCACAGCAAGAACTCCAAAACTCACATAAGGAGGCCATAAAGCACCTATCTTCTGATCTCTCGACTATCTCTAATTGGGGCAGAGAAAACCTTGTTACTTTCAATTCTTCCAAAATTCAATTTCTCCATCTGTCTACTCGTCGCTCCCTTTCAGAAAACTATGACTTACTCTTCAACAATATACAAATTAACCCTTCATCCTTTCTTAATATTATCGGTATCTCTTTTTCTTTTGATCTCTCTTGGAAAGATCATATTACCACTCTTGCTAAAACAGCCTACCAGAAGCTGGGTGTGATCAACTGCCTCAGGGGGTTCTTTAACCCTCCGCAGCTTCTTGCTCTGCACAGGGGCACAGTGCGTCCATGTATTGAGTATTGTTCACACATGTGTGGAGGATCCTCTCGCACAGCACATCTAGACAATGTAGAAAAGAAAGCCCTCCGTCTCATTAACTCACGTCCACTTACCAATTCTCTGCAGTCTCTCTCTCTTCGCCGCAATGTTGCATCTCTCTCACTATTACAATAATCAGTGTTCCTCAGAGCTCTCTCAGTGTATCCCACCCTCTCTTCGTAGAGCACGTAGCACCCATCTTGCAACACAATCCCACCCCTACGCTGTGCAACTCGCCAACCCAAGAGTGCAACGTTATTCTCAATCTTTCTTCTATTCAACAAGCTGAGCTCTGGAACTCTCTTCCAGAATCAGTCTTTCCTTCATATTATGACTTAAATTACTTCAAACTCCGTGTGTCCAGGCATTTTGCCTCGAACGTCCCTT
>CM064497.1:19459606-19492162 GCA_032716605.1 Paralithodes platypus | reverse complement strand
GTGCCACTGTTCAAAAGTATGGTGAGGCCCCACCTTGAATATGGTGTGCAGTTCTGGTCACCTTATCTGATCAAGGACATTGTAAGACTCGAGTCAGTACAGCGTAGAGCGACGAAGATGATACCCTCATTAAGAAATAAACCATATGAAGAAAGACTTAAACGATTGAACCTGTTCTCATTAAAAAAGAGGAGGTTGAGGGGTCAGCTTATTGAGTGCTTTAAGATACTAAAAGGTTTCGACAAAGTCGATGTAAATGCACTATTCACATTAAACAATACTAATCAAACTCGCGGAAATGGAATGAAATTAAAAACCAAAAAAGGCAAACCTAGATGTCACAAAGAGTTTCTTCACCTACAGTGTGGCGACAGAGTGGAATAAACTACCAGCGAGAGTGGTGGAGAGCGACACAATAAACGCCTTCAAGGGAAGGCTTGACCTCTATCTGCAGAGGGCTGGGGTGATATGAATGGAAAAAAAAAAAAAAAAAAAAAAAAAAAAAAAAATGTATGTATATGTATGTGTGTGCACTGTACAGTATGTATATATATACTGTATATATGTGTGTGTATGTATGTATGTGTATATGTATGTGTATATATATGTATATATATATATGTATATGTATGTATGTGTATGTGTGTATGTGTATATATGCATATATGCATATTATAGTTTGTAAGGCCAGACTGCCTAGTAAGGACCTTGAGGTCTGTGTGGTCTGTGTATCTATGTAGCTCTATGTAGCTCTATGTAGCTCTCTCTCTCTCTCTCTCTCTCTCTCTCTCTCTCTCTCTCTCTCTCTCTCTCTCTCTCTCTCTCTCTCTCTCTCTCTCTCTCTCTCTCGCAACGGCAGTAAAAGACCTAGGGGTACTAATATCTGAAATCCTAAAAACTTCCGACCAATGTATAGCAGCTGCAAATAAGGCAAACATAACATTGGGCTTTATTAAACGAAAATTTACATATAAACATGAGAACGTAATAGAGCCACTGTTCAAAAATATGGTGAGGCCCCACCTTGAATATGGTGTGCAGTTCTGGTCACCTTATCTGATCAAGGACATTGTAAGACTTGAGTCAGTACAGCGTAGAGCGACGAAGATGATACCCTCATTAAGAAATAAACCATATGAAGAAAGACTTAAACGATTGAACCTGTTCTCATTAAAAAAGAGGAGGTTGAGGGGTCAGCTTATGGAGTGCTTTAAAATACTAAAAGGTTTCGACAAAGTCGATGTAAATGCACTATTCACATTAAACAATAATACTCAAACTCGCGGAAATGGAATGAAATTAAAAACCAAAAAGGCAAACCTAGATGTCACAAAGAGTTTCTTCACCTACAGTGTGGCGACAGAGTGGAATAAACTACCAGCGAGAGTGGTGGAGAGCGACAAAATAAACGCTTTCAAGGGAAGGCTTGACCTCTATCTACAGAGGGCTGGGGTGATATGAAGAAAATAAATATATATATTTGTATATATATATATACATATATATGTATGTGTGTATATGTGCATGTATATGAATGTATATGTATATACACTGTATATTTGCATGTATGTGTGTATACTGTATATGTATGTATGTATGTGTATGTATGTACACTGTACAGTATGTATATATATATATATGTATGTGTATATGTATATATATGTAGTTTGTAGGGCCAGACTGCCTAGTAAGGACCTTGAGGTCTGTGTGGTCTGTGTATCTATGTAGCTCTCTCTCTCTCTCTCTCTCTCTCTCTCTCTCTGTCTCTCTGTCTCTCTGTCTCTCTGTCTCTCTCTCTCTCTCTCTGTCTCTCTGTCTCTCTGTCTCTCTCTCTCTCTCTCTCTCTCTCTCTCTCTCAGAGATACGGGTGACAGTGAGGTATGAATGTCGTTGCCTGCGCTCAGATTCCCTGTTCCCCTATATTGAATGTCGATATGGGAAGTCTTGGTGGAGGAAAAATATTTGGATCTTACCCAGGACCGTGTGTTTTGTATTTCCATTCCTGTATTACCATTCCTGTATTCCCATGCCTTCTTTTGTCCCTTGGCCTCTGATTTGTATAAGAATTGTTATGATACATTTGTGTTTACATCTTGGTCCTGATTTTAATGTCACTTATTGTCAATGTAGGTACATTTCTTGCTTTCAGTCGTGTTCACCCATCTGGTACCATGTAGCTTTCTATTATGTTGGTGAATTTCACAACTCCACCTTCTTAAAAAAAATCCCTTTGTGGTTAATACTACTACTAAGCATACAGTATCGGGAAGCAGTTCAAGACTATAGGATCACATAACGTAGTTTGACATGGACACTGAGCACGAGCTTTATTCATCTCATAGAAAAACTAGGTATGGTGCAATTTGTATGTTAACTTCGAAATAATATAATAAGTGTGACTATTGTTATCATCATTCCTGTCACATTTCTAAAGGTGAAATAACAATTCATATGAGATTCGAGATCCTACATCAGACCTTTTCCCCCTTGTCTTCCTGTTTTACCAATAATACATACAGGGTGCTTAAAGAAACGTGTTCATAAATTTCAGGGCATATTCGTCAGGCAAAATTAAGAGCATATTACTGAATGGCTCTCGAGTTGCGTATGCATATGTTTGGAGTTATTACACATTTATAGTTACCGATAAAAAGAAAAGAGAGTCTAGGGAGGGAAATGTCAATATTTACGAATTAATTTAATTACAAGCATGTTATTAGTTTATTATCATTGTTGATTCATTATTTTTTTTTTTTTTTAATATAAATTTGTAATATAAATAATTATAGCCACTACTTATATGTATACTTCTGATAAAGAAACTCCGACACATTGAGGAAAAGGGGGTTAACCCATGTAGCAACCGGTGACATCCTTTCCATTATATTCTGGCAACTATTAAACTATCTTATTCAGCTTAGGAAGGACATCTACACGTTAAAAGGCTACAATTAATCCTTACAGCTACCATACATCCTTCCTAAGCTGCATAATGTCGTCTAAATATAACATGAATAACATATCACGGACGTCGCAGGTGTTGTAAGGGTCAATGTGCCAGCTATGTAACTCATCCAGCGTCTCGGTATTGCGCCACGAAGCAAATTAATAAGTGTTCGATGTATTTGTCTTGTAATCATTATCGTGTTGCTTCTTTCAGCTTATTTTCTCGAATTTAAGGCAAACAAAATTCCTCTTCCTGTGCCTGCCGGTTCCTTTATCTACTTCCGGTCTTCTAAAACTGGTGTCATACGAGCGATTTTTCCGTAAATGTTTAAGGGCAATTGTAGTCTGGTATCTTCTAAATATAAGTTACATCAGAAATCAACCATCTACCCTCAGTCTCGTTTCCGATGCCAATGTAAAAGAGCCTCAAAACAGTACGAGAAAACACTAGCTCATCGAAAAGTGCCGGAAATAGCGCTCGTGTGACACTGGTATTAGTGATGTACCTGAATATGATTTTTTTTGTTTTACTTCTCTTTTACTAATGCATTTTGATCAGAAACTTTGTCTTGTTAACATTTCGGGTGTATTACATAGTTTTATCACCGACTTGGCTAAATGTAGGAAACCATTGCAGATTGGGATTTTATTCCCTTCAGTCCATGACGCCTTTTTACCTTTGATTATGGCTAAAATTAAAGTATTATATACAACTTACGAAGGACCTATTGTACTGTAAGGGTTTATTGAGATCGCATTTACCTAAATAATTAGCTTGCCATGACATACAGCTGCATTCAAAAATATAATGTATTCCCTAAATGCTTTTTTTTGTTTTGTTTTTCTATGTGAATGAGGGAGACAAAAGGCATAACTGCCTGCAGCGAGTGCCTCCCCCAGCTTTCAAAGAGTGACAGGGCCGAAATCAAGGGACGTTCGAGCTAAAATGCCTGGACACACGGAGTTTGAACCAATTTAAGTCATAGGAAGAGGGAAAGACTGATTCTGGGAGAGAGTTCCAGAGCTCAACAGTTTTATAGAAGAAAGTCTGAGAATAGCGTTTCACTCTTGGGTTGGAGAGTTGCACAGAGTAGGGGTGGGATTGTGTTGCAAGACGGGTACTACGTACCCTACGATATGACTTGCAAATCGCGATCAAATTACTTGCGTTATTTTCATATGATGTGATATTAATATCCCAAAGATCACAATCATAATACATTTCATAATATAACATCAATCATTTCAAACTTACAACCAGTTCTATGTTTAATATTATCACTGTCCTAACATATGGCCTGAATACCTTCGAAACACCATGCCGCATTTACTCTTATTTAATCTGACTATCATTAGATTTTGTATGCATATTAGGAAAGACCTGTGAGAATACAACACGAAGGTTATTAATATCACAACTAACCTCTTGGCTTCCCCATTTCCTTCCTAATAGAATATAATCGCCAAAATAATAGTAAGAAAGCATAATCGTGAACTGCAAGAGTTAATCCACCGATCTGGCCATTATATCCGCCCGTCAAAATTATTTCACCTCTGACCTTTATCCCTCCTCACTGCTCACAACGATTTTCACTGCTCATTATTTATACTATCTTCTCCTCGGACCCTTTTGTTCACTCCACATCACGGTCTTCACCTCTATCCAGTAAGAGGTTCAGTCAAAGTAAATAACTCGCCGAAAATCTTGCTCATTAACAGTGTAATTTAAAGTTAAGATATCACCTTTCCTTGCCAGGCCTTTTGTGTGTTCAAGTAGATCGTAACTATTTGTGTTCATGTCGCAACATAAAATTGATGCCTCTCTCATTAGATTTTACACTAATAATTATCGAAGTTTTTAACGAAATTTTGATGATGACTGTGCAGTTGTCTTCAATGATTCACTGGAGATGGTGGACAAGTTTTGTTATTTGGGAGATACCCTCTCTGCCGGTGGTGGACCAAAGCTGCCACTTTCACCAGAATTAGATGCAGTTGGGGAAATTTCAGAGAACTGCTGCCATTATTAACCAAGAAAAGACTCCCTATCCCCTTGAAGGAAAGGTGTACGCTTTATGTAATAGAAGCGCAATGACATACACTTCAGAAACGTGGCCTGTCAAAATGGATGATATCAACAGTAATGAAACTTAATGAAATGAGAATGGTAATATAGATATGTGGGGCCATACTGCAAGATAGGATATCTAGTGAAGAGTTGAGGAGATGGTTAAGTATCAAATGTATGAGTGATAAAATGCATACTATAGCAGGCTTGGATGTTTTGGGCATGTGGAGAGGATGGATGCACTAAGTTGGTTAGAGGCAGCTCTAAATGGAGCGCCGCCATTAGAACATTAAACCGGAACCGCATTTCGCGTGGATCACTCGGTCTTTAAATAAATGTATGTATGTATTTTTCTCGAACAATTTTAAGATTTCGAAACGTGTATACAAACATGTGAAATGCTTTAGTGAAGCTAATACGTTGTAGTGTCAGTTTTGTGATTGATACAGGTTCAAACAGAAAATTCTGAAGGCAACTGTGAATGGGCCTTTTAGGTGTTTTTATTCAAGCATTGTACACTCATCGGGGTTGAGTTATGCATGATGTTTACTGTAAAAGTATATATTATATACTTAGCTATTTTAGTAATATCTAAAGGTTCATAGATCAGCTTTTACACATAATTTACACAATGGCAAATACGAGAGGTCATTGAACAGTTTATGAGCGGCTCTACATAATATAATTATACTCTCAACCTCTTAAATTTAACTCCACTGTATTCTCAAGCATTTACACACTACTCAACCTGTTTCTGATCCTACCTGGCATCAATCCGTTCGCGTCAGGTATCTTCCAGTCTTACATGGGGTATTCTTTTCTCGATATATTGATTCATTTTATGTTTGGAATAATCTTGAACCTTCCCTTTCAGTATGTGTTTTACTTCCGTTTAATTTTTGCTTGTTTTGATTTATCTTTCTGTTTAGTTTTTCTTCCTGTTTAGCTTTTCTCGTTTTGTTTTTCTTTCTGTTTTTCTGTTTAGTTTGTGTCTGTTTAGTTTTTGTTTGTGTTTAACTTTTGTTTCTGTTTAATGTTTGTTTCTGCTTAGTTTTGGTTCGGTTTCGTTTGTTTGTTTTCTTTTGTTTTGTTTTCTTCCCATTTTATTTAGTTTTAGTTTTGCTTATTATTAGTTTCTGTTCTGTTTTTTCTACTTTATTGTTGTTTCTGTTTAGTTTTGCTTCTTATTAGTTTTAGTTTAGTTTGTGTGTTTTACTTTTGTATATTTAGAATTTGTTTCTGTTCAGTATTATTTATGTTTACTTTTTAATCACGAGTTGTTAGTTTTCTTTCTGTGTAGTTTTTGCTTCTGTTTAGCTTTTGTTCCTGTTTATTTATGCTTCTGTTTAGCTTTTGTTTCTATTTAGTTTTTGTTTCCGTTTAGTTTTTGTTTCTATTTAGTTTTTGTTTGTTTAGTTTTCCTTTCTCTGTAGTTTTTTTTTAATTCAGTTTTTTGTTTAGTTTTGTTTTATGTTTAGTGTTCACGTCTTGCTCCATGCTTGAACCTGATTCACCGTAATGTTCAGAGAGGCTTATATTTAAACGCGAGGAGAGATAAGCAATTGAGCATATTAAAAGGATAAAGATTGAAGTAACAAAATGGAGTAAGTTAAGCTTGATAAAATGTGTTTTTTAGGTATCAATAATTTTGCTCATCTGTGGTCTGACCAAGAACATTTTGGATGGTATACAAACTTCTTTAATATTTCTTTGTTCTCGATAAGTCCTTACCAAAATAGTTGTGCTTACGCAAGTTTGGTACATTTTAATTACATTTCCAAGGAATAACATAAAATTGAATTCTTACTGCTTGTTTTACAGAATCTAATATAATAAGAACATACTGTGTGGGCATGATTGCACTTTAAATAAGCGCTCATTATCCAATGTAGGCTAAAGCCTAGTACCATTAGGGCCTATCCTTGGATTATATATACATAATGTTGGCTTACGATATTTTCAGTTGTAAACCCATATCTTGCAGCCTCGGAATTTACATATAATTAGAATGTAACTTGCCTCTATATCCTACTCTGACCAGTTACAACCCTCGTATGGCTATGAGAAAAATAAAAAGACAGCAAAGTAGATAAAGTAAATCATGAAAATTATAATAATAATAATAATAATGATAATATATTTAATAATAATAATAGCAAGAAAGCCAATGGTAAAATGAGAAAAGGCAATCGAGAAAAATATCCCAAGAAAGATCCCCCAACGAGGTTAAGGAAAGGAAAAAAATAAAAAAAATGCCACAACCCCCCCCCCCCCCTTCCCCTCCTCACGCCCACTCCGGAAGCCAAGCACGGGCGGTAGATGATTATAAGTCGCGGCGTGCGGTGGTGCTCTGGGGTTGGGGGTGAAGGTGGCTAGAGACCCCTATAATAACAGGGATTGGTCAACTATACAGCTTCGGAAAGATGTGTGGATTTAAATGGTAAATTAACCCTCTGACTAATATATACCCTTTCTAATCTAAAACAAATCTTCAAAATTTAGTCATGAAACAGAAAAGAAATGCGGGATTGTATCTTGAAAGGGTTAATGGTAACCAAAATGTTTACATGTGCAAATTTCACCCGTCCAGTACCAGTTCCGTCCTTTTAATTTTATGCTAGCTACTAATAGACGATTTTAGTCAGTTTAAAGGGCCTCCAGCAATTAACAGGCTTGGAACTATCTTGATTAACCTTTATAACTAACACAGATTCTTCTTAATCTGCACAAAATCGTCTAACTATAACTAAAATAAAGTCGCCGGTACAGAAGGGGTTAAACACGGAAACGAATGCAACACCTATTTTGTGTACCACCTCCGTTAGATATGAATACACATTAGTTCAGTGTACCATGATAACAAGTAAAATATCACCCCGTTTTCTCATATTCCGACACCAAAATGACATCGTTTACCATGATCAGAATTATAATATCGCCCCGTTTTCTTATATCCAGACACCATGATCAAAAGTAAAATATGACTCCGTTTTCTAACATCCTCACACCATGACCCAAAGTAAAATATCACCCCGTTTTCTTATATCTCTACACCATGATCAAAAGTCAAATACTATCACGATTTCTTATATTCCGACACCCAAAATAATGACATCCAAATAATAAGGGTCGCCGATCTCTCTTACCGTGTTTGTGTGTGGTGTGTGTGTGGGGGGGATCTGTAGCGGTGGTGGCCAGGAAAGGTGGGGGGGGAAAGCAGGTTCTTGATATTGGCCATAACCACGGTCTCCCCCCTCCCACTATTATAAACCCAATAACCGTGAACCTCACCACCAGGGAGGGGGAGGCCCGGCCACAATTAAAGTGTCACGCCCATCACACACACACACACACCACGCAACGGCAGGGTAGAGGGGGTCGCGGGGAAGGGGGTGGGGGCGGAGGGGCCGAGGAGTGGAGGAGATTTTCAGTGGGTGATGGTGTAAGGGTGGAATTTTAAGTTTTGGTCAAGGCTTAGAGGTGGGCCAGGAGTTAGGGTAGGGGGTGGGGATGAGGGGATATTTTTCAGTGGGTGATGGTCTAAGGGTGGAAGTAAAGCTTCAGTCCAGCTTCATGAATCTAACGACAATAATGGATATCATAATTATGACTACTTCCCCTGCTGCAACGCCTACTCCAAAAACTAATACTGCCGCTACTACAGGAAAGGAAGGTAGTGGTTGGAGGGGGGGTGGGGGGGGGGGTTGATTTTCTGTGGGTTGCTTAAAGTTTTGTTCTAGGTTGATGACTAACGTACATACAGTAATATATTGATACTTGTACTACTTCCTCTACTAATACATCCGATACTGCTACTGTACCGTTCCAAATAAGTAGGCCAACACTTGTGAACATTACCCTCTACTGCATAGCTCACATGCAATTAGAGTAATCAAGCTACTACTTCCAGGGGGGGGGGGGGGAGGGTGACTGTGGATGGAGGAAGTTGATGCTGATGATAATAAGAAAGCCGAGGTCAAGATCAACAAATGTATTCATATTTATCAAAATACTATGACAACTACCTCAACTACCACGTCTACTACTACTTTTTGTTTTTTTTATAAATAGAACGTCCTGCCCCATTTCAGTTCTCATGGAAACCATTTTAGATTTACAGAAGAGCGACCAGTAAATACTGTACACACAAACATCGCAGTCATGTAGGCATGTATTCTATTGTGTTTTCCTTTTAAACTTTATCTAAATTAATTAATAACATTATACAAACATTTACTACTACTACTATTCCTACTCCTACCACAATTAAGGTGTCACGCTCATCACACACCACACAACGTCAGAAGAAGGGGGGGGGGGCCTGAGGGTGGAAGAAGTTGAAAGCGATGATAATAGGGAACATGGGGTACATCATCATTGCATTAGTCTGATATTTTCTACTTTGTCTGTCCTACTAGCTTATTGAATTATAGTACTTATGTTAACCCTTTCTGTATTAAATATTTTGAGGACGCATATTTACACATTATTCTGTTTATCAGTAGATGATTTTATGTAATCTAGGAAGCATCTTTACGATTCAAAGTGGTAAACACTAGCTCAATTAACTCTCTAGCTCTCACAAGTTCTTCCTAAACTAAATAAAATCGCCTTATAATAGCCAGAATAAACTGTCAAGATGTGTCATAATCCTCAAGGGGTTAACCTATAGGTACTGTTATTCACCATTCTTTGTTTGATCTCATTTGGGTTATTGGTCTCTATTTAACCATATTAATATTATGGCGCATGTTTACAGTTTATTCTGGCTATCATTAGACGATTTTATGCAGTTTAGGCAGGATCTGTGGGAATTATACGGGTAAATAAGACTGAATCAGGGTGTCAAACCAAAATTATTTTGTTTTAAGATTGCAATAGTTATGAAAAAGACTATATGAATATTGACATAAAGTTGCATTGTTTTGGCCATTTTAGCACATCAATTTGTATACACTCCATGATTTTATATATGGAAGAAAAATTAGTATGATTGAATTATAAGAGTAGTTTCATATTCTGTAATTATTTAATATGACCATTGAATAGTTTTATAGCAAATTATTCTTGTAAGTCAAACTCCACGATTATACATAATTATGCAAGGCAGTTTAGTGTGATATAATTATAAACGTAGTTTCTTATTCTGTAGTAACATAATATGACCTATGAATGGTTTTATACCAAAATATTCTTGAAATTCGATCATATTTATTATCTGTTTTCTGGCTATTATAAGACAATTGTATTCAGATTAGGAAGGGTTTATGGAAATCAGACGGTTAGTTGAGATAGTCTTTACCAATATAATTCCCCACAAATCCTTCTTAGGCTGTATACAATCGTTTAATGATAGCCAGAATAAACTGCTAAACTGCGTCTTAATCTTTAAAGGGTTCGCACACTTCTCAGATATTCCTTCTGTACTTTATTTTGCATATTTATGTTATTTTATATTGATGACCTTCAGTCTTTTAGCCTTCATTAACAATTTGCAGATTATGACACATTTTTGCAGTTTATTTTGGCTATCATTAGAAGATTTTATTCAGTTTAGGAAGGATTTGTGGGAATTAAAAGGGTAAAGACTATCTCCATTAATCCTCTGACTTCCATCTACCCTTCCTACTCTGAATAAGATCGTCTAATAGTAGCCAAATAATAGAAAAGTAATGCGTCATTGGATCTTGACAGCGTTAATATATGCGTCTGTCATATCTATGCCTCCTGATCTATTATTGCAGGTCTGTGGTTCAATATTGCGCAATTAAAACTCCCAATCATTATCCGACCTATAGCCAATTGCTGATTTTTTTTTTACATACAGTATATATATATATATATATATATATATATATATATATATATATATATATATATATATATAATATATTTATTTTATCTTTTGACTATGCAGGAAGTTTATATATTTGTCCAAGTATCCATTGCCTGTTCGCCCTAATACAGTAAAGTCATTCCACCAAAACTCGCCACCAAAACCGACCAAACAAATGCCAGGGCAGTATCGCGCACATAATGGCGCGCCGGGTAATGAATGGGGTCATTTGCAATCACCCATTTTGTAACGCTAAATTCTCTCCTGTTGCAGGTATGTTGCTCTCGGCCAGGCTGACCTATTTTTATCCCACTGAGAGCCATTCACACAAAATAGTAAAGGAACATCTGCTGGGCTCTCTACACACGCACGGTATTTCTCCACTTGTACTTTATTTGTACTTATAATATGTACATGTATGTTGATATGGATTTTACCCAATAGAGAGGATGTTAGGCGATATCTGTTCGAATCCCGGTAGGATCACATGCTTTCATTAATTTCATTGGGAGGTGTTTGGTTTTGGGAGTGAAATTAATAAATTAGATTATCATTATAGGGTCTTTTTATAGTCGATCTTTGTTACTATAGGGTCTCTTTCCAGTCGATCTCTGTTACTATAGGGTCTCTTTATAGTCGATCTCTGTTTTTATAGGGTCTCTTTATAGTCGATCTCTGTTATTATAGGGTCTCTCTCTCGTGGCACCGATACCGTGGACGTATAGGGAAAATCAGTAGTATGTCTTAAATCTTGTTTGTGTCTTGTATGGCTGAAAGTACAGTTGCCCACATATTTTCTGCTCCTCTCCTTGATCATATGCATGGAAATATAATGTGCATGATTGTATTACGAGTGCAGTTGCTCATGCAGTGGTTAACTAGTATGTTTAGTCAACGATAATAATTTAAGGAAACCACACCCTCAATGCATTCATATTGATTCTACTTTCATACATAAGATCACGACGTGGAACAGGACTTATGTGGCCAAATGTACGTATAGGGAAAAATATTAGTTCGTCATGAATCTCGTTCGTAACTCGTAGGGCTGAAAGTACGTATAGACAATAATAATAGTTCGTCGTGAATCTTGGTCGCAACTTGTGTAATTTCAAGTTCTGGAGTGTTTTATATGCCTGTGAATAGAAATTTTAGTTTCGCGTCATACACATTTTGAGTTAACCCTTTGAGGATATGATGCGTTTTAGCAGTTTATTCTGGCCATCATTGGACGATTTTCTACAGCTCAAAAAGGGTCTGTGGGAATTGAAAGAGTAAAGACTATCTCTATTCACCGTCTGACTTCCATATATCCTTCCTTTTTTTTTTTTTTTTTTTTTTTTTTTTTTTTTTTTTTTATATATTCCAACTACTCCCTCTCGGGCATAGGCTGATAGCCTTTACACTCTACCGCTGAACACGGTGAGGCCAGTGAGGTCTTGCTCCAGTCTAGGGAGTGAGACATGCGAAGCTTCACGGCTCGAAGCAACTCCATCTCTGAAGCTGCTCCGCCTCTGTGCTTCACAGTCTCAGCCCCCAGGCTCGGACCCTCACTCTCAGAATGCCACCTATTGAGCAATTAACTCGCTAGGCATTGCCCCCCTGTAGCATATTTTTGAATATGGGAATATTCATACAATGCTATTTAATCAGGGAACAATGAGGGTATTTATTTGGCATTTCGGTGTGCTGTGGTAATGCACTGATACTAGGTACAGCACAAATTCCATCCCAATAATATCTTCCCATTGACATATTGGGATTCGAACCCGGGTCCATTGGATTACCAGTCCAGTGGCAAGACCACTCCGCCACACCTCTGAATAACATCGTCTACTGTATATGACATTACGACATTTTAAGGCGTTCACCTTATTAGTTTGGCTATTTTAAGATCTGTCTACTCATATATTTGTCAATATTAAGACCTTTCGTACCATTTAGGTATCAAAAATTGTCTGGTGAGCGATAGTGAGCCTATAATTTAGTAGAAATCGGTCTTTGACCGGGAAATTTTTCTTCTGAAAAATGTACAAATCTATCTGAGATTTTTTTTTTTTTTTTTTTATATTTTTTTTTTTAAAGCTTGATGGAGGTCTAGCGTGGGAACTAATAAATGAATAAATTGCTAAATATATATACCCAAGAAATAAACCTTTCCCTCCTTTAAGCAAAATACGTCAAAAACATGTGAAACAAAACACAACCTTCTATCAATCTAGATGGTCATATTTATCAAGAAAATACAAAAGAGGTCCACATTTGATATAGAATGCCTTTTAAGTTGAACAAAGAAGTCACGTGAGAGCACCAAGACTTTAGTATCAGTCGTGGTAACATGTGAACATCAGATCGCATCTATTTAGTGGGACAGAGTGTTTCCATAATTATTTCGACTATTAAATTACAGGGTCCCTATCGCTCACAGGACAAAATCGACACTCTTAATAGCACCAAATAAATGGGACGAAAGGTCTTGATATCACCAAATTAATGGCTCGAACGTCGTAAAATGTAAAAAAATAAAGGGGCTAAACGATTAATAAGGGAGAAGGGAGGCCAGAAAAAAACAACCGTCCTCCCTTAATTTAATGAGAAGACTATGAGGAGAGAGAGAGAGAGAGAGAGAGAGAGAGAGAGAGAGAGAAAAAAAAATTATAAGGGGGTATTGCTGCCGTCCATACGAAGAGTCCAAGTTAACCCGTTCAGTACTGGGACGACTTTTCGATTTGATTCTAGCTATGTTTAGACGATTTTGTATAGTTGAAGAAGGATCTGAGGTAGTAAAAAGGGTTTAGTGAGATAGTTCGAAGCCTGTTGATTGCTGGAGGCCCTTTTTAAACTGAATACAATTTGTGAACGTTTCCACCCGTGTCTCCCTCGGGTGTTGGCAGTGGGGGGCCGGGGGGAGGGAGGGGCAGTGGGTTCGAAGGCGGTGCGAACTGATCCAAGAAACTTTAGCCATTCTGCCGGCCACAAGCCCCCCGCCAACTTAGCTCATTAAGTATACTGCACCGGAAACTTGTTGGGGAGGGAGGTGTGGTACGTACAGAAGGTAGGAATGGTTGGTGGTGGTGGGGGGGAACAGTACGAGAAGTAAGAGTGGCAGTACGAATAGTAAAGGTGTGGGAGGGGGGGAGGGGCAGTACGATGGGGAAAGGTGAGGGAGGGGGGGCAGTACGAGAGGGAACGGGAGGCAGTACGAGTAGGAATGGTGGGGGAGGGAAGGGGGCAGTACGAAAAGGAAGGAGGACAGAACGAGCAGGAAGGGTGGGGAAGGGAGGGGGCCAGTACGAGTAGGAATGGTGGAGTAGGTCGGGGGGGGGGGAGGGGGCAGTACGAGAAGTAAGGGGGCAGTACGAGTAGCAAAGGTGGAGGCGAGAAGGCGGGCAGTACGAGTAGGAAAGGTAAGGGAGGAGGCAGTGCGAGAAGGAGGGGGGGCATTACGAAAAGGAAAGGTGGGACAGGGAGACAGGGGGGGGGCAAAACGAGAAGGATAGGGGGCAGTACTAACAGGAAAGGTGGGGGAGGGAGGGGGACAGTACGAGAAGGAGGAGGGCATTACGAACAGGAAAGATGGGGCAGGGAGAGAGGGGGGGGGGGGGGCAATACGAGAAGGAAAAGGGGGCAGTACGAACAGGAAAGGTGGGGAGGTAGGGGGCAGTATGAGAAGGAGGGATGGCATTACGAAAAGGAAATGCGGGGCAGAGAGAGAGGGGGGGGGACCGACTTGGGGGTTCGCTCTGGTCTCCGTCGGTTTTCCTCGCTGCTCTACCCTGTTCCAAATAGATCTAGTGAACCTTGTTCTCTGTAACAAAAAAAAGGACAGAGCAAATGGGCTGTACATTTCCACAGCTATTCCCTAGCTGACCTTTCCCAAATGGTAGAAATATTAGCTGGATTACTCAAGTCGGTTGTGAATTATAGAGGTTAATGTTCAAGAGATTGGGCATACTTACTTGGAACTGGGTATTGTACACTGTTTTAGCGATAGTGACCCTGTAATTCTAGGAGGAACCGGCCTTTGGATAGGAAATTTTTCTACCGAGAAATGTACAGATTTATCTTGAAGGGGGCGTTTAGTTTTTTTTTTATGCTCGATGGAGGTCTAGTGAGGACACTTTTAACATAAATAGATACATAATTAAATATACCAAAAAATATCCACTACCCCCTTAACGTTTTAGATTTTCCGAATAGATGTTATAGCTTGTCCGGCGTTATAATGACCTTGTAGATGCGGTGCCAAGTTTTCTATCGATCAAACCTCACCGCTATACCCTGTTCCAAGTAAGTAGGCCAAAACTCTTGAACGTTAATCTCTATAACATACACGACTAGAGTATTCGAGCTAATATTTATCCCATTTAGGAAAAGCCAGTCAGGTGTGGAAATTTACAGTCCATTTGCTCTAGCCCTTTTTGAGTTACAGAAATTATGGGTTCACGATATCTGGACTACTAATTTGGAACAGGGTATAGTCCTCATATGTATAGCGCCACGATCGTATCAATACGCTTCTACCAGCAATGAACACTGTCAATATATACGAAAGTAGTTGAAAAATATACTTTGTATATTTACATCCTAGGTGATTATGAATAGCGCCACGATTGCGGCAATTAGTCTTCTAGCAACAATTCATAGACTGTCGGGGTTTGAAAGGTAATATTCTTCTTCCTAACACTAATTAAATAATTAAAAAGTATGCAAAATAAAGAGAAATATGCAAAGGAAGAGAAAGTATGCAACAGTAAGGGAAAGTATGCAAAGGAAGAGAAAGTATGCAACAGTAAGAGAAAGTATGCAAAGGAAGAGAAAGTATGCAACAGTAAGAGAAAGTATGCAACAGTAAGAGAACGTGTGCGAAGGAAGAGAAAGTATCCAACAGCAAGAGAAAGTATGCAAAGGAAGAGCACGTATGCACGTTAAGAGAAAGTATGCATATTAAGAGGTGTGCATGTTAAGAGAAAGTATGCACATTACAAAAAAGTATGCAAATAAAGAGAAAGTATGCAACATAAAAAGTAAGTATGCAAAAGAAAGAGAACGTGTGAAAGACAAATTATGCAAAATACAGAGAAAGTGTGAAGAGTAAGTATGCAAGAGCAAGAGAAAGTGTGAAGAGTAAGTATGCAAAAGAAAGAAAGTATGCAAAATATAAAGAACAAGTATGCAAAAGAAATTCAAAGCCACAGAGGAGAGGAATAATGACATTTGAGACAGAGAGAGAGAGAAAAAAAATCTTTCTGTCTTCGCCGTCACGACTAAACAATTACGTGATTGGAGGAAGATAAGGTTAGGTCACAGGCGTATATTAAGGGCGATTTTCCTCCCTGCTTAGTGACGCCAGGTGAACCTTAGGGTGAAGTGCAACGTGTGTGACTTGGTACATTAATGAATACGAGAGAGAGAGAGAGAGAGAGTACAAAGGAGTACAAAGGAAATCAAGCAACAACAGATCTAGTGACCCTTCTAGGCTGCTTGTCCTCCAAAACACTGAGGATCAAGTGTCCAAACAGTGGTTTAGAGTGGGTAAGGGAACATTGGAAAGGGAACTACTGCCCTGCCACTAACGTGGCAGGACTAGGAAGTTAGTTAGAGAGAGAGAGAGAGAGAGAGAGAGAGAGAGAGAGAGGGTGAGGGTGAGAGAGAGATGGAAGAGAGGCTGTATGTGAAATAAGAGTGAGAATGCAAAATCTCAACAAACCTCCTTACCTTTTTTCTCATAAGACTAATTTCCTTTCTAATTCACTTTTCTAACCCCGTTATCTACGTATAAACAAAGCCTTCCTGCCTTGCGCTAGCTTTGAAATATTCGTTTTTACCTCTTAGACTTCATTTTTGTGTATCTATCGACAACTTTCGATGAGTAATATCTCCGTAATTATAAATACTCACCCCAACGTCACAGAATATAATTGTCTCATTATTGCCTGACGAATACGTCCTGTGAAACACCCTGTATATATATATATATATATATATATATATATATATATATATATATATATATATATATATATATATATATACAGGGGAGGTTGGTGGAGTGGTCTTGCCACTGGCCTGGTAATCCAAAGGTCCCGGGTTCAAATCCCGATGTATCAATGGGAAGATATTATTGGGATGGAATTTGTGCTGTACCTAGTATCAGTGCATTACCACAAGCCCACCGAAACCGTCAATAAAATACCCTCATTGTTCCCTGATTAAATAGCACTGTATGAATATTCCCATATTCAAAATATGCTATAGGGGTGCAATGCCTGGTGAGTTATCTGCTCAACAGGTGGCGTTGTGTGTGTGTAAGTGTGAGAGTCCGAGTGTAGTGGTGAGACAGTGAAGCACGGGGACGAGATGGCTTCAGGGATGGGTCGTTTCGGGCCATGAGTGAGCACCGTGCCTCATGTGAAGGCAAGATGGCAGGTGCTCGTTGTGCTCTACGTGCTTCACATGTCTCACTCCCTAGACTGGAACAAGACCTCACGGGCTTCACTGTTCATTGTAAAGCGGTGAATGTTAAGGCTCTCAGCCTATGCCCGAGAGGAAGTAAGTTGGAATATAGAAAAAAAAAAAAAAAAAAAAAAAAAAATATATATATATATATAATATATATATATATATTTAGGTAGGTTATTATGTACACTGGTGCCCCTACTACCAAAAATATATAGACAAACTGGAGCGAGTTCAACGTAGCGTTACCAAACTTATACCTTGTTTGAGGACCAAACCATATGTGGAACGTCTTTAGGAATTGATTTTTTTCCCCCTAACACAGCGGAGATTGAGAGGTGACTTAATTCAAATTTCAAGATCATCAAAGGCATCTACAATTTGAACTGCAGTAACTACTTTACAATTGAGCAGTCACATTACACAATCGAATATGGTTACAAAATCATTGGTGAATTATTTAATTCGCATGAATCCATGAATCCAAGAATTTCTTCTTTAATCGAGTTGTCAATCTGTGGAATGGGCTTCCCCGAGATGTTCTATACTGCAAGACCGTCGATTCGTTTATTGTTCGCCTAGACAAGTACCTTGCCCGAAACCCACGGATAACTGCATTTGTAAATTAATTGATGACTTCCTTATTACTATATTGTTATTTTATTAACCTAATTGAATTCACACTTGATCATATCCTCTCTGAGAAACTGTTGGACGCTTAAAACAGCAGTACCTAAGAGAGCACGTAACTTCGAGGGGTCGCACGACCTGTTGTTGCTTGATTTCCTTTGTACTCCTTTGTATCCGTTTCATACGCATTATTTAAAACAGTGAAGAGATTCAATATACCTTTAAGTAGGTAGATCATTATGGACACTGTAATCATACTTTTTAAACCAATTATTTGTGTTTACAGTACAGAACCAAAAGAGGCACAAACGTGAGGACTGTTATTAAACCTTTGCCGTTTCCACAAAGAGGTAAAAATTAATTGTGTGGGATTTTCCGCAGCACACTCGGCTTGAAGCACCCATAATTAATGAGGCGAAAGTCACCACTCCTAGCTCTCTCTCTCTCTCTCTCTCTCTCTCTCTCTCTCTCTCTCTCTCTCTCTCTCTTTAATCTGGCTACTATTAGGCGATGTTAATCACTTTCAAAAGAGCCTCCAGCAATTATTAGGCTTCAAACTATCTCACTTAACCCATTTTCCCACCACAGAACCTTCTTAAGCAGCAAAACATCGTCTAAATATAGATATAATATTAATTAAACGACGTCGCCGGTACAGAACGGGTTAAAGCCTTGAAGAATGTGACGCATTTTGTCAGTTTATTCTGGCTATCCTTAGACAATTATATAAAGTTTAATAAGGATCTGTGGGAATTACATTGGTAGAGACTATCTCAATTAACCCTCTGACTTCCATAGACCCTTTCTAATATGAATACAATCTCTAAGAATAGCCAGAAGACATAAACAAAATGCGTATATGATCTTGAAAGGGTTCATTCCGTCTTTGTTGCCGGGGTAATTCAGTCTTTGTGTTCGTGTTGCCTCTCATATTTTTTCCCAGTACGTAATTACCATTATTTAACCCGTTCAGTACTAGTTCCGTCCTTGTTATTG
This sequence comes from Paralithodes platypus, assembly GCA_032716605.1. Taxonomy (NCBI): domain Eukaryota; kingdom Metazoa; phylum Arthropoda; class Malacostraca; order Decapoda; family Lithodidae; genus Paralithodes; species Paralithodes platypus. The sequence continues at coordinate 19,473,227 of CM064497.1, read as the reverse complement.
TATAATCTGCCTCTAGGACTCATAGGGGTAAATACGATCTCATTATACCCTCTGAATAACATAGGTCCTTCATAACTACTTATTTTTCGTTGTTTCGGGCATCCTTCACTGACCTCGGCGAGAGCTGCTCACCCGAGACTGTAAAGCTTCATATATATATTTCATAAATTATGCTGTGTAAAAAAAAAAAAAAAAATTAGGCCAACTAAATTTATAAGAACATAACCCAACCAGAAAAAACCCCCCATACTGCATTAAATATACATTGCAAACATGCTGCATTAAATTACCTTGCAAAAATGTTGATGTAGGCACATTGCACAGTGAATCCCTCCGGCTAATCCACCGACAACATTATCTCGGCTCGACTTAATAATTTGTACTGAGGTATTAGAGAGAGTTCATTTTGGCAGTTTTAAAGGGATTAGCCGAGTATTGCGACACAAGGGGAGAGAGTCTGTAGAGGCGAGGGGCGACCAGTAGGCAGGCAGACAGACCACAGTGAATGAAGAGAGGGTTAAACGGAGTTACAAGGAATAGTTAGTCTCAGAGACCTTGCGGTCCATTCCGGGGAGATACTCAAAGTGAAAGGAGAGAGATTGTTTACTGCACTACACTCATTACAAAGTGTGCAAAATACTATCTACTCCTTCAACTTCTCTGAAGAACAGTTTACAACTTCTGAGGGACGTTTGTTTTAGGTAGAACGTGAAAAAGTTTCCACAAATCTTATTGCTGAACTTTATCAATTCTAACTTCCAGCCATGGTTGCATGGTGTAGTCATATTGAAGCTAAACATTTTGCTATATTTCAAATTGTCAAACCCAGTAAGTATTTAAAAAAAATCATTGAGCTCACCTTGTAGTCTCTTCTGAGAAAGAGAGAGAGAGAGAGGTTGGTTGATTGATTGGTTGACTGTTAAAAATAATACTTGGATTTTAATTAGTTTTCTTTCCACAAGTTGAAGATCAGGGAGGTGATAATGAAGTGAAGCATAATAACTAAAGTGACAAAAAGGAAGACGTATTACGGGCTACCACCACCTAATTTTAATTATGGAATGAAATAGACATACATACATACATACAATCATATTCATTCATCTCATTCAACCTGTCCCAAAGAAGGGTGACCGCTCTGCAACCTCAAAGTACCGTCCAATTGCTCTTATTGTTTTGCATTTCTGAAGTTTTATAATCTATTCTTAATTACAAATTCCTTAAGCATTTGTCTTACCATAATCTTCTTTGAGATCACCAGTGTGGCTTCCTTCAGGGCTGCTCTACTGGTTATCTCCTTACTTACAGTATAGTACTAACTCTTGGTCATCCTCCCCTTCGGTACTTCGGTGAGACTTTATCTAGTGTGCTAGACCTATCCCTCTATCTGTGCCTTTATCTCTTAATTCCCTTTCTAGCCGTTACTGTCATCACTCACTTCCTCAACCTATAAACTCCGGTGTTCCTCAGGGTTCAGTTCTATCTCCAGTTTTCTCCCTATATATTATATTAATGATCTTCTCGATTTTAGAGAGAGAGAGAGAGATTTTACCCCGAAGTGCGAGTTTATTGAGCAGTGCCCCCCCCCCCCCCCATCCTGTGAGGGGATAACCACTAGTGTAATGACACATTGGGGAGATTATAGACACCAATCGAGCAGGGCACTACCTATGGGTGGCCTATAGGCATGTGATAATGGAACTCCTGTTTGAGTTGTCTGGCTTCCCTTACTGGTTCTGTTAGTATCTCACCTACACAGAGAGTTATCCAGCTAGCTCTCACAAACACCTCCTCCTGATATTCATTTCAATACACTAAACAAGCACACCACATTTATTTCAAATAAATCAAAACCTTTTTTTTTCTGTCACTCTTGCTACTTTGCGAGAGTCATTTGTTACAGGAAGCTTTGCCTTTTGTCTCCTTCACACGCATAGAAAAAAAAAACTTGCTGGTCATAGAGCCATTACTCTATAGAAACAGCAGGATCGTCGTCTGGTTACATTAATATTTATGACTAATGCAAAACCAATATAATAATGTGAAGAACACCGGTCTTATGCTTAGTTACTGCGAGATCGAGAGAGAGAGAGAGATAGAGGGAGCGGACAGCCAGGGAAGAGGGGCGAGAGCGGAGAGAGAAGGGGAAAAGTTAAAGGGTGTGAAAATTAGTTTAAGGTTATTAGCCGGTGAATTATGACTGGGATAAATGGAGGAAGGACGCAGCGACCCTTAAGTAAACAGAGCAGACAACTAGGGCGGACATGTTGGAACCTTTTGATAATAACCCTTTCAGTCAGCATTAGGACGCATTTATTCCTCTCATGCTGGCTATCATTAGACGATTTTAGAGGAAGGACTACGGAACAGACATTTGGAACCGCTTGATTATAAACCATTCAGTCGGTGTTAGGACGACTTAATTAGTTTTGTTCTGGCCACCATTAGACGATTGTAGAGGAAGGACGCGGCGACCTTGAGGGGAGATGATTAGTTTTTTCTGGTCCCTCTTCTTCCTCATGTTTAGCCCCATTAGTTTTTAGATTATAAAATGTTCGGCGCATTAGTTTGGCGATTTTAAGATTTTTCGCCCCATTTCTTTGTCAATATTTAAACTGTTCGTGCCATTTAGGTGTCGATTTTGTCCTGGCGAGCGATGGCGAGCCTGTAATTTAAGAGGAACCGACAGTCGGCCAAAAAAAAATTCTATCGAAAAATGTACACATTTATTTTGAAGGAGGGTCGAGGCCGAAGGCCACTTCCTCTTAAAATACAGGCTTGCTATCGGCAGGAAAGAATCGACACTTAAATGACGCAAAAAGTCTTAATAATGATAAATAAATGGGACGAAAGATCATAAAATCGCCAAAATAATGGGCCAAACGTCTTAAAAGTTGAACACTAATGGGGCTAAAACATGAGGAAGAAGGGGGACCTGAAAAAAACAAGCCATCTCCCCTTAACTCTCACGAACCTATTATATGCTTAAGCCTTTCCGTACCGATGACGTCTTTTTAATTGTATTCTAGCTTTATTTAGACGATTTTATGCTGCTTTGGAAGGAGCTGTGGTTGTTAAAGGAGTTAATTAAGTTAGTTCGATGCGTTATAATTACTTTAAGGCTTTCTGAAGTTGACTAAAATCGTCTAATCGTAGCCAGACGAAAATAAAAACAGGACGTCACCGGTATTAATAGGGCTAATAGAAGTGATTATTAGGAACGAAATGTAGAGAATGAGAATGCATGGTTTACTGAAAGGATCTATATCCCCCATTAATCATGTTGAATGTTGTGTACGTCTATACATGTTCGCTAATTAGAACTGATGGTCAAGGCTCATGATCATAAACTATTGATTTGATCACTACCAGAAAAAAAGTGACCATTTGTTCACCTAGTAAACGTTCCAATTGGTCCAGTTTTGCTTTTATGTATGTTATGTAAGCTCTTATAAAATGGGAAGTGATAAGCCTTATATACATACTGAAGGGGAGATGGGTAATTTTTTCTGGACCCCTTAGCCCCATTAGTTTTGACATTGTTAGACGTTCGGCCCATTAGTTTGGCGATTTTAACACCTTTAGCTTCATTTCGTTGTCAATTTTAAAACCTATCGTGCCATTTAGGTGTCGCTTTTTTCCTGGCAAGCGAAAGAGAGACTGTAATTATATGAGGAATCGGGACATTTTTCTGCCGAAAAATGTAAACATTTATTTATATTGGGGGTTTAGAGGGGGTTTTTCTAAGTTTGAGAGAGGTCTAGCGAGAAAACTAAAACAAAATACATGAGTAAATGTATTAATAAAAAAACAAAATAAAAAAAGAAGCCACTAGTCCTTTAACATATCCGTTAGTTTGTTAGTCTAGTCTAGTGTCTAGTGGTGGTTCGGCCATCTGTTACCATGGCCTCGGTGAGAGCTGCTTCCTCCCAGATTTGTAGGAGGTTTACTCCCCTAGACGGGTTGCCTACCAAGGCTGACGAGACCCATCCACCCGTTATTATTATTTTGATTATTGTGTGACTGAGCCTCTCATTACTTTACCCGTAGGTGACTAAAAGAGCACAACTAAAATAACATAGAAGAAATAAAAATAAAATAAATTTCTTGCCGGCTTCACGCAAGGTTTCAAAGTCAGCAAAATGTGATGGGGTATGCAAGTAAGTTGGCCGCACCTGTCTTCTTCAGAGCCCCCCGGCCCTTGCGAATGAAGATGAAGACAAAGGAGAGGTGTGAAGGAGACAAAGAGAATTATAATCTTGGTGAAGGTTCATAAGGAGGTCCCGGCAAGAAGAAAATGGCTTACGTAGGGCAAAAACACTGAGGATGCATTTTGAAAGGGAGTCATTTTAACCCCGGTTCTATACAGCTTATGAAGGATCTGTGTTGGCATCAAATGCAGAGATTATAGGCACTAATCGAACAGAGCTAGACGCAGGAGAAGCTATAGGCATGTGATAAGGAGTCGCTGGAGCTCCTGTTTCATTTGCTTGGCCTCTCTTACTGATTTTCTGTGCGCCTCACTTACATTTAGAGTAATCCAGGTAGCGCTCACAAACACTCTCTCTCTCTAACACTACATCACACAAGCACACTATACTTTTTTCCATTTCATCAAAATATTAAACTACAATGATGACACAACAAGGCCCAGCCTCGGAGACCACGGGGGGGGGGGGGAAAAGGAGGGCATAAATACCCCCACAATACAGACTGCACACCCACCCAACGACCCATCAAAAAGTCTTGGACCGCGGCCTGACACTCTCATTTTTAACTTTTGCTACATTCGTGGCCTTTCCTCTAACTTCTACTTTGTTGAACACTAAACTCTCCTCTGCCAACCCTGATCTTCTCTATCTCACCGAAACTCAGTTGTCTGGGATTACTGACAGCAAACCCTTCTCTGTAACTTCCTACTATCTCTGTCCTAGTTTCAAAGTCAAAGACGTATGTTGTGTATACTTACACAACAAACTCACTTGCTCTCTTGTTCCAGACTTCGACTCCTCTGAATTTTCACTTTTATGGATCCAACTTTCCTGTCAATCGCATACTAAATATTTCTGTGCTGTCTATCTTTCTCCTAATTCTACTGACTTACCCAAATTCTTTGACTATCTAAACTCTAAAGTGGAACACACCCTATCCATTTCTCCTTTCTCACAAATCTCCATCATAGAAGATTTCAACGTTCACCACTGCCAATGGCTCTCCTTTCATTCCGCTGATCAACCTGGTGAACAAGCCTACATCTTTTCTATCCTAAATGACCTAGGGCAGTTGGTTCAGCAACCCACCCGTACCAAGATCGCTTCGGAGATCGGCCCAACATTCTTGTCCTGTTTTTAACTTCTAATCCTCCCATTTATACTGTCGATCTTTTCACTCCTTTGGGCTCCTCCGACCATAAATTTATCTCTGTCACTTGTCCTATCTCTCTATGGCCACCCGATCCTCCCAGCCGGCGGCGCATGTGGCTCTTTGGCACTGCCGACTGAGAGGCTCTTCGGTAATACTTCTTTGATTTCCCTGGAATGATTTTTGCTTCTGTGGCTGGAGTCCCTCGGAGAGTGCAGAACGCATTACCGAGTTAATCTTCTCAGGCTTGGAGGCATACATTTAATTTTCTTTCTCTTAGACAAATGCAAACAAATCTTGGTTTACTCATTCTTGTTCTACTGTTGTCCACAATATGGAGGAAACTACAAACGGTACCGTCGTCTTCAAACTAAAGAATCTAATTTTTCGTATGTTTCTACCCGGAATCAAGCCAAATCTGTTCTTTAACTCACCAAACACTCTTTCATCAATAATAAATGCACTGAACTATCCAACTCTAGCTCTTTTCAAGTTTTCTGGCATCTAGCCAAAAACCTCTCTAACAATTTGTCTTCCTCGTCTTTCCCTCTCCTTTTCCACTCTGATGGCACTACCATCACTTCTTCCTCTGACAAAGCTGAACTATTCGCCCAAACTTTCGCTAGAAACTCCACCTTGAATGATTCTGGTGCTATTCCTCCTTCTCCGCCCCTCTCTCTCCTACTTATGCTTAATATCTTAATATCTTCTAAAGATGTAATTTCTACCCTCTCTGGGCTTAATAATATTAAGGCGTACGGTCCAGATGGTGTTCTTCCTGTTGTACTCAAGATTGTGCTTCTGTGCTGACTCCCTGCCTAGGCAAACTCTTCCGTCTGTGTCTCTCCTTTAACATCTTCCCTTCTTGCTAGAAGTTTGCTGTCATTCAACCTGTCCCAAACAAGGGTGACCGCTCTCAACCCTCCAACTATCGTCCAATTGCTCTCATTTCTTACATCTCTAAAGTTTTTAAAATTATTCTTACTTCAAAATTTCTTAAGCATTTCTCTACTCATAATCTACTCTCAGATTGTCAGTATGGCTTTCTTAGGGGTCACTTTCTTCTTTCTTATCTTACTAACTCTTGGTCATCCTTCTTTCGGGATTTCGGTGAAACCTCTTCTATTGCATTAGACATATCGAAGGCCTTCGGTAGAGTCTGGCACAAATATATAATTTCTTAACTACCCTCCTTCAGTTTCTATCCCTCCATCTGTGCCTTTATCTCTAATTTCCTTTTTGGCCATTCCATAGCTGCGGTTGTGGACAGCCATCGTTCACCCCCTCATCCTATCAACTCCCAACTCCGGTGTTGCTCAGGGTTCTGTCCTATCGCCAATTATCTTTCTAATATTCATTAAAGATCTTCTCAACTGTACTTCCAGTCTTATCCAATCATATGCTGATGACTCTACCTTACACTATTCAACTAGTTTTTGAGAATGCCCCAGCATGCAATCACTCAAAAAGTCACATGATGAAGCCATAGAACACTTATCTTCTGATATATCAACCATTTCCGATTGGGACAGAGAAAATCTTGTTGCTTTCAATGCTTCTAATACACCAATTTCTCCATTTATCTACCCCTCAAGAACTCCCACAGGACACTCCCTCATAGTTCTACAATACAAAATACAACCTTTCATCTTCTCTCAGTATTCTCAGTGTCTCTTTTTCTTCTGAGCTCTCTTGGAAAGACCATATCACCACTCTTGGTAAATTGGCTTCCCAGAAGCTGGGTGTGCCTAACCCCATCAAGGGGTTCTTTACCTGTGCACAGCTTCTTGCTCTGTACAGAGGCACAGTGCATCCTTGTATTGAGTATTGTTCGCATGTGTGGGGAGGATCCTCTCACACATCACTTTAGACAAAGTAGAAAAAAAAGCCTTTCGTCTCATTAACTAACGTTCTCTCACCGATTCTCTGCAATCTCTCTCTCTCTTCGCCACAATGTTGCATCTCTCGCTATTCTATCGCTATTGCAATAATAAGTGTTCTTTTTTAGTGTATACCACCTCCTTTGCGTAGAGTATGTAGCAACTGTGTTGCAACACAATCCCACCTCTACTCTGTGCAACTCTCCAACCCAAGAGTGAAACGATATTCCCAATCTTTCTTTTATTCAACATCTGAGCTCTGGAACTCTCCCTAAATCCATTTTCCCCTCATCCTATGACTTAAATTGCTTCAAACTCCGTTTGTCCAGGCAGTTTGGATTGAACATTCTTTGATTTTGGCCCTGTCACTCTTTCAAATCTGGGGAGGCACTCGTCACAGGCAGTTTTGCCTTTTGTCTCCCTCATCCACATAGAAAAAATATACTATCTCACATATTTCTTTACCTCCTACAGATCCTTCCTAAGCTGTCTAAAATCGTTTACTGATAACCAGAATAAACTGTCAAAATGCGTCATAATCCTCAGGGGGTTAGGAGGAATTAGAAGATTCCTTTAATTAGGCAGGTAAAAATTCAGACTCTCAATTCTAACTTGGTTGGACTATTTCCTTTTCCTGTAGTGTATTGATACCATTGACGGCATTTAAGGGGAGATGGTTGGTTTTCCTGGCCCCTGTTCTCCCTCATATTTATCCCCTTTAGTTGTCAGATTTTAAGAAATTCGGCTCATTAGTTTGGCGATTTTAAGAATTTTCGTCCCATTTCTTTGCCAACATTTAAGACCTTTCGTGCCATTTAAGTGTGGATTTTATCCTGGCGAGCGATTGTAATAAGCCTGTAATATAAGAGGAAGCGGCCTTCGGTCGGGACATTTTGCTACCGAAAAATTTCCAAATTTATCTGGATGAAGGATCTTGGGGATGTTTTTTAAGCTCGATGGAGATATAGGAAGGACACGAAAAGCATAATAAACATATTTATATATCAACCAATAAATACACTCTTCCCCCCTTAACAATAAAGGGTGAAAGAAAACGAAATAGCTCGTGGGCCAGCTCCAACATTCCTATTTTTCTTCAGTTGCTCAAAGGGATTTATATTTTTCTCCATCCACAAATATATATATATATATATATATATATATATATATATATATATATATATATATATATATATATATATAAGGTTACACCAGTTCGTATCTTTGAACCTTTAAGGCCAAGTTACGAAGCATATGGGCAATAATGAGGGATTGAGGGATTGTATTGTCTCGTTTGCGTTCGGTACTGATTCAAATGGTTGCGTCGCCATGTATGCTCGTGCCTGTACTGGACACACCAAATTCATTTATTGGAAGCTAGATTTCCATTAACTTTTCCCTGCCTTCGTCAAAAATATTGTAGTGACCATTTCTCCCTTGTCATTCAGGTTCTCGTTCACCCGTCATTTTTTTGGCGTTCTTTTCACTTCAGCGTATTTCGTCCCCTCACTCAATCTCACTTCCCCCACCCTCTAGTTCTTTCTCTGCCTCTGCTCTCTCTCTCTCTCTCTCTCTCTCTCTCTCTCTCTCTCTCTCTCTCTCTCTCTCTCTCTCTCTCTCTCTCTCTCTCTCTCTCTCTCTCTCTCTCTCTCTCGAGCATTTTTGTTTAAGTGGATTTTACATTTGGAATATGACACGCTTAGTTAACCTATAATAGGCTATATAATATTCACCATACATTTAAACTTGTTTATATTGTTATAAATGTTGTAATGATTATCATCTCTCTCTCTCTCCGCTCTTTTTAGGCCTTTTCTCTCCTAGCCCCACCCTTTCAATCCTGTGTTTCAGAATCCGGTGATCGGTCACTGTCGCCCACCTAATCCCGCCCTTGCCTGCTCTCCCTAGCCCCCACAGCCCCAATATAGCCCCACAGTGTTCCTACATAGCCCACACAGTCCCCACCTAGCCCCCAGGGTCCATAATTAGCCCCATAGCCCCCCACTGTCCCTAGCCAGCCCTCACAGTCTCTACCAACTCCCACAGTGTCCCTATCTAGCCCCCATAGTCACTAGCCAGCCCCACAGTGTGCCTACTTAGCCCCCACAGTGTACCTACCTAGCCCCCAGTGTACCTACCTAGCCCCCACAGTGTCCCTACCTAGCCCCCACAGTGTCCCTACCTAGCCCACACAGTGTACCTACCTAGCCCCCACAGTGTACCTACTTAGCCCCCACAGTGTGCTTACTTAGCCCCCACAGTGTACCTACCTAGCCTCCAGTGTACCTACCTAGCTCTCACAGTGTCCTTACCTAGCCCCCACAGTGTCCCTACCTAGCCCCAACAGTGTCCCTTCCTAGCCCCCACAGTGTTGCTATCTAAGCCCCATAACCCCAAGATAGCCCCCACAGCTTTAAAGTAGCCCCCACAGTTTCCCTACATAGCCCCCTAACACCAGCATAGAACCAGTGTCCCTACATAGCACCCACAGTGTACCTACCTAGCCCCCACATTGTACCTACCTAGCCCCCACAGTGTACCTACCTAGCCCCCACAGTGTACCTACCTAGCCCCCACAGTGTACCTACCTAGCCCCCACAGTGTACCTACCTAGCCCCCACAGCATACCTGTGTACCTACCTAGCCCCCACAGTGTACCTACCTAGCCTTCACAGTGTACCTACCTATCCCCACATTGTACCTACCTATCCCCACATTGTACCTACCTAGCCTCCAAAGTGTTCCTATCTAACCTCCACAGCCCCAATATATATAGGCCTATAATGATTAAAAAACCAAAATACTCTTAGCGTAGAGAGCATGAAACAACGGGGCTGATATTGTGGCGTGTGCTCACTATTTCCCATAAAAGCATGTCATGCACTGAATAATATATAAAGAAATATACTGAATCTTTGTATGTAATGTAAAAGTAGGAAGGTAAACGAGTAACAGATCTATAGAGCCTTGTGAGAGTACTTGTAGCATAACCTATGTGAAGGTGTCTATTGAGATCTTCCTTCACATTCTGAGGAGAAAATAATGAGAAAGCCAATTCCACACAAGCGCTTTTTATCTCAATATTTTGAGGAATTATCATCAGACACCTATAGATAGATTTTTAGTGTTGACAGAATTCAACCGAGTAACATAATCTTAATTCACTCTAATTTCTGATGAACAGTCAGTAGAATCCCTAAATGACACGAGGAAAAACTTATTCATCGAAAATTGCTGGTTATAGGCTCTTGTGACATCACCTTAAGGGGGGTGACCTGTTTTGTTCTCTTTCTTGGTTGTATCCATTCGGCCCCATTCAGCCTACTGTTTTATGGCATTTATTCCCATCAAAGTGTTGATTTTTTTCCTAGTGAGCGATAGCAAGCCAGCATTTTATGGAGAAATCCGGCTATATCCCTGCCGGAGACATTTTCTATCGAAAAATGTACCAATTTAGCCAGCTGTCGCCAGGTATAAATCGACACCTGGATGGGGACAAACGTCTTAAAACAGTAGGCTGAATGGGGCCGAATGGATACAACCCAGAGAGAGGGATAAAAAACAGGTCATCCCCCTTAAACTATAGGCATGTTACTCCAATACAGTTTAAATTATTTATATATTTTCAGACGATATATTTATTTCGGTTTCATTATTGTATTTATTTAGCCAAACATTACAGTGCCTAAATGTATTTACAATACTTAAAGTATACTTATCCTGGCCGAGCATTTTGAGGGCATGAAAACTCTCCTGAAAAGAACCCTAATTGATTAATTAAGCTTAGCTTAACACGGACGGACATACATATGCTTGGAATATATATCTGTCTGTGCTATACATCGTTGGCTAAGTTCAAAGGCGTTGATTGGGCAGAACTATATTAATCCATTTAGTAATATGTTTAAACGTATGATACTTGTTTAAAGTTATTAAGATTTATTTCTCGAAAATCGTAAAATAACTTTCTTTGAATTAATTTAAATTGGAGAGGAGAGAAAATTCACTGCTCTTTAGCATAACATAATTGTAATCACGTTTGTCAGATTCATTCTTATTTTGCATTACATCAAACTAAAACGATTAAATTCTTATAGGTATAACCCGCCTGGTATATATCACAGTCACAGTTGCATTTTAGAGAGAAAGAGAGAGATATTTACATAGATTTACATATATACACTGACCACACAGACCTTACGATCCCACAGAGGTGGTCAGGACTTAATTCGAGAGAGAGAGAGAGAGAGAGAATATAATGCATAATACACAGAAATTATATATTTTTAAAGTAACAAGGCCCAGGCTAGAGCAATTAGGAACATGGATTTCAACAAATATAATTTAATCATTCAAATGACACTTAAGACAATGGTTTGACGTTACTTAAAACCGTTTTTGCTCACACACTACAAAGCATATATTTTCCAATCACATGGAAACATTAAATTATGGGCTACCTAGTAATGAGTAGTGTTCAGTGTAAACCCTCCAAAATGCAATTAATTGAATATCTCAAAGGGTCTAAGAAGATTAGCTACACGCAGCCTTCTTAGAGTCAATATATCTGTTGTTGCTTGTTTTCCTCTGTACTTCTCTGAGAGAGAGAGAAGAGTGAGAGTGGCGTGAGGGGCAATATTCATAATGTTCCGGTCGCCTGGGCTTCATTATATGCAAATGTGGCAGATCCTCTCACCTTCCCTGCCTCTCTCTCTCTCTCTCGCTCTCGCTCTCGCTCTCGCTCTCTCTCTCTCTCCCATGACAAAATGGGGCGATATTCTTACTTCACACTCTGGACACGACCTCTATGCTAACTTGCAAGAAAGTTCACTTTTTCAATTTGTACAATCTCCGACCCGTGGTAATAATGTGCTTGACCTTGTACTCGCAACAAAAGAAGACTTGGTAGAGAGTTTATATGTTGGTGATGAATTTAGTAACAGCGACCATCGTACGATAACTTTCAATTTAAAGTTTAATAGTAACAAATCAAATAGCAACATTGAGAAAGTCCCTAATTTCAAGAAAGCAAATGTTCATAAACTTAATCAATGTTTAAAGAAACTGACTGGAGCTTTCTGACTAACAAAAACAACATAAATACATCTTGGGAGTGTTTCACAACCACTTACCTTAAGGCAGTGCAAGCTTGCATACCATCGAAAATACGGCGTACAGGCCATAATGATAAGCCCAAATGGTGGAATAAGATATTTCAGACTGTCTGCTTGCTAAAAAATGTCCTAATGATAGATTAAAATTCTCACAAAATGACGAAGAACGGGTGAAATTTGTAGAACTACGACGCAAAGCCAAAAAGTTAATTAAGCAAAGTAAAAAGACCCTGGAGTTACATGTTACGAATCAAAGTAAAACAAACCCGAAAGAATTCTATAGTTATATCAGAAAGAAAAAGTAGTTACTTCAACTGTTGGACCGATTGTCGTCGATGAAAATGAAGAATACACCAAAGACGAAGTACAAATGAGTGATGCCCTCAATACCTTCTTTGCATCAGTTTTTACAACAGAAGACCTCAGTGATATCCCTACACCATCGCCGATTCAGATTGATAATTCAGATGATCTAAGCAATATCACCGTTACAGAGAGAGAAGTATTGAATTGTTTAGATAAACTCAAGGTAAATAAAACGCCTGGACCTGAAACAATCTCACCTAGAGTTCTAAAGGAAGCTAAAGATGAGCTCTCTAAACCACTGCCATTGCTATTCAATAAATCCTTGCAGTCTGGAACTATGCCTGATCAGTGGAAGCTATCCAATGTAGCACCGATATTAAAAAAAGGCAGCAAATCCCTACCCAGTAACTATAGTCCAATTAGCTTAACCTCAGTTGTATGTAAAATGCTAGAAACACTCCTAAGAGACAGACTCGTAAATCACTTAGAGGCAAATAACATACTTAAAGATACTCAACACGGCTGGCTTTCGTAACAAACGCTCCTGCTTAACAAATCTCTTAGACTTCTTTCACGATATCCTCAACCTCTATATGAGAGTAAAGCTGTAGATATTAATATATACCTTGATTTTCAAAAGGCCTTTGACAAAGTTCCCCACAAACGTTTACTGCTAAAACTAAAAGCGCATGGAATACAAGACGGTGTGTTGAAATGGATAGCAAATTGGCTCAGTAACAGAAAGCAAAGAGTAGTAATAAATGATAAGGCATCTAAATAGACCAATGTATATAGCGGGGTACCCCAGGGATCGGTACTAGGTCCAATTCTCTTTCTAATTTACATCAACGACATAGATGAGGGTCTCACCTGTACAATCTCAAAGTTTGCTGACGATACAAAAATTGCAAATAGCGTACTCTCAAAAGAACAAGTTGACGATATGCAACACAATCTAGA
>CM064497.1:19374606-19452106 GCA_032716605.1 Paralithodes platypus | reverse complement strand
CGGGCCGAAGGCCTGTTCCTCTTAAATTACACGAAAAGTATTCAAATTGACAGCAATGGGGTGAAAGTGTTTAAAATCACCAAACTATTTGGGCAAACGTCTTAAAATCTCAAAAACAATGGGGTTAAACACGAGGGAGAAAGGGGTCCAGAAAAAATTCCCTCGAGTGGAAATCACCCCAGGAGACGTGAAAGTACTATGTCCATTATTGATGGCACGTTTTCACAATTAATAACATACTTGGCTACATAAACTTGGTGATAGCTGAGTAAACAAGAGGGGTACGTGTCAATATATACCTTCAGCCGTGGGAAAAAAAGAAAAAAAATACAGTATATATATACAGTATATATACTGTATGTACCGATTTGTGAGCGTTCGATACTTGCAAATGCGAATATTCATGATGTTTATCTTACACACTGGAATTAAAGATATGTCGCACAATATTGTGTACTAAGTAATGTAAAATTTGATGGAGCTATAAGAAACCTGCACTAAAAAATTTGCAAATTAATTAACTATGTTGGCAAGATTACTTCGTGAGCATTAGTGAGGGTATATTTTCAAAGCAGTTTTTCATTGCGTTCCGTGAACTTTTTTTAGAAATATTCGTTATGACGATGTTTGGAAATACAAATCACTCTTTTAAATTTAGTTAATTAGTAGATTAGCTCAAAATGTATTACACTATTTACATGCAGCAATATACTCTCTTGCTCTCGCTCTCGCTCTCGCTCTCGCTCTCTCTCTCTCTCGCTCTCTCTCTCTCTCTCTCTCGCTCTCGCTCTCTCTCTCTCTCTCTCTCTCTCTCTCTCTCTCTCTCTCTCTCTCTCTCTCTCTCTCTCTCTCTCTCTCTCTCTCATATATATATATATATATATATATATATATATATATATATATATATATATATATATATATATATATACAGTATATATATGTACCGGTATATATATATATATATATATATATATATATATATATATAATTATATATCATTAAATGATTTGTTACAGTTAAGGAAGGATCTGTGAGAATTATAAGAGTAAAAACTATCTTCATGAACCCTCTGGCTTCCATATACTCTTCCTAAACTGAAAAATATTATATATTAATAGCCAGGAACAGAAATATAAATGCGTTATCGTATTTTGAAAGGGTTAAGTGCCCGATAATATAATGTGGTGTTAGATGGTACGACAGGGTAGAAAACGACGAAATGTGAGTGTGTGTGCATGTGTGTGTGTATGTGTGTGTGTTTGTGTGTATGTGTGTGTGGCTGTGCATGTGTGTGTGGCTGTGTGTGTGTGTATGTGTGTGTGGCTGTGTGTGTTTGGGTGTGTGGTGGGTTTAAGGGAAGATTGAAATATATTGGTTAATTTATATATTTTCTGTTTTCTTTGGTTTCTTCCCAAGACCTCCATCAAGCTTAAAAAATACCCCCAAGACCCCCCCCCCATCGAGATCAATTTGAACACTTTTCGATCAAAAAATAGTCCGGCCTAAGGTCGGTCCTTCCTTAATGTCATGCTTGCTATTGCTCGCCGGGAGAAATCGACACATAAATTACACGAAAAGTCTTAATATTGACAATAAAGTTAAGCGAAAGGTCTTAAAATCACCAAACTAATATGCTGAATGTCTTAAAATTTGAAAACTAATGGAGCTAAACATGAGGAAAATTTGGGACCAGAAAAAATCATCTACCTCCCCTTAACCCCTTGAAGATTATGACGCATTTTGACATTTTATTCTGGCTATCCACAGAAGATTTTGACAGCTTTGGAAGTGTCTGTGGGAATTTAAATGTTAAAAACTTTACTTTTTTCATTTATTTTGTATTTTATGTTTATTATTTGTTGTCTCAACCTCGGGCTTGTAGGATGTTCAGTAACTTGTAACTCTTGTGAGGTCCCGAGATTATCGATTGAAGCTTCGAGATGTTGGGTGCTTCATATATTAAGTGTCGCACTAAATTGTCACAGTGAAGCACTTCAAGGTGTTGGTTGCTTCCTTTCTGCCACACTAGATGGCAACACCTTATATATACACGTCACTTGATTTGGAGAGAACAGCTATACGGTCGTTCACAGCATCTTTGAATATGGTAGGGAATGTTCTATGCTATTAATTGGTGACGATATAAGGGGTATTTTCTTGATGCGTCAGTGTAGCCAGTATACTTGTAGAACAGCAGGAACGATCAGATCACCTCAGAAAAATCCCTGACGTTTGGCGTGAAATCGATCTGATGCCCTTTTGGTCTGCAGTTCACGTCGCTATCCACTGCTATCGCCTCCTCCGACTTGCACATACCCTTTCTAATCTAAATACTAATTGTCTTATATTAGCCAGAATAAACTGCTAAAACACGTCCTAATCCACAAAAGGTTATCAATGACATAGACCAAGTTGTCGTGAAGGGTTCGGGGTAAACCGTTATTGGGACCTGATCCTGGAAGTTGTATATGGAATGTACGGAGTCGTTGCTATTCCAAACGGCAAGATAGTGTGAAAGTGTTCGACAGCAAATGTGTTCATATCGTTCATATCACCTCTGTTTTGTTTTTATGTTTTATCTGCAAATATTTCTTGCCCTGCTCTTTATTGGCCTCGGAAGCGGAATTTTGTATATATAAATATATACATCATGTACAGTCGGCCTAATAAGTCATGGCTCGGCACCAACTATCTTTTGATCAATAATTGGTATTAGCAATATTTACACACGATTTCTTCTTTTAGAGTGAGATATGCAATCATATTCCTACACTTACCCACCCTATTTAACATCTGACAGACATTAATACAGCACAGAGCGAGCCAAACGTAATGACAGCTGAGACATGACTTATTAGCGCCACTGTACAGTATATATATATATATATATATATATATATATATATATATATATATATATATATATAAGTGTGTGTGTGTGTGTGTGCGTGAGGGAGCTGGAGTGGGATTAAGAGAGAGACGCTGGTGCCTACTGCTGGAATTTATGATGATTAGGGTCGCAGGGCAGAGAATGGGGGTGGGGGACAGGGAGATGGAGGAACGGGAAGAGAAAGATGATATAAATAAAGAATGAACGACGGAGGAGGCCAACGTAAAGTGGAAGTGATAGAAGACACGCAATATTACCACATAAGATATACGAAAATAAGGCTATAAACAACTATTCTGCTGATATACACTTGGATGTTGGTTGAAAGATATAGTTGGGCTGTCACCAGATGAAGGTCAGATGAAGGTATTGAGGGATAAGCCTTTACAACGGCACCTCTTTTTCTGAAGAGTGTAGAGAGGGGAGAAGGGGTGTTGGAGAGAGAGGAAGCTGTTGGAGTGGCTTTGTTATGTGTGTTTAGTCTGTATACGTCGTCAGGATCTCCCCTGACTGGGTGCGAGCATGTGAAACATGCTAGGACGTACTACCACACCCACTAAATGTCCATTCTCCAGACCAATGTAATAACACAAGTGGCCGATACAGCAGTTTGGCGTTGTTTTCCCGCCCTCTGGACATTTACATATCGATACTCTTGCTACCGCTATATCCACTACTGAGATACCTTCCAAACAGGAAGAATATGCTGTATGTTGACATTTCTATGTCTACCATACATTCCAGGCATTGAATGCTGTTTCATACTATACATTATAGTCATTGATAACTATAGCAAATGCAGATTAATAGTCTTAATGGGGCTATTATCGTCTGGAAGAGGAGGGTGGCTGATTTACAATAATTCAGACTTTTGAAAATGCTAAAACTCCACATCTGCTGCATATGGAATTGTATTTGACTACCAAACAATATCGGTATTGGATATAGGTACATATTATACTATGCACAATGCATGATTATAGAAAACACAAACATGATGGAGATGTAATTGATGTGAAAATGGATGCCTGATGAACGAGATGACCATGTCGTTTCTTGGTCGCTTACATCTACTTCACAACTCAACAATACGGGATCTCGCTGTATCCTCGGTAGGGACAATTCAATTTGAAGGTGGTGATCGTGAAGGGCCATCAGTTTGATCAGATCTGGAGAATAGTCTACCCTTGACCTCAGAGGCAGCACTGACACAATTC
The DNA here is from genome assembly GCA_032716605.1 of Paralithodes platypus. Classification (NCBI taxonomy): domain Eukaryota; kingdom Metazoa; phylum Arthropoda; class Malacostraca; order Decapoda; family Lithodidae; genus Paralithodes; species Paralithodes platypus. The sequence continues at coordinate 19,447,996 of CM064497.1, read as the reverse complement.
CAGGAGAAGTTGGCCTATTTCAGAATGTCCAAAATTTGCCAGGACACCACACACATCGAATCTATATAGGTTAACATTAGGATATCCCATAAGCATTAAACCTTGCAGTACCGGTGACGTGTTTTATATTTGATTGCAGCTATATTTAAACGATCTTATGAAACTTACGAAGGATATATGGTAGCTGAGAGGATGAATTGAGACAGTCCGTAGCCTTTTGAATGCTAGATCTCCTTCCGAAACTTACTAAAATCGTCTAATAGTTGCCAGAATATTTGAAAAGGATGTCACTGGTACTGAATGGGTTATAATGGGCCAAATCCTAAAATCACGCGTATCGTTGTTGTTGTTCCCCAAGCTGCCTGGCCGAACAGCCCCAAGGCCCCGAGCAATTCCAAGGCCATTACCGAGCGCCCCCACAGAACCCTCCCTGCCGACCACAATAAAGCCTGGGTGACCGAAGCCACTCCATGGCGGGGATCTGAGGAGGGTGCGGAAACGGCCGGGAAACCAAAGCCCCACCCAGGGCCCTGTGCCCCTCAGCAATTATGAAGAGAAAGTTGAGGGGCAAGGGAAAAATGTGACGCTTTGGCTTCCAATCTTGGTAGATTGGGAGGTCAATCCACGGAAGAGACTTGAGATCTAGAAAATATGTAAGTAAAAGGAACAGTCAGAGTAAGCTATGGGTATGGCAGAGATTGCTCAGCTCTCAGTCTGATAGACCAGCCCATCACCACATGACTAGAACCCAATCCTCTCAGCATCAGCTAGGAAAGGCCCTAGAAAGCCGCCTTTGGCGGGGGGGATAGCTCCCCTATTTAAACCCCTTTCGGGGTTGGGCACCCGCCTATGTAATACAGTTCTCCCACTATAAAAACAAAACAAAATGACACATCGCTTTCTAACGTCTTTTTATACCAGTGATAGAAAAATATATCAACTTTTGTTCTTAACTATTTATGTACCGGCGGAGTCTTTTTTTATTTTATTCTAACTATATTTAGACGAGTTTGTGCAGCTTAATAAGGATCTGTGGTGGTAAAACGGTTTAAGTGAGATAGTTCGAAGCCTGTTTATTGCTGGAGGCCCTGTTTAAACTGAATAAAACTGTCTAATAGTAGCCTGGTACTGAAAGGGGTTAATGTGCTACTTCGTGCTCCTCCCCCCCCCCCCCCCCCTTCTCTCTCTTCTGCCAACCCTCCTTCATCTTAGCACATTTTCTACCTTTATGTTTCCTCACAGATTTTATAGCCTCTCCTGCCCTTTCTTTCCTCCATAATACGATCCCCCCTCTCTTTCCGTCATCCCTATTACTCTCCTCTTCTCACTTGTTCTCCTGACTTTCTACCCCATCCTCAAGTCTTCTCTTCCTTCCCCATCCTACACTCTTATCCTCTCCTTTAATCTCTTTTCCCTTATCCTCCTCCCCTCTCTTTTCCCCTCTCCTCTTCCTTCGTCCTTCCTTTCCTCTCTTCTCTTCCTACCCTCCTCCTTTCCTCTCTTCTCTCCTCCTCTTCTTCCCTCCTCTTTCCTCCCTCCCCCACTATATTTTCCCCTCTCCTCCCCCCTCGTCTGTTCCTCTCCTGTTTCCTCCTCATTTATGTCTTCTCTTCCCCCTCTCCTCTCTCCTTCTCTTCTTCCGTCATCCTTCCCGCCCCCCTACTACACTCTCCCCTTTCCTCTCCTCCCAAACTCTACTCTCCTCACCTTTCCCCTCCTACACTCTCCACTTTCCCCTCCTCCCACACTCTCCTCTCTATCTTACACTCTCCTCTCTATCTTACACTCTCCTCTCTATCTTACACTCTCCTCTCTATCTTACACTCTCCTCTTTCTCTCCTCCCCCCCTCATCTCTCCTCTCCTCACCCCCTCCCCCCCCCTTGGACTGGCTCTCCGGGTGTATCATTAGAGAGGTTGTGTCGTCAGCAGAGGGTAGCGATGATGAGGCCTGTTCCTGAGATAATAGTGTGATGGGGGGCACAAAGGGAAGAAGAAGGAGAAGGAGAGAGAGAGACGAGAGAATATATATATATATTTACTGTATATTGGGAGAAATATAGAGAAAATAAGAGGAGAACGGGTGATTTGTTTTTGTCTATGTGTATGAAGGAGACAAAAGGAAAAGCTGCCTGTAACAAGTGTCTCCCCCAAAAGTGAAAGAGGGACAGAGAACCAAAGTCAAGGTACGTTACAGTCGAAATGTATTATCACACGGAGCTTGAAGCAGTTCCAGTCATAGGATGGGGGAAAGACAGATTGAAGGAGAGAGTTCATGTGAGCGATTGTTAGAAAAGAGAACAAGAGAAAGCACAGAAAAGAACAGGTGAATGAGAGAACAAGACACGAAGGAAAATGATGAAGCACGAAGGAGAGCACACAAATACAAGAAACGAAATTGATAAAGTAGATCTATGTGAAGTAAATACGAAGAGAAGGGAGAATAAGGAAAGAGGAAAGAGGAAGAAAATAAAGAAATATTTAGAATTTAAATTATTAAACGGGAAGAGATGGATAAATAATATTGGAATGTTATGGGACATGAAGAGAACAAAAATTGACAACTCGCGAGTTTGAGGCTATAAAGAAGTTAAAGTTTTATATATCTATATTAAGCAGAATTGCCTGCTATAATATGGTTGTAGTGCATTAAATGCACTACAACCATATTTTATAAACACAAAATAAATTTTTAAACACTTTCTCTCCATCAGAATCCTACATTATTATTGCAAGTTTGCTTGATATCAATGTTTACGGCTCTAACTTCCTTTTCGCCTGAAACTCGTTATACCCTGCTATAAATAGGTAGTCCAGAAATCGTGAACTCGAAAACCTCTGTAACTCAAAAGGGACGTTAGCAAATGGGCTGTAAATCTCCACACGTATTCCCTTGCTCGATTACTCTAGTTGTGTATGAGTTATAGAGGTTAGTGTTGGCATACTTGTTTGGAACAGGGAATAGAACAAATGAAAGGATGTATGAAATAAATAAATACAAGAGACAATAAGATATGAAATGAGAGCAGGGAGAAGCGTTTAACCATTTGATGATCATGACGCGTTTTGACAGTATATTCTGGTTATCATTGCATGATCTTATGCAGCTTAGAGAGCATCTGTGGGGGATAAAAGGGTAAAGACTAGCCCAATCTGGCTTCCATATACCTTTTCTGCTCTGATTAAAGTCGTATAATGATTGCCAGCATAAACTGTCACAACACGTCATAATTCTAAAGGGGTTAACTTTTCAGTATTCGAACGCATTTTGTCATTTTATTCTAGCTAATGTTAGAGGATTTTACTCGGTTTAGGCAGGCTCCCTGGGAATGCAAAGGCTAAAGTTAACAGCCTGACCCCCACAATTCCTTCCTACTATGAAGAAAACAAGTGTTTACAAAATAATTAATAGTCAGTATTTTGGGGAAGAAACGCATCCTCAAATGTCTGAATGTGTAAGGGGGTAGGTTCTATTTACTTGTTTATTTGTTATTATTTTAGTTTCCTCCCTAGGGCTCCAGCAAGCTAAGCATTCTGAAGATCCACCTTCGAGTTAAATTTGTAAATTTTTCGGTAGAAAATTTCAGGCTTGCTATCGCTCACCAGGAAAAACAAATCGACACCTACGCCACACGAAAGATCTGCATTTGGCAAAGAAATGAGGCAAACGGTCTTGTAATCAACAACATAATGGGGCAAACGTCTTAGAAGCTCCAAACTTAAGGGAGCTAAACATGAGAGAGGAGGGTGTCCAGAAAAAACAAATACCTGCCCCTTAAGGGCGGGGAATGTGACATATGACCAGGGATTCATACTATCTACCGCTATTACAATGATCAATATTTTTCAGAGCTCTCTCAGTGTATACCTCCTCCCTTACGACGGGACACCCTCCTTTCAACACATTCCTACCCCACTCCGTCCATATCTCTAACCCAAAAGTGAAGCGATTTTCCCAGTCTTTCTTTTACTCAACAAGTAACCTCTGAAACTTTGTCCCTCAATCTGTCTTTCCCTCAGCCTGTGATTTAAGCTGCTTCAAGTTCCGTGTTTCCAGACTCCAGATATTATACCTTGTATTTGTTTTTGTTTGTTCACTCTTTCCAATTTAGGGAGGATGCTTGTCACAGGCAGCTTTACCTTTGGTCTCCTTCATACACATCAAAAATCACGACTAGGAGATTATCGCAGTAAAGTATTCCATTCATATATCTGTAACAACAACATCAACAACAGCAACAATAACAAGAGCAAGTAGATAGGAACCCAACATACACAACAGAGAATATCTCTGACTAACAAAATCTTAACGGGAACTATAATTTAAATCACACACACACACACACACACACACACACACACACACACACACACACACACACACACACACACACACACACACACACACACACACACACACACACACACACACACAGAGATAAGTCAAACAACACATGACCATTCTCCTTGTAACTTAATATTAACCTTTCTGAGAGAGAGAGAGAGAGAGAGAGAGAGAGAGAGAGAGAGAGAGAGAGAGAGAGAGAGAGAGAGAGAGAGAGAGAGAGAGAGAGAGGAGAGAGAGAGAGAGGAGAGAGAGAGAGAGAGAGAGAGAGAGAGAGAGAGAGAGAGAGAGAGAGAGAGAGAGAGAGAGAGAGAGAGAGAGAGAGAGAGAGAGAGATATATAGATAGATAGATAGATAGATAACGGGAGAGATAACGGTTCCTGGACAAGTCAACAGGTAAATCATTTCAACCAGTGGATCTCAACCAGTGCCAAATCGAACAGGGATAACTAAATATGTACAAGATTGTAGCTCTAAAAGCATTGCAGTACTGGTTGAGACGGCATATCTATAATATATATATGTGTATTTAAACATTATGTTGTTTATTGCTAAACCTGCAGAGCAAAATACATTGCTTTGACACATTCTAGTAAGCTGGGATTTTGAAGCGTAATTTTGTAAATGAAACATTTTAAGGCTTCAAACGTTCTGTAGTTTACAGTTTGTTTTGAAATATTCTTCAATGAAAAATATTTGTTGAAAGAAAAAGGCTCAATCCCATGGGTAGGAGAGAGCTTTTTAATATACTACCTTGAGCATTATACAGTATATATATATATATGTATATATATATATGTATATATATATATATATATATATATATATATATATATATATATATATATTATATTTATATATATGATTAATTAATATACTTGAAAATGTGATATACTACAGAAAATAGAACACCCCACGACGAACAACAACAACAACACCAACAAAAAAGAAAACTTAGTCAAAAACGGAAGTAACAAAGGGGAAGCTAATGCAAGAAGAGCGAAAACGTACCTAATGGAAGAAGGGGGATTAAGAATGAGCGTGAGGCAAGGGGATGAGAGGAGATGGGTAATAAAAAAAAGAATGAAAGAAGTCACACCGAGATCTGAAGGAGAATCAAATTATTAGGTTATATTTTGTTCAGTTTATCTCAGTCATTTTTGTCTATATTTGCTTCAGCCATGTGGACAGTTGACTGAAGGTGTGTGTGTGTGTGTGTGTGTGTGTGTGTGTGTGTAGGTGTGTGTGGTTGGGGGGGGGGGGGAGGTTCTGGACACCTTATCCCTCATAATTAGCCTAATTGGTTTTGTGATTATTTAATATTTTCCCCATTAGTTCGGCGATTTTAATGCCTTCCGTGCTATTTAGGTGTCGATTTTGTCCTGGCGAGCGATAGCGAGGTTGCAATTAAGGACGAACAGGCCTTCAGCCAGGGCATTGTTCTACCGAGAAATGCACAAATTAATCTCGAAAAGGAGTCTAAAAGGGCATTGTTGTAAGCTTCATGTACGTATAGGGAAGAAACTGTGAACAAAAATAATATTCTATCTATCTATCTATATGCTCAAGCCCAATCCCCATTTTGGGGGTAGCCGACTCAAGACAGAGCAAGAACAGGGAAAACACAAAAACAACATAAAAACAACGAATAAGCACAGATAAAAAGCACAAACTCACACACATCCAGGTCACCCAGGAGAAAACCCAGAGACCAGGGTCACCAAGGTCGCTCCAGCACTCCCCCCGGCCCCCGACCACCCGGAGAGGTTCCGATCTCGGCAGGCAGACATGCAGCGGAGCCAAAGCCACAAGCCATCCCACCACACTTCCAGGCGCACCCTTCATATTAATCGTCTCCCCGGGCCAGGCAGCTGATGGACTATTATCTAGTCCAACTTGCGCCCGACCCCTTACTCCAAATGACCATGTGTTCACTCAACTATTCACAAGCATTCTCCATTTACTCCTGTCCACCACCACTTCCCCTGCCTGATCTATAGTCATTCCTCTATCATCCAAAGCCTTTCTTACACAGTCTCTCCATCTCAATGGGGGTCTTCCTGCCCTTCTATCTCCCCTTGTACCTGACTTACATATTCTCTTTGTAAGCCTTTCATCTCCCATTCGTTCAACATGACCATACCAGCTCAGCACCCTTCTGTCCACTCTGGCTGACAAATGTTCGTGCTGCCCCACTCTCCTACGTATCTCTTCATTCCTCAATCTGTCTCTACGAGTAACTCCACACATACTCCTCAAGCAGCTCATCTCCATCACATCCAGCCCTCTTTTCTCCTTTTTCTTCAGAGCCCATGTCTCAGCCCCATACATCACCGTTGGCACAATTCCTTGATACAGTGCACTTTTTACTTTCACTCCGAGATTTCTCGTCTTCCACATACTTCCCATTGCTCCGAAAACCTTCCTTCCTTCACACACTCTGTTTTACCTCCATTTCCATACCTCCACTCCTACTTATCGTTCCTCCTAGATATTTAAAACACTCTACTTGTTCCAATATTTCCCCATCCAGCCTCACATCTAGATTCACCCTATGCTCTCCCCTATTACACACCATTACTTTACTTTTATTGACGTTCACCTTCAGTTTCTTCCTTCCACAAACCACACCAAACTCTTTGACTACCCGCTGCAGTTTCTCATCAGAATCCGCCACCAATGCTGTGTCATCAGCGAACAGCAACGGATTCAACTCCCAATCTCTACCATTCTTTCCTACTAAACTCAATCCTCTTCCCATAGTTCTCCTTTTCACCTCCCTCACCACACCATCCATAAACATAATAAACAGCCATGGTGACATTACACAACCCTGTCGCAAACCTACCTTTACCTCAAACCATTCACTCAACTCACCATTTCCTACTCTCCACATGCTCTGCTCCCTTCATAAAAACTCTTAACTGCTTCTAACAAATTTCCTCCTATTTCATAAATCCTTGACACCTTCCACATTGCTTCACGGTCCACACGATCATACGCTTTTTCCAAGTCCATAAAAGCCCAAAATATCTCCTTATGCTTCTCTAAATACTTCTCGCATAACTGTCTTACTGCAAACATCTGATCCACGCACCCTCTTCCCCTCCTAACACTGTTCTTCTCCTATTGCAACTTCCGTACACTTTATTAGCCTCTCTATCAACACCCTGCCATACAGCTTTCCAACCACTGACAATAAACTAATACCTCTATAACTTGAACACTCCTGCCGATCTCCCTTCCCCTTGTACAACGGCACAATACATGCACTTTTCCAGTCTATTGGTACCATTGACACAGCAAAGCACACATTGAAAAGTCTCACCAACCAATCTATTATCACATCTCCACCCTTCTTTATACACTCCACAGCAATACCATCCACACCTTCTGCTTTTCCCGCTCTCATTTGTTTCACTGCTTCTTTCACCTCATTTTCCTCAATCCTTTCATTCATTCACTGCCACCTGGGTGGCCTGGGTAACCTATCTCCATCCACCTCTGCTTCAATCACTGCTTCTCTTCCATCTCTTGTATTTACCAAAGATTCAAAATACTCGGCATATCTTTTCCTCACTTCAACTGGTTCCACTAGTAATTCTCCATTTGCATCTTTCACTGACTCTTCCCTCTTTTGTCCTCCTTTCCTTACTTTCCTCCTTTACTTCCAGAACATCTTCTTTCGTTCTTCAAAATTCTCACTCAACCTTTGACCCCACCTTTCGTTTGCATCTTTTTTCGCTTCTCTGATTTTCCCTTTTGCCTCTCTCCTTTTCTCCTTGTACCTCTCCCATACCTCAACACTACCATCCTGTAAAACCCTCTCAAAACACTGTCTCTTTTCCTTAACTGCCTTATCTCAAAAATAATATTAAATGCACAAAATAAATAAACAAATATAAAATATATAGAATTCTGCGTTCATAATATATTATGTGTACAATTACATCACTTGTTAGAATAGAGGTAGTAACATGATTCTATTATGTTGTTTTTCTGTTGAGTACAGTTGGCCAAATAGGTCGTGTCGCCTCAGTCATTACGTTTTGCTCACTGTGGGCTGTATTAATGTCTGTCAGATGTTGAAATGGTGTGTAAATATAGGAACATGTTTGTATATCTCACTCGAAACGATGAAATAAAGTTTAGATAGTGCTAGCTGATACCAATTATTGATCGAAATATACTTGGTTCCACGATTTACTTATTTGGCCAGCTGTACCATGTCAGGTTTTCCACTCTGCATGGAGAAGAATATTCCTGCCTTTTCTACACTGTCCTTTCTTCCATACGAAATTATTGTTTAGGTACATTAGATACAAGCAGCCTCGTAAGGTATGTTGCTGCTTGCTCTCCTTTGTACTCCGTCCCTGCTCTCCACTCTATCAATGTTTATATTTCTTTTTCCAATCCACTCTATCCTTAAGGGGGGTCACGGTTTTTTTTTTGTATCTTTCTCTCCTTTTCTCTCTTTCCCTGGCTTGTATACATTCGGCCCCATTCAGCCAACTGTTCTAAGACGTTTATCCTCATCGAGGTGTCGATTTTTTCCTGGCGAGTGATAACAAGCCAGCATTGTATGGAGAAATCCGGCATCGTCGGAGAAATTTTTCTATCGAAAAATGTACACATTTAGCTTGCTGTCGAAACAAAAATATATATATGCTGGCTCGCCACCGCTCGTCAGGAAAATATTGACACCAGGATGATGATAAACTTCTTAAAATAGTAGGGTGAATGGGGCCGAATGCATACAAGCCAAAGAGAGGGAGAGTAAGATAAAAAAAAAGCGAGGTGGGCTCCCTTAACGCCTCTCCTCCCCTTCATACTCTATCAATGTGTCTATATGTTCCTCCTATATTCGCTCTCTTCAACGTATCTCTTCTCCCTTACCTACGCTTCTCTCCCTCTTTACTATTAATTGTCTGTATAAAATCGTTAAATGATAGCCAGAATAAACTGTCAAAATGCTTCATAATCTTCAAAGGGTTAAGGGGGCCCACCTCGTTTTTTGTTTTTCTCTCTCTCTCTCTCTCTCTCTCTCTCTCTCTCTCTCTCTCTCTCTCTCTCTCTCTCTCTCTCTCTCTCTCTCTCTCTCTCTCTCTCTCTCTCTCTCTCTCTCTCTCTCTCTCTCTCTCTCTCTCTCTCTCTCTCTCTCTCTCTCTCTCTCTCTCTCTCTCTCTCTCTCTCATCTCTCTCTCTCTCGTTTGTTTTTTGTTTTGGTATACTAGGTTTGAAAAATAATGGTCACTTCACTTCATTAACATTCCCTCGTTGTTTTGTTCTCTCTCTCTCTCTCTCTCTCTCTCTCTCTCTCTGATTCATCCACCTTACTCCGCCAGTGTGGGTTGGCTACGGACTAGAACGAGCAGGCAATCTCCGAGAGAGGACTGATACTGAATGAGAAAAATTGGAAACTGCCCCTGAACAAAGTTGCCCGAGAGAGAGAGAGAGAGAGTGTGTGTGTGAGAGAGAGAGAGTTAGCAGGTGGAGCAGGCGTAAAATAGTGTGTTTGTGTGTGGGTGTGTGTTTGTGAGCAGTGACACTGTCCTTGGTGACGAATAGGAGATAATTTTTCAGGGTTGTAATGTGGTGGTGATGTCGAAAGCGCTGGGCTTGGAGATCTTTCAAATAGCCCCTCAGTGTCATAGTTAGTTAATTACGCTAGCATTGTTGTTGGTGACATCTGAATATTTTGTCTTCCAGCATGTAGAAGTTTACATACAGACATTAATGTATTTGGCAGAGGTTCAAGTTATCAATGTAGGAAGGTTTGTGAGACGCACAACATTTTTGTTTAGTAAAACAGCTCGGGCCTGAGAGAGCATTACATCTGTTAGGACTTTGCCTGTCTGATACGTGATATTACTGGTGAGGTATGCCGGTTCTGGTGGCTATACTTGCCTGGTGTTTGGGTAAGTGGTTTCAATTAACCCGTTCAGTACAGATGACGTAATTTTCATCATATTCTGGACAAGATTAGACGATTTTAATTGTTGGTAGTCCTTCCTAAGCTGCCTAAAATCGTCTTATAGTTGCCAGAATATTATACAAATTATGTCGCGGGTACAGACGAGGTTAAAATTTAGCACAGGCATTGTAATAATACATACATTTGGGCTGCAGGCAGATAGTCATTTTTTTTTTTTACTGGAGTGATGTGTGTCGGCGTGTGTGTTTTTTGTCCTATGTCTATACAGCAGAGAAAAGGCAGGCCGTCTGACATAAGTGTCTCCTCCAAAGGCAAAGGAGTGACAGAGAGTCAAATTCGGAGTACGTTTGGGTCAAAATGGTAGCTGTGGTAGTGCGGCGTGTAGATAATACCTTTGTTCACCTTGTGTGCTCCGTGATGTTCTCTAGCTGCACGTGTAGCCAAGGTCTTCTTCAATTATCACGGCTGCAATAGTGCATTAGTTGCTTCATGGCACAACAGGTATTATCTATAATAATTGGTCTCCTCCTCTCTAAATTGTTAAAAGCACGGTCCAGCCGTCAATCTTATTGAATTATAGATGTACGTTCAAATCTGTAAATCAAGATCAATTGAATATTTCTATTGTAGTTTTAATGGGTACCCTACAACTAATTTTATTAATCGCAGTTAATTCCTGGAAACAATATTACATTGAATTTTCGTCCCACTATTTTTTTATTACTGCAGTGTTACGATTAAGAAGTTACGACCTATGACAGAGAGAGAGAGAGAGAGAGAGAGAGAGAGAGAGAGAGAGGGAGAGCGTTAGAGAGTGAGAGTGAGTGAGTGTGTGTGTGCGTGTGTGCGTGTGCATGAAAGCGGGGTAGTAGAGACAGAGCCAAAGAGAAGGAAGGGGGGGACGACGCGCCAAGGATTAATCCCCTTCCCAGCCCCCACCCCCCCTCCCTGCGATGATACCAGGAACTTCAAAGGTACAGGAATTGGTGGTGTTCTGTCGAGACCACCCTGGGCTAAGAGAGAGAGAGAGAGAGAGAGAGAGAGAGAGAGAAGAGAAGAGAAGAGAAGAGAAGAGAAGAGAAGAGAAGAGAAGAGAAGAGAAGAGAAGAGAAGAGAAGAGAAGAGAAGAGAAGAGAAGAGAAGAGAAGAGAAGAGAAGAGAAGAGAAGAGAGGAGAGCAGAAGAGAGCGAGCGAGCTAGAGAAAGAGAGAGAGCATATATGTATATGCACTAGGAAAGAGAGAGAGCATATATGTATATGCACTAGAAAATTAACTTAATAATATCTTGAGTAACCACTACGTAACCATCTCAATGTTTAGAAGAGAGAGAGAGAGAGAGAGAGAGATGCACAGATAAGTGTCTCCTAATGGAATATGTCTTGGTAAATCGAGATGCTGGATTAATGTTTTACTCGATATCGATATTGGAGAATATTCTGTACAACAGTGGATAATCATATACGGACAAACTTTGCTTATATGCTTATGCCGCATTTAACCCCTTCTGTACGGGCGACGTCTTTTTGTTTTTATTTCCTCTACTTTTGGACGATCTTTTGAAGCTTAGGAAGGATATATGGTAGCTAAAAGGACTAACTGAGATAGTGTGTAGCCTTGTAATTGGTAAAGGACCTTCCTAAGCTGAATACAATCATCTAATAGTTACTAGAATCTAATAAAAAGAACGTCACCGGTACAAAAGGGGTTAAATAGATTATTTTCGATATCATTAAACGATTTTATACAGCTTTGGAAAGATCTGTGTTAATTAAAAGGGTAAAATATATCTTAATTAACCCTTTGATTTCCACATACACTTCCTAATCTTTAAATAATTGTCTCATGAAAGCCAGCAAACAGAATTGAAATGCGTCATCGGATATAAAAAGGGTGAATATTTGACCACATCAATTATCCTTTTATGATAACCTATTGATCATAATTATACAGAGGTGGTGTAAAGTAGAAATATCGCCATAGACTAAGTTTGTGGAAGATTGCAATGATATTTTTTGGGCTTTTCTTTTTTTGTATTTATTTATTTATTTGTTTTGTTATTCATTGATTGATTTTTGTTTTGCCAGACGCCATAATTCCCGAGAAGGGAGGGGGGGGGGGGGGGGGGGGGGGGGGGAGGGGGGGGGGGGGGGGGGGGGGGGGGGAGGGGGCAGGGGGTGCGGGGAAGGAAGGAGGGTAGGGAGGGGAGGGAGGGGGGGTAGGGTGGTAGGGGGGCTCATTGTTGGTTAACCGCCCCCCACCCCACCCTCCTTCCTTCCCCGCACCCCCTGCCCCCTCCCGCCCCCCACCCCCTCCCCACCACCCCCTCCCTACCACCCCCACCCCCTTCCTTCCCTCCCCCCCTTCCCCGCTCCCCCGCCCCCCACCCCCCCCCCCACCCTCCCGCCCCCCCCCCCATAAAAAACGTTGCTAACGCAACGTTAGTTAACATTAGGCGTTTTGTCACGAATCGCTAGGTCAAGTTGCCCGGGCTTAAAGATATACCAATAACATTTTGACAGTGAGGGCTCGCTCCGCCGACCCTTTGATCAGCAGGCGACGCTCTACTGACTATGCTACTGTCACTATATGCCACTTGAAAGATGTTGATCAGCATATACATACATCAATATTGGAAGACAGGTAGATGCGATGGAAATCAAATAAGCTAAGGGGGGATGGCCCGCTTTTCTGGTTTCCCTTCTTCCTCATATTTAGCCCCGTTAGTTTTAGATGTTATGATGTTTGCCCCACTATTTTGTCGATTTTAAGACCTTTCGCCCCATTTTGTTGTATTATTCTGACCTTTCGTGCTATTTAGGTGTCGATTATTTTCCTGGCGAACGATAGTGAGCCTGTAATTTTGGAAGAACCGGCCTTCGACCGGAAAAACTTTTCTAACGAAAAATTTACAAATTAATCTAGAAGGGGGATCTAATGGATTTTGTTTAACTTTGATGGAGGTCTAGGGAGGAGACTATAAAACAAAAATATATTAGATATATCAAATAATAGACCACAAAATAAACCCTTTCCCCTTAATTATCATAGAAAAAAAATAGTTTCATAAAGACACATTATGCAAACACAGTTGGGCGAGAGTGAAATAAATATAGATTTGACAAGACGTGTTTGCATAAGCTGTTGGAGGAAAATTGTGTTGATCAATATTGCATATGTAATAAACTTGATAAGTTAATGAAGTTAATGTATCAAATTATTGGGGTTTTAAGGTAAAAAATCGATATGTTTTTTTAATAAAAAACGTCTAATGATAAAGTGTACAGTATAATTATATATATATATATATATACCGGTATATATATACAGTATAATATTATATATAAAATAGATAGGTAGATAGATAGATGTAAACTGAAATACAATGTGCATTTAACAAATACAATCGTAATTAATGAGCACCAAATAACCAGATTCATAAGAGAGAGAGAGAGAGATGCATGAATTATGGACGAGTGCAAATGACGGCAGTGACTGAGATAGAAAGGCAAGGGGTAAAGGTAATATAATGGGAGTTATAGTGAGACGGAAGATAGGAGGTAGTGAATACGGGGAACAGGCGAGAAATGAGGCAGAAAGAGGAGATTTACATACAATTGCCTAAATATACTAACCACACAGACCTTACTATCCAAACAAAGTGGACAGGACTTGATTCTAGTAGAAATAACAGAATTCCAAATAGAGGAAGACGGAGGACAAGGATAAAGCAAGAGTACAAAGTGACTACTTTGTAATTGAGTACAAAGGAAGTCGAGCAACAACAGGTCTAGTGACGCCTCGAACTTGCTTGCCCTGTAAATCACTGCTGCTCAAAGTGTCCAACAGTGATACAGAGCGGGTAAGGAACAATTGGAAAAGGAAGTACTGCCCAAGGACTAATGTCCGTAACAGGAGTTGTCAACAAGGAACAATTTGGGTTAGTAACATAACGCAGCCATAATTGATCCTTCATGTATCTGGGGATAAGTCAGTAACAATTTAGTGATTCATTTGTACGTGTAGTGATTCTCAATGTATCTGAGGAAAATATATCGTTATTTAGCAGAATTATCAGCTCCAGTATGGTTGTGCTACATGTATACATATATCAAACTCAATCCCACACTTTATGTCCATCAAAAACCTACATTATTATTGGAGTTTAATATCGATGTTTACGGCTCCAACTTCCTTATAGCCTGAAACTCGTAAGTAGTCAATTGAGGATGCCCAAGATGGAATGACATATTTAGAAAGGAGAGGAATTTAATAAAGGGGAGGAGTTTTTCTGGACCCCCTTCTCCCTCATGTTCAGCCCTATTATTTTTGAGACATTCGCCCCATTAATTTGGCGAATTTAATAAACCCTTTTGCTCCATTTATTTGTCAATGTTAAGACTCTTCGTGCTATTTAGATGTCGATGTTGTTTTGGCGAGCGATAGCGATCGAGCCTGTATTTTAGGAGGAATCGTCCTTCGGCTAAAACATTTCTCTACCGAATAATGTAAAACATTTGTTTTTCTTTTTGTTTTAAGACTGATAGAGGTCTAGGGAGCAAACTAAAAAACTAAAACTTAAGAGAGAGAGGAGAATAAAGGGGTGATAAGTGAGGATGCTCGAATGGGCGTAGGAGTGCAAAGGGTTGAGAGAGGAGGGGTGTAGGGAGAGGAGAGTACAAAGGAGTTCAAGGGAAATCAAGCAACAACAGTCCTAGTGACTCCTCTAGGCTGTTTGTCCTCCAAAAACATTGAGGATCAAGTATCCAAACAGTGCTTTAGAGGGTAAGGGAAAATTGGAAGGGTGAGGTAGGAGGGGTGTAGGGAGGGGAAAGGGGTGAGGTAGGAAGGCTAGAGGGGTGAGGTAGTAGGGGTATAGGGAGGGGAGAGGGGTGAGGTAGGAGGGTTGTAGGGAGGGGAAATGGCGAGGTAGGAGGGGTGTATGGAGGGGTGAGGTTGGAGGGGAGAGGGGTGAGGTAGGAGGAGTGTATGGAGGGGAGAGGGGGGGGGGGGGGGGGTTGTAGGGAGGGGTGTAAGGAGGGGAAAGGGTGAGGTAGGAGGGGTGTCTGGAGGGGAGAGGGGTGAGGTAGGAGGGGTGTATGGAGGGGAGAGGCGTGAGGTAGGAGGGTTGTAGGGAGGGGTGTAAGGAGGGGAAAGGGGTGAGGTAGGAGGGGTGTATGGAGGGGAGAGGGGTGTATGGAGGTTTGAGGTATGAGAGGTGTATGGAGGGGTGAGGGGTGAAGTAGGAGGGGTGTAATTGAGGGGTGAGGTAGGGAGGGGAGAGGGGTGAGGTAGGAGGGTTGTAGGGAGGGGTGTGAGGAGGGGAATGGGGTGAGGTAGGATGGGTGTATGGAGGGGAGAGGGGTGAGGTAGGAGGGGTGTATGGAGGTTTGAGGTATGAGAGGTGTATGGAGGGGTGAGGGGTGAAGTAGGAAGGGTGTAATGAGGTGTAAGGTAGTAGGGTTGTAGGGAAGGGAGAGGTGTGAGGTAGGAGAGGTGTAGGGAGGGGAGAGGGGTGAGGTATGAAGGGTGAGGTAGGAGAGGTGTAGGGAGGGGAGAGGTAAGAGGGGTGTAGGGAGGGGTGAGGTAGGAGGATTGTAGGGATGGGAGAGGTAAGAGGGGTGTAGGGAGGGGAGAGGGTTTAGGTATGAGGGGTGTAGGGAGGAGAGAGGGGTGAGGTAAGAGGGGTGTAGGGAGGGGAGTGGGTTGAGGTATGAGGGGTGTAGGGAGGGAGAGGGGTGAGGTAGGAAGGGCAGAGGGGTGAAGTAGAAGGGGTGTAGGGAGGGGAGAGGGGTGAGGTAGGAGGGGTGTAGGGGGAGGGGAGAGGGGTGAGGTAGGAGGGGTGTAGAGGGAGGGGAGGATGCCATGCATCACCCCACCACATACTCACCTTTAAAACTGGACCCGCTTGGCCCTCTGCGCGCTCTCTCTCTCTCTCTCTCTCTCTCTCTCTCTCTCTCTCTCTCTCTCTCTCTCTCTCTCTCTCTCTCTCTCTCTCTCTCTCTCTCTCTCTCTCTCTCATAATTTACTTTCTGCTTTCTTTCCATATATACATACACACATACTATATTATATATATATATATATATATATGTATATATATATATATATATATATATATATATATATATATATATATATATATATATATGCGTGTGTGTACACTTGGATTCCATAGTCTCTAGTCCACACATATATATTCGTCGAATTCACCTATTTCTAATAAGGAAGTATTTCTCTGGAAACGAATTAATGAATATGATTATCTATGCATCAACTACAAAACTATGCAAGTTATTGAAGCGCAATTTATAACAACAAATCAATCCAGATAGTTTTAATTGCATAAAGAAATACATAGGAATTCCACGAATTCTTAAGAGTGGGCTAGAGACAATGGCATCTGAGTGTACACATACACATGCACACACACACTAATACGTACACACACACACACACACACACACACATATATATATATTGAGTCAACCACTCAACTAAGTGCAAAGTCAGGAGGTCTTATTCCAGAGGGCGAGTGAGACATTGATACAGTGAGTTTTGCAACCTGCTCATTTGTGGTCTTACCTACGTCAAAGACACTGGCACGTATAACAAGACCCGCCACTTCATTAGGAAAAGTTGATCTTGCCGACACCTAGCGCCGCCAAGCGGCGAATTGGTATAAACAACAGCTGCCAGGCAGTAACTGAATAGGGAAGAGGCGGTATTGTTTTTAAATTCTTTATTGATCGTATATTCACACACTCTATACATGCATGTGGTCTTCAGAATATTATCAAAGTTAGTAGACCACGGAACGTCGCTGTTAATTTAATAGAAGCTTAAGAAAAGGTTTATATTTAACATTAAGTACTGAGGTTACAGTCCCTTTCCGATATTTAGTTTGATTATTGTCGTTTAGGTGAACACTTTTTGCAGTTTCATGTGATTAGGGAATTACAATCTTATTGGACAAAGCTTGTGAATAACTTTATTAAACTAAATCGATTTATAATGATACCGGTCTATATTTAATTACGGTACACAAATCATTCAATCGTCTTTTTCAGGCAAGATATTTTGAGGGTTTAGTCTATATATCACAGATTTGGGATATCACGGATGTACTAAATGGATTTTAAAGTAATTCAGGGTTTTGGAAAAACCAACACTGACAAAATAATTGTGAATTGGTAGGATATAAAACTTATCAAAACAAGGTTTAGGAGGGAATGTATTTGGAAGATTATGAGCTTGGTTTCTGACTAAAATGGCCATGTTTGGGGTTAGTAGGCTATATCTGCAGACTCTCACTTGTTTGTAGGCATAGGAATGGCGAGGTACAAACATTGATTTGTGGATTTATAATTTTACTTATCATCCTCATAATCCAAGTTCGAAGTTGGAAGAATCGGTATATGGCAGAATGGAAGCGAAAGTGTTATTGGCTCCCTCATGGTGATTTTGTACATCTGTTCCCTTGCTGCTGCCATACCAATTGATTGTTGGTGTTGTGTTAGTTAAACTAGGATTTCAGAGGCTATCAACCCTTCTGGATTATTAAGCCAGCACACTGCAAGTCAAGAATAGAGTCAGGACTGAAGCTTCTTTTCGAGAACCCCAGTCCCTTGTAATGCCTTATGTGGTCAGTTGGCAAAATAGTCCTAAATTCCTCTGCTACATGCCAGTGCTCCAGACTCGGGACAACAAGAGCATATGTAATTGGAGGCAGAAGCAGATTGACTGGTCGTTTTAGCCCGGAGCAAATTTGGGAGGGTCTAGGTGGTGCCTAGTGAGTCCCCTGAGGATTATAGGGGAATTTTCTGTGTCACTTACACATTTTCTACTTGAGTTGATAGGAGGTACTTGGGTAGACTCAGGTAGAAGAAACTCTCCATCACATTTGATATTAAATTTGAATTCTAAACTACAAATTGCACTCAATATTTCTAGCAATCCTTGTGGAATTAAGTGTTTAATAAGGTTGTCGAGGTTTACACCGTCCTATCCATTAACTGTCACTTTGATAGATACAGTATATTTATCTGAATCCCAACTAACTGTGGGTGTGCCCGAGTGATGCATTTTACCCCACATGTCTCTGGAGATGTCGCCCTCTGCCTGATAATGATGGCAATCCTCCGTTTTCCAGTCCCTGCCTCAATCCCTAGCTTTCCTTTCCTAACCCTTTTATTTCCCAATTCGTCACATTCAAAACGCCAAGTGAAGTTCATTAGATATGTTGTGGCTTACTTTCCTTTGTAATCCTTTGTATTGCTGCTTAGTTTATTGTAATAAAACTAGTCTGAAATTATGTTCTTCTCTGCATCATAAATCTACCTTATGGGGATATGGGCGTATTTATTTGCTCATTTATGTATCTTTTTATTAGTATATTAGTTTCCTCCCTAGAACTCCATCAAACTTAACAAATACCCACCCAAGACCCGGGTCTCCAAGATAAATTTGTAAATTTTTCGATAGAAAATGTTTCTCTTAAATTACAGGCTCGCTATCGCTCGCCAGGAAAAAATCGACACGAAAAGTCTTAATATTGACAAAGAAATGGGGCGAAAGGTCTGAAAATCGGGCCAAACGTTTTATAATCTGAAAAATAATGGGGTTAAACATGAGGAAGAAAAGGGACCAGAAAAATTACCTATCTCTCCTTAATAGTGGCTTGGTAACGTTATTGGAAAGAATACCATACACACACACACACACACACACACACACACACACACACACACACACACACACACACACACAAAACTTTACTCTTATTATGGCACAGACTAAAAAGGTGTTTTACCCTAGACAAACCTGCAATAGAAAACAGTCTTAGCTCCAATTTTGTGAAGCCTTTGAAGATGATGATGCATTTTGACAGTATATTCTGGCTATCATTAGACGATTGTATGCAGTTTAGGAAGGATCCGGGGGAATTATATGGGTAAAGACTAATCTCAACTAACCCTCTGGCTTCCATATGCCCTTCCTAATCTGAATACAATCTTCTAACAATAGCCAGAAAACAGAAGATAAATGCATAATTGAATCTTGAAAGGGTTAAAAAGCAGCCTGGTACTACTAAAAAGCTACTTCATAAATTGTGTAATGTGCTAAGACCAAAATATAATGTTCGTTATTTTCGGTTCCCCAAACAGTACAAGCTCCAACACTGAGGAACGGTATTGCTGGATGGAAGTGTATTTCTAAGTTTAATTGTGTATATGTACAGTCACGAGCATAAATACTTCAACACCAACCAAATCATTTTCGCCCCTTTGTCTCCAAAGGTATTGCAAAACTTTGTATTCAAACTCACAATTATTTCTGTATTTCATTCTAGCTACCGTCAAACGATTTTATTCAGCTTTGTATAAACCCCTAGTGATGAAGGAGTTGACGTTATCTGGTTGATGTCGCAGCATTTATGCTCGTGATTACAGTACAGTTGTTCATATAAGTTTTGATCCTCGTCGGGATCTTATGTAGCCTATGGAATTAAGAAAGTGTGAGTGAATATCGAGTGTGGTTTCCTTTAATTATCAATTGACTAAGCAGATAAGTTTTCCACTGTATAAGAAACTACACTCGTAATTCTATCATGCGCATTATACCTCTATGTATACGATCGCAGAGAGGATAAGAACTTATTTGGGCAACTGTACGTTTGTGTGTGAGTGTTGTGTGAGCGAGCGAGTGTCACTTAGAGATAGGAAAGTATCTCTTCAAATTTCAATCTAACGTTTTTCGTATTGTTTTTAAAATTATCGAAGAAAACTTGATGAATAATGGTGTGTAGAGAAAAGGCAACACGTGTCTAGAAAGGCAGTATGGTATTGAGTGCGTCAATAACAATATATGTTTTTTCATTGTTTTATGTTCTCTCTTCAGAGCATTAATTAAGAATATATGTTATCGATATCGAGTTTTAAAGCAACGTATTGAGGCAGGCAACGAACGCCACAAACACTTTGAAGGGGAGCCGTTGCAATAGGCATATCCCCAACATTCACCTAATCTGACTTGCCGAAGGAAACTCGATTCTCCATAGATGGCGCCAAGTTCGGTAAACTCCTGCAAGGGGTTTCTAGTATATCTATCCATTTCTGGTGGTCTGGTATGGCAAGCCAAGTACGTGCTCCCCAATATACAACGCCGCTGGAATACCTTGTGTCTACCGTGGCGTGAGCTTAGTGGTGAAACAGAAGCTTGACACTAAATAAACAGGGTGGCTTCATCGATGTTGTTCTACAGGTTGGTGTCGCCGCCTTCACCCAGTGTAAACACAACAGTTGCCTTGTATAACAAACGCCTACTGTGCCTCAGTTAATGTGATGTTACACTTAATTAGAATGCTAGGTTATCTAACGTATTGTGTCAGTGAATTAAGTAAACAAGTAAATATCTTTAATGGAAAATATTGTCGAAGTGCGTCAGTGAATTAAATAAACAAGTGTATAATATCTTAAATGGAAAAGATAGTTGAATTGCGCTTTGAACAAGGACACAAGTGGAAACGATTACGGACAGATTCCCGTTTTCTGTGAGCCTAGTTGCTAGTTGCCTTGACGACAGGCGGAGACAGCTAGGGAAGATCAACGCGGGTCACCCCCGCATAGAATGCTGCTCGGGAGTAGCCTAATAACTACTACAAATGTAATGGGTAACCAAACTATAACTTATATGCAATAGAGAGTGATGGAGTACTTACTTAAATTGTCGAATGATTTAAGGGGAGACCTTTGTTATCTTATTAATTACCGGTACTTTGTTCGTAGTTTGTCCCTTAGACCCCTCATTAAGCTTAAAAAACACCCCCAAGAACCCCTTTCGAGATAAATTTATGCATTATTTGGTAGACAAATTACTGGGCAAATGGCCGTTTCCTCCCAATTAGCAGGTTCTCTATATCTTGCCAGGAAAATATCTAACTTAGTGATGTATCTGAAGAAAAATAGAAAATCATACGTGTTGTAATGTATATCTTGTAGAATACATATAACAGTGTTCCGTAAGAAACAAATAAAAGGACAAAGAAAACATTAACACGTATTAAAGTAATGGTGATAATAATCAAATAGGCCTATATGATAAGAAAAAGCGTACAGGCCTGGTAAATAATCCTCGAACTTGTTAACCACTTCAACATGATAACGTCTTTTTACCTTTGATTCTGGCACAAACTAGACGATGTTATGCAGTTTAAGATGGACCTGCGTTATTCAGAGGGTGGTCAAATTCTAGTTTCACGTACACAGCGACAAAAGGGAGGCGCCGTTGTAAAGGTATAGCTTCCCGACCAACTATGAAGATCAGGGAAATTGCTGGGTAAAAGACGTAATAAAATGATAATAAACTACATTAACGACATTAGCCTAACCTAACAACCTTACCTAACCTAACCTAGTATTATGTAATAGCTATGGTGCCGCATATGGGGAGATTTTTTTTTTTTTTTTTTTACAGTAGGTATAATTCCTTATAATGCATTTCCGCCGTTTTGGACATATATAGGAATTAAGTATGGTATATGACAACTCTAAAGTAGCCATAGAAATATATGAGTATGCTGTGAAAGCGAAACTAGAATTAAACCCAGAGGGTTTATTGAGACCCTTGAGTTCTAGAGGTAGATTATAAGCTAAAGAAAGGCGTATAATAGTAACCAGAATAACATACAAAAATACGTCATTGTGGTGATGGGGTTAAACAAACCTCTGAAACGCCCAACACTGGTACCGAATCAAGAGGAAGATTCAATTCAGCCCCAGAGCTTCGAAACTTGGTAGTCGTGAGCATATTATAAGGTTACACCCATGCGAATCTTTTAACCTTTTATGGGGGAAGGGTTTACTTATTGGACGGTTTATTTATATATTACTATTTTTATTTTGTTTTGTATCCTCCCTAGACTTCCATCAAGCTTGAAAAAACATACCTAAAATCCCCCTTTTAGATAATGTTTTACATTTTTCTTTAAAACAAATTCCCGGCCGACGGCCGGTTCCTCCTAAGTTATAGGCTCGCTATCGATCGCCAGGAATAGATCGTCAGCTAAATTGAACGAAATATCATAACATTGACAAAACAATGGGGTGAAAGGTCTTAAAATCACCAAACTAATGGGCCGAACGTCTTATAACCTGAAAACTAATGCTGCTTATCATGAGAGAGAAGGGGGTCCAGACAAAAACAACCATCTCCCCCCTCCCCTCCCTATAAAGCAACGTTCTGAAGCATCGGGGCTATAATAAAGCATGGTCTCGTTTGTGTTCGATACGGTACCGAGTTAAATGAGTGCGTCGCCATTTATGCTCTTGATTGTACACTTGGATGCCATAATCTCTAGCTAACTCATAAGCGATCTCCATATATGTTTCTGTTTATAACCCATGCAGTACCGGTGACGTTCTTTTAACTATATTCTGACTACTATTAGACGATATTATTCAGTCTAAAAGGGCCTCCAGCCATTAAACAGGCACTGAACTATCTCACTTAACCTCTTTTACAACCACATATGCACAAAATCGTCTCAATATAGCTAGAATTAAAGTAAAAAGACGTCACCGGTACACAAGGGGTTAACTACTTTTGTTTTTAATTGGATAGTACTTGCTTCTCAATAAATAGTATATATAGTTTATTAGTTGATAATTCATAACATCCTTTCCTGAGATATACTTCCATAATTCGTGAAATCATCGAATAATTTTGAGTGGGTGAGTGACTATGGTATCAGAGTATACCATCAGAACAAAAAATATGTTGCAACACTAACCAGATAACGTTCACCCCTTCGTTTCGAAAGGTATTGCTAAACTGTTTTTCAAACCCTTAACGATTTCTATATTTCCTTCTAGCTACTGTCAGATGATCTTATTC
Source organism: Paralithodes platypus (assembly GCA_032716605.1). Classification (NCBI taxonomy): domain Eukaryota; kingdom Metazoa; phylum Arthropoda; class Malacostraca; order Decapoda; family Lithodidae; genus Paralithodes; species Paralithodes platypus. Next base: position 19,424,825 of record CM064497.1, on the reverse strand, counting down.
AACTTAGTATAAACCTCTCGTGATGGAGTTAACGTCATCTGGTTGATGTCGCAGCAATTGTACTTCTGACTGTACAGTTAACAACATAAATCCGGACCCATTATGAACTCTCGAACTGCAAACTGAACCTCCGAACTGTAAATACTAGGTACAGAATTAATGAGAAGATTCGATTCTGATCGGGATAGCTTCGAAAACTAAGGCGCTAACTTATGTCTTTGTGTGTACATTTGCATTGATGTACCGCACAAATACAACCAATATCACTCGCCTCTCGAAGCCCTAGGGAAGCACCGTGGAAACAACATAGGCAACATCAGCAACGGCAGCATCAACTATATCAAGGTATGTTTGGGCTTTAGGGAACGTATCCGAGAGTGTAATGTAAACTAAATACCCCCTCTAGGCTGCGCTTACTCTACTCGATATTTTAAATTATTATATTCCCTCCACCATAATATATCTAAATATCCTTCTCCGTTTGAATGTGTAAGTATTGTGTGAGTTTCTGATCTCCTATTGTACAATCTAGAATGTGTTTTTTTTTAGCCAAAGAACGGGGGGCACATGTCTAAAGAATTACGAAAGAATAACAGTAGGCCTACGTCACGCTTAATAACAGTAGGCCTACGTCACGCTTAATAACAGTAGGCCTACGTCACGCTTAATAACAGTAGGCCTACGTCACGCTTAATAACAGTAGGCCTACGTCACGCTTAATAACAGTAGGCCTACGTCACGCTTAATTAATGTGTATCCAATATACTGTAGTTTATGTTAATTTACTAATGTATTATGCCGCCTATTTTTTGAGAGTAGGGTATTCATTCTTAACGTTTTCGACTGTCTGTCTGTTACCAGATGCCTTGATCCCCAAGGGGGTGGACACTAATGAATTGCCCCCATATGTCTCATTTTTTTAGGCAATTCATTCAATTATCTAGCTAGTTCAGGGGAGGGTCACTAGCCCAACCGCTATCGTACTGTAGGAGCGATTGTGAATGTGAATGTATTCTGTAGCCAATGTAATCAGCTCGCTCATGTTAATCAGGTGCTAGCATATACTTGTGTGCATGTGGCATTGGTCTACCCCACCTCCAATGTCCGCCATTGTAGTGAGAAGTGCTTTTGTGTATCCGCTATGTTAATTTTCCTTTAACTTAAATATTAGACTATCAAAACGCGTCTCAATCCTCAAAGGGTTAACCCCTTGAGGATTATAACGCCTTTTATATAGTGTGTTCTGAGATCATTAGCCGATTTTGTTTCAGCAATCAAAGGGATTAAAACTATCTCCATCATCCCTCTGACTCCAACAATTCTGTTCTAAATTGAAATAAATCATCTAATGGTAGCCAATATAAACTGTCAACACGCGTCGTAATCCTCAAAGGGTTAATTGGCACTTCCATAATTATGTTTGTTCAACATTCGTCATTTCAAGTTAATCAGGTTTTATATATTTTATCGATACTATAAAATAAATACCGGGTATTGTATATATATATATATATATATATATATATATATATATACACTGTATATATAATGTATTATTATTTATTTGTTTTTATTTTTGTTTTCAATTACATCAATTACATTTTAGGTTATTACGGAATAATTTGTTCGATTTGGTAGTTCCTATCTTCATATTATGTTTTTCTCTTTTTTTGTGGGTTAATCAGGGTTTTTACTGTACATTTTATTGATGCTATCAAAGGAGTATTATTGTATTTATATTCAATTACATTAAGTAGTTAAGGTTCTCTCTTATCTACATAGGAACGTCTTCAAGTAGCAACAGCATTACGTAATTGAGCGGGGCCACGTATCTGCACAAATACTTTCAATATTGCCTCTCCCGTCCAATCCTGTTGCTAAGCTATCCCCCCCCCCCCCCGCCCCCACCTCTCTCTCTCTCTCTCTCTCTCTCTCTCTCTCTCTCTCTCTCTCTCTCTCTCTCTCTCTCTCTCTCTCTCTTTCTTTCTCTCTTTCTCTCTTTCTCTCTTTCTCTCTCTCTTTCTCTCTCTCTCCCTCTCCCTCTCCCTCTCCTTAGTTTGGCGTCCCTGGATGACCCTTTGTAAATAGTAGAAATATTAGCTCGATTACTCGAGTATTTTATGAGCTATACACGTTCGTGGTCAAGATTATTGGCTTACCTATAATGAATGAAATATAGTAACATAGGATTAGAAATTGGCTTGTGTTGATTTTGCAGACATTTGGGTTACCCGGTATAATATTCAATGTTTACAGGGTACCATTGTGTGTGTGTGCGCTCTCGATTAATAGGAATACTCACAGAAGCCCAATATTTGTTGTCCGTTTCGTTTAAGGGGAGGCTGCCCCTTAAGGATTCTTTTTAAAACTCCTTCTCCCTCATGTTTAGCCCCATTAGTTTTCATATTTTGTGACGTTCGCCCCATTAGTTTGTAGATTTGTATGGCATTTCGCCCCCATTTATTTATCAATTTTAAGTCTTGTCATGCCATAAACGTGTCGATTTTCTTCTGAGGAGCGATAGCGAGCTTGCAATTTAGGAGTACCGGGTAAGTGGTTTTCGTCAAAGATATATTCTTCCGAAGAATGTAAACATTTATCTCGAGGGAGCATTTATATTTAATATAATACCCCCACCCCTCCTTAATTAATGGCTAGATAGAGCCCTTAGTAATCTTTCATGATCTTGCCGAGGCACATACAGTACAGGTCCTCTAACATCCTTACTGTCTCTACCGGTTGATCTTGGATTGGTCGTTGAGCGAGTGGTCAGCCTGGGAATAAGCTGGTAAACAAAGGTGCCTCATGTTAACCCTTTGAAGATTAGGACGCATTTTGACAGTTTAATCTGGCTATCCTTAACAGTTCTATACAGTTGAGGAAGGGGTTGTGGAAATTATTTAAAAAGCAAAGACTATCTCAATTAAACTTCTGATTACCATTAACCCTTCCTAATCTGAAAACAATCGTATAATAATAATAGCTTGATATGTAGAAACACATTGCGTCTAAGATTCGAAGGGGTTAAGCCATTACCCACATGACTTGCACACGGTTTTCACATTTGTGAACGCGCTTATCGATAACAACAATGCTGATGTTGCTGATCGCCCGACCCATTCTCAAACTACCGTCAGGTTTCACATTAAGGGGAGGCAGACCGTTTTTCTGGACCCCCTTCTCCCTAATGTTTAGCCCCACTAGTTTTGAGATTATAAGACGTTCGGCCCATTAGTTGGTCGATTTTAGCACCTTTCGCCCCATTTCGTTGTCAATTTTAAGACCTTTCGTGCCATATAGGTGTCGATTTTTTCCTGGCGAGCGATAGCTAGCCTGCAATTTTAAGAGGAATCGGCCTTCGGCCGGGACATTTTCGGTAGGGGGTGTTTTTCTAAGCTTGATGGAGGTCTAGGGAGGAAACTAACAAAATATATGAATAAATTAATTAATAGACCAAACAAACCCCTTAACTGAACACTTTCAACTTTCTCTGAAACATATCTTGACAATAATAAACAAAATAGCACAGCTGAGGAGATTCTTAAGGGGGAGGTATTTGCTTTTTCGCCCTCATATTTAGCCCCTTTAGCTTTGAAATTTTAAGACGTTCGTTACATTAGTTTCACCATTTTAAGACCTTGCGCCCCATTTCTTTGTCAATATAATGACTGTTCATGCCATTTAGGAGTCGATCTTTTCCTGGCAAGCGATAGCGAGCCTGAAATTTTAGGAGGAATCGGCCTTCGGCCAGGACACTTTTCTACCGAAAAATGTACAAATTTATCTCGAAAGGGGGTCTAGGGGAGTATTTTATAAAGCTTGATGGAAGTCTAACGAGGAAACTATAACTAATTAGATACACAAATAAATAGAGCAAAAGCTAACCACTACCCGCTTAATATCAAAGTTCGCCTATTTGACAGTTGAAAAGTTGCATTTGTTTTTCATACCCTCCAGACATAGTTTATGGTTCATATCTTATAAATAGTATATAGCTCGTACTTATAGTTTACATATAGCTTATAGCTCGTGCATAGTCTATAAATAGTTCGTACATAGTTTATAGCTTTAAATAGTATATAGCTCGTACTTAGTCTACTCCTCGTACATAGCTATAGCTCTTACATAGTTCATAGCCTGTAAATATAGCTTTTACTTGTACTATATACATAGTTATAGCTCGTGCATAATGTATAGCTTGTACACAATGTATAAATCGTCCTTCTAATTCATGCATAGGTTCTAGTTCACACATTATGCATAATACGTAATGTTATGCTTCATACACAATATATAGCTCGTATTTATAGCTTGTACATAGTTTATAGCTCTAACATAGATGCTGTAGATCGTACATAATTTAGAGCTTGTGCATAATTTATTGCTTGTGCATAATTTATTGCTTGTGCATGATTAATAGCTTGTGCATAATTCATAGTTCGTACGTAATTTATAGTTCATTCTTTATGTATAGTTCATACACAATGTATAGCTAGTAAATAATGTATAACTCATACATAATTTATAGCTCGTACATAATTTATAGTTCATACATAATATATAGCTCGTACATCATTCATAGTTCATACATAATGTATAGGTTGTACATAATTTATAGCTCGTACATCATTCATAGTTCATACATAATGTATAGGTTGTACATCATTTATAGCTCGTACATCATTTATAGCTCGTACATCATTCATAGTTCATACATAATGTATAGGTTGTACATAATTTATAGCTCGTACATCATTCATAGTTCATACATAATGTATAGGTTGTACATAATTTATAGCTCGTACATCATTCATAGTTCGTACATAATTTATAGTTCATACATAATTTATAGTTCATACATAATTTATAGTTCATACATAATTTATAGTTCTTACATAATTTATAGTTCTTACATAATTTATAGTTCATACATCATTTATAGTTCATACATCATTTATAGTTCATACATAATACATAGTTTGTACATAATTTATAGTTGATATATAATTTATAGTGTATACATAATTTATAATTCATACCTAATCTATAGCACATACATATTTTATAGCTCATAGATTATGTATAGCTCGTACATAATGTATAGTTCATCATAGTTCATAGCTCCTAGGTTATTTATAGCTCGAACATAATTAGTAGCTCATATATAGTTTAAAGCTAATATAGTTGTCAAGTCATGAACCAGAGACTACTGCTGTAAATGAACTGACAGGATTTAAGGGGGTGATGTGCTTAGTTTGCTCCCTAGATTTCTATCATACTTTACAAAACACCTCCAAGATAAAGTTGTACATTTTTCGGTAGAAAAGTTACCCGGCCGAAGGTCGGCTCCTCCTAAATTAACGGCTAACTGTTGCTCACCAGGAAAAAATTGACACCTAAATGGCTAAATATTGACAAAGAAATTAGTTGAACAGTTTTAAAATCGCCAAACTAATGGGACGAACGTCTTATAATCTAAATAGTAATGGGGCTAGTCATAAGGGAAAACAAAATATTACCTTTTACCTTTTATTTGTAAACCTGGAGAAGGCCTTTGATAGGGTGCCCAGAGGTGTTGTACAGTGGGTTATGAGAAACTTGGCGCAGAAGAATGGCTGGTGCGTGTGATAATGAAGATGTACGAAGACTCACGAACGGCATTGAGGGTGAAAGGTGTGCTGAGTGAGGAGCTTACAGTTCGCATTGGAGTCTACCCGGACTCTGTGTTAAGCACCCTCCTCTTTGTTATGGTTCTGGAGGCACAATCTGGAGATTTCAATGCTGGGCTCCCCGGGGAACTGCTATACGCATATGACCTAGTACTTATTGCAGAAATTGTGTGTGATGCCAAGGCCAAGTTCAGAAAATAGAGAGAGAGAGCATGGCACGTACAGGATTAAAAGTTAATATTTAATAAATCCAATATTTTACACAGTAGATTAGGCCATGGAAAGGTAGACAAAAGCGGTGCATACCCATGTATAGTATGCAGAAAAGGGGTGGGTGCGAACTCAGTTCAGTGTAGCGTCTGCCGCTGCTGGGTACGCCACAAGAAGCGCTGCACTAGAATAAAGGGACCTCTGCCGAGGAAGAAGTCCGTAATTGAGAAATTTGCATGCATAGTATGCAAAGGTGCGCTTGTGTTAAATGATCGGCTCGAGAGTGTTAACTTTGGCAATGAAGCACTGGAGATGGTGGACAAGTTTTGCTACTAGGGAGATACCAGTGATGGGGAAGAGGCTGCCATGCACTATCGTCAGTATTACATGTTTCTGGGAAGGTTCAGAGAGCTGTTGTCACTACTTACTATGAGAAGACTCCCTCTCCCCATGAAGGGAAAGGTGTATGCTTCATGTGTTAGAAGCGCAGTGACATATGCTTCAGGAAGGATATCAACAGAATGGAACGTAATAAGATGACAATGGTGAGATGGATGTGTGGGCCAAACTGCATGATAGGATATCTATCGAAGAGCTGAGGAGATGGTTAGTTATCAAGAGTATCAATGATGAGATGCGTACTATAGTAGGTTTGGATGGTTTGAACTATGAGTTAGGTGAAAAATATGCAAGTATTGTACATGAATGTTGGGAGAGCTGCTCTATGGGCTAATCCAAGAAAATCGTGGGATTAGACCTTAAAGGCTGATCTTCTATTAATACAAAAATAAAAACCTGACAAGTGAGGTAGCTCTGAACAGGACTGCCTGCAGCACTGCTATTAGGACGTGAGACCGGGATCGCACTTCGCGTGGAGCACTTGGTCTATAAATGTATGTATGTATGGTATTGGTATGTAATGTATGTATGTATAGGTTGATATATAATTTAAGATAAGTTTATAGGTTTAAGGGAACCTTTTGTACCATTTAGATGTCGATTTTCTTTTCCTGGCGAGCGATAGAGAGGCTGCAATTTAGGAGGAACCAGTCTTTTTACCGAAACATACACAAATTTATCTCGAAGGGGGGTCTTGGGGGAATATTTTAAAGATGGAAGAGGAGGCTGAACCTCGGCTGAGCCCAGAAGTAAAAATTTCAAATTTGTTTGTTCTTCCAAAATGCTTCTTTCAACATAGGAAAATAGCATAGGAGGGAACAAAAAATCATATCGCATCCATAACCCCCCGGGGCGGGGGTTCGCCCACGCCCCCCGAAAAACGAAATTTGTGTGCCTTCAGCCACTAACATTTTTTTGTTGTGTCTTTTGTCTAAAAGGCTTCTGTAAGCAATAGAAATTATCATATGAGGGCATAAACACCCATATGACATCCCTAGCACCCCCTTTTGGGGGCCCCAATATCATGGATTTTGTTGAAAATTTGATTTATAATTGTTTGTCCAAGTCAATTTTAGCAAGAAATTTTAATTTAGTTTGCCATCAAACTCCACGCTCTATGACAGCTGTCATAGAAAACGCTTTCTAAGGAGGCCAAACTAATCCATTCTCCCCCAGATTGGATTTGGGTTGTTGATTATCGAAGAATTTCAATTGCCAGAGAACATATATTGGCACTTACGAGTGCCACTACATTGTTTTGTATTGCTCACATTCGTTCCCCTGCTATACACTATAAAAAGGGTATATAGCAACGCCTGTCCGTTCTAATAATGGCCGGTTCGCCGAAAAAATCTGAGATTTTACCATTTTCATGTCAAAATCAGCTGTACCCCAAAAATAATTATATAATATATTTTTTCAGCACCTTCTATTATTCAATATGGGAAAGCGAGGACGCTACGTTGTAGGGGATGCTTGTAGGATACGCCATACAAAAATTGCGGGAAATTTGAACAATTTTCAGTGACTAGTGGATTTTTGAAATAGTGCAATGAAATTTTGTGCTCGCGCGCACATAGAGAGCTGATTTTTTGCAGCGAGTCTTAGTATTTCCATTGGTAATAAGATGGTATAATGCCAGAAACAATATCTCTTATACAGGGTGAATTGGGGGTGTAAGGTTCAGCCTCCTCTTGGTCTAGGGAGGAAACTAAAAATATATATAGATAAATAAGTAAATACATAACAATAAATACAATACAAAAATATAAAAAGAGTAAATGGTAGGATCACATATTCTCATTTATACAAAGCGTTAGCCTTGCATGGTAGATAGACAAAGCCAGTTCCATGAAGCATATATCCTAGGTTAATGTCTTGAGGATCATGACGAATTTTGACAGTTTATTAGTCTATGATTAGACCATTTTATACAAATTAGGAAGGATGTGCACGAGTTAAAGAGGTAAAGACTATCTCAATTGAACCCCAGACTTCCATATAACTTTCCTAATCTGAATAAATTTGTCTAATTATAGCCAGATAACATGAAAGAAGACCCTCAAAGAGTTAATGTTTTGACTGCTGTATAGTGGGCCACGTAAAAAGCATCTCCTTGATTTGATGTGTGGAGGGAAGCATAAGATAAAATAAAGTATAAGATAAAGATAAATATATAGTATAAAGATCTAGTATACAGATTAAGATAGAGCATGTATAATATAAAGTATGAGATATATATAAATAAATAGTTTTTAGATATAGTATAAAGAAAGATATATTATGTATAATATAAAGTATGAGATATAGATAAAGACATAGTTTAAAGATAAAGATATAGCATTTATAAGATAAAGTATAAGATAAAGTATGAGATATAGATACAGATGTAGTATATAGATCTAGCATACAGATAGAGATAGAGATATATCGAGTTTAGGAGTAAAGTTGGTTGGTGGAGAGAACATAATAATGTATAAGATAAAGTATGAGATATAGATGCAGATAGAGTATTAAGATATAGTATAAAGATAAAGATATAGTATGTATAAGATAGAAGAGGTGAACAGAACTTATGTGAGTGACTGTACAGCACGCATACATTATCAATATTATCACCATGGATTTACTGAGTATCGAACCCGGGACAGTAGGTAAGTAGTGAATTGCATTGTCCCGTCAGCCACATCTCCCTAGATATACGCAGTACAGTAATGATATTTTTGGTATATAGCTTATAAAGTAAAATAATAGTAATGCAAACTGTACATATTCAACATTCAACTCGTGCATCTCTCTCTCTCTCTCTCTCTCTCTCTCTCTCTGCATATATACTGTATATATACCGGTATATATATATATATATATATATATAGATAGAGAGAGAGAGAGAGAGAGAGAGAGAGAGTGCGCGAGCGCGTGCGTGTTCCAAGTGACTTAACCGTCCGTACAGGCTGAAACTCTCTTATGAAAACTGGTGAAATTGGCGGGTTGTGAAGTTGTGAAGTGTGGAGGGTAAGTCGGTGATGGGGGGGTAATGAGGGGGGCCAGGGGGGGGAGTGATTGACAAAGTTGGGAGCAGGGGAGTTAATTTGAGAGAGAGAGAGAGAGAGATTGAGAGAGATTGATTGGCATATGAAAGAGTCATTCTATGTCATTCTATTCTATCGTTTTTCCTTTTGACTATCTATCTAAAAGAAAAATCAATCTATTTTCAGTATTGACAAATGCTATCACATTAATTCACTTGATTCCTTCTGTCACCTTACCTCAATTCTTCTTCTCAGTCGTTTGGAACATAACAAAATTAATAATTTAAAGATACTAATACTCATTTTAGTTCTGTGTTATGGCTATTATCAGTCGATTATATTTAGATTAGGATAGGTATATGGAAATCAGAGGGTTAATTGAGATAGTCTTTACCCTTATAATTCCAGCAGATCCTTCCTAAATTGTATAAAATCGTCTAATGATAGCCAGAACAAACTGACAAAACGCGTCATAATCCTCAAGGGGTTAATAATGCATATAATAAATGTATCATATGTAATGAGTGCCAACATAGTGAAGCTTGCTCAAATTTATGTTCGGCCCATTAGTTTGTCGATTTTAAGACCAATCGCCACATTCCTTTGTCAATATTTAGACCTTTTGTGCCACTTAGGTGTCGTTTTTTTTTCCTGGCGAGCTATAGCGAACCTGTAATATTAGAGGAATTGGCCTTCGGCCGCGACATTTTTCTACCGAAATGTACCAATTAATCTCGAAGGGGGATCTTGAGGATGTGTGGTTTTGTTTAGCTTGATGGGGGCCTAGGAAGGAAAGTAAATTAATAAAATTAATAGATAAGTAAAGAAACAAAACAAAATTATCTACCCCCTTAAATGTGTATTTGTTTTGCTACTATCTAATAGCTGCTCAGGGTTGGGTCCTTCCTTCCCCTCCTCCACCCTGAACAGGTGGAAGGGGGGAGTTGGGTCCAAGTCTACCCCAGCTTCCACCCCCAAACTATCCCCAACTCCCCCATTTTCCTCCTCTAGCTGCCAGTTGGTGATTAGCCACGCTTGTTCTCATGTCTTGTAAATTGTAGCTAAACCAATATTGTGTGCGCGCTTACAATGGTCGACATTTAATATTGATGAGGTATTTATATATAGAGAGACCCTTCCTAAACTTTGTAAAAACATCCAATAGTTACCAGAATATAATGAAAAAGACATCAACGTTAAAACTGACAAGATGACATTAAGTTAATTAAGAAATAAGTTCACTAATGTAGGTGTCGCCTTAGGTACAGAGCTAGGTTGCAAAAAATATACTTTCACGCTTCTCGTCCTGCAAGAGGTAAGAGGTGGTGGACATCTTTTCTCCGGTCGCCATTTTGGTACCCATATTATCTAAGAAGGGGGTGATATTGTATTTATGATAATATAGAGTATAGTTAAATATATCTAAATAAATATAAATAAATAAATAAAAACCTTATAGTAACAGTATTGCCTAATATTCATCATGGATTTGGACATCTTTGAGAGTAAAGTGAAACTATTGACACCAGTGGCACCAATAATGTTTGTTCTATGTGTAGGAAGGATGAAGGAGACCAATTGCAATGCTGCCTGTAACAAGTCTCCCCCACCCCCCAAAAAAAATAAAATATAATAATAATTAATCAAACAAATACAAAATAAATAAATACATAAACAATATAGAAATACAAAGAAATAAGAAAATATAATAAAATAAATAAAGAAATTACACATAAACTAAACTAAAAGCTAGAAGAGTGACAGAGAGCCGAACTCTAGGTAGCACGTAAGAGTCAAAATGGCGGAGGTTGGGAGATCTCTGTTCCTCTTGGGTCTCTCCGTGGTGCTAGCCCAAGTTGGCCTCACTACAACCAAGTTTCCGGCCAGCGGGGATGGAACTCGAGTTAATCAGGTATTTGAGAGGGAAAGTTGGAAGGGTGACGTCATAATATATTCATTGGTCCCGCTTTATTTATCAGCGTCTCGTCAGCGGAGTTAGCGGCTGGGAAGGAAGTTGGCGAGGGCGGTTTTATGAATTTATTAACCCCTATTTTTTTTATAAAAAGCAATCTTAAATTAACAAATATATACACCCATACCCCCTTAATGGTTGGAATCTCTGGTCTATCTATAATGAATGGACTCGAACTAATATTGTGTCTATACCATTTGGGAAGAGTCAAACAGTAAGTGGGGGTAACGTACAGCCTGTTTGCTCCACCCCTCTCTCTGCTAGTGGTGGTCACGAGATGTACTACGGTATTTACTTGGCATAATAAATAAACTAAATATATTAATGTAGTAGATTTGCTATAGATAAATGATAAGGAGATTGTTGTTACCCCTTTCGATTATTTCATATACTGTATGTATTATTTTTATTTTGTTTTTAAATTCCTCACTAGACCTCCATCAAACTTTAAAAAAAACATCCATTAGATCCCCCTTCTAGATTACTTTGTACATTTTTCGGTAGACAAATGTCCCGGACGAAGTCCGTTTCTTCCAAAATTACAGGCTCACTATTGTTCGCCGGGGGAAAAAATCGACGCCTAAATAGCACGAAAGGTTTAAATATTGACAAAGAAATGGGGCCAAAGGTCTAAATATCGACAAACTACTGGGGCAAGCGTCTTAAAATCTGCAAACGAATGGGGCTAAACATGAGGGAGAAGGGGATCCAGAAAAACGACCCATCCCAATGTGAGGACACATTGACGGTATACTTTGGCTATCATTAGATTTTATGCAGCTTGGCAAGGACCTCTAGGACTGTAAGGGATCAAAACCAATTCAATTATGCCTCTGACTCCCGCAGATCCTTCCTAAACCGAATATAGTCGTCTAATTATAGCCAAAATATACTGCTAAGCTGCGTTATAATCCTCAAGGGGTTAATTCTGGCTACTGTTAGATGATCATGTTACGTTTCGCTAGGTTTGTGTGTGAGTTGAAATTGAGATAGGCCTATGTTGTGTTGCCCATTTGCTAGAGATCCCCCGTAAGCTGAACAAAATGGCCTAATAATAGCTAGAATAGACATTAAAAATGAATGATTATACCGAAGGGGATAATAATTAAGGGGGGTCACCGGCCTTTTTATCTTTCTCTCCTTTTTTCTCTTTCCCTGGCTTGTATCCATTTGGCCCCATTCAACCAACTGTTTTAAGACATTTATCCCCATCCAGGTGTCGATTTCTTCCTGGCGAGCTATAGCGAGCCAGCATTGTATGGAGAAATCCGGCTTCGCCGGAGACATTTTTCTATCAAAAAATGTACAAATTTAGCTTTCTGTCAAAACAAAAATATATATATGTTGGCTCGCCAGGAAAATATTGACACCTGGATGGGGGTAAACGTCTTAAAACAGTAGGCTGAATGGGGCCGAATGGATACAAGCCAAAGAGAGCGGGAAAGAAAGAGAAAAAAAGCGAGGTGGGCTCCCTTAAGATACCACCATAGAAGAGGTGGAGCTAGTATAGACAACAATAATCCTACGTGATAATATATCAAACCAACACTATACACGGAAGGTATAAAAATGAACAAGTGAACAGAGCCGAATATATGAAAGAGGAAGGGAAGCCGGAAAATAGAGATGAAATAACATTCCCCTTTGCAAATTGGATTACATTTTTATTTCATTCACTTACTTTGATCTTCTATGCGCGCCATTTTTCATATATAAAATTTCATATGTTTCCCACCTTATATATATATATATATATATATATATATATATATATATATATATATATATATATATATATATATATACCGGTATATATATATATATATATATATATTTTTTTTTTTATAACTTCTTTAGCAATCATACATTTTGTTCATATACGTTCATGTTCCTTTATCTTTAATTATCAAGTTATCAGCTTCCCTTAGCAGTTGCATTTTGTTGTTAATATAAAGCTTGATGGAGGTCTTGGAAGGAAACTAACATTAATATATTAATACACAAATAAATACAAATAAATGCAATTCTCCCCTTAAAGGGGTTAAGCCCTTTAACTATCTTGATATAGGAAAACAATTCGATAGGTTGTCTCCGTTGCTTATCGAATTACAAATGCAATAGACGCCTTCACACCAACCACAGGTCCGATATTAGGTATTGATAGCCTAGTGCTTAGTGTGCGGTATTTCGGTGTGAGTATTCTAGTTTCGAGTCCTTGGAGTGCCGGTACCACATGTATTCATTGATTTCATTAGTTAAAATTAATTGGTGAGTTGGTGAAAACAAATATGAAATTATGTGTCCGATTCTTTTGATTGTTGGCTATAGTTAACCCTAATCTCTGTAAGTCAAAATGAGCCAGAGCAAATGGGTTGTTAATGTCCACCTCTATTCTCTGGCTGACCCTTCCCAAATGGTAGAAATATTCACTCAATTACTCGAGTCGTCTGTGAGATATGTACGCTTTTAGGGGATAGTGGCTGATTTGTTGGTCTATTTATTCAGTTATTCATATGATTTTTAGTTTCCTCGCTAGACCTCCATTAAGCTTTAAAAAAACACCCCCCTAGACTCCCCGTCAAGGCAAATTTGTACATTTTTCGGTAGAAAAATATCCCGGCCAAAGGCCGATTCCACTTGAAATTACAGGCTCGTTATCGCTCGCCAGGAAAAAATTGACACCTAAATGGCACGAAAGGTCTTAAAACTGACAACGAAATGGGGCGAAATGTGTTAAAATCGTCAAACTAATGGGGCTAAACACAAGGGAGAAATTGGTACCGGTAGTCCAGAAAACCTGCCCATCTCCCCTTAATGTTCAAGAGTTTATAACCCTCACTGTTTCTACCTGTTGATCTTGGATGGCGTTATTGAACCAATGTAAACAACTATCTGTTCATTGCAAGCCACCTATCACACGGCTTGAACAAAATATAGCCATGTGTGAAGGCGCCCATTGTGACTATTTCTATACTACTGGACACGAGAAAACAGTTATGTTAATGGATTATATTTGGCTCTTATATTAGTGTGATGCGTATTTCTACATAATATAGTTTAGATTATATTAAACGTTTATTTAACCCATTCAGTACCAGGGTCGTACTTTTCATCCTATTCAGGCAACTATTAGACAATTTTATTAAGCTTAGGAAGGACCTCTAGCAATAATAAGGCTTCAAACTATCTCAACTAACCCTTTTAATTACTACAGATCCTTCCTAAGCTTTTTTTTTTTTTTTTTTCTATATTCCAACTACTCCCTCTCGGCCATAGGCTGAGAGCCTGTACATTCCACCGCTCAACACGGTGAAGCCCGTGAGGTCTTGTTCCAGTCTGGGGAGTGAGACATGTGAAGCATCCATCATGGCTCGAAGCAGCTCCATCTCTGAAGCGGCTGGTTGCTTCGTTCAAGTGCTTCACCGTCTCACCCTCCAGACTCAGACCCTCACTCTCAGAACGCCACCTATTGAGCATGATATCGTCTAAATACAGCTAGAATAAAATATAACTCACGTCGCTGGTACAATCGCGCTAATAAGTGATGTCTCGGCACGAAGTATATTTTGTTCAATAATTGGTATCGGCAATATCTGAGCATCATTTCTTTGTATCGAGTGAAATATACAAACATGTTCCTACACTTACCCACCCTATTCAACATCTGACAGACATTACTACAGCACAGAGCGAGCCAAACGTAATGACAGCTGGGACATGACTTATTAGCGCGACCGTACGCAAAGGGTTAAACTTAGGAGGGATATCTGGGGATCAAGTAGATTACAAGCTATATCCTTTAAATCCCAAACTCCCACAGATCTTGCCCAAGCACATCAAGTAGAATGGCCGCATAATCGTCATATAACTACATAATCAAGATGGGGTCAAAGCAATCTATACCTTTTACTAGTCTATCACAATTTCACCTACTTTCCTGAAAACGCGCTTGCCCTTCCGTATTCATTTAGGGGGGATGGCTCGCTGGTCCCCCTTCTTCCTCATGTTTAGCCCCATTAGTTTTCAGATTTTAAGACGTTCGCCTCATTAGTTTGGTGATTTTTAGGCCTCCCCCCCCCCCATTATTTCTCAATATTAAGACCTCTCGTGCCTATTAGGTTTCGGGTTTTTCGTTGCGAGCGTTTGCGAGCCGAGCCTGTAATATTGGAGGAACCGGCCATCGGCCAGAATGTTTTCTACAGAAAAAATGTACAAATTTATCTCTAAGCGGGATCTTGAAGATAATCTATTAGGCTTGATAGGGAGGAAATTGAAGAAATAATAAATAAGTAAATCAATATATAAATGCATAAATAAATAAATATATAAATGAATAGATATACTTAAAAAATATACCCTGCCCCTTAAACCGGCGGCTCCCAAGATTCAATCTCCGGCCAAAACTCCTTCCCTCTTTCCTCCCCCCCCCCCCCTAACTTCTCATCTCCTCCCACAATTTCCCCTTTTATGCCCGCCTTCCTCTCTGGCACTTCTCTCCCCTCATATTCCTCCATTTCTCTCGTGTATCCCGATATTGTTTTCTTTAATTCACCGCAAACTTATCTATTTCTCACTTGTACCCGATATTGTTTTCTTCAATTCACCTCAAACTAATATAATTCTCTCTTGTACCCGATATTGTTTTCTTTGAGGGAGCCCACCTCACTGTTTTCCTCTCTTACTCCCTCTCTCTCTGGGTTGCATTCATTTGGCCCCATTCAGCCTACTGTTTTAAGACGTTTATCCCCATCCAGTTGTCGATATTTTCCTGGCGAGCGGTAATGAGCCAGCATATATATATTTTTGTTTTGACAGCAAGCTAAATTTGGGAATTTTTCGATAGAAAAATGGCTCCGGCAAAGCCGGATTTCTCCATACAATGCTGGCTCGCTAGCGCTCGCCAGGAAGAAAGCTACACCTGGATAGGGATAAACGTCGTAAAACAGTTGGCTGAATGGGGCCGAATAGATACAAGCCAGGGAAAGAGAGAAAAGGAGAGAAAGATACAAACAAAAAACAGATGACCCCCCTTAATTCACCTCAAACTTATCTATTTCTCACTTGTTCCCAATATTGTTTTCTTTAATTCACCTCAAACTTATCTATTTCTCACTTGTTCCCAATATTGTTTTCTTCGATTCACCTCAAACTTATCTATTTCTCACTTGTTCCCTATGTTGTTTTCTTCGATTCACCTCAAACTTATCTATTTCTCACTTGTTCCCTATGTAGTTTTCTTTAATTCACCGCAAACTTCTCTATTTCTCCCTTGTACCCGATATTATTTTCGTTAAATCGCCTCAGACTCCATTATATCTCACTTGTAACCTATATTGTTTACTTTGTTTCCTTTAATTCACTTCATTACCCTATTTCTCACCTGTGCCCCTTTACTTTATTGTTCCCTTTAATTCACCTGAAACTCCTCAAATTCTCACTTGTACCCTGTATTGTTGGCTCTCTTTCCTTTACTTCATCTCAAACTCCTATCTCTCATTTGCACCTAATTGTCAATACTTTGATTCATTTTGTTCCTCTCAAACTCCCTTTTCTCACTTGCATCTTATATTGTTTACTGTATTTCTTTTAATTCACCTCCAACTCTTCCATCTCTCACATGTACCCCTATATTGTTTACTGTGTGTCCATTAATGCACCTCAAACTCTTTTATTTCTAACTTGTACGCTATATTGTTCCTTTGGTTCCTTTAACAGAAAGGAATGATAATTATATGAAAGAAGAACGAGATAATGTGAATTCTACTTACCGATATAGATGATACACAGCAAGTAAGAAAACAATAAGAGAAAGGGATGATATAGGCGTGAAGAAGGAGATAATAGATGCACACAAATGTTAACAGATAAAGATGATATGGACAAGAAAACATTAACAGAAAGGGATGATATACAGTAGACAGATGACAAAAAACAGACATTGATGATAAAGGCAGATGACACTAACAAAAAAGGATGATGTGTAAGAAGAACGGGGTGATAGAGGTATAATAATATAATTAGCAGATAAAGATGATACAGCAAGAAGACATTAACAAAAAGGGAAGGTATAGGCAAAATGACTAACTGAAATAAATGAGATAAATAGTAAAAGGAAGACAAAAATACCAAAAAGCTTGGGAAGTAAAACTGACTACAATATGCCAGCCATAAGATACCGGGTGGCACATACATACACAAGCACCTCCCAGGGTTTACGAGCAGGGGCTGACTGACGAGGTGGGCTGGGGTGAGGAGCGGTGGTGAGATCTGTTGGGGGGGTAGGTGAGATCTGTGGGTGGGGGGGGGGGGGGTAGGCGAGGTGTGTTTGGGGGGAAGGTGAGATCTGTTGGAGGGTAGGTGAGATCTGTTTGGGGGGAAGGTGAGATCTGTTGGGGGAGGGGGGGTAGGTGAGATCGGTTGGGGGGGGTAGATGAGATCTGTGGTGGGGGGAGATCTGTTGGGAGGGTAGGTGAGATCTGTTGGGGGGGGGGTAGGTGAGATCTGTTAGGGGGGTAGGTGAGATCTGTTGGGGGGGGGGGGGTAGGTGAGATCTGTTGGGGGGGGGGTAGGTGAGATATGTTGGGGGTGGGGAGGGGAGGTGAGATCTGTTGGGGGGGGGGGGGGGGGTAGGTGAGATCTGTTGGGGTGGGGGGGGGGGAGGTAGGTGAGATCTGTTGGGGGGGGGGGGGTAGGTGAGATCTGTTGAGGGGTAGGTGAGATCTGTTTACGGGGGAGGGGGGGGGAGGTGAGATCTGTTGGAGGGGTAGGTGAGATCTGTTGGGGGTAGGTGAGCTCTGATGGGGGAAGGTGAAGGACGAGAGGTGGGGTTAAGGTGGTGGTTGGTTGGTGGGGAGTAGTGGTGTTGGTTGTGGTGGCGAGGGTGGGAGTTTTGTGGTGGGGATTAGTAATGTGGTTGTTTTGGGGTTGGGTGTAGGGGGGCTGATTTGGTGGCAGGGTTTGAGACGTTCTTGGTGGGGAGTGGTGGTATGGTTTGTTGGTGGTAGTGGGAGGTGAGGATGAGAGGTGGGGAAGGTGGACTGAACTGATGGTAGGGGTAGTGTTGGGGAAGAGCTTGACAGATGAGGATTAATGGTGGAGGTGGAAGTGGTTATGTGTGGGGTGTTGCGGTTGAGCGGGTGGAGGACTTTGGAGGGCCGCATGTGGAGAGGGGGGGGGGGGATTTGATGGGAAGTTATGGGAGAGGTGATGGTTGTGGTGGGCTATGACAGAGGACTCAACCCTTCATAGATTGTTTATATTTAACTTGGTTTTCGCAAACTTCGACATTGTAGATTCCTTGTAAAACACTGCATTTTATCTTAATACTGACTTTTTTATGTGGCTAAATTAGGTATATGCAATCCTTAAACAATTATAAATTTGGTAAATGCAATCTCGTTTCTTTTAATCTAAATAATAACAGGTACTTTCAGTTTACTTAAAGGGTACCTTGGTGCCCACCTGAGTTGGGCATCTCACATCAGATGTAGCGCAAAATTTCCTCAAGCAAACAGAGGTTTCCTTACCAAATTCGTGAATTCTTCACTGACGAGCAGCAACTAACCCCTTGAAGATAATGACTCATGTTGTTAGTTTATTCTGGCTATCATTAGACGTTTTCATACAACTTATAGATTATCTGTGGGCATCAAACAGGTAAAGCTTATCTCAGTTAATCGTCTGACTTCCATGTACCCTTCCTAATATGAATAATATAGTCTAATAATAGCCATAATATACTGCCATGACGCATCGTAATCCTCAATCAATAAAATCGATAAACGTCATTGGTTATCTCAGTTGGAGTATTGCTCGTCTTTGTGGTGTTGATGGGGCGAGAAGCCACTAACACAGGTGAACGAATTCAGTAAGGAGCAATTAGAATGATCAATAAATCAATAATTACAATCAATTTCCCCCTTGCGTATACGAATAGTTGTTGCATACCTTACATTATTTTGTAGTCCTTTATGGTAAATTTGCCGATAACATTTCTGCAATAATACCACCTCTTTGCATCTTTCCTAGAGGTACTAAAATATCTGGTTATGTTCATGGCTTTACAATCTCTCCTCCACATTTTATAACCTCTTTTATTTTCAGAATTAATTTATACCCTGAACCACTCCTCTCTGGAATTCACTTCCGAAGAGTAACAAACACCATGTACCTAATGGTGGGTTGTGTTTGTGTCTACACACACACACACACACACACACACACACACACACACACACACACACACACACACACACACACACACACACACACACACACACACACACACACACACACACACACACACACACACACACACACACACACACACACACACACACACACACTCCACACACACACACTCCACACACTCCACACACACACACACAACACACACCACCACACACACGACACACACACTGGGTTGGCACACACACAAGGCGAGATGGGTATCATATGGTTCACCTAAGCTGATGGCTACCTAAGCCTTCGGGCGAGACGGTACCGTCTATAGTGAGAACGGTACCATACAGATCCACCCTAAGCCTTCGTTTCCGATGTCGCCAATTGGCTAAAAATACAGACTACACACACATCCACAGCCATTCCAACAGTACATAAAACACTTAACATGCATTTCACGCAATACATTCCCAGTTAAGGAGGCGCAATAATAATGAGCTTAGCTCGCATTACGTGGATTCCCCTTGACGAACAAGTAACTGAGTAACTGAGTAACACACACACACACACGCACACACACACACGCACACGCACACACACACACACACACACACACACTATTTGTGTATGTAGGCTATATAGTATACATGTGATATATATATATATATATATATATTTTGATTATATGTAGCAATTAACGTTTTAATTAGATTAATTATATGGAATTTGTTCTAGAGCGTTCCAATTTCCTTGACAACCGTCTATTTCCTACCCTCTAGTTTGCTAAAGTGTTCTCCCTTTTCTTGCTTTCATTTAATTCCCTTCTCCGGCAGTATCTCTAGCTTCAGAATTGGATAGTCTTGGATAAGCAATTCCACCCACTCTCCACTTTGGGCCTCACTTTCATCCCTTCCACCGATTGCCTTCAAGTTTAGCCTCATTTGTTATCGTCTTATTGCCTTTCTCCCTCACCTCTTTCTCTTACGCCTTTACTTTTTTCTATTATTCTTTTATTTTTGGTCAGTTTTGTGTCTTTGCTATATTTTCACCCCTTGAGGATCATGACGCGTTTTGGCTGTAAATTAGGGAATTTTGTATAGCTTTGGAAAGATCTATGGCAATTAAAAGGGTAAGGAATGTCTCAATTAACCCTCTAACTTCCATATACCCTGCCTAACCTTAATAAAATCGTCTAATAACAGCCAGAATAAACTGCCAAAATGCGTCATAATCCTCAGAGAGTTAATCTTATCCCAAAAGACTCTCTTACAATATTATTTTGCGTAATTAAGGGGAGATTGGCGTATTTATTTGCTTATTGTTTTATTGTTTATATTATTTTTTAGTTCCTCCCTAGACCTCCATCAACCTGTAAAAAGACACACCCCTAGAACCCCTGCAAGATAAATTTGTACATTTTTCGAGAGAAAAATGTTCCGGCCAAAGGCCGGTTACTCTTAAAATTATAGGTTCGCTATCGCTCGCCAGGACCATATCGACACCTAAATGGCACAAAAGGTCTGAATATTGACAAAGAAATGGGGTGTAAAGTCATAAAATCGCCAAAGTAATGGGCCGAACGTCTTAAAATATAAAAATCAATGGGGCTAAACTCGAGGGAGAAGAGGGCCAGAAAACCAGCCCATCCCCCCTGAAATGATTCAAATGAGTTATACCAGTTTGAAATATATTAGGGCTCTTTGAAATTCTATTATTCTTATCCTTTTTATTTGATCTTTCATTTACATTATGTGTAATTATGTACAATTATTTATCTTATTAGGTTTATGGGGGTAATTACCGATTGTAGAGAGCTTCATAAGTCTCTCCCTATCTCTCTCTCTCTCTCTTTCTATATATATATTTAATTATGTTATTTATTTATATATCTATCTATCTATCTATCTATCTATCTATCTATCTATCTATCTATCTATCTATCTATTTATCTACGACTTACTCTTAATGTTCCAGAAGTCCACGAGTATATTGTGTCGTTTTAATATGCCTTGACCCCTTCACCACCATTACGTAATTATCATCAGATTCTGGTTACCATTAGACGGTGTTAATTACTGTAGTTTGTAATTTACCTATGTGACTCAAGTGGGTAAATACGATCTCAATGAACTCTCTTAGTATCGTAGGTCCTTCTTAAACTGCATAAACACATATAATTTTAGCCAGAATCAAAGGAAGTAAGGCGTCATAGAGACTTTTAAATGTATTTATTTGTTTATTTATAGATGTGTTTATTATCGTTTTACTTTCCTCCCTTGACCTCCAGTAAGGTTAAACAAACACCTCGAATCTCCCTTTGAGATCAATTTGTACATTTTTCGGTAGAGAAATTTCCCTGCTTTCTTCTAAATTCCATGCTCGCTATCGCTCACCAGGAAAAAAGTCGACACCTAAATGGCACGAAATGTCTTAAAATCTCCACACTAATGAGGCGAAGCATGAAGGCGAAGAGAGTCCACAAACCCTCCCCCCCCCCTTTCTTAACCCCTTCTGTACCGGCGACGTCTTTTTAATTTATTGTGGCTACTACTAATCGATTATATTCTGCTTAGGAAGGATCTCTGGCAATGAACAGCCTATCAAGTATATCGCTTAACCTTTTTTACTATATACCATAGATCCTTCTTAAACTGCACAAAATCATCTAAATATAGATAAAATAAAACCGGAATGACGTATAGCCGGTACAGAAGGGGTTAATTATGGCACCAAATCTTTCAAACACCCCACTATGGTATATCCGGGTCTCCAAGCTTATTATTAGTTTGGCCTAGTCCTTGCCGGCAATATCGCTCGTTTTCCATTTTCTGTTACCGGGTTTTCCCACTAACACTGCCATCTGCTTTAAGGGGAGATTTGGAAATATTGATTTAATTGCTTATTTTCATTATTTATATATTTACTTTTTCATATATTGTTTGTTTTTTTAGTTTCCTCCCTGGATCTCCATCAAGCTAAATAACATATCCCCAAGACCCCCATTTGAGATAAATGTGTACATTATCCGGTAGAAAAATGCCTCAGCGGAAGGCCGGTTCATCTTATAATGCTGGCTCGCTATCGCTTGCCAGGAAACAAATCGAAACTTAATGACATGAAAGGTTTTAAAATCACCAAATGCCGAATATCTTAAAATATCAAAACTAATGAGGCTAAACATGAAGGAGAAGAGAGTCCACAACAGTCCCTTCCTTAATCATGGCACCCATCTTTCAAACAGCACACTATGTTTTATCCGGGTCACCAAGCTTATTAGTTTGGCCTAGTCCTTGCCCTCAATGTCGCTCGATTTCCATTTTCTGTAGCCGGTTTTTCCCACTAACACTGCCATCTTCTTTCATATATTACTTATCGTTATTGCTTATTGCTATTAACACGCTTTCCTGTCCCTTCCTTCCCTGCCCCTCCCATCCCTGCCCCTCCCTTCCCTTTCCCTTCCTTCCCTGTCCCTTCCTTCCCTGTCCCTTCCTTCCTTGTCCCTCCCTTTCCTGTTCCTCCCTTCCTTGTTTCCTTCCTCTTTCTCCCCCTGCATCTCACACTTCTTCCCTTCCTTCCTCCCTCCTCCTCCTGCTCCTCACACTCTTCCTTTCCTTCCTTGCTTCCTCTTCCTCCTCCTGCTCCTCACACTCCTCCCCCTTACTTCCTTCCTTCCTCCTGCTTCTCACACTCCTTCTTCCCTTCCTTCCTTCCTCTTCCTGCTCCTCAAACTCCTCACACTCCTCCCCCTCACTTCCTTCCTTCCTCCTCCTCAAACTCCTCACACTCCTCCCCCTCACTTCCTTCCTTCCTCCTCCTCCTGCTTCTCACACTCTTCCTTCCCTTCCTTGCTTCCTCTTCCTCCTCCTGCTCCTCACACTCCTCCCCCTCACTTCCTTCCTTCCTCCTCTTCCTGCTCCTCACTTCCTTCCTTTCTCCTCTTCCTGCTCCTCACACTCCTTTTTCCCTTCCTTCCTTCCTCCTCCTCCTGCTATTCACACTCCTCCCCCTCAGTTCCTTCCTTCCTCCTCCTCCTCCTCCTGCACCTTACACTCCTCCTTCCCTACCTTGATTCCTTCCCTCTTGCCCCCCCCCCCCAGGATAATCCCCAGCCAGCACCACATTCCCATTACCGTCGTCGCCTCAAACCTGCCTCGCCCATTCCGACGCTGTTCCAATTTGATTCCAATTTCACTTATGAGGCTGTAAAGTCCAAGGTGACAACGCCGCCCCCCCTCCCCCACCCACCCTCTCCCCTCCACGCCCACAGTTTCCACACACACGCCCGTAAAATGTCCGCCCCTCCTCCTCCTTCCCTTCTGCCACGCCCAAAAGTCATGTTGGTGTTCTTCTCTCTCTTGCTCCACACACATATGCCCTGCCCCCATTCTAGTCCTCTTCTACCCTCTGCATATGTACTTCCTTCACACAGATCGCTCCTATCATATGCTTTTTTATCAGGTTTTTACTTTTCCGTTTCTGGGCTGTTTACTTTTTTATTTTTATATATTCATATTATTATTATGTCTGTTATTATCAACTCTGCGTAAGCAGAGTGGTATCGCCCCCGTATAGTGGTACATGCCGGCCGAAATGTATGTCTGGCTGTCTGTCTGTTCGATAACTCCTAGACCGTTCGACGGATTTTCACCAAACTTCACACGAACATTCGGTGCGTGAATAATTAAAAACAAAATTGAATCTGTGCAATAGTTATGATTTTAGGTCCAAAATATGGTTTTGCCCCCCCCCCCCCACACTCTGTACTTATTCCCAAGCAATGATGATGGCATTCTGTGTGTGTGTGCCCCATAGGGGCACTCTCACACAGAACGCCATCGTTCAGGGGGCGAAAAAAACTTGCCCGCATTTGTTAGGTTAAGTTAGTTTCGTTGACATTAGAAGGTGACAATTGTAGTGATGATGATAATAGTAGTGATGATGGTGGTAATATTAGTGATGATGGTAGTAGTAGTGATGATGGTGACAATAATTGTAGTGATGATGATAGTAGTAATAATATTGGTGGTAATATTAGTGATGATGGTAACCCTTCGCAGAGTTGGGTATGCCGTTTTGATTTAGGCGAAACGGCTCGTCTACTTTATTATTAATATTACCATTTTTGTTTGTTCAGTAATTATGGTAGGTGGCCACCGTAGCACCCGTTGTCTCTCACGTCTTTACAGCGATGGCCTGTAATCCGGTGCTATAATGTATTACAATAAACGATGAGAGACAATTGACCACTTGCGAGTTTCTGGCTTTAAAGAAGTTCAAGCTTTAAACACCACTTTTTAGCCGAAATATAAGCAAATGAATGTTTGTAGTATACACACAAGTACATTACACCCATGTTTGTAGTATACACACAAGTACATTACACCCATTTTAACAATATTTCCTTCCTTCTAAACACATTATTTATTTTTATATATCGATGTAGGCCTATGCAACTCAAACTTCCTTATAGCCTAAAATTCGCAAGCAAATTCAATTGCTTGATTTGATGTTTATTGTGCACCAAATATACATCACAAAGCCACATACAGGAACAGGAAGTGGCTCTCGTGAGTTAGTAAATATGCAGTTACAATGAATAAGACTAATACATTCATTTGAGAACTTTAGCACATTATGTCTTGGAATTTTACTGCACATAATCACCGCTGTCTATGTATGTTTGTTCTTGTGGCTGTTTGTTAGTTTGTGTGGCTGTTTGTGTGTTTTTCCTTGTGGCTGTTTGTTTTTGTGGCTATTTGTATGTTTGATTTTGAGGTTGTTTGAATGTTTGTTTTTGTGGCTGTTTGTATATTTGTTATGTGGCTGTTTATGTTTTTTTAGGTTTGTATGTTTGTTTGTGTGGCCGTTTGTTTTTGTGGCTGTTTGTATGTTTGTTTTGTGACTGTTTGTTTTTGTGGCTTTTTATATGTTTGTTTTTGTGACTGTATGTTTGTTTCTGTGGTTGTTTGTATGTTTGTTTCTGTGGCTGTTTGTAGGTTTGTTTTTGTGGCCGTTTGTATGTTGTTGTTTTTTAGGTTGTGTGTATGTTTGTTTTCGTGGCTGTTTGCTCGTTGTCTGCCTGTATGTAAGCAGGATCTCTGTAAATTTGGTTATTGAATTGAAACAGTAAACGCCTCACCAACACTCATCTACCCCCCCCCCCCATCCATTTGCACACACAAACACACGTAATTTTTTATTTCTCTCTCTCTCTCTCTCTCTCTCTCTCTCTCTCTCTCTCTCTCTCTCTCTCTCTCTCTCTCTCTCTCTCTCTCTCTCTCCCCCCCCCCCTTCTGTTTTACTGTCTTTACCTTCGAATTTGTAACGATTGCCAAATCCCAAATCCAGAGTATCAAGGCCGGATTACCTTGTAGGATTTGCAAGGTCTATGCAGTCTGTGTATCTATGTAGCTCCACTTAATTCTTCAAAACGGCAAACTACAAAAAAGGTCCCATATAAAAACGGCCCCATACAAAAGCAGCCACATACATAATCGGCCACATGCAAAAACGGCCACATACAACAAAATGCCACATACAAAAGCAGCCACATACATAAACGGCCACATGAAAAAACGGCGACATACAAAAACAGCCACAAACAAAACAGCCACATGCAAAAACAGTCATATAAATAAACAGTCACATAAATAAACGGCCACAAACAAAACAGCCACATACAAAAACAACCACAAACAAAACAGCCACAAACAAAACGGCCACAAACAAAACAGCCACAAACAAAACAGCCACATACAAAAAAGCCACATACAAAAACAACCACAAACAAAACAGCCACAAACAAAACGGCCACATACAAAAAAGCCACATACAAAAACAACCACAAACAAAACAGCCACAAACAAAACAGCCACATACAAAAACAACCACAAACAAAACAGCCACAAACAAAACAGCCACATACAAAAAAGCCACATACAAAAACAACCACAAACAAAACAGCCACAAACAAAACAGCCACATACAAAAACAACCACAAACAAAACAGCCACATACAAAAACGGCCACATACAAAAACGGTCACATACAAAACAGTCACATACAAAAACGGTCACATACAAAAACAGCCACATACAAAAACAGCCACATACAAAAACGGCCACATACAAAAACGGCCACATACAAAAACAACCACATACAAAAACAGCCACATACAAAAACGGTCATGAGCCAAAATTGCCAATCTATCATATGTTATCGCTTTGCCCATATTGGCTGTTAACCAAATCGGCTACAAACCAATGTGGTGGACGACCAGAGCAATCCTAGGCCAACACTAATACAATTCAGGGGGACATTTTTTTATCTCCTTATTTATTTATTTATTAATTTTATTTATTTTTATGTTTTTTATTTTGAATTTCCTTCCTAGGCCTCAATCAAGCTTAACAAAACTACCTACAAAACTCCCCTTCTAGATAAATATGTGCATGTTTCGTCAGAATTTGCCTATGCCGAAGACCGGTTCCTAAATGGCAGGCTCGGTGTCGTTCGCCAGGAAAAAATCGACACCAACTGGCACGAAAATTCATTTAATCGCTATACTAATGCGACGAATGTCATAAAATCCCAAAATGAATGGGGCTAAACATGAGGGTAAAGAAGGTCCTGAAAACCACAGTCTACACATACCGGTACTAAACGCTACCATTCGGCTTTGCTTATATCGGCCACTAACCAAAACTCTCCCAGATTAACCATTTGAAGATTATAACTTATTTGGACGGTTTGAACTGGCTATAGTGGACGATTTTGATTCAGTCTAGGAAGGGCCTGCGGGGATGATAAGGTTAAAGACTATCATAATTAACCCTCTGACTTCCATATACCCTTCCTAGTCTGAATAAGATCCTCGAATACTAGCCAGAAAAAATAAAAAAAAATTACGTAATCGGTATTTGAAAGGGTTAAGTTGACCAGAATGACCGCAGATGACAATGGCCGCAGGTTAAAATGGTTGTGGCGAACCTTGACCTAGCTTAACCCTATTAGGTGCAGGGCGGGCCAATTTGGAGCCTCCCCGTTTTACACCATTAGCTTGGAAATTTTAAGACGTTTCATCGCATTAGTTTGGCGATTATATGATGCTTCAACCCACTAAGGTGTCGATGTTTCCTGGGCGAGCGATAGCGAGCCAGCAATTTGGAAGAAACCGGCCTTTGACCGGGACATTTTTCTACCGAAAAATGTACACATTTAGCTTGAAGGGGGTCTGGGGGACGTTTTTTTTAGTTTGAAGGGGGTTTGGGGAGGCGTGTTTCCAAGTCTTGCGGGTAAACTAAAAACACATTGTTCGAAAATGGCTAAAATAAATAAAAACCTCAATAATAATTAAACAAAATCCCATAATAACCCCCAAGACGTTGCACCAGATAGTGTTAAGGGGAGATGGTTGGTATTTATGGCCCCCCTTCTCCCTCATGTTTAGTCCTATTAGTTACCAGATTTTTAGACGTCCAGCCCATTAGTTTGACAATCGTAGACCTATCGCCCCATGGCTTAGCCAATTGAAGACCTTTCATGCCATTTAGGTGTCAAATTTTCCTGGCGATCGATAGCGAGCCTGAAATTTATAATTTTGTTTTCTACCGAAAAATGTACACATACTGTATATCTCGAAGGGCGATCGTTCTTGGGGATTATTCTTTAAACTTGATGGAGGTCTAGGGAGGGAAGTAAGAAAATTATAATTGAATATATTAATAGACCATTAAATAAACCGTTCCCCACACCAGGAGAACAGTTTGGACAAATTTAGATATCACTGGTTCTGGTTCAAACGCATGCAGGAGATATGTACAGTACTGTGTTGAACACTCTTGGTAAATAAGCTACCGCCAAGTAACTCTAAGCATCTAAGTTACTTCAACTTTATGTGCTGAGAGAAACATAGAAATAATACTTTATAATATTTTATAAATATTGGTATAAGTGATGGAGAACTTAGTATATAATTATGTACAAATCATGATCCAAAAAAAATTCACACCTGCTTCACATAAAAAATAAAAAATAGAGGAGCACTCGGTAGAGCCCATATCTCAGATTATGCTGGCTGGTTCTTTACCGTTAATATAATAGGCTTAAACATTCTTTTGGATCTGGGTTCATCTGGGTTCCACGTTATGATCTGGATCACCTCCTAAATTGAATCACTTGATCCTTGGTGCCTTTCCTATCTGCCCACCAAATTTCGTTAACATCGGTTCATAACTTAGTGAGAGATTTTCTTCAAAGACAGACAGACAGACAGACAGACAAATAAACAAATAAACAAACATAAGTGTAAACATAACCTCCGTCCAATTTCGTTAGCGGAGGTAATAACACCTTGCACACCTTCATTTGCTCACCTGATCACCACACATCGCTTCCATTCGTAATTTACATCACATGAAGGCAAAATATTATATGTCACCTTTTTAATATTTTTAAGGGAAGAGGGGCCATTTTTCTGGTTCCCCTTTTCCCTCATGTTTAGCCCCACTAGTTTTCAGATTTTATGAAGTTGGGTGATTTTAAGACTTTTAGCCCCATTTCATTGTCAATATTAAGACTTTTTGCGTCATTTAGGTGTTGATTTTTGTTTGGCGAGCGATAGCGAGCCTGTAATTTAACGAAACCGGCCTTTGGCCGGGACATTGTTCTATCTAAAAATGTACACATTTATCTTGAAGAAGGGTCTTGGGGGGAGGAAACTAAAACAATGATAAAAGGATACATAAATCAGGAAATGAATACATCCATCCACCCTTAACCCTTTATTCACCTACCTAAGTTGTATCGCCGCGCTGTTAGTGGCACCGAAGAGCGTGACGCCCCTTGTTGTTCTGTGCCGTTTATAGGCTGTTTATTTATGTTTTCTGGATAGGAGGATGCCTTTTTACGCTTTATTGAGCTGTCATACGACGATGTTATTCAGCTAAGGAAGGGTCTGTGGTAGTCGGATACATAATTCTGTTGGCTTTGACCTCTTAGATTCTTAGAGACTCTTCCTAAACTGCACACAATTGTCTAATGATAGCCAAAATATACTGTCAGAATGCGTCGTAATCCTCAAGGGGTTAAAGGTCTATACTAATAAGCTTAGAAAGGATCTCTCGGAATCATCTCAATTTTCCCTTCAACGCCCACAGACACTCCTTTGACTAAACCATCGTCTAGTGGTAGCCAGAATATAAGGAAGAAAATCCCATTGTATGTTGAAATCGTAAATAATGTAAGAACATTTATCAATTCTTTAAGTTTAAGAGGTCTTTCCTAAGTTGAGTACATTCTTGTCGTGGTAGGACAACTGTAGTCGCATCTAACATGTTTGATGGCTTAGGAGTGTGGCCTTTTTGAAGCGTGAACGTACAGTAGTGTGGAGGTTAACGGGCAAATCGTTTAGGCATGTGGTCATTAAGGTGTGTGGCGGTTTTTGGTTGTGGCCGTTTAGGTGTGTGGTTGCTTAGAAGTGTGGCCGCTTAGGAGTGCTCAAGTTAACAGTCTAGCCTCTTAGGTGTGTGGCCATTCAGGAGTGTGGCTGATTAAGAGTGTGGCCGTTTATGAGTGTTCATGTACAACATCTAGCCGCTTAGGAGTGCAGCCGTTCAAGAGTGTGGCTAATTCGGAATTTGACCGTTTTAGAGTGTTCGTGTTAAAAGTTTAGCCACTTAGGTGTTACGCAGTTCAGGAGTGTGGGTGATTAGAAGTGTGGCCGTTTAGAGTGCTCATGTTCAAAACTTAGCCGGTTACATGTGGGGTCATTAATTAGTGTGGCTGATAAGGTTTATGTCCGTTTAAATGTGCCTCCGTTGTGACCTGTTCTCGTCTGCTTACCAAGAGGACCTCCCGTGACCTACCCAGCCGACCACCCCCCCCCCCCCCCCCCTTCCTCACCCTCCCCATACCTCTACCCCCTATCAGGTGACCCGGATCGGCCTCGTCAATAACAATTTAGCAAACAGTGATGGAAGCAATAAACTCTCCCGGCCACACCCAGACCACACCCAAAGCTCTCTCTCTCTCTCTACAGTTATACATATGCATAGAATACAACGTGTATGTTATATACTGTATATATATATATATATATATATATATATATATATATATATATATATATATATATATACAGTGTGTATAATTATATATACCGGTATATATATATATTATATATAAACCTTCTCAGTATACCAGCTAACGTTTCTTAATTTTACTTTTGTTTTCATCAAATCATTATGTGTATGAGGGACAAAAAGGCAAAGCAGGCTGTAACAAGTGTCACCCCAAAAGTTTAAAGAGTAATAGGAATCTCTAGGAGTCAAAGGGTAAACGCTATCCCAATTTGTTTTTTCCTTTGTGTATGAAGGAGACAAATGGCAGGTTGCCTGTGAGAGTGTCTACCCCAAAGCCAAAAGAGTGACAGAGAGCCAAGTTTAAGGGACGTTGGGGTCAAAATGGCTGGACACACGAAGTCTAAAGCAGTTTTAAGTAGGAGAAAGTTCCAGAGTTCACTTGTTCTGAGTAGAAGATAGACTGAAAAAATTTGCCAATTCTTGGGTTGGAGAGCTGAACAGAATAGGAGTGGGACTGTGTTGAAAGGCGGGTGGCTCGCACTCGCCGCAAGGGAGGGAGTCTGCACTGAGAGAGATCTGAAGAACACTGATTGTTGTAATAGCGATAGAAGAGTGAAAGATATGCAACATTGTGGCGTGTAGAAAGAGATATTAGGGAACTAGTAAGAGGAAGTGAGTTGATGAGGCAAAATGCTTTTGATTCTACTCATTCGAGAAATGTGGTATGGGTGGAGCCTTCCCACACATACGAACAATAATCAATACAGGGATGCACTGTGCCCAAATACAGAGCAAGAAGCTGTGCAGGGGTGAAGAACCCACGGAGATGGTTGATCTTTCCAAGAAATGTTGAATGAAAAAGATACACCTAGAATATTGAGAGAAGGTGAAGGGTTGATTTGTTTATTGTTGAAGAATAATTGATAGTCTTGCGGAAGATTGCGATGGAGAGATAGAGGGAGGAATTGGGTCCTGGAGGCGTTGAAAGTAACAAGATTTTCTCTGCCCCAATCAGAAATATTTGATAGATCAGAAGATAGGCGTGCTATGGCCCCTTTATGTGAGTTTTTGAGTGATTGCATGCTGGGTTGATGTGAAAAATGTAACTTCTTATTCCCATAATATAGATTTTACCCGTTTGATTCTTAGAGGGCCTGCCAGACCTGATCAAAATTGTCTAATAATATCCAGAATAAACTGTCAAAACGCATCATAATCCTCAAGCGGTTACTTCCCTTTAGCAAATCTGTATATACAATAATTACAGTAGGTATACTAATTCCTCAGTTATAGTTGTAGTTACGGTCCTCTAAATTGAAACTTTAACCCTTTCCCTGCGGGTGACGTTCTGGAACGCATAGGCAATTTACAGCAATTTCCAGGCTTTAAAAGCCTGTAAAAGCCATAGAAATCGAGTGTCAGTGGGCGGGAGCATGAGGGACCTCTGTCCGACCCTCAGAGCAGCCAGCCGCTCACTGAGGGAGACTGTGGTCTCGCGCGGGTGTCTCGACAGTGTTGCCGAGCGAGCGAGTGCTAATAATTAGCGAGTTTTCCTGAATGTATATGGCAACGCTGCGGGTGAACCCGCCCACCTACGAAGCTCGTTCTGGTGTCATTTTGAAGCTATTTTCGCCTAGTTTTCGGCAGAATACAGTTCATTTAATGCGATACTTGATTAATCATTCAGGAGTGCCTGAATATGCCCTAAATAGCGCAAAGGAGCCCACAGAGAAAGGGTTAAATAAAACAACTGTAAGTGAAGCGAAGATTTTGTAGTCAAATTCCTTGCAATTTTGAACCATTTTCGTCTGATTTACAACTTAATATTGGAACAAAAATGTTAAGTTAATTTTGTTCCCTAGTTATTGAACAAGGTAATGATGAACAACTTAAAATGAAGCAATTTTAAGGGGAAATGGGCCGTTTTTCTTGTCCCTTTATCCCTCGTGGTTAGCCCCATTGGTTTTGAGATTTTAAGAAGTTCGGCCCATTTGTTTGGCGATTTTAACACCTTTCGCCCCATTTCGTTGTCAATTTTGTGATCTTTCGTGCTATTTAGGTGTCGATTTTTTTTCCTGGCGAGCGATAGCAAGCCAGTAATATTAAAAGGAACCGCCAAGACATTTTTCTACCGAAAAATATACAAATTCATCTTGAAGGGGGTGTTTGTCTAAGCTTGATGGAGGTCTAGCAAGGAAACTAAAAAATAAATGTATAAATGAATTAATAGACCAAAAAAATAGACATTAGCCCCTTAAATCAATCCTTCATCTTCTCTCAATATTTTCGGTGTCTCTTTTTCTTCTGATCTCACTTGGACCATATTACCAGTCTTGCTAAGATAGCCTCCCAAAAGCTGGGTGTGCTCAACCGCCTCAAGGGGTTCTTTACTCCTGCACAGCTTTTTGCTCTGTACAGGGGCACTGCAGTGCGTCCCTGTAAGGAGTATTGTTCACATGTGTGGGGAGGATCCTCTCACACCGCACTCCTAGACAAAGTAGAAGGGAAAGCCTGTCGTATTATTAACTCCCGCCCACTCACCAACTCTCTGCAATCTCTCTCTTCGCCGCAATGTTGCATCTCTCTCACTATTCTATCGCTACTATAATAATCAATGTTTCTCAGAGCTCCCCCAGTTTATACCACCTCCTCTACGTAGGGTACATAGTACCCGTCTTGCAACACAATCCCACCCCTACTCTGTACAACTCTCCAACCCAAATGTGAAATGTTATTCTCAGACTTTCTTCTATTCAACTGCTGAACTCTGGAACTCTCTCCCAAAATCAGTCTTTCCCTCTTCCTATGACTTAAATTGCTTCAAACTCCGTGTGTCCAGGCATTTTGGCTCGAACGTCCCTTGGTTTTGGCCCTGTCACTCTTTCAGCTCTGGGAGAGGCACTCGCTACAGGCAGTTCTGCCTTTTGTCTCTCGCACTCACATAGAACACAAAATGAGATATGCCTGCATTTCCTCTTCTCGCGTTCACCTACTTTCCTGTCTTCTCGATCGATCCTCTATTATTCACTATGTCTCCCTTTAACTCTTTTAGTGTTTGAAGACGCATGTGTATACACTTCATTCTGGTTATCATTAGACGACTTCATGCAATTTAGTTAGGATCTCCAGGCATCTTAAGGGGTCAAAATCAACTCCATCATGCGTCTGACTCCCATACATCCTTCCTGAAACTTTATGTTTTCCTTTTTATAATGGTACAAATAAGCTATTGAAACGAGTTATTATCCCCAAACAGTTAACAATGTATTTTGTTTTCCCACGTGTTTCATTATCTCTTGTTCACCTCGTTTTTGTTTCTCACTGTATATCCCCTTAACTATTATTACTTGCTCACAATAACTCACTTCCCTCTATCAATTCCCCTCATCAATTGTCACTTCCTCTCAAGCACTCAACCCTCCCTTCCCCTCTCTCTCCCCTCCCCTCCCTCGTATCTCCCCTCCTCCTCCCCCCCCCCTACCTTCCTCTCAAGCGGCTGTCAGGTGGCATTGTCTCCCGTCTCGTCACGTAGGGAGAATCTGGCCAATATCTTATCTCTGTAGCGGCCATCTTGTATACCTAGCCTGTTCACTTTAATTAACCCTTTCAGTATTGAAAGACGCATTTCATTTTAGCTGTCGTTCATATATTTTATTCGGCTTAGGAAGAAGTTTGAGAAGTCGGCGGGTTAATTAGGGTAGTTGTTACCCCTTTGATTCTTAGAGCTCCTTTCTAAGCTGCATACAACCGTGTAATAATAGCAAACATATCATGAGGAAACGCGTCATCATATCCTGAAGAGATTAACTTAGCGGTAAGTTCCATTCCTTAATCCTTTATGTACCAGCGACGTCTTTTAAATTTTATTCTAGCTATACAGTGTATTTAGATGATTTTATGCAGCTTAGTAAGGATATATGGTAGCTAAAAGGATGAATTGAGATAGTCTGTAGCCTTATGTTTGTAAGATGTAATTCCCAAGCTGAATATAATTGATTAGTAGTAGCCAGAATAATATATAAAAAGGATGTCGATGATACAGAAGGGATTAACAGCCAGTCTATTCCCTGACACTTTACCATAGAATGCGAACCTACTATAGTCTATTGTTTCCCAGCTGATCGTACGTTGAATCCTTTAGCAACTGATTTATCGATTCTTACTGGAAAAATATGATACTGGTATGTTTGTACGTCATATTATTATTGCCAAGTTTTCATAATTAACAACAAATTTAACTACAAAATCATGTTAATAGCCGATTAAGGAGGATGGAGAGATAGCAATTTAGTATCAGCTGGAAACAAATCGAGTATATCAATTTTGTGTGGCATATTGATCATTTATCCTTTGTTTGTGTTATGTTTTTAACCCTCTCCGACATATGACGCGATTTTGAGCCTATTGGGGATACTTTAAAACCTTTGTTACCATCAGGGGTATTTAGAAACCTTTAGTTTAGTTACTTCAACGTCTGCAGTTGTCTTTGAGTTATCTGTGGGCAGAAAACTAATTTTGGAGAGGTAATTATAAGAGTGAGAGAACTCTATTTCTTATTGCTAATCTGGCAATCTCTGCGTCATAAATGCGTGAAAGGGTTAAGCTAGAATAACATTAGAAAGACGTCGCCGGTACATGCTTACAGCAGTCGATTTCGCTCAAAACTTTCCTTTGTAAAAATATTGTGCTGGCATCCTCTTAAATTTTAAACAGAAGCGCATCAATAACGTAGAATAACCGGACCAGCACCATGAGGAGGATTGAACCATGGCTCCTACAAATACCAAAATATCGGACAATCACTATATTCCTAGATCAGGAAGCTTCAGCGGGAGGTAGTTGCCTTCTCTGGACCACCTTCCTCCTTATGTGTAGTGCCATTAGTTTTGAGATTCTAAGACGTTTGTTCCATTAGTTTGGCGATGTTAAGACCTTTTATCCCATCTTTGTCAAAATGAGGACCTTTGATGCCATTTAGGTGTCGACTTTTTCCTGGCGAGCAATAGCAGGCCTGTAATTTTAGGAGGAAACGGTGTTCGGCCGGGTCATTTTACTACCGAAAACTGTAAAATTTGATCTCGAAAGGGGGTCTATGGGGTGTTTTATTAAGCTTGATGGAGGTCTAGCGAGGACACTAAACAATATATAACCGCATAAATAAATAAACCAAAACTGTAAACCCCATATTTAAGAAAACAAGTCACGTTAGAATTATGCCATAGTTTTTACGGAAAGAGGATAGGCCGCAGTATTGCCAACATAATACCGTAATTTCTATGGTCACACGCATACCTAACCATCAATATTACTAGTTCATTTTTGCCTTATGAACGTGAATTAGAGGCATAATACTGGCAAAGAATCGTAATACTGAAAATAATTATCGAACGTGAAAGAGGGAGAGGTAGAACGAGAATGAGATGGAGGGATGGAGTGGAGAGATGTATGAGAGGGAGAGAGGGATGGGTTCGGAGAAGGGATGAGTGTTGGCATTCAGGGGACAGAGCAGCCTGGAAGCGGTTTGTTTGTGGCCTTCCTGTCAGAGATTAGGGCGATGACAATAGACAGACAGACAGACAGACATACAGATAGATAGATAGATAGATTGATTGATTGATAGATAGATAATTAACTATTAATTATACGGATATTTTGCACACTATAGGCAAAACAAACACAACACATGGTCTGAGGTTTGCAACATGGCCACCTACGAAGACCAAGGTATCGGCCTTCTCACTACGGAAGGCATTACCTCGTCACCAGC
Organism: Paralithodes platypus; assembly: GCA_032716605.1. NCBI lineage: Eukaryota > Metazoa > Arthropoda > Malacostraca > Decapoda > Lithodidae > Paralithodes > Paralithodes platypus. The sequence goes on along the minus strand of CM064497.1, from coordinate 19,388,514 downwards.
GGGAGAACGGCTGCCTCCCGATTGATTCCATTATCTACCAGCCCGAGAATAGAACTTTTTTGGGTAGGGCGGAAGGGGAGGGTTTGAGACATGCGCCCTACATTCACACATACCACACTGTCAAAAATTGAGGGTATACGAAGGGTATGGAAAAAAGGTATATAAAATTATTAGGTATATTGAGTAAAAAGTACAAAGGAATACAAATGAAGTCAAGCAGCAACACGTCTAGCGACACCTAGAGGTTGCTTGCCCTCTAAATCAGTGCTATTCAAAGTGTCCAACAGTGGTTCAGAGTGGATATGGGACAATTGGAAAAGGAAGTACAGTCCTAGGACAAATGTCCCTGGCAGGGCTAGGCGATGTTAGTAGGGATAATTTGTATTCATAACATAACACAGCTATAAGTGATCCTTTGTGTATCTGAGGATAAGTGAGTAACATCGTAGTTATTTATTTATACATGTAGCGATCCTCGATGTATCTGAAAAAAAAAAAAAAATTAAGAAAATTAATTTACAAACTAAATGAGGTCAGTCACGGGTTTAAGGCAAGGTGTTTGTCTATGGGATGATTAAAGGAATCAACTGTGCTGCAGTCTATAGCAATTCGAGGAAGCCCATTCCAAAGCTCATTCACCATTATTTACCTTTCCAATTGATTTAAGATGAGTTTAATTCCAGACATTTTGACTCTAACGTACCCTAAATTTGAATTTGGCTCTCTTTCACGCTTTCAACTTTTGGGGGGACACTTGTTACAGGGAGCTTTCCCTTTTGTCTCCTTCATACACACAAAATACAATATCACCGATATACCATTAACAGGGTACATTATTATAGACACTTGTTTACCCTTTTCATAATCATAAGTTTTGACAGCGCAGGACTTGTTATTACTGGAGTTATCACTGAAAATACACTTCCTTCATCAAGTTAATGCCATTTTCAGACTGCTCTGCCTAATATTTTGTCAAGGAATGGAAGGAAAACATGTTTAACAAAGCACGGGAAGGTGGTGAGTGAACAGTCAAGAGCATAAATGGAGCATAAATTTGAATAAGTATCGAACACAAACGAGACAATACAAGCTTTATTATAATCCATATGTTTCAGACTTTGGCTTTAAAGGTTTAGAAATGCGAACTGATGTAACTTTAGTTATGGTGAGAACTGTACGTCCAATTGTGTTTTGCCCTCATCTCAGTGTGTATGGCTTTTGGAGCTGGTGTGGGTGAATTATACAGAGCGGTACACGAATCTACTGCATGGAATCTAGAATATACACTCTTAAGAAAGTGTGGGCATTAAAAGGGGCAATTAAATTGTACTTAGTAATATGCTAATTTACAGGTGAATTGGTGGTAATATACCCGTTCTGCCCAACAATAGAAAGATAACTGACATACCCACTATTCTTATATCGCATTTGTTCATACCTTTTGTTACTATTGATTAACATTGTGTACACCTTTTTGTGTACCTCTTTACACTCCTGTTATTTATACCTTTTCATGATGCCCTTGTATTTTTCACACTTCTTTTCATGATGCCCTTGTATTTTTCACACTTCTTTTTGCTCTTGTTTTAATACCCTTTTCCATACTTTTTTTGTTCATACGTTTATTTGTATTCTTAACTATTTTAAACTTTTTTATACTCTTGTTTTTGTTCATGTTTAATATTCTTGTTTTATATACCATGTACTGTATATACTCTTGTTTTTTGTTCACACCTTCCTTATACGCTTGCTTGTTGTTCATACGCTTTTTTACACTCAATGTTTTTAGTACCTTTTCATACTCTAGTATTGTTCATACATTTCTTATGATTTTGTTTTGTCATGCTTTTCTTATGCTCTTGTTTTTTAATACGTTTATTATGCTCTTGTTTTTAATACATTTCATATTCTCTTGTGTTTTCATACCTTTTTATATGCTCTTGTTATTTTTTTTTTTTTTTTTTTTTACTTTTTTCATACTCTAGCGTCGGTCATATATATATATACACAGTATATATATATATATGTTTATTTATTTTATTTTTTATTTTTTTTTACAGCGTAGTGGTTTACTTTAGCCAGGTCTAACCCCAGTTCCTTACCAGCCTACCTAGTAGTTTACGTGTTGGCTAGCCAGCTGCCCGCGCTGGTAATCGAATGTGGGCCGCGCAATTTAATCATTAACCCCCATCAATAATCGATGACTTATTTCAGAGGGTTAAATATTTCTTATTATTATTCTGGCCACCAGTAGACGATTATGTTTAGCTTAGGGAGGACATGTGGCAGTCAGAGGGTTAATTGATATATTCTTTATCCCCTTCGGTTCCCAGAGGGCGACCCAAAGCCAGAATACTAAGAACAAACGCGTCACTGAAAGGGTTATCACAAACCTTTAGGTTGCAACAACACCCACATATCATTCCTAAGCTGAATATAATTATCTAAGGATAGCCAAAATATACTGATAAAACGTTGCATAATCGTTCAGGGCTATAACATAAAATAAAACTATAAAACATATAAAATCCTGGTTCAATAATATTAGCCTAATTGAGTAATTCGTGTACACCACACTACACTCAAAACTAAAAGAGAGAGAGAGAGAGAGAGAGAGAGAGAGAGAGAGAGAGAGAGAGAGAGAGAGAGAGAGAGAGAGAGAGAGAGAGAGAGAGAGAGAGAGAGAGAGAGAGAGTAGAGAGAGAGTAGAGAGTAGAGTAAAGTAAAGTAAGGGGTATTTCATTATAAGGTGGAAGCTAGGCGTTGTCGGGGGAAAAGCAATATAGTGGAAGCGGCTTTAGGCCTATATAGACCCCGGATGAAAGGAGGAGGGAGGAGGAACAATTTTATCATTCAATTTTTTTTCCCTCGGGGTCATTATAGGAAATAGAAAACGTAGAAATATTTTAAGCCTATAAATTGTTGTGTCAGGCTTGTTGGGTCGTGGACGAATTTACTGGGGAACTATTTTATTCATGTTTTATATAACAAAATAAACTTATTTTATTTTATTTTATGTTTATTTTAGTTTATTTGTTTGTTTTTTTAAATATTTTATTTTATATATTTGTAGTATTATTTTATTTGTTTTATTTATATTTATTTATTTGTATTTGTATTTATTATGTATACCTGTATATATTTTTGTTCTTGTGTGTGTGTTTTTTTTTATTTTATTTTATTTATTTTTTTTTTTTGGGGGGGATATATTAACCTTTTTTATGTACTCTGCCTCGGCCCCATTGTAGAAAAATAGGATTTATAAAAAATGTTGGTGGGAAATTGGCTAAATTTGGTTTTCTATTATGGCTATGGATAGTTCAATTAGCTATTTGCCTGTGCTTATATTCGCCAGTTCTCATTCATAATTCATATAGTCTAATGATAGCCAGAATAAACTGTCAAAATGCATCATGATCCTCAAGGGGTTAAGGGAGAGGTAGTTGCTTTTATTAGACCCCCTTCCCTCTCATGCTTAGGCCCATTAGTTTTCAGATTCTAAGACGTTTGCCCCATTAGTTTTGTCGATTTTAGGACCTTTCGTCCCGTTTCTGTATCAATATTAAGACGTTTCGTGCCAATAAGGTGTCGATATTTTCCTGGCGAGCGATGGCGAGCCAATCATTTTAGAGGAACCGGCCTTCGTCCGGGAATTTTGTTTGCCGTAAAACGTACAAATTTATCTCGAAGGGGGTCTTGGGGGCGTTTTTTTTTAAGCTTGATGGAGGTCTTTGGAGGAAACTAAAAAATATATGAATATACATACTGTATATAAACCAAAAAATTATACCATACCCCCTTAAAGGTCTCTTCTAAATAATATTGTACACTCGTATGCCATAGTCCACTCATAAATATTCGTAGACATGACGTATTTCTAGTTATGGAAGTATCTCTGGAAACGAATATATGAATAATATTGTATATTCATCAACTACAAAACTATATACAGTACACTAACTATTGAAAAGCAAGCTTTATCCAAAAATCTATCAAGATACTTATAATTGCATAAAGAAAAAAAAAGGAAGTCTACGAATTCTTATGAGGGGGCTAGAGACTATGGCATCCGAGTGAACAACATGATTTAAAATAAACAAAGTGACGTTTTAGCTACGGCCATATTTATATATACTATTATTCATCCCTTGATGTACGCAGTAGTTTAGAAAGGAAAGTGTACACTCTGGCAACTATGCACCAGGGTCTTATTTCATCCATTCTTTGAAGTATGCAATAGTTTAGAAGGCAAAGTGTACAATATTACAACTAATTATCTGTGCCATCTATTTTTCATTATTGGAAGTACACAATATGGCGACTATTTTGTATATTCCATTACAATGAATTTATTATTAATTTCTTGAGATACACAGTATACTCTGTTTCTTTTCAGCTGGCGATAAATTGAATCCCTTAGCAGCTAATTTCTCGATACTTAATGGACAAATAAGAAACTACTAAGTCTCTGTATCATATAAACACCAAGATTATATAATTAGCACCATATCTCACTACAAAACCTTCAAACTACCTGAAAAATCTTGATGGGAACTTTGCAAATTACCGTCAGCTGAACATAAAAAGAGTATAGTTTAGAAGAGTATGCATCTACGCAATTTAATATTCTTTCCCTGAAGTACATAATATGACAATTAGCTAACATATTTTACTACTATGCATCTACGTCATCTATTAGTCATTCCTGGAAATACACAGTAGTTTAGAAGGCAAAGTATACAGTATGGCGGCTATATAGGTATCTACTATTCATTCCTGGATGTAAACAAATACGGTGACTATAGTCTATTCATTATAAGTAGGCCAAACATCTCCACTAACCTCGATAACTCCAAACCGACTGGAGTAATCGAGCTAATAGTTCTACCATTTGGGGAGAGTCAGCCAGGGAACAGATGTGGAAATTTACGGCCCATTTGCAGTCGCCCTTTGTGAGTTACAGAGGATTAAAGTTAGGATTTCTAGCTTACTTATAATGCATGGGACTATAATATTATCTTCCAATATATTCTGCATCTACAGTACTATTAATTCCTGGATGAAAAAAAACAAAAAAATACATAGCCTACAAAAAATAAAATAAAATAAAGAAAAGTGGGGATTGGGCCTGAGTATATATATGATAAATAGACCGGTAGATCTTGTAATATATTCTATGTCATGACTTGTTGCCAATAGACTCTCCCGTCCCACATATCTTCCTCCCCTACCCCTGCACCTGTCATTGGCTCTTCCCTCGCCTGTCACCTCCCCTCTACAGCTTCTCAAACGTCAGCTTCCTCCTGTAGGGATAGATTGGGTGGGAGGGCAAACACAGGAGAGAGAACTTTAATTTGTTAGTGTGTTCTGTGTGGATATTGAGGGGGGAGGGTTAATTTTGTGGTCGATTGTTTCATATATTTATTATTTGTTTAGTTTCCTCTGTAGACCTCCATCAAACATAAAACAAAAAAACATACATTAGATCTCCCTTTTAGACTGATGTGTACATTTTTCTGTAGAAAAATGTCCTGGCCAAAAGCCGCTTTTTCCAAAATTACAGGCTCACTATCGTTCGCCAGGAAAACTAATCGACACCTAAATAGCACGAAAGGTCATAATATTGGCAAACAAATGGTGCGAAAGGTCTTTAAATCACCAAACTAATGGAGTAAAAGTCTAAAAATATCAAAACTACAGGGGCTAAACATGAGGGAGCAGGGGATCTAGAAAATCGACTCATCCTTAAATAACTAAAACTAACAAATAATACAGGGTGTCCCGCGAGTTTTGTCAAATACTTCCAGAGATGAAAGATTAAGTAATTCTAAGTAAAAACTGTTATATACACATAGGCTTTTGGGGGCATGTTTGTGTAGTTATGGACCCTTAAAGTCGGCATTTTGGTGTTTTTTGTAATTTCTAACCCTATTTTTCTTCAAGAAGATGAGGATAGGAAGAAAAAAAACTATAAAGTGTCTTATGAAGCATGATATCAATACTTCAAACCGACACCAAAAACTTCCCTACATCGTACTTCATATTCCCTTGACATGGAGTTGAATATTACAAGAAACCAACTAAACTTAATTTTAAGCTCATCATCACGGAAAGAAGAAAGGAGCTACAGAGGATTTTTGGGTGTTTTCATTAAGTATTGATACCATGCACTATCATACAGCATTCTAGGTTATCGCTATTAATTTTCATTACTCGAAAAATGGGTTTAAACTGACAGAAAACACCATAAAATCCACTGTAGGTCCTTTCTTCTTTCCGTGATGATGAGCTTAAAATTAAGTTTTGTTGGTTTCTTGTTATATTCCGTTTGAAGTATTGATATCATGCTTCATAATACACTTAATAGTTTTTTTTCCTATCCTCATCTTATTGAAGAAAAACAGGGTTAGAAATTACAAAAAACAAAAATACCGACTTTAAGGGTCCATAACTACAAAACAATGCCCCCAAAAGCCTATGTGTATATTACAGCTTTTACTTAGAATTACTTAATCTTTCATCTCTGGAAGTATTTGACAAAACTCGCGAGACACCCTGTATATGTCCCTTGCTGTATATACAGGTATATACGTGCCCTCCCTCCCGTCCATATTTAATATTTCCAGTTGTCAATATGAACCCGTCACTTCCTACAGTAGGAATATAGATGGGGGGGGGGGGGGGAGGGCCGGAGGGACTCAGAGAACAAACCTTTAAGGGGGTAGGGTCGTTTTTCTGGTCCCCCTTCTTCCTCATGCTTAGCCACTGTTTTTGAGATTTTAAGACTTTCGCCCCATTAGTTTGGCGATTTTAAGAACTTTCGCCCCATTTATGTCAATTTAAAGACCTTCCGTGCCATTTAGGTTTCGATTCTTTCCTGGCGAGTGATAGCGAGCCTGTAATTTAAGAGGAATCAGCCTTCGAACGGGACAATTTTCTACCAAAAAAATGCAAACATTTACCTTGAAAGGGGATCTAGGGGGTGTCATTTTAAGCTTGATGTAGGTCTAGGGAACAAACTAAAAAGCTCCCCTTAAGGGGGTAGGGTTTAATTGGTGGTTTATATATTTATTTATTAATGTGCAGTTTCTTAGCTAGACTTCCATCAAACTTTATAAAAAACATGCCCATAAATTTGTATATTCTTCGGTAGAAAAGTTCCCAGCTGAAGGTTGGTTCCTAAATTGCAGGCTCGCTCCAGGAAAAATTTGACACCTAAATGGCACGCAAGGTCTTAATATTGACAAAGAATGTATGTGAAAGTTCTTAAAATCGCCAAACAAATGAGCCGAACGTCCTAATATCTGATAACTAATGGGGCTAAACATGAGGGCGAAGGGGGCCCCGACAAACCCACCATCACTCTTTAATTATACGATTATATGAAGCTTAAGCAAATCCTATGTTATTCAGAGAGTTTATTGAGATCGTATTTAACCTTCTCTTACATTTCGAATCCCATTACGCTATCAGACAATACACTAGGACCATACGGCTGGGAAAGTGTAGATAGCAGATAATGGGTGTTGTTGTTGTTGTTCCCTAAGCTGCCTGGCCGAACAGCCCCGAGTCCCTGAGAAAGGACATGGCCACGATCGGGCTTTCCCACAGAGCTCTCATTGAATGTAGATTGTGTTGTTGGCGTAAGTGGTTGTGTGAAATGCAGTCTTCTATGATGTGTTTAATGGTATGGGGTGCTGTGTTACATCCCGGGCAGGCGTCGACAACGGAGTCATCCAGTCTCTTCTGATAGCTCAGGAGAGCTGGATGGTGTCCGCATCTCAGCCTGGCCAGGTGGACTCTGTCTTCGCGAGGAAGGGAGGATTCGGAAGGATGGATTTCGGGAGGTCGTGCATGCAGCTGCGTGTTGTCTGTGAGTGAGTGGATGGATCGGTGAGAGATATGAGTATGGATGTGCTTCTGGAAGTTGGTTCGGGGTGGGCAGGGAGGGAGAGAGGACAATAATTGTGTGTGATACCGTGTGCTGGGTGTTGTTTTGATATATCTTGGTGTCTGTGGGTGTGTTGCCATGTAGTTTAGTGGGTGGTCTTGGTTCGTGGAGGCTGCTGCCAGGAATTGAGTGCCTCTCATGTCCAGATGGTCTTTGACTTTGAGGATTTTGGTTTCTTGATGTAGGTGATCTGTGGGTGCAGTAGCTGTGCAGCCTGTAATGATCTTCAGGGCTTTGTTTTGAATAGTCTGTAAGGTCTTATGATGTGTTTCAGCTAGGTTAGAAGCCCAGGCTGGGCTTGCGTATTCCATCACTGATCTTATGTATTGTTTATATACTGTGGTGGTAGTTTCTTTGTTGTGTCCAAATTTTGTGTGAGCAAGTGACCTGAGGGCGTTAAGTCTGGGTGTCAGTTTCTTTTTAATGTTTGTGGTGTGCTGTTTGAATGTCATATGAGTATCATATGTTACTCCTAGGATTTTGGGTGTGTGTGTATGTGTTAGGGGTGTGTTGTTTATGGTGAGTTGAGGGATGTATTCGTGTTCTCCTGTCCAACTTGTGAGCAGGGTTGCGGTGGATTTGGCTGGGGCTAGATTAAGTCTGTTTGTAGTGCACCAGCCATGTAGTGTGTTGAGATAGGGTTGAAGGAGATCTGTTGCTCTTTTTGGGTCATGGTGTGTGCATGTGAGTGTTATGTGATCTGCATAGGAGGCTAAGTTTATTTGGGGCGTATTGGGTGTAGTTATATCGTGCATGTACAGATTGAAGAGTGCGGGCGATAGGACGGATCCTTGTGGGACTCCGTTTGGAAAGTTTCTGATTTTAGATGACTGACCGGCAAAAGATATGTGTGCACATCTGCCTGCTAGGAAGTTGGCCAGCCACCGTTTTGTGTTGTTGTGCATGTTTGTGTTGTAGATTTTGTTTGTTAGGTTGTGGCGGGGGATGGCATCGAAGGCTTTACTAATGTCGAGTGTGGCTAATAGTGATCTGTGTGGTGGTCTAGCTGAGTTGATGCCGTCGAAAGCTCTTTGTGTAAGGTCAGTGAGAAGAGTGTTTGTGGAGTGCAGTGGCCTAAAGCCATGTTGTGTTGGAGCTAGGGGTAGGTCAGGTGTAATTAGTTGTAATACTAGGCGTTCCATGACTTTAGAGGGGGAGCAAAGGAGTGTGATGGGGCGGTGCGAGGAGGGTAGCGTGGGGTCTTTGTTGGGTTTGGTGAATGTGATGATGATACCATGCTTCCAAATGTCTGGTATTGTGTTGTGTGAATAGCTGTAGTTTGATATGTTAGTGAGTACTTGTATGCCTTTTGGTCCCAGGTGTCTGAGGTGTATGTTGCTTATGTTGTCTAGGCCACAGGCGGGTGAGTGCTTGAGATTGTTGATGATATGCTTTGTCTGGTGATTGGTGAAGGGTGTATAGTCAGGGTCTGTGGGGAATTGGCTCTTACGTCGGATGACACGTCGGTCGTCTTTGTGAGGTTTTAGGTGGCTGACATGTGAGAAGTGATTGATGAGAGTGTTTGCTTGTTGTTTACATGAAGGAGAGTCTGTTGTTGTGATTGCAGCATGTGATTGTGTTGTGTTGCTGTTGGAAAGTGTGATGCTGTTTAGTGTTTTGTAGAGTTTTTTGGGGTTTGTTTTGTGATCAAGTGTTTGTAGGAAGTTATTCCAATTTAGTTTTTGTTGTTCTTGTATTTTGTTGTTAGTTTGGGTGTTGAGTGCTTGAATTTGTTGTGTGATGTCTTGTGTGTGGGGTGCTGGGGAGTGTTTCAGTATGTCGCGTTGTCTGATGAGGTTTTGAATTTCTGGTGTGAAGTTGGGGTTGTGTCTTTTTCTGTTACCTCTTGGAATGTGTTTCTTGTCAGCGTTTTGGATAGTTTTATTGAGTATGTGTACAGCATTGTTGATGTTAGTGATGGGTGTACTGTTTAGAGTTGTGAAGTGTTGTTCTGTCTCATTTGTGAATGCTTCCCAGTTAGCTCTTTTATAATTGGTGTATGTGTGTTTGTGGCTAGCTGGGGTGAGTCTGGTTTTGGTGGTGATAATGATCGGGAGGTGGTCAGAGCCTAAGGTTCTGACCACCCTCCAGGATGTTGTGGGGGGCGAGTTCTGGGGAGCAAAAGGTGATGTCTGGAGATGATGGGTTATAGAGGGCTTGGTGAGGAATATGGGTATGTTGATGGATATCGTTAAGGATGATGAGGTTATCGGTTTGGTTTTGTAGTACCAGCCCTCTGTCTGTGTCGGGGTTGTCGACAAACCAGGCCGACGTCTTGGCGTTGAAGTCACCACCCAGGATGATGTAAGAGGTGTGTGGGGTGTTTGTGATGTGTTGTAAGTGTGATCTGTATTCATTTGGTACTGTAGGGGATGTTTGGGGAGGGATGTATGTGTTTATGATGGTTATGTTGGAGTTGTTGCCAGTGCGTATTTTAATTGACTGTATTTCTGTTGTGTTATCATTTGGGGGGAGGAGGGATTTGGTTTGTACACTGGTTACTATGTATGATATTTCTTTGTGTACCAGGGTGATGAGTCCACCGCCCCCGCCGACAGCCCGGTCTTGTCTGATGGTGGTGAAATTATGAAATGTGGGTGTTTTTTGTGTTGTGCGGAGTTTTTGTTTCTTGTAAGATGGCAATGTGTTGTGTTGTTTGATGAAGTGTGCGAGTTCGTGTTTCTTTGTGTTGATGCCATCTATGTTCAGTTGAAGAATGTTAATGTTATGTGTACGATGTATGTTGGGTGCTGCTGCACGAAGATGGGGTGGGGGTGGGGGTGAGGGAGGGGCTGGGGGTTGGGGGGGGTGGGGGGGGGGGGGGGATTGGGGAGCAGAAGATGGGGGTTGGAATGGATTAGGATGGGGTGTGGTGTGTTGAGTTGAGGATGTGGATGGTATGGGAAGGTTAGGTTAGGTGGGTTAGGGAGGAGAGGTGGACGGGTTTTAGGGGGGGAGTGGATGATATGGGAAGGTTAGGTGGGTTGGGGAGGAGAGGTGGACGGGTTTTAGGTGAGGGATTTGACTGGGAGAGGGAGGGGCATGAGGAGCAGGTCCAGGTGTTTTTGTAGTGTTTCTTGGAGGCAAGTGTTGTGCAGGTGAAGTGGGTCCAGTTCCCGTATGAATTGCAGAGAACTGAACCCTTAGTATGGCGACTCGAAGTGATGGGTTTTGAGCAAGTTGGACATATGTATGTGTACGTGGGTCCTGGGTTGCTCTCAATGTCTCCGGCTAGAAGAAGTCTTCGAGAAATGACAGCCGGAGAGTCATTTCTCGGTGTAGGAAAAACTATGTGATGTGTGTGTATGGTGTGAGAGGTGTGGAAATTCCCGGCGCGACCGAAGCCGCTCCAAGGACCCGTGCCCCCAGGGAGGGGGGGGGCAGGGGATGGTTGTGACGGTTTGGCTCCCGAAGCTGTTGGAATGGATTTGTTGTGTGTGTTTATTAATCTGTATACGTCGTCGAGGTGTCCCCTGACTGGTTGCGAGCATGTGAAACATGATAGGACGTACTACCACACCCACTAAATAGTCCGCCTTGGCTGGGATGGAACCCAGGTCATTCAGATTCACACGTGAGCGTGCTCGCCACTCGATCGCCGCGGCTCTAATGAGACCTGAAGGTAGATTATAAGCTATAGAAACTCGTCTAATGGGAACCAGCATATGATGAAAATCACGTCATCGTGCTGAAGAGGTTAAGCTACATAAAATCGTCTAGATATAGCTAAAATATAGCTAAACAGACGTCACCGGTACCGAAAGGGTTAACTACCTTCATTATCGCTCCCTAGACGCAACTTGGATTGTCTAGGGATTTTCCGCTCATTATGTTCTCTAATTGCGCTATTCCTGTATCACTTGTTCTAGTGTCTCCCGAGGAAGAGATAATTGTGCTGGCAGGATATATAGAGGAGACAATAGATCGTTGTTAGGGTAGGCTTAGGTGCAGTGGTATGTAGATGTAAGAGGAAACAAACGAGTATACTTAACCTGTTCGCTACCGGTCTTTATTATATTCTAGCTACTCTTAGACGATTTTATTCAGCTTAAGAAGGACGTCTACCGAAGTAAAAGGCTACAGACTATCTAAATTCATCCTTTTCGCTACGATATATCCTTCCTAAGCTTCATAAAATCTTCTAAATATAGCTAAAATCAAGTAAAACATACGTCACCGGTACTGAAATGATAAAAGTGTATTCAAGCTAACCTGGCTGAAATAGGTCACACTGCCGTTCTATACTGCCTTTCTAAACTGCTAGTGTGACGCTGACTTTTTTAGTATTGGATATATAGATGTATAGAAATGCAGCGATACCTATTTCTGTCAAGTTAGCTTGAATGCCGTTTAGTAGATCATATCTAATAATGATCTTTAGATAAATTTATCGGCAAATATGGCATGAACTCTTAGATTTTTTTTTTTACTTACTGACAGGGAAATTATAGATTGTGACCAGGGTCTCAAATTGGTCCAATTTATATTTAAGACTATAATGCATATGAAGAGGAAAACATGGACATTTACAGGAAATGTCAGTATGTGGCCATTTTATCACTTCCAAAAGCATAATACAAACTGTTAATCATAACATTACATCTGATATTGAACACAGCATGCCTAAACAGAACAGACTGTTTTAGGGCAGGTTTTGAAAAGTCTCCAGATTGTCTGCCTCAGTGTGATGATTTAACCACAAAGAATAATTTAAAAATAGTGGATAGTTCATCAAATATGGATTTGAGGACACTCGAATCCATACATATTAACGTAAATATGCCCCAGTTAAATAATATGTTGTCTGCCACCCCTCTTTATATTGTATATGTGTTATCCATTGCGAAATGTTTTAATTATGCATGACAAATCATTCTAATATTGTGGTTTATCTTCGTAAAAACAAATAATCATGGATACACATGTCGAAATGTCTGATAATAAATTTGATGTTCGCCGCCTGTCTCGTTATCTTATTTCTGCTGAAACTACGGCTCCCAAACGTCAAACCCATCTCGGCTGTGAGGTTAAGTTTAGAAAAGGAAACTGATAGTCAGATGGTTAACAAGAGATACCTTTTATCTACAGGTATTTGATTCGTACATGTCCTTCCTAAGCTGAACCAGACACAGCATCAGAACGTCCCACACACATTGATTGGGTTAATATGCTCTAGACATGTAGGTGGTGTGGGTTTGTATACTTCAGAGTATTACTGTATATATTTGCATTTTCGTTTGTAAATAAGTATATGCATTCACACTATAGCTACTACTGTGGGTGTTGCTGGTGTGGGCGTTGTTGGTGTGGGTATTAATAATTTGAAGCATTGTGTATTTGCACTTTTGTTTATAAATGAGCATGCCTTTCAATTCAATGCACGTATATCAATCAACTTTGGATCCTCGTAAATAAATCGGGGATGAACCACGGGATGAACTAGCTTACGGTGAAATTGATTATGGTCGTCCAGCGCTTCAATAGTATTAAAGGGATTGGTGATATTTATTTGTCTATTAAACTGTATATTTATCATTGGTTTAGATTGCTCCCTAGACCTCCATCTAGCTTATAATAAAACACCCCTAAGACCCCCTTGAAGATAAATGTGTACATTTTTCGGTAGATAATTGTCCCGGTCGAAGGCCGCTTCTTCCAATTATTTCAGGTTCGCTAACGCTTGCCAGGAAAAAATCGACACCTAGATGGCACGAAAGGTCTTCATATCGATATAGAAATGGGACGACCAGTTTTAAAATTGACACACTTATGGTTCGCACCTCCTAAAAACTCAAAGCTAATGGAACGAAACATGAAAGAGAAGGGGGTCCAGAAAATGCAAGTATCTCCCACTTAATGTTTTCGCTTGCGTGAGTATTCTCTATGTCAAAACATGATTATCTGAAAGTGCAGGTGAAGGCCGTTGATGGATAGGAAAGGTTTAAAAAAACCCTTCT
>CM064497.1:19350254-19374506 GCA_032716605.1 Paralithodes platypus | reverse complement strand
AGGTATCTTTTAGAAGAATTAACTATCAGAAGGCCCAGCCAGCATCAACAAATTTCGTTGTAATTAAATTTGTATTGTATATAATATGGCTAAATAAAACATTTCAATTTTAATTTCAATTACCTCTACCTCCCCCCTTCCTTCCTTATTTCCTCCTTCTCTCCTCCTTCTTTCTCCCTTTCCTTATCCCCTCCTTTCCTTCCTTCCTTCTCTCCTCATTCCTTCTCTTCACCTTTCCTACTTACTTCTCTCCTTATTCCTTCCTTCCTTCTCTCCTCTTTCTTTCCTTCCTAACTTCCTTCTCTCCTTCATCATCGTCCCTTTATATCCCCTCTACTCCTCTCCCATCCCTCCTTATTATTCCCCTACACCATCACCCCCTACCTCCTTCCTCCCTCTCCCCTACACCATAACGACCTTCCCCTTCCCCCCTCCCCTACACCATTCCCCTCCTACTTTCCTTTTCCTTTCACCATCATCCCTTCCTCCACCAGCACCCCCTCCTCTTCCTTCTACATTTGTCGCCTCCTTTCCTCCCCTTCCTCTTTCTCCACACCATCACCCTCCTCCCTTCCCTTCTTCCTTTGTACTCCTCCCCTACACGTTCACCCCTGCCTCTTCCCCCAAATCATCACACTTTCCCCTCCCTCTATTCACGATCCACTCCCTCCTCCCCCTCCCTCACATGATTGCCCCCGCTCCCTTTCCCTCGCTCGCTTCCTTGCCCTTCGTTTCCTTAGTGTGGTAATTAAGGCCTAGCTTTTTACGGGTGCACTTGCTCCTTAGAAGAGAGAGAGAGAGAGAGAGAGAGAGATACTATATATATAAACAGGGTGTTTCAGCAAAGCCTACAATAAATTGGAGGATGAACTCCTTGTGTAATTCTAAATCATAATGGTTCTATGTTAACAAGTTATATTCTTCATAGTTTGCCTGTTGCAATACATTTAATGTATTGTATTAATGAGGGTGAAACTCACGTAGGTTTTGTACACCTTTATTCACAAATTTATAGTGTTCTCATTTATTAATAAGCTACAGGAAATATTCAAAGTGGCTCCCATGTGCCTCTAATTACATAATATGACTAGTGTGACTATATAACATATGGAGGTTTCACATCAGCTTCCACCCTCATTAATACAATACATTAAATGTATTGTAACAGGCGAACTATGCAGAATCTGACATTTTACCATAGAGACATTATGATTTATAATTACCCAAGGAGTTCATCCTCCAATTTAATGTTCGCTTTGCTGAAACACCATGTATATATATATATATGTATATATATACCGGTATATATATATATATATATATATATATATATATATATATATATATATAGAGAGAGAGAGAGAGTAGTATATTATTCGTAATATTTCAATAGGCAATCAGTAATCACATTCAGAGCTAAGAGAGAGGTAGTTTCTTTTCAAGACCCCCTTCTCCCTCATGTTTAATCCCATTAGTTTTGATATTTCAAGACGTTCGCTTAGTGTTTTCAAGACCTTTTGTGCCATTTAGATGTCGATGTACAAATATATCTTGAAAGAGGGTCTAGGGGTGTTTTTTTAAGTTTAATGAATGTCTAGCGAGGAAACTAAAAATGTAATCAATAAATAGACCAAAAAAAATGACCAGTACCCCCTTACATCTGCGTATTTTCAGGTTACTGTATACCAGAGTATACAGTTTGGGATAGATATCCATGTTTCAGTACTCTAATGGAGATTGGTTGAAAAGGGGCTGTCAAAGCCAACATAGGCTAAACCTATGATGGTTCCATATCTAATTTGGGTTATATTTCGTATTATATTGCGTGTGACAATTTTGACACTTTTATCAAGAAATGCACAATACCCACATATTCTCTCACTAAAACTGTCAAAAGGTGTTAATTAAACATGTTCCATTTTTCTGTGGGAATCGAGCTTTCCATTTCTCTTGTCCTTTTGTTTCCCTTTTTTTCTTCGTTCCTGGTTTCCATTTCCCTTCTATGTTCAATATATTGGTGTTACGTTTTTATATGATGTGAAGTGGTTAATCATAATGTAAAACGTGCAAAGCAAACGAACCAACACAGGAATCGCACAATATAAAGACAATATAACTTATGAAAATCACCATGTGAAAAACTGGTGATGGGCTGGTCTATCAGAGTGAGAACTGAGCGATCTCTGCCATACCCATAGCTTACTCTGACTGTTCCTTTTACTTATATATCTTCTAGATCTCGAATGACGGCGTCTCTTCCGTGGATTGACCTCCCAATCTACCAAGATTGGAAGCCAAAGCGTCACATTTTTCCCTTGCGCCTCAACTTTCTCTTCATAATTGCTGAGGGGCACAGGGCCCTGGGTGGGGCTTTGGTTTCCCGGGCATTTCCGAACCCTCCTCAGCTCCCCGCCATGGAGTGGCTTCGGTCACCCAGGCTTTATTGTGGTCGGCAGGGAAGGCTCGGTTATGGCCTTGGCCGTGCTCGGGGCCTTGGGGCTGTTCGGCCAGGCAGCTTGGGGAACAACAACAACAACAACAACAACAACAACCACCATGTGAAAATACCGCATTGAAGATTTAACAAAACAATACTATATACTGTATATACAAAAAACATACAAATAAACATCTCCCATAATCTGCATGAATCCTACCGCCGTAGAGATAAATTTTTGAACAACTGGAGACCGAAGAAATATGATACACAGGCGAACAATATTGGAAGACTGCTTGAGCCACGAAGAGCATGATACAGGGGTTCATTAGTTAGGGGGGAAGGTTTAATATTGGGTCGATTTATTCATTAGTATTTTTATTTTATTGTTGTTTTTTAGTTTCCTCCCTTGACCTCCATCAAGCTAAAAATAACATCCCAAGGATCCCCCTAATAGAGAAATTTGTAAATGTTTTGGGTAGGAAAATATCCCGCCCAAAGGCCAATTCCTCCTAAATTACAGGCTCGCTATTGCTCGCCAGGAAAAAAAAAAGAAAAAAAAGACACCTAAATGACACGAAAGGGCGTAATATTTACAACAACTAGGGCGGCGGGTCTTCCAATCACTTAACTAAAGGGCCGAACGTTTTAAAATCTGAAAACTAATGGGGCTAAGCATGAGGGGCCAGATAAAACAACTACCTACTCTTAATGTTCACCGTCTCTTTATCATTAGGAGTTGTTCAGCTAAGCATGACCCCAACTGTACACTCTAGGACATCAATCGTGGCCTTATGTTTTCGGAGCTATCCCGAACTGAATCGAATCTTCTCATTAATACTTATCATAATATATATATTTTGAAGGTTCGTGTTGCTATTTCCAGAGTTCATATTGGGCCAGGTTTTTAGATTGCAGTCATGAGCCATAATACCTGCACACCCATTTGAATCTGTATCGAACCTGGGTGAGACAATCCAATGTGCTGTTATATCCCAGAGGCTTCACAATTTTGCTTTATTTGTTAGGCTCTCGAGCTTGCAATACTTAGTTTTAGGACAGTTTACTCTCAAAAGGCTCAGCCATCATCAACAATTGTCTTTGTAATTGAAGTTGTATCGTATCAAATATGGCTAAATAAATTATGTCTATGTTATTCAAAGATTCAAATGAGTGTGCAGGTACTATGGCTCATGAATGCACCTTCCCGTCTATCACGCTCTTCTTTTTGTCTTGGTTCTGAGTTTCCGCTTCCCCGAGGTTGGCAGCTACACCACCCGAGGTCGTGACTCCACCAGCGCAAAACACTCCGTCTGGTTCCGCGTCCGGTTTTTATCCCGGCTGACTGAGCTGGAGGGGGTTTAAATTAGGCGGGGTTGTCTGGATTTAGGGTGCTTCCGTGACAACTGAGTGTTGTACGGAAATTATTTGTGGGGTTATAAATTTATAATATTTACTGGTATGTGATATTAGCGTGACTATCAAAATGTGTCATTATTATTTACTATTAGTTTTATTATTGTTACTTTTATTATTACTATGATTATATATTCAATTATTATTATTTTATCATATTTATTACTTTAGTATTTTTATTTTATTAATATGATACTTATTTACTGGTTTTATTACTACTACTACTACTACTACTACTACTACTACTATTATTATTATTATTATTATTATTATTTGACCATTATTTTTATTTAATCTGATTTTCTTCTTTTTCACACCCAACACCAATCAGCCCCGATTGAAATGAAAGGAAATGGTGTAACCCTCCCGGGATTCGAACCTGGGACACCACATACATAACTTAAATATTCTAACCATTACACCACGAAGACAGTTAAAGGTTTAGCACATGGCCACGATCAATATTATTTCATAGATTACATAAGTGAATGATTCCCCAGCATAAAAAGACACTCATATAATTATGTTTCCCACACGAATCAAAGCGTGTACAAAACACGCAATAATTATACATTATCAAAATTCCTGGTTTCAATACCAAGACACTAGAAAATGTTAAGCCGTTGTAACTACGCCATGCAATAATGCGACTTGATATATATATATATATATATATATATAATCTATATATATATATATATATATATATATAGTATATATATATTTATATATATATATATATATATATATATATATATATATATATATATATTTCAAGTCAGATTATTTAATGGCGAAGTAACAAAGGCACATCTTCTAGTGTCTTGGGATTGAAACCACCAGGAATTTTGATAATTTATGTTGCTTGTTATATGCACGCTTTTATTCGTGTGGGAAATATATACGATATATATATATATATATATATATATATATATATATATATATATATATATATATATATATATATATATATATATATATATATATTATACAGTAGAGAGAGAGAGAGAGAGAGAGAGAAATAGAGATAGATAGATAGATAGATACGGATAGATAGATACGGATATTTTGTGCATATATCCGGACAAATCAGAATAAACAATTAATTGTTTAATGTCTGCATTATTGATCATTGAATTGTTACTTTTATCTTATGAAAATATATTTGTATATACATTTATAGTCTCTATCTACAAACGAAATTATTCGTCTGTGCCATAAAGTCTGCGCCTTAGTGTAAAATGAATAAAGTCAACTGCGTACGAAAATAGTCAACTCAGGACGAATACAGTCAACTAAGAACGAACAAAGTCAGTTGAGGATGAATAAAGTCAACTGAGGACGAACATAGTCATCTGAACACGAATAAAGTCAACTGAGGACGAATATAGTCAACTTAGGACAGTTAAAGTCAACTGAGGACGAATATAGTCATCTGAACACGAATAAAGTGAACTGAGGACGATATAGTCAACTGAGGACGAATATAGTCAACTGAGGACAGTTAAAGTCAACTGAGGACGAATAAAGTCAACGAATATAGTCAACTGAGGGCGAGTAAAGTTAACCGAGGACGAGTCAAATTGGTTGACTTAGCAAGAGATTGGTAGATTGAGGTTGGCTGAATTCAGGCTATTAAAATTGAACTGTGATGATTGATTTCCAGTTACGTTGATTAAAGATATTATTTTGAGATCCAGTGAAGTCGAATAGAGTTGATTTAGGTTGACAGATTTAGTGAGGTTAACTGCATTTGAAGTCATTAAGGGGGGGATGCTTGGTTTTGCTGGCCCCTCTTCTCCCTCATGTTTGGCCCCACGAGTTTTCAGATTCTAAGACGTTCGGCCCATTAGTTTAGCGATTTTCAAACTTTTCGCCCCATTTCTCTGTCAATATTTAGATTTTCGTGCCATTTAGGTGTCAATTATTTCCTGGCAAGCGATAACAAGCCTGTAATTTAGGGGGAACCGGCCATCGGCAGGACCATTTTTCTACCAAACATTTACACATTTATCTAGAAGGGGGATTTTTTATTTTATGTTTTTGTTTTATTGTTATTATTTTTTGTTAAAGCTTGATGGAGATCTAGGGAGGAAACTAAAATAATAATATATAAACCGACCAACAAATTTACACTACCCCATTAATACTTTCAGGACTCTTCCGAAAAAAAATCTGCAATCTAACTAGGACAAGAGGAAAAACACCTCATATTCCTCCGACTCGTTTACTCACCTCTCATTTACTCATCTCTCGTTTATTCATCTCTCTCCGCCTCACTTTTGCTTCCAATCGTTCACTCACCACTGCTTTCGTGACTCCCTGTTTCTCCTACTCGTTCACTCACCTCTGCTTTCGTGACTCCCTGTTTCTCCTACTCGTTCACTCACCTCTGCTTCCGTGACCCCCTGTTTCTCCTACTCGTTCGCTCACCTCTGCTTCCGTGACTCCCTGTTTCTCCTACTCGTTCGCTCACCTCTGCTTCCGTGACCCCCTGTTTCTCCTACTCGTTCGCTCACCTCTGCTTCCGTGACTCCCTGTTTCTCCTACTCGTTCGCTCACCTCTGCTTCCGTGACTCCCTGTTTCTCCTACTCGTTCACTCACCTCTGCTTTCGTGACCCCCTGTTTCTCCTACTCGTTCACTCACCTCTGCTTCCGTGACCCCCTGTTTCTCCTACTCGTTCACTCACCTCTGCTTCCGTGACCCCCTGTTTCTCCTACTCGTTCACTCACCTCTGCTTCCGTGACTCCCTGTTTCTCCTACTCGTTCACTCACCTCTGCTTCCGTGACTCCCTGTTTCTCCTACTCGTTCACTCACCTCTGCTTCCGTGACTCCCTGTTTCTCCTACTCGTTCACTCACCTCTCTCTCTCTCTCTCTCTCTCTCTCTCTCTCTCTCTCTCTCTCTCTCTCTCTCTCTCTCTCTCTCTCTCTCTCTCTCTCTCTCTCTCTCTCTCTCTCTCTCTGACCGTCACTCACTCACTACTCATGTTCCCCTCCGTCAAGCCCCCTCCCCCCCCCCTCCCCCCCTGCACTTACCCCCTCCATGATCACTATCCTTACCCACACCAAGCTCCCGATTTCATTTTTTGCCCACCGCCGCTGCTAAGACGTCCAGCCATCCAACCGGTATCGGGACAGTTCGCTAGCTGAATACTTTGCAACCAGTAATCGAAAACACACACACACATTACACATACACACACACATTACACACATGCACACACACACATTACACAAACACACACACACACACATACACACACTTTCTCTCTCTCATTTTACTAGCTGACCATTTAGCAAATAAGAACACGAAACTCACACACACACACACGCACATACACATTACACATACACACACACACACTCTCTTTCATTTTACTAGCTGACCTCAATAAACAAACGAAACACACACACAAACACGCACACCCACACAAACACATTACACATACACACACACATTACACATACACCTACCCACACACACTCTCTCTCTCTCTCTCATTTTACTAGCTGACCTCAATAAAAAAAAATAAACACACATACACACACCATAACACCACAGTATAATAAATAAGTTGGTCCATAATCTAACCCTTTTCAAGATATGGGGACGCATTATATTTGTATATGCTGGCTAGTATTAGACGATGTTATTCAAATTAGGGTGTTTATGTGAAAATAAAAGGGTTAATCGAGTCGGTATTTGTTTTAGTTTACACAGATCCCTCCTAAACTGTATAATGTCTAATAATAGCCAAAATAGACTTAACATAAATGAAAACATAACTGACCCAGAATTAGGTTAGACTAGTTGAGGTAAGGTTAGTTAGTTACCCTGATTTCCACTTGTGTGACACATATAGAGTAGTGAAGAAAATCGATAAACGAAGGATATTGTGGGATTTGGCAAACTTAATTTTAACCCTCTAAGGTTAATGACGCGTTATCGACAGCATATTTTGGTCATTAGACGATTTTATACAACTTAGGAATTATCTTTGGCCATCAAAAGGGTAAATACTATCTCATTAAACCCTCTGAATTCCATATTATGCCCTTCCTAATCTGAACAAAATCGTCTAATGATAGCCAGAGTAAACTGTCAAAACGTGTGATGGTCCTCGGAGGGTTCACGGCCTTTCTCTCACTTCGTCCATTATCACCATCTATGAAGCGAAACGAACCTAATTAACCTGACCTGCGCAAATTTAGGTTAGGTTAAGTGTTGATGTTGTAGGTTAAACTAGGTTATAGTCTAGTTGTTTATAGCTGGCGAGAAATTTAGTTATTTTATCACTCCCTGAGGCGCGGAACGCGATTCGTGTGGTTTGTAGCATATATTAAGCTTTGAAATATCCCAGATGCACCTTGAAAATTTTCGTTTAGTTACCCCTAACATCTTCAGTTTTCTGCAATGGTAGTTTGAAAGATTTTTTTTTAAAAAGAAAATTTACTTGACTAAATTATCCTAAGTGCACATATATAACAAAATAATTTAAGCTGGCATCTATGCGTCTCGGATGGTCAATTTCTCGGTGTTACAAAATTTGTAGGTGGATGGGACTTGGTCGGCAACCCATTTAGGGGAGACAACCTTATAAAAATCCGGGTGGATGAGACTCGTCAGCCTTGGTCGGCAACCTGTCTAGGGGAGTAAACCTGATACAAATCCGCACTGCTTATCTAAGTGTAAGGCAGGTTAGTGGATGGACTGGCCGAGCACCATTGTAGAAAAATAGTTCTAACAAGATACATAGAGGGCCTCGGAGTCAGACGGATCCTAAATTGAGTGGTCAATCCTATAAGTCCTTCAGTAAACTGGCTC
The DNA here is from genome assembly GCA_032716605.1 of Paralithodes platypus. Classification (NCBI taxonomy): domain Eukaryota; kingdom Metazoa; phylum Arthropoda; class Malacostraca; order Decapoda; family Lithodidae; genus Paralithodes; species Paralithodes platypus. The sequence goes on along the minus strand of CM064497.1, from coordinate 19,365,821 downwards.
GGGTTGTCCCTCTTACAGGTAATAGGTCCGCTTGAGGCCTTCTGTGTATGGCCACCCTCATTAAGGGGAGTAAGGCGTCCGGCAATTGATAGATAGATAGATTGAGAAAATTTAGAGCCAAACATGGTATAAAATATGAAAACATGGCATTATTATTATTCATTGATACAGCAGAATCATATATTCCCATTACTTATCGGTAATTCAAGGACCAATGGAGTACACGTTTCGGCAGTTTTGTAATAATTTTAGTTGTAGGGTGCGATGTGTCCAGGTAGCGGAGTGTCTAGCCCTCTAACCAACCCCTCCTCGGAAAGGTTCCTCTATATGGCCGACGGCGGGGAGGAAATGAAGCCTTATTGAAAATTATAGTGACGGATACTCGGGGGAAGAGGGCCGCAGAACAGGAACAGGGAATAGGAGAGGAGGGGAAGGACGGAGGGAGAGGAAGGGGAATAGGTAAAGGAAATGAAGAACGGGGAAATATGTCCGCTAATAATAATAATATTAATAATAATATTAATAATTATTATAATAATAATAATGTATTGTTATTATTAGTATTAGTATTAGTATTATAGTAGTATTAATAATAATACAAATACTGTAATATATAAAACACATATAATCCAAATAATCGTCATAATGATCATTATCTGTTTGTTTGTTTTTATTCCATATTTAAAGTTCTTTCAGTCAATTTCAGTAGCTCTTGGATCACATTACTATACTACATTAACAAGAACAGCTACATTTAATTAGACACAAGACAAAGTACTACACAGAGGAACATTAACGAGAGTGTCAGTTCCAGATATATGGTTTTTAAGGGAGCCCATCTCGCTTTTTTTCTCTTGCTCTCCCTCTCTCTTTGGTTTGTATTCATTCGGCCCCATTCAGCCTACTGTGTTAAGAAGCTTACCCCCATCCAGGTGTCAATAGTTTCCTTGGCGAGCGGAAGCGAGCCAGCATATATATATTTTTGTTTTGACAGCAAGCTAAATCTGTACATTTTTCGATAGAAAAATTTCTCCGGCAAAGCCGGATTTCTCCATACAATGCTGGCTCGCTATCGCTCGCCAGGAAGAAATCGACACCTGGATGTGGATAAATGTCTTAAAACAATTGGCTGAATGGGGCCGAATGGATACAAGCCAGGGAAAGCGAGAAAAGGAGAGAAAGATAAAAATAGACGGTGACCCCCCTTAAGTAAGTAAGGTTTCATTAGTTTGCAAGAAAACATGAAATTGTGCTAAAATGATCCTTTGCTCGAAGATATTTTCGAAATAGATTGCAATGGGATATTGATGGAATAGCAGTTTGGAGAAATAGAAAGAAAAATCAACCAATAGGCCTGTATGAAAAAATATAAGTCTTAAGGGAGCCCAGACGGTATTGTGCAGCTCGGCTCAATGGTTTAAGGAGGGGGTTTAATTTGCTCTCTAAACCTCTATCACACTTTTAAAAACACCCACAAGACCCCCCATCGATATACATTTTTAAATTTGTCGGTAGAAAAAATTCCCGGCCGAAGGCCGATTCCTCTTCAAATACAGACTCGCTATCGCTCGCCAGGAAAAAGTCGACACCTAAATGGCACGAAAGGTCTTTTTATTGGCAAATAAATGGGGCAAAAGGTCTGAAAATTGCCAAACTAATGGGGCGAATGTCTTGAAATCTCATAACTAATAGAGCTAAACACGAGGGAGGAGAAGGACTCGAAAAACGGTCTGCCTCCCCTTAATCCCTTCACCACCATTACGTACTTTAAGTCCAATTGTTACAAAAAGTTTATGAATGGAGGATGCCTTTAATCACATGGATCTTTTTTTTGTTTTGTCTTTGTTTGTCCTGCCTCTATTTAATATATCTTAAAACATAAAACAAAAATGCATCATTTTCTGGTTACCATTTGACTATTTTCTTGAGTTAAGCCGTTGTCACACGAGCGATTTTTCCGTCAATTTTCCATGAGCAAGTTTTTTCTCGTTATATTTCGAGACTTTTTTGCACTGATATCGGTAACGAGACTGAAGGTAGAGTATGTTAGGGGGCTGATTTCTGATAAAGTGTAATTTTTGAAGCTGCCAGATCATAATTGTCCGTAAAAATTGCTCGAAAAACGGCTCGTGTGACTCCGGCTTTAGTTTGTAATCTACCTATACGACTCAAATGGGTAAATACGTTCTCAAATAAACCCTCTTAATAAGATCGGTTCTTATTAGTCTGCATAAAATCATCTACTTTTAGCCAGAATGAAATGTAAAACGGCGTCATGGTGCTGAAGAGGTTAAGGGGGTAGTGCTTGTTTTTTGGTCTATATATTTATTTAGTTATGTATTTTAGAGTTTCCTCGCTAGACCTCCATCAAGCTTAGAAAAACACCCCCTAGACCCCCTTTCCAGATAAATTTGTACATTTGTCGGTAGAAAAATTTCCCGACCAAAGGCCGGTTCCTTCTAAGATTAGTGGCTCGCTGTCGCTCGCCAGGAAAAAATCGACACCTAAAGGGCACGAAAGGTCTTAATATTGACACAAACAAAAATGAGGCGAAAGGTCTCAAAATCGCCAATTTAACAGAACGAACGTCTTAAAATCTCAAAACTAATATGCTATACATGAGGGAGAAGGGGGTCCATGAAAAGCGAGTACAACCCCCGCAAGGATAATAATAACAATTACAGTTGAATGAGCAACACCTACAAAGTATCACGTCATCACACACATAACCTTGGCTGGGATTTATGCACCTACTTAAGGGGGTTATGGGTATTGGTGGTGGTGAAGGGTTGGTTTGATGAGGGTTTAGGGAGGGGGGGGGGGGGAGGAAGGCACGGGGAGATTGGAAGAGGAACTAAGGACACAAGAGGGAAATTAGCCCCCCCCCCCCCCTCCGCACTGATAATAACCAGCAGGGGGTGGAAGGAATGGACAGAGCAGAGGGACCCCGGTATGTTGGTTGCCGTCTTGTAGTTAGTGTTGTTGTTGTCTCCCGCTGCATGCTCAATTATAGCCCCCACCTTCCCTTTAACCACTTCTGCACCAGCGACGTCTTTGGGGAGATTTCCACTTGAGGGACTTTTTTTCTTGACCCCTTTTTTCCCTCATGGTTAGCCCCATTGCTTTTGATAATTTAAGACGTGCGCCCCATTAGTTTGGCGATTTTAAGAACTTTCGCCCCATTTCTGTCAATTTTAAAACTTTTCGTGCCATTTAGGTGTCGATTTTTTCCTGGCGAGCGATAGCGAGCCTGTAATTTAAGAGGAACCGGCCTTCGGCCGGGAAATTTTTCTACCGAAAAATTTACAAATTTATCTTGAAAGGGGGTCTAGGGGCTGTAATGTTAAGCTTGATGGAAGTCTAGGGAACTAACTAAAAACCTCCCCTTAATTTTATTCTAGCTATATTTAGACGATTGTGTGCAGTTTCAGAAGGATCTGTGGTAGTAAAAAGGGTTATGTGAGATAGTTCGAAGCCTGTTAATTGTTAGAGGCCCTTTTTTTAAACTGAATAAAATCGTCTAACAGTAGCCAGAATAAAAGTTAGAAGGACTACACCGGTACTGAGAGGGTTAACCCTTTTAACATACAATGATTCGATTCGTCCTTTTCTTTTGGTTGTCACTATAGTCTATTTTGTTGAATTAACCCTTTGAGGATCATGACGCATTTGAGCCGTTTTACTTTGCTATCATTGGACGATTTTATGCAGTTTAGAAAGGACCTGTAGGAATCTAATGGGTCAAAACCAACTCCATTATGCCTCTGACTGCTACAGATTCTTCCTAAGCTGAATACAATCGTCTAACGAGAGCCAAAATATACTTCTAAAACGCGCGTCATAATCCCCAAGGGGCTAACCTGACGAAATTTCACTTTGGTCGCTTTGAGCTGATTGGCCACTAGCGAGCTTAAGGGAGTTAGAGCTGTTAGCATCGACACTAATCATTAAGGGGAGGTTTCTAGTTTGTTTCCTACTCCTCCAGCAATCTTAAAATTTCACCCCCTTGACCCCCTTTCAAGATAAATTTGTACAATTTTCGGTAGAAAAATGTCCCGAAGGCCGATTACTCCTAAATTACAGGCTCGCTATCGCTCGCCAGGATAAAATCGACACCTAAATGGCACGAAAAGTCTTAACATTGACAAAATGGGGCGGAAATATCTTAAAAATCACCATACTAATGGGGCAAACGTCTTAAAATCTCAAAAGCAATGGGGCTAGACATGAGGGAGAAAGGGGTCAAGACAAAAGTCCCTCAAGTGGAAATCTCCCCTTAATACAATAATATGTAGGATTCTAATGGAGAGAAAGTATGTTAAATTTGATTTTATGTATTTATAAATGTGCTTCAACCATATTTTAGCTTGTAATTCTGCTAAATATTGATTTGTACAACTCCAACTTCCTTATAGTCCGAAACTAGGAAGTGGTCAATTGGCAGACTGTTGATACTATGTCCCAATAAAATCTGTCTCAGTTGCCTAACCAAACACAACCAATGCACTAAGCAATCCCGTCAGCCAATCAGCTCAAAGTAGGGTTCTATAGTTCTCTAAACCATCAAACTCCCCAGTTTAATGGGAGATGAGCCGTTTTTCTGGTCCCCCTTCTCCCTCATTGCTAAGCCCCTTTAGTTTTCAGATGTTAAGACGTTCAGCCGTTCAGCCCATTAGTTTGGCGATGTTAAGACCTTTCGGCCCATTTCTTTGTCAATGATAAGACTTTTCGTGTCATTTAGGTGTCGAAGTTTTCCTGCCGAGCTAGAGCGAGCCTGTAATTTAGAAGGAACCGGCATTCGGCCGGGACATTTTTCTACCGAAAAATGTACAATATCTTGTTTCATTTGTGTGGCTTCCCCCACTGTTTCTATTTGTGCCTCACCTACACAGAGCGTAATCTAGCTAACTCTTACAAACACCTCCTCGTCCTATTTAGTTCACTACACATAGAAGCACCCCACATTTCGTTCCGACACTCCTAAATTACCTCTAACGTAACTTGATTGTGGCTCTCTATCACTCTTTCAACCTTGAGGGCGACACTGGTTACAGGCAGGTTGGCCTTTTGTCTCCTTCATGCACATAGACTAATATATATGTACCGGTATATTGTTTTTCAAAATGTTGGTTTAGTTTTACAATCTGCATTCGCGGCACTGTATTCCTCCACTCCGTTCGTTTATAGCTTCACCAAGTTAACCCTTTCAAGATACGATGACACATTTCTTATATGTTTTATGACTATTATTAAAACAAATTCTTCAGCTTAGGTTATCACACAGAGGCCCACGTCTCTTCAACAAACTCCCACGGCGAGTAAGAGACATGAGGGACGTCTCGTTAGACAGCTTCAAGAGAGCCCTGGATGTCGAACTGCAAAAGGTGCCAGACGAGCCCATCCTCGCAAGGGAGCGAGCTGTCGCTTCAAACAGTCTACTGCACCAAATCACCACCCAAAACGAGGGGCGTCGCGCTCCTTGGTGCCGCTAGAAGAGTGGCGAACACATCAAAAGGTATCAAAAGGTAAGGTATAGGAAAGTCAGAGGAATGATTGAGATAGGCTTTACCCATTTAATTCCCACAGATTCTTCCTAAGGCGAATAAAATCGTCTCATGATAGCCAAAACAAACTGTCAAAAAGCGTCATGATTATCAAGGGGATAATATAACTGTTATCTATTAATTTTCTTTTGGCTTACTCATTTTACCTAAATTTCCTACTAACCGTATATTTGATATATTTAACTTCCTTGACTTAATTTGTTTTATTATTCTTGTGCTTTCAATTTGTTATTATATTCCAGTGAGCCTGTCCTTTGACTGTGGTTATTAACCCTTTCAGGCACAGGACGCAATTTGAGCCTACTCTGGGATACTTAAAAGCCTTTGTGACCATCAAGGATGTTTAGAAACCTTTAGGTTAGTTACTTCAACCTCTGCAGTTGTCTTTGAGTTAGCTGTGGGCAGAAAATTAATTTTGGAGAGGTAATTATGAGATTGAGATAAATTTAGTTCTGAATACAAATCGGCAATCTCCATGTCCACAGGATAGCGAGAGGGTTAAATTCCCATGTAGTCTAGTTAAGTCTAAAACAGCCAAGGTCGGGTGTCTATAACTCAGCTAACAAGGAGTTACAGAGGTTATAATCCGAGTGTATGTCCCCATGGAAGTCACTTGTTTTCGGCTTAACCCATTCCTTCTCTTTAACCCTTTCAAGATACGATGGCGCGTTTAAACAGAGAGAGAGAGAGAGAGAGAGAGGGGGGGAGGGAGAATAATAAATAGCAGCCAGGAAAATAAATACACACCACATCGAGTGAGGTTTACCAAAATTAAAACGGAAGATTACTGGGGGAGTGACTGGATTACATGGTGTGTGTGTGTGTGATTGTGTGTGTGTGTGTGTGTGTGTGTGTGTGTGTGTGTGTGTGTGTGTGTGTGTGTGTGTGAGAGAGAGAGAGAGATTTACATATTTTTGTACATAGTTACACTGGCCACACAGACCTTACGATCCAAACGAGGTGGTCAGGACTTAATTCTAGTGGAGATGGCATATCCGATAGAAAAGGAAAGTTGAAGGAAATGATATAACATAAGAGAGAGAGAGAGAGAGAGAGAGAGAGAGAGAGAGAGAGAGAGAGAGAGAGAGAGAGAGAGAGAGACGAGGGTGGGAGATAGGTAATTGTAACGTAATTCAATATGTATAGAAGTTTGTATTTAGTCGGAGTACAGTACACATATAATTACATATTCTTTCTGGGTGAAAATATCACTAGTATTTGTTTATTACAAATAGATTAGGTTCTCAACATTCTCAGAAAATAATATAGTATGAAGAAATATACAATGACCTCAAATACCCGAAGACATGTAACGATTGCTTCATTAAAACAACTAACTGTGACACTATTGTTTTGGATGGGCTTATGAGAGAAGTAAGTACCAGGACAATAAGAAGAGAAGTTAAAAGGGTAAATGATGGTATCTCTCTAACCCAAGAATGAACCTATTTTCATCTAGTCAACAAGTAAAATCCGGAACTCTCTCCCTCAATCTGTCTTTCCCTCACTCTATGACTTAAAATTCTTCAGGTCCCGTGTGTCCAGACATTTTTAATCTACCGTACCTTGAATTTGGCTCTGTATCACTCTTTCAACTTTGTGGGGGACACTTGTTACAGGCAGCTATGCCTTTTGTCTCCTTCATGCACAATGGAAAACAAAATCCTAATTCTAAAATAGTGTATATGTAAATTTATTAGTATTACTATGTTATGTTGTCAGGAAAAAATATCGACACCTATATGATACGAAAGGTCTTGATATTGCTACAAACAATGGGACGAAAGGTCTTAAAATCAACAAACTAAAGGGGTAGTCGTCTTACAATCTCATAACTCATGGTGCTAAACCTGAGAGAGAAGGGGGTCCAGTAAAAGCAACTTTCACCCCCTTTCGTTGTGTTCCGTCTCTCTCCTTGCTCCTGCTTTTTGCGTACTGTTGATTCGCTGTCTTCTGTCTCTCTATTTTCTCCTTTCTGTTAAGGCTTTTGGCGTGCTTTTGATTGTCTTGTCTTCCGTCTCTCTGTTTTCTCTGTTCTCCTGCTTTTGGCGTATTTTTGATTCGCTCTCTTCCGTCTCTCTATTTTCTCTTTTTTGTCCTGCTTTGACGTACTTTTGATGTTATTGTCTTCCGTCTCTCTGTTTTCTCCTTTCTCCTGTTTTTTCACGTTTTTTGTTATTCGTTACCTTCCGTCTAGCTCCCTATTTTCTCGTTTCTGCTATGGATCTTTAAGTTTAGGTTTAGTGAATCCTGGCATGACAATTGATTGGCTAATTTTAGTTGTAAGTTGGATAGTAAGCATTTTATGTAATAAATGTAATAGATGTACAAATGAGGAAAAAGCATGAGTATTTTGTACAGAAGCACTTGACATTTGACTGGCTAAATTTTAATTGTAAGTTGGATCGTAAGCATTCTGTGTAATGCAATTAATAGATGCACGATTGAGGACAAAAGTATGAATATTTTGTACAGAAACACTTGGCAATACCAGCATAAGACCAGAAATATGCAAATAGCGAGGATGTGCTCCGTGTTTCCTAATATTTGGCCGTGTGCGAATGTGTTCCTATTCTGGCTTGCAACACCAGCGTTTCCGGATTTGCAAGCAATAGCTGTGGGTGGCAATATCTGTAGTACGGACAGCAAGGTGGTGTGTTGTGTGTGTGTGTGTGTGTCTGTTGGAAGGTGGGCGTGTGTGTTGTTTGTTGTTGTTGCGTGTGTGTGTGTGTTGGTGGTGGTGGTGTGTTGTGTGTGTGTGTTGGAAGGGGGCGTGTGTGTTGTTGTTATTGTGTGTGTGTGTGTGTTGGAAAGGGGTCGTGTGTGTGTGGTGCTGTTGTGTGTGTTGGAAGGGGGCGTGTGTGTGTGTGGTGTTGTTGTTGTGTGTGTGTGTTGTTGGTGTGTGTGTGTGTGTGTCTGTGTTGGAAGGGGGGCGTGTGTTGTGTGTGTGTTGGAAGGGGGCGTGTGTGTTGTTGGAAGGCGGGCGTGTGTGTTGGAAGGGGGGCGTGTGTGTATGTTGGAAGGGGGGCGTGTGTGTATGTTGATGTGCATATGTAGTTTGGGTGTATGTGTACTCTTGTATACGTGTGTGTTTGTGTTGGTGGGGGGATGTGTACACTTGTATGCGTTGTGTGTGGGTGTGTGTGTGTTCTTCTGCGTGTTTGAGCCTGTGTGTATTGGGTAGAGGGTGTGGTTGTGTTTTTATGTGCGCGTAAAAAGGAAACTCTTGTGACTATGTACCGGTACCTCTTTAGACTTTGTGTATGCTATTTGTTTTATAAGGAGATAAAGGCAAATGCTTATCTAAGTAAAAAACGAACCCAAACATACAAGATAAAGCCTAAACTGCTTCATATATGCACCCATTTAAGGGGGGTTACCGGCTTTTTATTTATTTATCTCATTTTCTCTCTGTCCTTGGCTTGTATCCATTCGGCCCCATTCAGCTAACTGTTTTAAGACGTTTATCCCCATCCAGGTGTCGATTTCTTCCTGGAAAGCGATAGCGAGCCAGCATTGTATGGAGAAATCTGGCTTCGCCGGAGAAATGTTTCTATCGAAAATTGTACAAATTTTGCTTGCTGTCAAAACAAAAATATTTATATGCTGGCTCGCTACCGCTCGCCAGGAAAATATTGACACCTGGATGGGGGTAAACTTCTTAAAACAGTTTGCTGAATAGGGCCGAATGGATAAAAGCCAAATAGAGAGGGAGGGAAAAAGAAAAAGAGCGAGGTGGGCTCCTTTAATGCATTTACGTAATACAGTAACTTCAGAGTGAACCATTATTCCCAGTCTTTCTTCTACTCAATAAGTAAGCTGTGAAACTCTCTCCCTCAGTCTGTCTTTCCTTCATTCTATGACTTAAAATGCTTCAAGATCCGTGTGTCCAGACATATTGTCTCCAACGTACTTTGAAATTGGCTCTCTATCACTCTTTCAACTTTGGGGAAGGATACTTGTTACAGAAGTTTGCCTCTAGGGAAAGAAAAGTATTGTTGTTGCTAACAAACACAAAGACAATCGTATCAGCCTTACATACTCAACATGAACTTTTCTTATTACACTCAATAGTCGTCTAAGCTTACTAGTATTCACACAACTGAGAAAGTTGCCTCCTTAATTCCAAAGGCCAATATGCATATGGCTGACTTGGATACTTTTGGGTACTGTAAATGTAGCAGTTTAGTTTAACCAGTTCACTACTACTTAGACAGTTGCTATACTGTATGCATCTTTGATCTCTTACCATCAGTTGTAATGGCCGGTTATATTTGTTTTGTATTATAGATTTTTTTATACCGAAACTTCACAAAAATGTGACCAGAATTGCCACCATCAGAACACAGCAGTGCCTCACGGAAAAGCTACACTCCTTCATTAAAATATCACCTGCTCCATGCTCTAAATACCGAGTGCCACCCCCAGACATAACGTCAGCAGCCAAGGAGCTGTAAGGCACGACCCCGAGGTGGGAATCCCGAGGCCAGCCCACCTGAGCAGCTGCTTTTTATCTCCCCACTTCTGGCGACTCGCGGGCAAGAAGAACCCAACGGCAGCCTACCAGAGGAATGAAGATGTGACCTTGTTACTCACAGCTGGAGAGCCCGCAGGAGGATTAAGAAAATCAATAACTTGTTCGGACAGAATTCAGACGACAGCTCACTTGAACATGGAAAAGCTCTCCTCTCTGAGCAACTCGTGAGGATCTGCCTGAGTAACTTGGTAACCACTTCTGGGAAATCAGTCGAACCCTTGTCTGAGCAACTTGTTCCTCGCTCTGAGAAACTCGTTTACATTGTGCCCTAATGACTCGGAACTCGATATGAGCCACTCCATCACCCAGCGTTTGAGCAACTCAACACTCTTCCCTCTCGCTCTGAGTAACTCAAGCTATGCCCAGCAACTGAGTAACTCATGTTGCGACGACCTAATAGAGACATTAAGAGGCAGAGGTACCACTAGGAAACTGAGCAACTATATCCAAGTTTGGTAATGGAGCCTGGCAAGATAAGGAGCCTGTCAACCCAGAGAGACGATTGCCCATACCCACGATGACCAGCAAGTAGCTACAATTAGTCTCTGGTTTTCAGAGACCCTCTCTAGGACTGCAAGAAGAATAAAGAAACAAAGTGCACGCTATCCTTAAATATGTGTATAGTGTTAATTAATATAAACTTCAAAATACCCACGAACGACTCCTTTTTTATTGTTGTTATTTCCACTGTGTACCTTGTCTTCTTGGGGATGCCATCTCTGTGTATACGGTACTGTATGTAAATTACCTATGTATAATATGTTGCCATGTATTTTGTTTGTCTCAACAGATTCTTTGCTTTGTCATTTATAGTATATAAATAATTAAAGATATCAACATGCCCTCCGCACCCTTTGTGTATGCATAATTCTCTTTTTAATCTGATGTTGATCTGTATTTTCATTAATCACCAACCTATTTTATAATTAAAACCTTAAATACCAAGCCTGTGTATTCTGTGCAGTCTAGTGTTCCTCCTGTGAGTGTCTTTATCCCCCTCACCCCCTTCCCACTCTACCGTGTTCCTCCTGTGAGCGTCTTTATCTCCCCCCCCCCTTTCCTCTCTACCGTGTTCCTCCTGTGAGCGTCTTTATCTCCCCCCCCCTTTCCTCTCCACCGTTTTCCTCCTGTGAGCGTCTTTATTCCTCCCGCCCCTGCCTCTGCCCTCCCTACCGTCTTCCTCCTGTGAGCGTGTTTATTCCTCCCCCCCCCTCCCTCTTCCTTCTCTAACCGTGTTCCTCCTGTGAGCGTCTTTATCTCCCCCCCCCCCCTCCCTCTTCCCTCCCTCCCGTGTTCCTCCTGTGACCGTCTCTACTCCTCCCCCCCCCCTCCTTGTCCCCACTCTACCGTGTTCCTCCTGTGAGCGTCTTTATCTCCCCCCCCCCTCCCTCTTCCCTCTCTACCGTGTTCCTCCTGTGAGCGTCTTTATTCCTCCCCCCCCCTCCCTCTTCCCCCTCTACCGTGTTCCTCCTCTGAGCGTCTTTATTATTCCTCCCCCCCTCCCTCTTCCTTCTCTACGGTGTTCCTCCTGTGAGCGTCTTTATTCCCCCCCCCCCCATCCCTCTCCACGTGTTCCTCCTGTGAGCGTATTTACCCCCCCCCCCCCCCCTCCCCTCTCCACCGTGTTCCTCCTCCTCCCCCCTGTGAGTTTCTTTATTCCCCCCGGGCCCTGAGAGTCATTACACGGCTGCTTAACCTCCGGATCCCAGTTCTGTAGTGGCTGGCTTGGGCCCCGCCGCGCGGAACTGTTGTCTTGGGCCTCTTATTTTACTGCCCGCTAATTTGGTTGGCGCTAGACAAATGTATTTATGTGTATATATTTGTTCTTTTATACATTTAGGTATTATTTTTAGTTTCCTCCCATGACCTCCATCTAGCTTTGAATAATACACTCAAGACGCCTTTTCAAAATATATTTGCACATTTTTCGGTAGTAAAATGTCCCGGCCAAAGGCCGGTTCCTCCTAATTTACAGGCTCGCTATCTCTTGCCAGGGAAAAATCGACATCTAATGGCACAAAAGGTCTTAAGATCGCCAGACTAATGGGGCTAAACATGAGGGAGAAGGGAGTCCAGATAATCAAACCTCCCCTTAAACTGCTCCTTTAGAAGTTGGAGGAACTGTTGTCTCGGCCTCTTATTTTACGGGGTGCTAATTTGTGAAGCCTAGGAGAACCGGGCCTCTTATTACTGGAACTGCTACTCTAGAAGTTGGAAATGTTTGTTGCGTCGAAGATGATGGCCTAAGAACGATCGGCTTTGTTGGTCTTCTTCTTCTTCTTCTTCTTCTTCTTCTTCTTCTTCTTCTTCTTCTTCTTCTTCTTCTTCTTCTTCTTCTTCTTCTTCTTCTTCTTCTTCTTCTGCTTCTGCTTCTGCTTCTTCTTCTTCTTCTTCTTCTTCTTCATCTTCATCTTCATCTTCATCTTCATCTTCATCTTCATCTGCTTCTGCTTCTTCTTCTTGGGGATCAGATGTGGGCTGTAGCTAAGACAAAAGCGATTTATAGCTATACTTTTATAAGATGCGGAACTTTATTTAAGCCGGCATAGGGATGAATATGACCCATTTAAGGGGTTATCACACTTGACAATATTTCCGTGGTCTCCACGATTTTCGTGGAGACCACGGAAATATTGGCAAGTGCCCATCTCTCTTTTTTTTCTCTTTCTCTCCCTCTCTCTTTGGCTTGTATCCATTCGCCCCATTAGTTTGGCAATTTTAAGATCTTTTGCCCCATTTGTTTGCCAATAATAAGACATTTCGTGCCATTTAGATTTTTTTCCTGGCGAGCGATAGCAAGCCTGTATTTGAAGAGGAATCGGCCTTTGGCCAGGACATTTTTCTACCAAAAAATTTACAAATTTATATCGAAGGGGGGGTCTTGTGGGTGTTTTTTTTTAGCTTGATAAAGGTTTAGAGAGCAAACTAAACCCCTTCCTTAAACCATTGAGCCGAAACAATACATTATGCTGCACCATACCGTCTGAGCTCCCTTAACACCGATTGTTGAATTTAACTCTTGTCCTATGCCTTAGCTACGCCTATCACTGGCATCGTTTTCATTGTTTTAGCATTTACTCGAACACAGTATATACTTCTCAATGTTTAGATACATATAATATCCCTTTCTTTTACTGATATGCTAACGCTTAAAACAATTAGAATTAGATTTTGTTTGTTAGATGTTTGTATTACCGTCATCTGGATTGGTTTCAGAATCACGGTAATCAAATGTATTCTTATTATAATTTGAGTTTTCAGCGGACCAAGCATATTATATTTCAGTGTAATTAAATGCATTCATATTTTATGTTTTGTTTTCAGCGGACCAAAGATATTATATTTCAGTGTATACATTCCTATTTGAAGGAAAACACCGTCTGTATAGCTCCGTAAAACCACCATTTGTTGTTTATATTAAGGGATCCCACCTCGCCCTTTCTTTCTTTCTCTCCCTCTCTCTTTGGCTTGTATCCATTCTGCCCCATTCAGCCTACTGTTTTAAGACGTTTACCCCCATCCAGGTGTCAATGTTTTCCTGGCGAGCGGTAGCGAGTCAGCCTATATATATTTCGGTTTTGACAGCAAGCTAAATATTTACATTTTTCAATAGAAAAACGTCTCCGGCAAAGCCGGATTTCTCCATACAATGCTGGCTCGCTATCGCCCGCCAGGAAGATATCGACATTTGGATGGGGATAAACGTCTTAAAACAGTCGGCTGAATTGGGCCGAATGGATACAAGCCAGAGAAAGAGAGAAAAGGAGAGAAAGATATAACAAAAGCGGGTGACCCCCATTACGGCCTTCAATGCCTCCTACACCACATAAAGCTAACCATCCATGCAGCCATTCATCCACTTGTATATGCAAATCATCTCACGCATAAATCAACAACATGGACACATTTATTTGTATACACTCCATGCTTTTATACATGGAAGGCAAAATAATATTATTGAATTCGAAATGTTTCTATCATGTGATATAGTTCAATAAGTAACACCCCGTTCTTAACATTAATCATCAATTACAAAGTCCAATGTACTTGATTAAACTAATGAACGCATATGATCCTCCCGGGATTCGAACTCGGGACACCACTGCCAGAACATAAGCATCTAAACCATTACACCACCGACACAGTTAAAGGTTGAGTACACGTTCACGATTAATATCCATTTTCGAATTTTTGATATCAATCTAATCATGTACTCAGACCCAACTGCATTATGGAAAGCGTAATGTTTTAGTGAGAGATAATATGACCTTCTTCTTTGTCCGACCTTTCTTGGAAGGATCATATTACTACTCTTGCTAACAAAAGTTTCCCAGAAGTTAGATGTGTTCAACCGTCTCCGTGTGTTTCTCACTCCTACACAGTTCTTGCTCTATATTGGGGCACAGTGCGCCCATGTATCGAGTATTGTTCGCATGTGTCGTGAGGTTCCACCCATGCCACACTTCTCGAAAGAGTAGAGTCAAAAGCATCAACTCACTTCCTCTTATTAGTTCCCTACAATCTCTTTCTACACACTACAATGTTGCATCTCTTTCACTCTGCTATTGCTATTACAACAACCCGTGTTCTTCAGAGCTCTCTCAGTCCCACTCCTATTCTGTCCATCTCTCCAACCCAAGAATTAAACAATTTTCTCAGTCTTTCTTCTACTCAACAAATGAACTCTGGAACTCTCTCTCTTAATCAATCTGTCCTTCATCCTATGACTTAGATGACTGCTTTAAACCGTGTGTCCAAGCATTTTGACCCCCAACGTCCCTTGATTTTGGCTATCTGTCACTCTTTTGGCTTTGGGGGGGACGCTCGTCACAGGCCTTTATATTTCCTTCCATGCATATACTCATGGCGTGGAAACAAACTAATGTGGGCAACTGTACAGTCGCAGACAGAAATATTTGAACACTTTCTCATGATCAAATAAATAAATAAATAAAATAAAAATAAAACAGACAACTAGCATGGACTCTGTGATGTGGTTGAATAAATTTATCAATGTAGTGTATCGGTGTATCATAATTGTTCGACCATTTGTTTTACATATATGTCTCTTCACGACTACACACCCATTGTAAGCAAAACATAATAATAATTATAAATAAAACAAATAAATAAATAAATAAAACACACACGGTGAAGAGTTCTAGTAAATGTTTCATTGTGGCTTGAGTAGTTTACGAAAATAGTCAGGCAATCTATCATGTAACCATAAACTGCTCAGAAATTCCAGTTTACAACTGCCTCCGGCCGAACAGGTGTGTCTATGAATACGTGAGCACGTTGTGGTCAACATCAGAGAGGGAACAATGATTAATGCAATTTAACGTATCTTTATTTGTGGCTCTGTTCTTGTCAAAATACTTCGTCAGTGTATTAAAATTGCACCTCCAAATACTGTACGACTTACCCTTTTTATGTCTACGATTATACAATTGAATATAATATTAA
>CM064497.1:19340254-19347754 GCA_032716605.1 Paralithodes platypus | reverse complement strand
CTCTCTCTCTCTCTCTCTCTCTCTCTCTCTCTCTCTCTCTCTCTCTCTCTCCCCCCCCCCCCCTCCCCCCCCCCCCAGATGGAAGATGCTATAGCCTAATAGGCGGCTTGAGTGTGTCAAGTCCGAGGTGACTAGTCGAAATAATTATACGGTGGTGTTGCAGGCAGCTTGAGTGTTAACGGAGCTGGACCAAACTAGGAGATAGCCAGGCGTCGTTGGCCTTAAAAGTCAAAACTACATTGATCCAGTTGTAATATTGTCCTTTGACTCATCATCTGGATTAAGGGGAGATGGGCCGGGTTTTTTTTTCTTTTCTATTAATTCATTTTATTCCTTTATTTCTTAGTTTCCTCGCTAGACCTCCATCAAGCTTAGAATAACACCCCCTAGACCCCCCTTCAAGATCAATTTGTAAATTTTTCGGTAGAAAAATGTCCACGCCGAAGGCCGGTTCCTCTTAAAATTTCAGGCTCGCTATCGCTCCCCAGGACAAAAATTCAACACCTAAATTGCACGAAGGGTCTTAAATTGACCAAAAAATGGGGCGAAAGGTGTTACAATCGCCAAACTAGTGGGCCGAACGACTTATAATCTAAAAACATGGGACTTAACCAAAGGGTGAAAGGGGACCAGAAAAACGACCTATCTCCCCTTAAGACCAATATTCTTCACTGTGTTGCAAGATTGAATCTACTATGTCTGGAGGTACAGTTGGAACATTGGAAAAGTATCTAATGAAAGCAACTTTAGTTCTTTCTTATATGAAGACACGATGGTCGAACTCATGGTCGAGTGAATGTGGAGCCCAACTCTCCCAAATATACCTGGAGTGAGTGGGTTGAGAAACAAATAAATACAAACTATATTTCTTCTCTTCTGATTTATATTTCGTTTTTAGTCTTGTTCTCTTGAAGTTGAAGCCCTCTTATCAGCTCCACGATTCCCCTCATTCCCCTTTTAGCCCAGAATACCTTCCCCGCTGTTACAATTTCCTCCTCTCCTCGGCCCTCTCCTCGGCCCTCTCCTCCTCTCCTCGGCCCTCTCCTCCTCTATTGTAGTGGTAAATGTACTCCCTGCTGCGGCTCACTCGTGTCTCCTTCCCCCGCCACCGACCACCTTAAACCTTTCAAGATTCTGACGTATTTTGACCGTTTATTCGGGCTACCATTAGATGATTTTATATAGCTTAGGGAGGATCTGTGAGCAGTGAAAGGGTAAATACTCTCTCCATTAAGGGGAGGTTTTTAGTTGATTCTCTAGACTTCCATCAAGCTTAAAATTACTCCCCCTAGACCCCCTTTCAAGATAAATTTGTACATTTTTCGGTAGAAAAATGTCCCGGCTGAAAGCCGGTTCTTCTTATATTACAGGCTCGCTATCGCTCGCCAGGATAAAATCGACACCTACATGGCACGAAAGGTCTTAAAATTGACAGAAATGGGTCGAAAGTTCTTAAAATCGTCAAAATAATGGGGCGAACGTCTTAAAATTAGAAAAGCAATGGGGCTAAACATGAGGGAGAAAGGAGTCAAGAAAAAAATGTCTCAAGTGGATATCTCCCCTTAACCCTATGATTTCCACACGCCCTTCCTAATCTGAAAAAATCTTCTAATGATAACGAGAACACAGAACATACTGTAGATGCGTAATCGGATCTTGAAACAGTTTTGACCATTTCAGGTGGCTATATTTAGACGGCTTATTATTCAGATTAGGAAGGGTATCTGGAAGTCAGAGGGTTAATGGAGATTGTATTCAACCTTTTTAAGTCCCACAGATCCTTCTTAAGCAGTATAAGAATCGTCTAATGATAGCCAGAATTAAGTGTCGAAACGCGTCATGATCCTCAAGGGGTTAATTATCGATGGTCTGCTTGGGTCTGGCAGCATTTTAGCATTGTTTGGATCGCTTGCATTGATATCGGGAACTTATGATGACACACATATTTACAAAGTTGAATACGCGAGCTTGCAGACCAATATTAACCCTTAGAAGATACGGTTACGTGTTGATATTATGTTTTCGGGCTATTATTAGACGATTTTATTGAAATTAGGAAAGTTTAATGGAAGTTAGAGTGATTATTGAAATAATCTTTACCCTAATAATTCCCACAGATCCTTCCTAAATGTTATAAAATCATCTAAGGATAGCCAGAATAAACTGTCATAATGCATCATAATCTTCAGAGGGTTGACTGTAGACCTTTGAGGGATTAGGCGTTCGTGGGATGCCGGCTTCAGACTGCGATGAGTTTCTATTGTTGCTTTCTTTCCCTTCGACCCTCATATCAAGTCTTCTTTCCTCTGCAGACTGTTTCTATTTATACCTCACCTACACAGAGAGTAATTCAGCTAACTCTCATAAACACCTCCTATTCATTTCACAGCACACTTTTATTCAACACACTTAAATTACCTCCAACATGCCTTGATTTTCGCTCTCTGTGACTTTTCACCTTGGGGGGGACGCTTCTTACAGGCAGCTTTGCCTTTTGTCTCCTTCACGCACATATATAAAATATAATTAAATAGATCGGGTAACCCTCGGCATCTTGTTATTGTGGCTATTATCGAACACTGGGTCATCTGTACGTCAATATTCTGCAAACAACTAATATTTCAGAATACTCTTAATTTGAGTAATAGTAGAAATGATCAGGAAATTATAGGAACAAATAATATCAGCTTTATTACTATGTGTATGCATTTGAAGGTAGGTTCATACATTTCCATATACTCTTAAGGGGAGATGTCCACTTGAGGGATTTTTTTCTTGACTCCTTTCTCCCCCATGTTTAGCCCCATTGCTTTTCTAATTTTAAGACGTTCGCCCCATTATTTTGACGATTTTAAGAACTTTCGACCCATTTCTGTCAATTTTAAGACCTTTCGTGCCATGTAGGTGTCGATTTTATCCTGGCGAGCGATAGCGAGCCTGTAATATAAGAGGAACCGGCTTTCAGCCGGGACATTTTTGTACCGAAAAATGTACAAATTTATCTTGAAAGAGGCTCAAGGGGGTGTAATCTTAAGCTTGATGGATATATAGAGACCAAACTAAAAACCTCCCCTTAAGGGGGGATGGTTGGTTTGTCTGCCCCCCTCAATCATTTTGGTGAAATATTTGTCAAACATTCTTATTTCTAATGGAGCATCCCACCTTCTCCTTCCTTTCCAGCCGATTCCTCTACCAATATGTACAGATATTGTACTAAATGTACTGTGTATTGTGAACGAGTACCCCACCCTCTCTGTAAGGGGGAGGTAGTGGCTTTATCTGGACCCCCTTCTCCTTCATGTTTAGTATAATTAATTTTGAGATTTTATGACGGTTGCTCCATTAATTATCGATTAAACTAAAACAAAGTATACATAATCAAATAGACCAAACAAATAAACGTCTTAACTGCCATCCCTTGCATTATTCTACAGATATTTTCACAGCAATTGTTCCGAGGAACTTGCTTCAATTGTGCCGCCTCTCCACATCTTTCCCCGTAGAACTAGGGCAGCTGAGAGCGCCCATGAATTTACACTTTCTCCTCCACAATGCAGAACTTCTGCTTATCAGAATTCATTTATCCCCAGAGCTACTACTCTTTGGAATTCACTTCCCTCGAATTGCTTTCCACAAACTTACAATCAACAAATGTTTAAATCCAGTTGTTACAAACATTTTATGAATGGAGGATGCCTTTAGGCACATGGACCTTTTTGTTTTATCTGTGTTTTTCCTTCCTCCGTTCATTGTCTCTTAAAAAAAAAAAAAAAAAAAAAAAAAAAAAACCTTGATTCTCTAGTAATACTGAACAATCATTAGCTGTTCCATATCAATATTCCACAGTAGCGCTCCCACCCTCTCCTTCCCTTCCCTCCTAGTATCCGTATCACCACCCCCATTAACTCTCCTTCCCCTTTCTTCAGGTAATCACTTCCTCCCCTCCCTACCTACCTACCTGTTGTGTTGTGTTCTGGCCAGTGTCCGCCCGTCGCCTAGCCCGCGGTCATAATTATGGAGCTTGTTACCGTGTCCAGTACTGTCTTGAGGGGACGGGGCTGGGTGGGCTGGGCCGTCTTGGTAGGGCGAAGCGAGCTGTGTGTATGTGTGTGTGGGTGGGGGGTGGGGGAGGAGGGGGGAGGAATGATAGCAGGATGTGATTTGCTTAGAAATGAGAGTTTGGACTAGTATGTATAGGTGTGTGTGTGTGTTTGTGTGTGTGTGTGTGTGTGTGTGTGTGTGTGTGTGTGTGTGTGTGTGTGTGTGTGGTGTTGTGTTACTCAGTTACTCAGTTACTTGTTCGTCAAGGGGAATCCACGCAATGCGAGCTAAGCTCATTATTATCGCGCCTCCTTAACTGGGAATGTATTGCGTGAAATGCAAATGCATGTTAAGTGTTTTATGTACTGTTGGAATGGCTGTGGATGTGTGTGTAGTCTGTATTTAGCCAATTGGCGACATCGGAAACGAAGGCTTAGGGTGGATCTGTATGGTACCATTCTCACTATAGTCTCGCCCGAAGGCTTAGGTAGCCATCAGCTTAGGTGAACCATATGATACCCATCTCGCCTTGTACCATTTTTGCCAACCCCAGATGGGACGTCACAACGTCGTCCACTTATTCCAGGTACCTATTTACAGCTACAACTGAGGCTAACACATGAAAGGAGACAAGCCCAATTTGTCTCCGCCCGGCCGGGGATTGAACCCCCGACCCCTCGTGTGTGAGACGAGAGCTCTACCTACTAGGCTACGGGCTGTGTGTGTGTGTGTGTGTGTGTGTGTGTGTGTGTGTGTGTGTGTGTGTGTGTGTGTGTGTGTGTGTGTGTGTGTGTTATTTTCTGAGGGAAAGTGTTTGGATAATATATTTGTTGTATGTGTATGAAGGAGACAAAAAGCAGGCTGCCTGTAACGAGTGTTTCCCCCAAAACCAAAAGAGTGACAGAGACAAATTCAAGAGACGTTGGGGTCAAAATGCCTGGACACACGAAGTTTAAAGCAGTTTTAAGTCATAGAATGAAGGCAAGATTGAGGGAGGGAGGGAGTTCCACAGATCAGTTGATGAGTAGAAGAAAGACTGAGAAACTTTGCTAATTCTAGGGTTGGAGACCAGGACAGAATAGGAGTGGAACTGTGTTGAAAGGCAGGTGCCGGGCACTCGCTACACTGAAAGAGCTCTGAAGAATACTGATTGTTGTAATTTCGACAGAAGAGTGAAAGAGATGCAACATTGCGGCGTGTAGAAATAGATTGTACGGAACTAATAAGAGGAAGAGAGTTGATGAGGCGAAATGCTTTTGACTCTACTTTTTCGAGAAGTCCGGTATGGGTAAAACCTTCCTACACATACGAGCAATGCTCGATACATTGGCGCACTGTGCCCCGATACAGAGCAAGAAGCTATGCGGGGCTGAAAAACCCACGGAGCCAGTTAAGCACACCTAACTTTTGGGAAGTTGTTTTTAGCAAGAGTGGGAATATAATCTTTCCAAGAAAGGCTGGATGAAAAAGATACACTTTGAATATTGAGAGAAGATGAAGGGTTAATTTGTGTATTGTTGAAGAGTAATTGATAGTCTTACAGGGGATTGCGATGGGTAGATAGAGGAAGAAATTGGGTCTTGGAGGCATTGAAAGTAACAAAATTTTGTCTGACACAATCAGAAATAATTGATAGATCAGAAGATAGGCGTGCCATGGCCCTGTCATGTGAGTTTTGGAGTGATTGCATGCTGGGTTGATGTGAGAACTAGTTGAATAGTGTAAGGCAGATTCATCAACATATGAGTGAATAGGATTAGAGGTACAGTTGAGGAGATCATTAATGAATATTAGAAAGAGAGCTGGAGACAGGACAGAACCCTTAGGAACATCTAAGTTGATAAGTTGAGGAAGTGAGCGATGGCAGTCCACAACTATAGCTATGGAGCGGTCAGAAAGGACATTAGAGACAAAGGCACAGGTAGAGGAATAGAAACCGAAAGAGGGTAGTTTGGTAATTAGATATTTGTGACAGACACTATCGAAGGTTTTCGATATGTCTAGCGCAATAGAAAAAGTCTCACCGAAGTCCCGAAAGGAGGATGACCAAGAGTTAGTAAGATAAGCAAGAAGATCACCAGTAGAGCGACCCTTAAGAAAGCCATACTGGCGATCTGAAAGTAGATTATGGGAACATAAATGCTTAAGAAATATTGAATTAAGAATAGTTTCAAAAACTTTAGAAATGCAAGAAATTAGAGCAATTGCACGATAGTTGGAGGGTTGAGAGCGGTCACCCTTCTTTGGGACAGGTTGAATAAGAGCAAGCTTTCAGCAAGAAGGAAAGATGTTAGAGGAAAGACAGACACGAAAGAGTTTGCCTAGGAATGGAGAGAACATGGAAGACATTTCTTAAAGTACAACAGGAGGAACACCATCCGGTGCATACGCCTTCTTATTATTAAGCCCAGAGAGGGCAGAAAGTATATCCTTAAACGAGATTATGATATTGGGCATAAATAAGTGAGAGGGGGATGGAGAGGGAGGAGTAGCACCGGAATCATATATATATATATATATATATATATATATATATATATATATATATATATATATATATATATATATATATACTGTATATTATATATATATATATATATATATATATATATATATATATATATATATATATATATATATATATATATATATATAATTCACGTCTCCCTCTTGGTTACTCAGCTACTACGAAGATGTTCTGGCTAAGTTTGTTGTTTTTTATGAATTTCTTATATTTTAATGCTGCAGAGACGTAGTAGTTTCATTAAGTATAGAAACATCGGCTATGAAGTTAGATTTTCTGCTGGATGAAAAAGTCGGTCTATAGCACAGTGTGTGTGTGTGTGTGTGTGCGTGTGTGCGTGCGTGCGTGCGTGCGTGCGTGCGTGCGTGCGCGCAACGATGTGGTAATTGCATCGGATATGGCCATAAAACAACTCACTGCCATGCAAAGGAGCCAATTTGTGGCCACTGCACTCAGAAGCACATGTCCGATAACTGCACAAACAAGGAACGGCTGATTTGTCATCACTGCACAGTCAGCGGAAGAGAGGAAACTGGACATTCCTCGTTCAATACGAAATGCCCAACATTCATATCAGCCAAGCTCAGTGTCATTCGCCGAACGATGCATGCGCTGGGTGGATGAAGGAACAGAAGCAATCACAAAAAACTAGGTCTAACTAATAGCACCAATGAAACACATGTTAAACATTTGAAAAATGCACAAAGTGTTACAAATACACAAGAGCAGAAAAATATAAAAAAGAAACACACACAATACAAGGATGCAAACAATAATATGCTGCAATATTGAGGGCCTGATGCCGAGAAAAAAACGACATAAGACTAAAATGTTAGAAGAAATAGGTTTTGAGTATAATAGTGCTCTAATTTGTATCACAGAATCCCATCTTCGAAGTGAAATAAGAGATGCCGAAGTAAAAATCGAAGGCTATG
>CM064497.1:19300254-19335254 GCA_032716605.1 Paralithodes platypus | reverse complement strand
CATATTACATCTATGAAGTAAAAAAAAAAAAAAAAATCTTAAATCATTAGCCTACACCAAAACGATTATACCACAAAGTATGACTACCAGTTGTGTTACATCTATCTCTCCTATATTGCAGGCACGAGTATCAATTGGTTTGTGACTGTATATATATATATATGTGTGTGTGTGTGGCTCCCATTTGTTTGTATTTGTTCGGCCGCGCTCTTTTCCAGCATTTTTACCGTGTGTGTGTTGTAGCCCTGATTGAAAGTATTGAAAAAAACGTGCCGTGAATTGTGCCTTAATGGATTCACGTGTACAAAGGCCCCCGGGGAGTGGAACATATGGACGCTTGTTCAAAGGCTAGCACAGAGAAAAGAGAGATCGTTTGGCCATTTGCAAAGTGTAGTAGTTTGGACGAGTATCCCTTGTTTACTTTATTCATTGCAGGAATTTATTGGTAGTGGAAGACTAGGATTTAATTTATAGGGATGAATGTTTTATATACATTTACGATGAATTTATATGTTTGTTTTCCTGTGTGGTCATTTTGCTTATTTACCAAGTGTGGTAGTTTAGACGAGTATCCCTTGTTTTACCGAGGACTGTATTGGGAGCAGAAGACTATACTCGGTTTTCTTCAGCTGACGGGAACTTGAATCCCTTAGCGAATGATTTCTAGATACTAATATGAAAAGTATGACACTTTCTTTGTATCAGTCTCATAAAAATATAAATTTCTCATAACAACATATTTTGCTGTAAAATCTTCGTAATAGCTGAGTAATATGCCCACGAATATTCCCATTCTGTATGAATATTCCCATATTCAGAATATATTACAGGGGGACAATGCCTATTGAGTTCACTGCTCAATAGGTGGCGTTCTGAGAGTGAGGGTCTGAGTCTGGAGGGTGAGACGGTGAAGCACATGAACGAAGCAACCAGCCGCTTCAGAGATGGAGCTGCTTCGAGCCATGAATGGATGCTTCACATGTCGCACTCCCCAGACTGGAACAAGACCTCACGGGCTTCACCGTGTTGAGCGGTGGAATGTACAGGTTCTCAGCCTATGCCCGAGAGGGAGTAGTTGGAATATAGAAAAAAACAAAAACAAAATCAAGATGAGGATACGACTTTTTGCCTTCAGCTGGAATATAACAGACTATAGGATATTATTTCTGTGGATGGATATTTAATTTTAATTTTAGCTTGAGTATGGAATTATAGGTAACTTATCTAATTTATCTAATTTGCTTTGTAGTTATTTTCACACACACACACACACACACACACATATATATATATATATATATATATATATATATATATATATATATATAGTATAAACTCGAAATATCCCGTTGTCCCCGAATTTGCTGCGAGTCCTGGCAGTAAAACTTTTATCCGGTTGTACATTTCGTAATTTTAAAAAGCGTTTTGGGGTTATGGGAAAACCACTAGCGTGGGTTTTAATGGATTACTGGGAGAGCTTACAGGTCCGCTGCCGGGAATGATGATGGTTGGGGGGGGGGGGAGGGGTCTACTTGTTGTTAGGGGGGGGGGGGGGATATAAGGGGAGGTTTTTGGTTTGCTCCCGAGACCCCATCAAGCTTTAGAAAATAACTCTCACGACCCTTCTTTGAGATACATTTAATAAATGTTCGGTAGAAAAATGCACCATGATTAACCCCATTAGTTATGACATTTTAAGACGGTCGCCCCATTGGTTTCGCGATAATAATACCTTTTGCCTCATTGTTGTCAGTTCCAAGACCTTTCGTGAAATTTAAGTGTCGATTTCTTCCTGGTGAGCAATAGCGAGACTGTACGAAAAATGTACACATATATCTCGAAAGGAGGGAGGGGGGATCTTGGGAGTAGTGTTGGTGTTTGATGGATGTCTAGGAAGCAAAAAAAAAAAAAAAAAAAAAAAAATCATTCCTTTAAGAAAACTATAATCAGATGTCCACGTGGATGAAGAAAAGACAATTAGCAAAGTTCGAAATATTTTGTTTTTAAATATTATGGAAATCTTACGAGCAGACAAACATAATATTATACACAAACAGACCTACAGAGAAGGTTTACTGCATGCATGGATATAAACAAAATATGTGAAGGAGTACTTTATTGACAACGTTTCGCATGTAGTTTCACCAGGGCAATAAAGTGCTCCTTCTCATATTGTGCTTATATTAATTATGTCCACTTTTCCGAGTTTACTTTTATAATACTGCTTGCACACTCGGATGCCATAGTCTCTAGCCCACTCATAAGATTTTGTGAACTGTATACAATTATAACTATTTGGAATTATTTTCTTATAAAACTTGCTTTTCAGTAAATAGAATATATATTATAGTAAGTTATATTCATAAATTCGTTTCCAGAGATAGACTTCCATAACAAAAATAGGTGAAGTCCATTAATATTTATGAGCGGGCTAGAGATTATGGCATCCGAGTGTAATTATGACAAAACAATAACCGTAAGATATAATCCACCACATTTCGTAGTAGCCTAATTGTACTGTAATTAGTTTAGAGATAATACCCTATTAATTTATGGGGATCAGACCCCCCCCCCCCCCACACACACACACACATGACGTATTTGACAGTTTATTCTGGCCACCATTAGACGATTTTATACAATTTAGGAAGGATCTTTTGAATGGGTAAATACTATCTCAATTATCCCTCTGACGTCTATATAGCCTTCCTAATCTGAGCAAAATCCTCTAATAATTCCCAGAAAACAGAAAAGAAATGTGCAATCGGATTTTCTAAAAGTTAAACCTGAGTGGAATTATATGGGTAAAGACTATCTCAATTAGCCACCTGGTGTCTATATATCCTTCCTAATCTGAGTAACATCGTCTAATATTACCTAGAAAACAGAAACGTAATCCGTAATCGGATCTTGAAAGGATTCAGCGGGGATGGTTATTTGTTCTGGTCCCCTTGCTTCCTCATGTTTAGCCCCAATATTTTCCCAATTTTAAGACGTTCGGCCCATTAGTTTGGCGATTTTAAGACCTTTTGCCCCCATTTATTTTTCACTATTAAGACTTTTCGTGTCATTTAGGTGTCGATTTTTTTCTTCTGACGAGCGATAGCGAGCCTGTAATCAAGGAGGGACCGGCCTTCGACCTGGACAGTTGTCTACCAATAAATGTACAAGTACGGTATATATATCTAGAAGGGTGATCTTGGGAATGTTTTTTTTTTCAAGTTTGATGAAGGTATAGGGAGGAAACTTATTTGTGTTAAAATAAATGAAGAAAAATAAGATCGAACACAAATTTAACCCTTCTCCCTTAAACCCGAGCGGGCCGGATGAGTGACGACATGGGTCCAGACGGTAATATTGAAGCCTGGACAATGAGAGTCTTGACGGACGAGCCCAGCAGCAGCAGTAGTAGTAGTAGTAGTAGTAGCAGTAGTAGTAGTAGTATATAGTAGTAGTTGCATGGTGTAGAGTAGTACTGTAGTAGAATAGTATGAATTGAGTATTATCTGATGTTTGTAAAATATAATGAATGTACAATATTTAATAAAAATCAAAGAACGTAGTAGTCTTAGTAGTAGTAGTAGTAGTAGTAGTAGTAGTAGTAGTAGTAGTAGTAGTAAGCCCCAGCAGCCGGACTTACGACACCATTCATTACCCAATGTCGAATTCAGACCGCGTTGGGGGGGAGGGGAGGCAAATATATCAATGGCCGGAGCGGGAAGAAGAGCGAGGTGGTTCGTCGGCAAAGAGTGGAATGGAGAGGACAATTTGGACAGAAAGAAGTGAGAGAGAAGATGAGATAAAAGTGTATGATGCAACAAGTGAAATAATGGACATATTTCAATAGCTGAAGCGGGAAGAGGAGCTATCTGCTTCGTCTGGGAAGAGTAGACGGGAGAGGAGAATTTGGACAGAAAGAAGTGAGAGAAGGTGAAATATATTGTAAACGATACAGGATACACTTAGGAATATGCATATAGGATTGTTAATAATACTCTAATAGGATAAAACAAAAGTAATAATCCTCAATGGCTGTAGTGGGAGGAGGAGCTGGTTCGTCGGGAAAGCGAGGACGGGAAACGAGAATTTGAACAGAATGAAGTAGGACAGAAGATGATTATATTACACTAGGTGTGTGATGAAGCAAATTATAAAAATGAAATCAATGGCTGAAGCAAGAAAGGTCGCTGGCACGTTTCGCATTTCTATCCAGTCAAATTTATACGGTAGTTGTAGTAATAGCAATAACAATACTCTAGCATTATGATATAGTACTCTCACTGCAATTACACCAATTAGTGCATTATGTTGAGACCAGATAGGATATAGAGTATAGATAGGGATACGGCAAATGTATATAGTAATTACCACCTACAATGGGAATTTGTAAGAAGTGAGATCATTCCCGGGAATTACCTCTTAGAATATCCGGATGAAGCATTTATTTTCTGATTTCTAGTGAATATTTGGCAATATTATTCAGATTAGGAAAGGTGTAACGAAGTCAAGAAGGTTGACTGATATAGTCTTTATCCTAATAGTTCCCACAGATCCTTCCTAAGCTGTAAATAATTGCCGAATGATAGCCAAAATAAAATTGTCAAAATGTGTCATAATCTTCAAAGGGTTTAATCCTGAAGGGCATTCAAACCTGATATATGATTTAGGTAACAGTAAACTAAAATATGACTTAGGTAACAGTAAACTAAAAAATTACTTAGGTAACAGTAAAATACTGTAAAATATGACTTAGGTAACAGTAAACTGTTAGTAGGGTTTGTAGGTAGTAGGGGTAGGCAGCCCCGCCCAGGGAAGTACTACCGCCAAGGTTTCGGGAGACTCAGGGAATAGCCTGAATTCCATTTTCTCTCCCAGGCCTTGGTAGCTGGATACATATCTTTCTGCCTCACACATCAGGGGTATCAGGAAAACCCTCTTTATATAACATACACATCCAACTTCACGACATTGCCCTACATCGCTATCCTCTATCCATAAAATACTACTCTTCCCACTACATATCATACATGTAACACCATACACTTACCTTATAAATATGGCAGTACAATTGTTAAGAGCAAACCTGGTGGTCCCTCGGATATCCACCCCCGGCAGGGTTGGGTTATTGACACAGGGCCCTCCCGGTCGTCATCATGCGACTGTGTCAAGAGCATTGCAACGTCCCAAAGCTGCTTGTCAGTACAGCTATTTCTTTAGTAATATAAGGGGACTTCACTCTAACATAAATTCTGTACACCAATTTCTTCAAGCAGAATCCCCTACTCTCCTTTTTTTGACAGAGACTCAAGTAACATCCACATCTGACACATCTAGATTTAATTTTCCAGGTTATCAACTGCTCCAAAATTTCAGACCTAAAGGTGGTGTATGTTGCTTCGCAAAATCTGAAATTGCCCTGGAGGAGGTTACTAGTTTCAATTGTCCCTATTTTGATTATTCTATATACAAATTAATTTCTGCTGGTAAATTTAAATACATATGTTGCATCTACCGTTCCCCAAATACTCCTCCAGAGCAAAGTCTTTTTGATTCTCTGTCCTCACAATTCAGTGTCCTCAACTTAAATGCTTCTTCTGAAATCACTGTGTTGGGTGATTTTAATGTCCATAATGTTGAATGGCTCACTCATTCAGCCAGGACTGATGATGCTGGTCTTGAATGTGAGCTATTTGCAGACTCATTTAATCTCATTCAACTAGTCAACCAACCCACCCGTGTACCAGATAATCCTAATCATAATTCCCACCTACTGGACTTATTTTTAACAACCAATTCAGAAAATTATGATGTTACAGTGAGGTCCCCACTTGGATCTTCTGATCACTGTCTGATACAGGCCACCTGTCTATCACCTACCACACCTTCCCACTCTGAACCTGTTTTGGTGACTAAATGGCATTACGATAGGGCAGACTGGGAGGGTCTTCAAGGTTTCTTTATTGATATTCCCTGGACCTCTTTCTTTTCTAATGATGCACACTCCACCTTGAGCCACATACAAGATTTTGTAAAAATTGGAATGGAAACTTTTATTCCTCATCAAAAGTACAGTAAAAGATCTAATTCACCTAAATGGTTTGACCATAATTGTGCTAGAGTAACTGAACAAAAAGCAATAGCCTACAATGCATACACAAGATCAAAAACACATGAAGCCTTTAATTACTTTAGAAACATCAGAAATCATGCCAAAACTGTATTAAACCTAACTAAATCAAACTTTCTCCATAAGCAGGCAAATAAACTTCTAAATAATCCAAATGATAACAAAATATTTTGGTCTACTCTTAACTCATTCAAATCCAACTTCACTACTGCTTTCATCCATTCCACCATTAAAATCTCCGACTGGCTATCTTGTAAGTGACCCACGAGGTAAAGCTAACCTTCTTGCAGATATTTTCTCCACCAACTCAACCTTAGATGAAATAAATCAAGATGTCCCTGTACTTAATTTTAATTCACCTGAAATTCCCTCACTTAAGATCCACACCAGACATGTCAAAACTATTTTGCAGAATCTCTCAGTAGATAAGGCTCCTGGTCCAGATGAAATTCCTCCAATAGTACTTAAGAATTGCTCCTTGGTGCTCGCTCCTGTATTGGCAAAATTTTTCCGTCTGTGTACTCATACCTCATGCTTCCCAGTACCCTGGAAAGAAGCAAACATCCATCCAGTTCCTAAAAAAGGTGCCTCTTCAGATCCATCAAACTACAGACCAATAGCTATAACTTCCACTCTTGGCAAAGTTTTTGAAATTATATTAAATAATCACATAATTAAGCATCTGGAGAATAATAAATTAATCAGTGATAGGCAATATGGTTTTAGACGATGTCGATCAACTGCAGACATTCTTTGCCTTCTTACACATCAAATCAACCAAGCTACAGACCAACATGGTGAAACACATACAATAGCACTGGATATATCAAAGGCATTTGATAGAGTCTGGCATCAATCCTTATTGTCGAAGATGTCACACTACGGCCTTGCATCATTAGTTCCACTAATTTCTTCTTATCTTCATAACAGAAAAATATGTGTAATGGTAGATGGCCTTTATTCTCAATTTCACTCAATAAATGCTGGTGTTCCCCAGGGATCAGTTTTGGCCCCAACTCTGTTCCTCATTCATATCAATGATCTCATATCTACCACTCATAATCCAATACATTGCTACGCAGATGACTCAACACTCCACAGTTCCTTCACATTTACCAATTCTTTCACCCAACCCGATCTTATAAATTCAAAAATAAACACTGCAATTTCTCTGAACCAGGACCTTTCTAGAATTAATGAATGGGGACAAGAGAATCTAGTTTCCTTTAATGCACAGAAAACCAAGTACATTCAATTTTCTAACCGACAGAATCTCACTGACTCCCATATATTTTTTAATGATGTAAATATTCCCACTTCCCCTAGTATTGACATTCTCGGTGTAACATTAACTACTAACTTGAGCTGGACACATTATGTTAGAAGCATTGCTAAGAATGCCTCTAAAAAACTGGGACTCCTGTACAGAGTTCGAGAATTCTTCACTGACGAGCAGTTGGCCGTAATATATAAAAGTCATGTGCGCTCTCAGATGGATTACTGTTCACCTCTGTGGGGTGGAAGTGGAGTGGTTGCATTGAGGCAGTTGGACAAAATTCAAAATAAAGCTATTAGATTAATCAATAACCCTGCAATCACACAGGACCTTCCTACATTAGCCATACGAAGAAACGTTGCATCCCTTGCATTATTCTACAGATATTTTCACAGCAATTGTTCCGAGGAACTTGCTTCAATTGTGCCGCCTCTCCACATCTTTCCCCGTAGAACTAGGGCAGCTGAGAGCGCCCATGAATTTACACTTTCTCCTCCACAATGCAGAACTTCTGCTTATCAGAATTCATTTATCCCTAGAGCTACTACTCTTTGGAATTCACTTCCCTCGAATTGCTTTCCACAAACTTACAATCAACAAATGTTTAAATCCAGTTGTTACAAACATTTTATGAATGGAGGATGCCTTTAGGCACATGGACCTTTTTGTTTTATCTGTGTTTTTCCTTCCTCCGTTCATTGTCTCTTTAAAAAAAAAAAAAAAAAAAAAAAAAAAAAAAAAATATGACTTAGGTAACGGTAAAATAAAATATGACTTAGGAAACAGTAAACTAAAATATGACTTAGGAAACAGTAAACTAAAATATGACTTAGGTAACAGTAAACTAATATATGACTTAGGTAACAGTAAACTAATACCGGTATATGACTTAGGTAACAGTAAACTAAAAAATTACTTAGGTAACAGTAAACTAAAATATGACTTAGGTAACAGTAAACTAAAATATGACTTAGGTAAAACTAAACTAATATATGACTTAGGTAACAGTAAACTAAAATATGACTTAGGTAACAGTAGACTAAAATATGACTTTAATATAAAAAAAACTCTACTATGACTTATATAGGTAACAGTAGACTAAAATATGACTTGGGTAACAGTAAACTAAAAGGATATCCGAAGGCCATTTTATGTCTTAATTTTTTTTTTTTTTTTTTTTTTAGATCCGAACATTATCCGAAGCACTTTCAGAGTTCAATAAGTTTGGTAATCCCCGGTATAACGAGAGAGAGAGAGAGAGAGAGAGAGAGAGAGAGAGAGAGAGAGAGAGAGAGAGAGAGAGAGAGAGAGAGAGAGAGAGAGAGAGAGAGAGAGAGAGAGAGAGAGAGAGAGAGAGAGAGAGAGAGAGAGAGAGAGAGAGAGAGAGAGAGAGAGAGAGAGAGAGAGAGAGAGAGAGAGAGAGATTATGGTGATGATGATGATAAATGGAAATATTGGCATTTAAAATATCTTACGGTCCACTCCGAAGGAAAAGATATAATCATACAACACGAGTTTCCATATTGTATTATGCTCATTGGAAGCTGTACTAGATCCTGTCATTGGAAGCTGTACTAGATCCTGTCATTGGAAGCTGTACTAGATCCTGTCATTGGAAGCTGTACTAGATCCTGTCATTGGAAGTACTAGATCCTGTCATTGGAAGCTGTACTAGATCCTGTCATTGGAAGCTGTACTAGATCCTGTCATTGGAAGCTGTACTAGATCCTGTCATTGGAAGCTGTACTAGATCCTGTCATTGGAAGCTGTACTAGATCCTGTCATTGGAAGCTGTACTAGATCCTGTCATTGGAAGCTGTACTAGATCCTGTCATTGGAAGCTGTACTAGATCCTGTCATTGGAAGCTGTACTAGATCCTGTCATTGGAAGCTGTACTAGATCCTGTCATTGGAAGCTGTACTAGATCCTGTCATTGGAAGCTGTACTAGATCCTGTCATTGGAAGCTGTACTAGATCCTGTCATTGGAAGCTGTACTAGATCCTGTCATTCTGTAGGCCATAAGCTTCTTATTCAAAGATCCAATTACAACATCAAGGGAAATTATTATTATTATTTTTTTTTTTTTCATTTTTTTGTAAAATACTATGTTTTACTTAAAGACATATCCTAGATTCTAGCATTGAACTGAGAGTGTGTGCCTCCCTTCTCCCGCATGTGTATCCCCATTAGTTTTCAGATTTTAAAACGTATGGCCCATTAGTTCCTTGTCAATATTAAGACCTTTCATGCCATTTAGGTATCGATTTTTTTCCTGGCGATCGATAGCGAGCCTGTAATTTAGGAGGAACCGGCCTTTGGCCGGGCCATTTTTCTACCGAAAAATGTACAAATGTATCTAGAAGGGGGATCTTGGGATCTTGGAGGCCTAGGGAGGAAACTAAAAGAATAATATGTAAATATGTAACTCGACTAATAAATAAACACTTCCCCCTTAATAAACTTCTCGAGTCGCAAAAATAGTATGACTCGGAATCTTTGGTTAACCGGTTGAAGATTGTGATGCATTTTGACAGTTTATTCTGGCTATCATTAGACGATTGCATACTACTTAGGCAGGATCTGTGGGAGATATAAGGGTAAAGACTATCTCAATTAACGCTCTGACTTTCATATACCCTTCCGTAATCTGAATACAACCGTCTAATAATAGCCAGTAAACAGAAAACCAATACGTAATCGAGTCCTTTTTCGTCATAAAGAGGTGCTCAAGTATTCATGTGTGCAACTGTACATTTTAACCCCTTCAGCCCCATGACGCCTTTTTACCTTTAATTCTGGCTAAAATTAAACAATTGTATACAGTTTATGAAGGGCCTCTGTTATTAAGAGGGTTTATTGAGATCGTATTTACATATTTTAGTCGTAGAAGTATATTATAAACTAAAGGAAATCGTCTAATGATCAATAAAAACCCTCGAACAGTACAAATTAAGCTTCCACATATGATGATAAAGTAAAGAATTAACGAGAAGATTGAATTCCGTCTGGGTTAGCTTGGAAAATGTTAAGGCTACGATTTAAATCTCAGTGTGTACGACCAAGCCCGGAAAAAAAAAAAATCCAGAAAAAAAGTGTGTTCATCGTCATGCTCCACTTGTCTCGTTAATTTCGTCTCGCGAGCGAAAATTCCGATAGGGTTTAACGGCAACTGTGGCCTGTGGTCTTCTGAAATATAGTTGTATAGAATCTCAGTCAAGTATAATTATCTACTCTTAGTGAGGAAATTGACGCTGTCGTTAAACAAATATATATGAAAATATATAATATGAAATAAATAAATACATAAAAAGAAAACAAATATGCATACAATACAAAAGAAACCCAAATATAAAAGTAGCCAGACACAAAGATGACAATCGAATGTTACCGGAACAAAACTGCCGTGTGATTCGCCTTTTATACTCGCTTGGTACGCTATTGTTTGCCTCTCAGATTGAGATCGAGCATGAACGGTAATCTTGCGCACGGATCACTGAGCAATCCAGACGTGTAATTAAATGCATACATAGATTGATGCACGGACATGCGTATCTTGCCTCACGTAACTTTCTCGATTGCAAAGGCTTGAGCACTATCACCTGTACAGTAACTCATAACATTTCGTGGACCTCACCTATTTCTAAATATGGAAGTATATATCTCTAGAAACTAATTTATGAATACAATTTGCTATACATCAACTACAACACTCTATATACCGTTTATTGAAAAGCAAGTTCCATCCAAAAATCAACCCAAATAGGTATAATTGCAATGAAAAACATAAGGGGTCCATGAATTTCTATAAGTGACCGTACATGCGTTTGAATGTTTGGACAATTAAAGCTTGATTCTGAAGTATCTGGGAAAATATTCTGATACGTACTGTACACATTCGAAACTGTTTCAGATTGATTTGAATCTCATTATTAATTATTTACGAGATATGTACACTCGACCAAAAATCAATATTTACACTAACGCTCTAAACATTCTGGAAGTGGGTCGAAATCTTTTGATAATACCTCACAGACGTATGTTTCACCCGATTCATTCCGTTCACACTAGATTATTTACAGTTCACCAGTGTAAAGATTGTTTTTTGGTCGAGTGTACTGTACATTTCGGAGGTTCAATTTATCAGTTCGAGGCTTCAAACTGTATCAGCATTATAAACCGAGACTGTTCACTCACTCATGAAAGTTGAGGACAGTTCATACTTTTCCATATGCACGTATGTTCCTAGAAACAGATTTATGAATGTATTGTTTGTGTACAGTCGCAGTGATTAGTTTATAATTATACTTTTTGAAACCAATTTTTTTTTTTAAAGAAATCTCCGAAATACAAATATTAGGAAAAATATTAATAAGAAGCTTCAATTCATCATGAAACAGCTTCGTACATATATGTATAAGCATTCATAACTGCTACTGTACTTCAACGTCCTACTTATTTAATGAAAAATAAGCTGCAACCAAAGATCAATCCAGATGATTTGTAGATGAAATTTGTCATTAAAAATGGGCTCTGGGCCACTTCTGAAATAAATGTCTTGTGGGTACATTAATTTGTGAGCAATTTTGTGATTGTATACATTAAAATGACATAATTATGACTAGTTTGTAAAATGACCTCGTTATTTAATTAGGTTTTGGTCAAATGTCTCTTTGCGTGATGTGCATTATCGGCGAAATGACTTCTGGACAAACTGACGAGTAACAAAAGAACCTATGATTGAATTGAGCTGTTGCAAAATATCTAATCGCTCAAATGCATTGTAATTGGAATGGATTGTGTTTGGAATGGTTTGTGGGCGAAGTGACTTGTTAATGTACCAACTAGCAAACAAAATTACTTGTACACGAAATTACCCAGAGCGACATGGCAAGGGGGTGTTGTGTAGTTGAAAATCATTGGTTGGTAAAATATATCATTGTGGCCGGATAATCCGCTTCCGGGAATTTTGTTCGCAAATGTGGGATACAATTGCCCAATAGCTATTGAATAACACTCTTCATTGAGATGGAAAAATTCCGCTCTATGTAGAAAACGTTGTATTATTATTATGTGATAAGGTATATCTTCATGAATGTAATTACGAACTTGTATATATTAATTTCCTTGGGCATATATATAATACATTAATAATAATTGTAACAAGATACTTAGCGTTTTTTATATTTTATTTTATCTTATTTATTATTTTTAATAATGAAGAACAGGGTATGCTTAATAATTTAGATTGTCTCTGGAATAAAAACATTGCAATTTCCTTTATATAAATCCTCTACGATATTCTGTAATTGCACGTAATATATATATATATATATATATATATATATATATATATATATATATACTGTATACAGTATACTGTATATATATATATAAGAACATAAGAAAATGGGAGTCTGCAGAAAGCCGATTGGCCTAAGCAAGGCAGATCCCTGTCCCACACAACCCCAATTCATTACAAAGCCCAATTATAGGCTTCACACTCTAATACCCTGAGGATCATCTTACCAAAACGGTTAGAGATTAACGCAGGATTATGGAGGTCTGCAGAGCGCTGATTGGCCCAACCCGGCTGATCCCCCTTCACACCCAACCCTTCTCGTCCATATGCTTATCCAATTTTATCTTAAAGCTCCCTACAGTTTTAGATCCCACTATAGCACTTGGTAGTCCATTCCACCCGTCTACAACTCTGTTACCAAACCAATACTTGCCTATATCTTTTCTGAAACTAAATTTATCTAATTTGAAACCATTGGTACGAGTTCTTTCGCTATCACTGAGCTTTAGTACATTTGCCATGTCCCCTTTGTTAATCCCACTAACCCACTTGAACACCTCTATCATATCCCCTCTAACTCTGCGTCTCTCTAACGAATGTAAACCTAATTTCTTCAACCTTTCTTCATACGAAAGATTTCTAATATTATGGATAATTTTTGTCATTCTACGCTGTACTCTCTCCAATGAATCTATGTCCATTCTGTAATAAGGACACCAAAATTGGACAGCATAATCCATATGGGGTCTCACTAATGACAAGTAAAGTTTTAAGATAACATCAGCAGTTCTGTTACTCACACTCCTAGAGATGAACCCGAGAATCCTGTTTGCCTTATTACGAACGCTTATACACTGTTTTCTAGGCTTCAAATCATTGCTAACAAACACACCTAGATCTTTCTCGCAGTCTGAATTTTCTAATTCTAAATTAGCTAGTTTATATTTAACATTTGTTTGCATCTTCCCTATCTTTAATACCTTGCATTTGTCAATGTTAAACTTCATCTGCCAATTTACTGACCATTCATGTAAGGTATCTAGATCCCTTTGGAGGCACTCTATATCGCTATCTGAATCAATTGATCTCCCTATTTTAGTATCGTCTGCGAATTTACTTATCCTACTAGTTATACCTAAATCTAGGTCATTTATGTATATAAGAAACAACAGGGGACCTAATACCGATCCCTGGGGGACACCACTTTTGACTGCTCCCCATTCTGACTTGGTACCATTTATGCTGACTCTCTGCTTCCTACCAATTAGCCATGACCTAATCCATCCTAACAACGCCCCACCTATTCCATGTGCCTCAACCTTTCTCATCAATCTCTCATGAGGGACTCTGTCGAAAGTTTTACTGAAATCTAAATATATAATATCATATGACTTGTCATTATCTACTGCTTCATATACCTCTGAGAAAAAACTAAGCAAATTAGTAAGGCAAGACCGTCCCTGAGTGAATCCATGCTGAGAAGAATTGATTAAGTTAAATGTTTCTAAGTGGTTTCTCATTTTCCTAGCAATAATTGACTCTAGTAGTTTTCCTATGATTGAAGTGAGACTAATGGGACGGTAATTGGATGCTATTGATTTATCACCTTTTTTGAAGATCGGAACTACATTTGCAAGCTTCCAAGCTTCTGGAACTATACCTGTTTCTAATGACTTGTTAAATAGAAATGTTAATGGATAACTTAACTCATCTCTGCATTCTTTTAATACTCTAGCATATACCTCATCAGGACCAGGCGATTTATGAGGTTTCAGTCTGTCAATTTCCTTAACCACATCATTTCTACTTATAGTAACCGTACTTAACCTATTTTCTATACTATCGCTGTATACCTTACGGACTTCTGGAAACTGTGCCAAATTTTCATTAGTGAAAACGGAAAGAAATTGACTATTTAATGTACTGCACATTTCTAAATCACTTTCTGTCAATTTTCCTATCGAAGTTTTAAGGGGACCAATTACATCTCTAACCTTGGATTTATATAGTTGGTAAAAAGCTTTAGGATTATTTTTTGAATCATTGGCAACCTTAATTTCATAATTTCTTTTTTCTTTACTAATATCCTTTTTTACCTGTCGTGATAGATTCTGATAGAAAGCAAGTAGGTGAATTTCGCCTTTTTTAATTTTTCTATATATTCCTCTCTTTTTTCCTAGAAGATCTAATAGTCTATTATTCATCCATTTGAGTTGGTTCTGTGTTGATCTAAATTTTCTTTTGGGGATATTTATTTTGCGCATTGAATACTGACTTGATAAAATTATCGTATGTATCTACCAAGTTTGACGTCTCCTCCTGACTTAAGATGACAGGTGCCTGAGAAAGGATACACTCATTTGGACACCTGGATCGACTTAATTTTTTGACCATAGGGTCCGCTAACAGGGCTTCTCTTAACCCACCATAATTGGCTTTTCTGAAGTCAGGTATTAATGTTGTATTCTCTCTGATATTACC
This sequence comes from Paralithodes platypus, assembly GCA_032716605.1. Lineage (NCBI taxonomy): Eukaryota > Metazoa > Arthropoda > Malacostraca > Decapoda > Lithodidae > Paralithodes > Paralithodes platypus. The sequence goes on along the minus strand of CM064497.1, from coordinate 19,320,069 downwards.
TTTCCATTGTATATTAAAATACACAGAATTGTGATCACTATTTCCAAGGTGGTCCCCGATTTCTACACTATTTATCATATGTTCATTGTTACTGAAAACTAAATCGAGAATATTATCACCTCTAGTCGGCGTATCTATGAATTGAGATAAAAAACTATCTTGTACTACCTCAATAAACTCCTTTGAATCAGAGTCGCCTATTTGTTGCTGCCAATCTATATTAGGGAAATTAAAATCCCCCATAATGCACACGTTGCTAAGCCTTGATGCTATTTTAATTTCCTCCCATAATGATGTTCCGTCATTTCTACTCATATTTGGCGGTCTATACATAACTCCAATAACTAAAGTCTCACTACCTTCGTTAACTTCTACCCAAACACTTTCATTTTCATTATTTACTCTAATACCTGATTTAGTACAGCTTTTTAATGAACTCCTGACAAACACTGCTATACCGCCACCCCTCTTACTTGTTCGGTCATATTTAAACAAACTATATCCTGGTATATCAAACTATGCTAAAAAATGCCTGGTTTCTGTATTAATCCATGTTTCAGTTAGCGCTATTATGTCTATATTTTCTTTGCTAACCAGTGCTCTAAGTTCGTTCATTTTGTTACATAAACTCCTGAAATTTGTATAATAAACACTCAAACTATTACTTGTATTTGCAACTATTTTTCTATTGTTTTTAACTAATTTATTTTTACCTGTTGAACTACTGGACCTAGACGGAAAATCTACGCTATCAGAATGTTCGTTATTACTATCAATTTGATGTGGCTGGGATTCTATTTTACTTACACACCTATGGGTTATTAACCAAACCCCGCAACAAACTTGTCGAGTGAGCTGGCTAAGGTCGAAACTCCTAGTCGAGAGAGATGTACTCCATCCTGGGCATACAGTTCATCCTTACCGTAGAAGAGGGTCCAGTTATCCAGGAATGGAATAGTATTTGCCTTGCAATACTTCTCCAGCCGGCTATTTACACCAATAGCCCTGGAGGACCATTCCTTCCTTACCCCTCTTCTTGGTAGGATACTGTGTACCACAGGAACTCCACCCTTCTCCTTGATCCTCTCCAACATTTCCTGGTACGTGGTGAGCAACTCCTCAGTCCTGCATTTCCAAATGTCGTATATATATATATATATATATATATATATATATATATATATATATATATATATATATATTATACATACATTTTTATTGTTGTATGTATATATTTGTTATCAGTAAATGTATTAAGGATTCAATGCCAGTTTTTCTACAGTATACTATTCATACTATTCATTCAAAGTACGAAAATTCGGGGACTCGGTAACCTTACAATTAGTTTCAGAAAGTGTTTGAAGTTTATTAAATCATGAAAATGTACTTTGCCTAATTGTAATGCATTGCTCGTTCCCTGTGAACGCTCTATAGTGTACATCATATATATTTATACATTTATGAATGCTTACATAACGGGGGGGGGGGGGGGTAGAAACAAAAACAGTATCAGGACGCATTTACATATTATTTATATATGTATTTATTTTAACATTTTAACACGGGGTATGCATTTTAAGAACACTCTGAGTTAAAGGGTTAATTATTATCGAGTTTGCCCTGTAAATTGCTAAAGATCCTTCCTTATCTATATAAAATAGTGTAATGAAAAAATTAAGAATAGATTTACGTCCTTGGGTGTAAATTTATGCACGGCCGCTAACTCTTCAAATAAGAAGGTTTTGCGTGGTAAGTTATTCAGTGAAGATAATGAATTGAATATTGCTGTAGTGGGAGGTAGGAGTTTCTGTACCTACCCCTTATACAAAACAAGAACAAGCGTCTTCAGTAACGCACTTATCTCAGCCAGGTTTGTGAATTAGATAAAATCTAATCTAATTGGTATTGGGCGAGTAACCATTGTAGCCCGCAGTCGTTTCTATTAATATATATATATATATATATATATATATATATATATACATATATATATAATATATATATATATATATATATATACCGGTATATATGTATACAGTATATATATATATATATATATATATATATATATACAGTATATATATATATATATTATTATTATTTTTGTTTTTGGAGATCGACCGAAAACTTTTCATGGTCATTTGTGACGGAGTAGTTTTGGGATGGTCTGTGTAGGGTGCTGGTGCCTTGTGATGAGTTCGCCACATTTCTAACGGCACCGAGGAGCACGCCGCCCCTCGTTCTGCGGAGGCAGGTGGTCAACAGATGATGAACAAACGTTAATCATCTATATTCTAGTAGTGCAGAAAGGTACTGACGAAGTTTCATCTTAATCTGTCAAATAGTTTTTGAGATATCATACTTACAAACAGACTACGACGATCCCATTATGTCTGTAAACTTTGTTATGTGGAGCTAATACCTTTATGCAAATCAAGCATAAATAGCGTACAGTAAGTTAAACAATTTTATCAAATTGCAAGTGAACTGTGTTGAACAAAAATGTAAGCCCACAACAATGTATTGTAATATAAAATTATATGTATAATAGGCTCGAAATGATCCGATATCTTAATGTATAAACAGAGAGAGAGAGAGGGTGGGGGGAGGGGGGAGTGGAGAAGGAAGGACAGGAGAAGAAATGGTAACTGGGTGGGGAGGGGAGGGTGGGTAGGGAGGATACTGAGGAGCACACACTCACACCCTGCTGCCCGATGTATGAGTTTTATTTGTATTAACACATACTTATAAATCTCTCTGTTCTATGAACAATTTGTTAAGCCTTAACTTCTACGCCATATATTCCTCGCATTACTCAACTTACACACGAGTTATTCTTATATGTAATGGAGGATATACTGTAAATTATAATATATGAAGAGATTTGAGCTTATGTCTAAATACTTCGTGCTGATGACCAATGGACTGACGACGGCCTGGGCGATATACGTTTCACTGTTATTAGCTCATGTCAGGTATGTCGCTCTATCGGGGTCGCGGTTTTTTAATCAGAGCGGGTATGTCGCATTCTTTTAAAATTAGTGTTGTAGATCGATTTATATAAATATAAGGAAGTTTATAGCGAGGTTTTATTAATTACGTTACGAGGACATCGTGTGTGGTGTGTTGTGCTTGGAGTTTCTTTGTGCTTAATGGAGAGAAAAGCTAATTATTAAAAAAAGGGAAGCAAGCCGAGTGCATGGAACATTATTGACCTTCACACCTCCTCTCCCTCACTGGCTCTACTCACTCTTTCCGCGTGATGTGTTGATGGAGAACAGTGCGTGCGTGTTTGTGTCCGCTATTTTGTTTTATCTACGCCCGGGATTCTAGTGGTTTTGTGAATCAAGGACGAACGGCGACGGTTGTATAGCAAACCTCAATGAAAGGTAAGTTGTTTTAGTGTTGAGTAGCCTCGTAGTCAAGGGATTTCGATATTAACAAGTCTCACGTTCATGCAATCATATAGATACTCACGTAGGGTCGCATATCTCTTTCCATACACCCACCTCCCCTACCATCCCCCCTCCCACCCGTCGACCTAACCTAACTCCCCCACCTTACTCAACACCCTCACCCACCCACTCACCTACCTAGCCTATCCCTAACCCCAACTCACCCAAGCTCGCCCTACTAAACCTACTCGCCATAACCACCAAGCTTATCCCCCACATTAACTCCAAACCCTCCCCACACAGCAAAACTTCTGTATCCACCTCCGCCATCCAACCATATAATCCACCACATCCACTCACTCCTACCTACTGATTCACCTCCCCCCCTCCCACCTACCCTCTCTACCACACCCACCAACTCCATCCCACTACCCTCTCCATTCCACCCACCAACCCTCTCCATTTCAACCTCCTACCCTCTCCATCCCACACACCCTCCTGTCCCACTCACTCACCCTCTCCGTCCCACCCATTCATCCACCGACTTCATCCAACCCAGATGAAATATTCTTATAGGCTTATACAAAGAAGGATTAACTTATTTGAAGCGTTTATGACCAACTGACCAACAATTAAATGGCCTGGCGGTATGTGTCATTGCATAGCACATGTCGGAAGTGTCACTTTATCGGGGCCGAGGTTTATACTACGAGCGGAATTTCGCGTTCTTTTAAGCTAATATTTGTATATCGATATATACATATAAAGGTAAGGAAGATGATCAATGGGTTTCGAATTTTATGTGATGATGCAGCTTTTGCGGTGTATTTCGCTGGGAATTTGTTTGTGGTTAATGAAGAGATGGCTAATTAGAGATATAGGGTAACGTACGGAGTGTATTATTGACATTAGGCCTATGCTTTGTCTTCCCTTCTCTCTTTCCGCGTGGTCTTGTGTGTATGTGTGTGTGTTTCGTTATATTTATATTTGCATCCGAGTTCCTAGTGCTTTTTTATGAACAACCGATGGCATATCATGATTCATAGGAAGGGCAACTAATGTAATAATGACTGTTATTAGCCAATGTTTTTCGACACTAAGACGGGTCGCATTTTCGCGAATTTTCATGGACACATTCGTAGTGTCGCATGTAAACTTAGCCCCACCTCCTCCTACCTCCCTCACCACCCACCCACTCACCCACTATCACCTAGTCCTAATTAACAAGCCCAACCAGCTCTTCTACAACCTACCACCCACTTCACCCAACCCACCCAACCCACCCACCTCACCCAACCCACCCATCTCGCATAACTCAACCCTATCCGCCCACCTCACATAACTACACCATATCCGACACCTCACCCAACCCTACCCTACCCACCCACCTCACATAATTACACCATATCCGCCCACCTCACCCAACCCTACCCTACCCACCCACCTCACCTAACTCCACCCTACCCACCCACCTCCCCCAACCCCACCCACCTCACCTAACTCCACCCTACCCACCCACCTCACCCAACCCCATCCAACCCACCTACCTCACATAACTCCACCCTATCTGCCCACCTCACCTAACCCCACCCACTTCACCCAACCCCACCCTACCCACCCACCTCACCTAACCCCACCCACCTCACTTAACCCCACCCTACCCACCCACCTCATCTAACTCTACCCTATCCACCCAACCACCTCATCTAACACCACCTTACCCACCCACCTCACGTAACCCCACCCACCTCACGTAACCCCACCATACCCACCCACATCACATAACCCATCCTACCCACCCACCTCACCAATCCACACCCTACCCACCCACCTCACCTAACCCTAGCCTCCCCACCCACCTCACCTAACCCCACCCTCCCCACCCACCTCACCTAACCCCATCCTCCCACCCACCTCACCTAACCCCAACCTATCCACCCACTTCACCTAACTCCATCATATCTACCGACCCCCCCCCCCCCCTCTACTACTCAACCTACCCTTCCTCACCCTAACACCCCATACGGTACAGTACATGCCAGGCTCCACACCACCCATCCAACATCATTTACCCTACACCACCCCACTCCACCCTCTCACCCACTCCATTCCACCGTGCCACCAACTCCACCTTCTGTTCACCCCCACCCCCCTCAGCAACCCACCCACCCCATTTCAATCATCCACCCACTGCTTCCAACCAACATTAACGTAATTGTCGTTATAGTCACCACTCCATTAAAGTCGCCCCTCATTAAAGTCACGAATCCTTTAAAGCCACCACTCCATTAAAGTCGCCCCTCATTAAAGTCACCACTCCTTTAAAGCCACCACTCCATTAAAGTCACCACTCCTTTAAAGTCACCACTACATTAAAGTCACCACTCCATTAAAGCCACCACTCCATTAAAGTCACCACTCCTTTAAAGTCACCACTCCTTTAAAGTCATCACTCCATTAAAGTCACCACTCCATTAAAGTCACCACTCCTTTAAAGTCACCACTCCATTAAAGTCACCACTCCATTAAAGTCACCACTCCCTCAAAGTCACCACTCCCTCAAAGTCACCACTCCAGTAAAGTCACCACTCCTTTAAAGTCACCACTCCAGTAAAGTGACTACTCCATTAAAGACACCACTCCAGTAAAGTCACTACTCCATTAAAGACACCACTCCATTGAAGTCACCACTCCATTAAAGTCACCACTCCTTTAGAGTCACCACTTCTTTAGAGTCACCACTCCTTTAAAGTCACCACTCCATTAAAGTCACCACTCCATTAAAGACACCACTCCTTTAAAGTCACCACTCCGTTAAAGTCACCACTCCTTTAAAGTCACCACTCCATTAAAGTCACCACTCCTTTAAAGCCACCACTCCCTTAAGGTCACCACTCCCTTAAGGTCACCACTCCTTTAGAGCCACCACTCCATTAAAGTCACCACTCCCTTAGAGTCACCACTCCATTAAAGTCACCACTCCATTAAAGCCACCACTCCCTTAAGGTCGCCACTCCATTAAAGTCACCACTCCCTTGAAGTCACCACTCCATGAAAGTCACCACTCCTTTATAGTCACCACTCCAATAAGGTCTTCACTCCATTAAAGACACCACTCCTTTAATGTTTCCACTCATGAAAGTCACCACTCCATTAAAGTCACCACTCCTTTAAAGTTTCCACTCCATGAAAGTCACCACTCCATTAAAGTCACCACTCCAATAAGGTCACCACTCCATTAAAGTGTCCACTCCATGAAAGTCACCACTCCATTAAGGTCACCACTCCTTTAAAGTTTCCACTCCATGAAAGTCACCACTCCATGAAAGTCACCACTCCATGAAAGTCACCACTCCATGAAAGTCACCACTCCATGAAAGTCACCACTCCATGAAAGTCACCACTCCATGAAAGTCACCACTCCATGAAAGTCACCACTCCATGAAAGTCACCACTCCTTTAAAGTCACCACTCCATTAAAGTCACCACTCCATTAAAGTCACCACTCGATGAAAGTATCCACTCCATGAAAGTATCCACTCCATTAAAGTATCCACTCCATTAAAGTATCCACTCCATTAAAATTACCACTCCTTTAAAGTCACCACTACATTAAAGTCACCACTCCATTAAAGTCACCACTCCAATTAAATCACCACTGTATTAAAATACCTCCTTTACTAATATCACCATTGTATTAAAATCGAAACTGTATTAAAATCGTCACTGTATTAAAATCGTGACTGTATATAAATCGCCATTGTATTAAAATCGCCACTGTATATTTATTGGCATTGTATTAAAATCGCCACTGTATTAAAGTCGACGACGTATACACATAGAGAAAAATATATACATAGACGGTAATATATTTATGCATGCATTTACTGCTTATTTCAAGTATATCCCTCCAGATAAAGATACTTTTATGACACTCTACAGATACTTGTATGACACTCTACAGATACTTTTATGACACTCTACAGATACTTTTATGACACTCTACAGTACGGTATATCTACTTTAAATATTGCCTGCAGCAACGTATAATAATATACTGAGAGATGCGAATATATAAATGAATATGTGCAAGGTGCGTAAAATTAAATTGAAATATGTCAGAATCCCATCCCTGCACCATGATATGTGGAATAATCGCAGAGACAGAGGGGAAGTGGATGGAAAATATACTATACAGTGAGGTGAAACTATTAAAAACACTAAATTAGATAAATACAGTCGGTGAGATAACAAAGACAACTTCGTAACACACGTAGAAACACGCACGCACACACACACACACACACAGAGAGAGAGAGAGAGATTCGTCAGATTCGTCACACAGAACCCCCCAAAATAATAACCCGTATAAAGAATAGACCGCTAGAACCAGCCAGCCGTCTTCCTGTCAGCCGTTTTCCCGGAAAGACAGTTAAAATAGAAGGACCCAACATTTTTGACGGAGTTTGTGTGAGAGGGACGATCAAGGGAGGAGAGGACCTGTCAGAGAGAGAGACAGTGAGTCTGAGATTGTTAAAAACAATGAGAGCAAATGCAAATAATAATAATAAAGTAGACGTGCCGTTTTGCCCAAAATCAAAACGGCATACCCAACTCTGCGATGGGTTACCATCCTCACAAGTATTACCATTATAAATAATGCTATCACCATCATCACTACTACTGCCATCTTCACTAAAACTCCACCATCATCACTACTACTGTCATCATCACCATTACTATGATGATGAGCACTACTACTATTACATTCACCACAACTACTCTCAACCATCATCACTACTACTGTCACCATCATAACTACTACTGTCACCATTGTCACTACCATCATAACTACTACTGTCACCATTGTCACTACCATCATCATTGTTACTACAACTTTCACCACAATCACAACTGTCATTATTATCACTACAACTATATTAATTTGACCATTTGCCATGATTTAACCACCTGGCATAATTTGACCGCTTGGCATAATATGACCAGCTGGCGTAATTTGACTAGCTGGCGTAATTTGACCGATTGGCGTAATTTGACCGTTTGGCATAATTTGACCACATGGCGTAATTTGACCATATGGCATAATTTGACCACCTGGTATAATTTGACCGCTTGGCGTAATTTGACCGGCTGGCATAATTTGACCACCTGGCGAAATTTGACCATCTGGCATAATTTGACCACCTGGCATAATTTGACCACCTGGCATAATTTGACCGCTTGGCATAATTTGACCACCTGGCGTAATTTGATCGGTTGGCATAATTTGACCGTCTGGCATAATATGACCGTTTGGCGTAATTTGACCACCTGGCATAATTTGACCACTTGGCATAATTTACCACCTGGTGTTATTTCCCTCCTTGGCTCAATTTCACCATTTGGCCCAATTTCCCTCCGTAGACCAAGTCTATCACTTTGTCCAAGTTGAACATAACCCAGTATAACCTCTTGGCCCAATTTGACTTCTTGGACCGATTCGGCCACTGATCCCAATTTGACGACTTAGGTCAGTTTGTTTATTCCGTTCCGTCCTGTTCCTTTATTCTGTCATTTGATCACTTAGTTTAGTTCCTTTATTCCGTCCCATTTTACCACATAGTTCAGTCCCTTTATGCAGTCCTATTCGACCATGTAGCCCAATTAGACTGCTTAGGCCCATTGTAAACAAACTTAGAAGTCACTTGGTCACTTGCCTGTTATTCTGAGCACTCTTGTTTATGATGAGATTTCTTCGTAAGTGTAATAGAAATAGAGGAACACTTGATTGTATTGCTTGATAAAAGAAATGTACTTGGAGGAGGGGGTTAGGTGGAAGATGAGTGGGGAGGCAGGAGGAAGGAGAAGGAGGCGGGGAGATGGAACGGAAGACGGGAGGAAATAGGGAGAGAAGGGAGGAGGAGGCCGTAGGTAGGAGAACAAGGAGATAGGAAGGCATGGGAAATGAAATGGAGGAGGGAGGCGGAGGCGGAAGGAAGGAGTGGGAGGTGGGAGTTCGTTGGGAGAGACAGGAGGAAGAAGGGGAAGACGGGAGGAAAGAGATGTAGAGAGAGAAAGTCGTGGTGACGGGAGGAGTTAAAAGTCAGCACAAAGAAAAGAGGGTGGCGGCACAATTATAATATTTTGTTAAGTGTCTATATTGGAAGTTTCATGGGTTACTGTTTGAAATTTAGGTAATTATATTTTTGGTCTCTGGCCACGATTGATTTTCTGAAAACAAAATCACCGTTATTTCACACCCTTTAACATCATGTTCAGCTACTGACAAATGTTCCTTAGCTTTTACGATTTTCTTTATGTATAATTGTATATATATTAATTTAGATTGATGTTCAGATCAAATCAGCTATATATTAAATGATTACATATCATGTATTTATTGATATATATTGCTGATTTGATCTGAACATCAATCTGAATGGATATATTTACATACAGACCATTCCAAGAGCTCAATAACATTTGTCAGCGCCGTAGCTGCACAAAATGTTTAAGATCTTGAATTTGTATATTTAATGAGTAAAAAGCAAAGGATACTAACTATGTTAAAACTTTGCCCCATTATGATACACTTTTAGTAATTTAATCCTCCGCTACATTCATCAACTTGCAAAATATTTACTGGAAGGGAATAAAGAACGTAAATAATCAAGGTCCCTCAAATAGAAAACAATTTACCGGTAGCGAATAATAAACATGTATGATCAAGATTACCCAATTAGCAAAATATTTACCAGTAGCTAATAAAGAACACGTATAATCAAGGTCGTCAAAGAGCAAAACATTTACTGGTGGCGAATAAAGAACATGTACTGTATAGTCAAGGTCCCCCAAAGTGCAAAATATTTACCATTAGCGAATAAAGAGCACGTATATTGAAGGTCCCCCAACTAGAAAACATATTTACCATTAGCGAATAAAGAACATAAAAGTATATATTCAACGTCCTCCTCCAAATAGCAGTGGACTAACCCATGAACCGCTCGCTAGACTGCACACAAATACGGATCATTGAAATCCGCCTTCCAGGAAAGCTCATGTGCTGAGTCCCCATGGTTGGAGCGGTTCTTGCTCTCCCCACTAATTTTCTCTTTCAAGGATGATCATGGTGGAAACATGATCCTTCGAAGATGACGCCGCATTTTAACAGTTAATTCTGGCTAACAGTAGACGATTCTATACAGTTTAGGAAGCATTTGTGGGACTTATAAGGGTACAGACTATATCCATTAACCGTCTGACTTCCATATACAAAGGAGTATAAAGGAGTACAAAGGAAATCAAGCAACAACAGATCTAGTGACCCTTCTAGGTTGCTTGTCCTCCAAAACACTGAGGATCAAGTGTCCAAACAGTGGTTTAGAGTGGGTAAGGGAACATTGGAAAGGGAATTACTGCCCTGGAACTAATGTCCGTGGCAGGATTAGGAAGTTAGTAGGGGACAGATGGGTTAGTAACTGAGGGGGGGATAAAATAAAGTTATTCATTTACAAACGCAGTCAGTCGCGGGTTTGATGCGAGATATTTGTCTAGGCGGAGTTTAAATGAATCAACGGTGATGCAGTCTATAACGTTTCGGGGAAGCCCATTCCACAAGTTGACAACTCGATTGAAGAAGAAATTCTTAGATTCGTGTGAGTTAAAAGATTTACCAATAATTTTGCAACTGTTTCCCCGCGTGTAATTAGATTGGTCGATAGTGAAGTACTTACTACAGTTCATATTGTCGATGCCTTTGATGATTTTGAACACTTGAATTAAGTCACCTCTTAATCTGCGCTGGGTTAAAGGAAATAGATTTAATTCTCTAAGACGCTCTTCGTATGGTTTTGTTCTTTAGGCTAGGTATCATTTTGGTAACTCTACGTTGAACTCGTTCTAGCTTGTTTATAGCTTTTTGGTAATAAGGGCACCAGGATTGAACGCAGTATTCCAGAAGAGGGCGGACTAAGGAATTGTAAAGGGTTAGGATAACTTCTTTGGATTTATGCTCAAATGACCTGCCTATAAAGCCAATTATTTTGTTTGCCTTCTTAACAACTTCTGAACATTGTTGACTCGGTTTTAGGTTACTCGATATTGTTACTCCCAGATCGGTTTCTCTGTTTACATTCTTAAGCTGAGTGCCATTCATCGAATAGTTTGCTTTCTCATTTAGGTATCCGATATGTAGTACTTTACATTTATCCGCATTGAAACTCATTTGCCAAATTTGGGCCCAACATGACAATTTATCTAGATTGTGTTGCATATCGTCAACTTGTTCTTTTGAGAGTACGCTATTTGCAATTTTTTTATCTTAAGCAAATTTTGAGATTGTACAGGTGAGACCCTCATCTATGTCGTTGATGTAAATTAGAAAGAGAATTGGTCCTAGTACCGATCCCTGGGGTACCCCGCTATTTACATTGGTCCATTTAGATGCCTTACCGTTTATGACTACTCTTTGCTTTCTGTCGCTGAGCCAATTTTCTATCCATTTCAACACACCGTCTTGTATTCCATGCGCTTTTAGTTTTAGCAGTAAACGTTTGTGGGGAACTTTGTCAAAGGCCTTTTGAAAATCAAGGTATATAATAGCTACAGCTTTACTCTCATCGTAGAGGTTGAGGATATCGTGGAAGAAGTGTAAGAGGTTTGTTAAACAGGAACGTTTTTTACGAAAGCCGTGTTGAGTATCTTTAAGTATGTTATTTTCCTCTAATTGATTTACGAGTGTCTCGTATGACCGTTTCTAGCATCTTACATACAACTTAGGTTAAGCTAATTGGACGATAGTTACTGGGTAGGGATTTGCTGCCTTTTTTGAATATCGGTGTTACGTTGGCTAGCTTCCACTGATCAGGCATAGTTCCAGACTGCAAGGATTTATTGAATAGTAATGTCAGTGGTTTGGAGAGCTCATCCTTAGCTTCCTTTAGAACTCTAGGCGAGATTGTATCAGGTCCAGGCGTTTTATTTACCTTGAGTTTATCTAAACAATTCAATACTTCTCTCTCTGTAACGGTGATATTGCTTAGAACATCTGAATTATCAATCTGAATCGGCGATGGTGTAGGGATATCACTGAGGTCTTCTGTTGTAAAAACTGATGCAAAGAAGGTATTGAGGGCATTACTCATTTGTACTTCGTCTTTGGTGTATTCTCCATTTTCATCGTCTTTGGTGTATTCTCCATTTTCATCGACTAACGGTCCAACAGTTGAAGTAACTACTTTTTTCTTTCTGATATAACTATAGAATTCTTTCGGGTTTGTTTTACTTTGATTCGCAATATGTAACTCTAAGGTCTTTTTACTTTGCTTAATTAACTTTTTGGCTTTGCGTCGTAGCTCTACAAATTTCACCCGTTCTTCGTCATTTTGTGAGGATTTTAATCTATCATTAGCAAATTTTTTTAGCAAGCAGGCAGTTTGAAATATCTTTATTCCACCATTTGGGCTTATTATTATGGCCTGGACGCCGTATTTTCGATGGTATACAGTCTTGCACTGCTTTTAGGTAAGTGGCTTCGAATAACTTCCAAGATGTATTTATGTCGTTATTGCGAATTAAAAAGCTCCAGTCAGTTTCTTTAAACATAGCTCTAAGTTTATGGAAGTTTGCTTTCTTGAAATTAGGGACTTTTTCGATGCTACTATTTGGTTCGTTACTAGTAAACTTTAAAGTGAAAGTTATCGTACGATGGTCGCTGTTACTGAATTCATCACCAACATTCAAATTCTCTATTAATTCTTCTTTTGTTGCAAGTACAATGTCAAGAACGTTTTTACCACGGGTTGGCGTTCGAACAAATTGATAAAGCAAGTTCGTGTACAAGTCATGTCCGGAGTGTGAAGTAAGAGTATCGCCCCACTTGGTCACAGGTAAATTAAAGTCGCCAAAAATTACGGTATCTTGTGAGTTACTTACATCTGCAATTTGTTCGTAAATTTCTCGGTCAGTTTGCACTGATTGAGCTGGAGGTCTGTATATTAATGCAAGTATTATTTTTGTACCTTTATTATTCTTTATTAGCACAAAAGATGCGTCGACGTTCACAATTTGAGGTTTTGACAAGAGGGTAGGGTTAAGACTTTCTTTGATATAAAGTAAAACGCCACCTCCATTTCGATTTATTCGGCTTTTCTCAAACATTACATAACCGGGAAGTGAATACTCTGCTAAAAAGTCTCTATCTTCTGTATTGAGCCAAGATTCTGTTATGCCAATCACATCATAATTTTCTGTAAACACTAGCTCCTCTAAATCTGAAAATTTATTGCGTATGCTACGAGCGTTTGCATAGAAAACCTTTAAATTTGTTATTTTAGAACTCACGGAACGCTCTTTAATAATATTTTTGGTTCTTGTCGGATCTACATTTATGTTCATGGCTGTCCTCGGTCCTCGCTGTCTTCGGTCCTTATCGCTGGTGGTCCTCGGTTGCCTCTGTTTTTTTCTTGGCGTTGGATGAGTTATGTCACTGCTGCTTCTTCTCGGATGGCGTTTTTTTGATCCATGGCTGCGGACTGCTTCGTGTAGGAGACGACCCATGCGTGCTGAACCCACAGGGTTTAGATGAGTGCCATCCTTGCGGAACAGAGTAGGCTGGTTGTAGAAGTTGTCCCAGAGGTTGATGAATTCAACTTCTTCCCTCAGACACAAATATTTTAGTCGGCTATTTGTGCTGAAGGCCTTGTCGTAGAATTTGTCAGGTGCGTCGATCTTGGGGAAAATGCCTGAGATGATGATATTCCTTGACTTGTTTTTGTAGTGCTGGATCATCTTGCGATATTTCTCCATCAACTCTTCGGATCTGGTGCGCATGACGTCATTTGAACCAGCATGGATGACAAAAAGGGTATTTTCATTTGCATCCTTTGTGGTATCTTCGAAGGCTTCCACAATGTCGTCCAGTCCAGCTCCTGGGATGCAAAATCTTTTTCGTTGATTTGGGACTCTGTCGCAGAACTCTTCGACCTGTCCTCGTAGGATGGAATTCCCAACGAGCCTGGTCTCCTCTGGTTCGTCTTCCATCTCTACCAATATCTCAAATCTGTTTGACATTGTGACTGGTAGATGAGACCTTTTCTGCGTTGGCCGTGCACCGTTCCTCACTGGTGTAAATCCGGAAACCTGTGGTGGCGGGACTCTACGTACAGGTCGGGGAGAGGAGTAGTTAGAACGGGGGCGAGGGGTTGGTACTGTTCATGCTAGCAGGCTTCTTGCACGAGGAGTGGGGGAGAGACTACGGTGAACAGGGCGGCTGTCCTGGTTATACCCTATATATACCCTTATACCCTTCCAATCGGAATATAATTGTCTAATAATAGCCAGAGAACAGACACAAAATGCGTAATCGGATCTTGAAAAGGTTAATGCGTTAGGTTAGGTTGGGTGAGGTAAGGTTAGGTGAGGCTAGGTCAGGTATAGACTATGGTTACTTGCCATGGTTGATCATTGTAATGTATTCTTGCCTAACCTGACCTGACGCAACCAAATTTAACCTAATTCAACCATTCATTCAGTGTAAGTTAAGTTGGTCAGGTCAGGTCACGTTATATATTTATTTATTCGTAAGTAAATCAACCTATATACTGTATATATAATATATATATAATATATATATATATATATATATATATATATATATATATATATATATATATATATATATATATATATATATATATATATATACAGTATATTATGCAAGTATACGTATAGTATATGTTACAGTCACCGTGATCGTCCTGGGAAGATAAATGTAGCACGAGTATATAAACCCTTCTAGGCTTCGGGAATATGCGTGCAGGGCCGGCTAACAAGAGTCCCTTGTACGACAAGGCAGATTCTTTATTTTTATATATATATATTTTTTCTTTCGGGAACGTTAGCCCGCCTGAGGGAGTTAGAGGGGGGGGGGGGAGTGGGTGAGAACGATTATCTCAAAGTGGTTGTTATCTTTCTGTCTGACATACTATAGTCGGTTTGTTTACAGCGAACGGTAAATTGAATCCCTGGCCAACGGATATATCGATACTTGTTGGAAGAATTTGAAGGCGCTATACCTCTGCCTAATATGTGTGTAGAAAAGTTATTGAATATCATACTGTTCAATCGTTCAAAAACAGACTTGATAAATATGTCGCTCTTAACCCCCAATTAACTGCTTACACAAATGAATAGCCACCCATCGTTATTTATTTTCTTCCACATTGCATTTGGTAGGTTAGATACCAACAGCCTCGTAATGATCAATATATCTGTTATTGCTTTTTTTCCATTGTACTGCCCTTTGTATATATAAAGCTTTTATAATTAACGCATATATTTCGCTACAAAATCTGCGTAATAGCTGAATTATCTTGGTGAGGCCATTTTAATTTACCGTCAGCTGAAAATATCCAGACTATAGCTGCCACATGCAACTCAAGTAATCAGTCAGTCAGTTTGTTAGGTGGGTATTAACATAATATCGCCTTGCCCACACCATACACAAGCAACCTCGATCTTTTTCAGGGTTCTGTCCTGTCTCCAGTTATCTTTCTAATATGCATTTATGATCTCAACTGTACCTCCAGTCCTTTCCACGTCTATGCTGATGTCTCTACCTTACACTATTAAACTAATTTTCCACAACGACCCTCCATGCAATTGCTTCAAAACTCAGGTGATGAAGCCATAGCACGCCCATAGACCTTGAACACGCCTACAATCTCTTTCTACACTGCGTCATGTTGCATCTTCCGCACTCTTCTACTGCTATTACAATAATCAGTGTTCTTCAGAGCTTTCTCAGTGTATACCTCCTCTCATAAGGAGAGTGGGGGGCACCCGCATTTCAACACATTCCCACCCCTAGTCTGTCCAACTCTCTAACCCAAGAGTGAACCGATTTTCCCAGTCTTTCTTTTACTCCACAAGTAAGCTTTGGAACTCTCTCCCTCTATCTGTCTTTCCCTCATCCTATGACTTAAACTGCTTCAACCTCCATGTGTCCAAACATTTCGACTCTAACGTACCGTACCTTGAATTTGGCTCTCTGTCACTCTTTCTACTTTGGGGGAGACACTGGCTACAGGCAGCTTTGCCTTTTATCTCCTGTACACACACACACACACACTCTAGATGTCCGAGTTCTTTGATTGCAAGGTGTAAGCCACTGCTTGTCATATACAGGTGTGAAAGACACGCCCAATAATTTAAATAGCTCGCACACTTTCATTCATTTTCGATTTCCTGCCACTCCCACCTCAATCATCCACTTTCATTCATGTCTATCTATCTATCTATTTACTCGGCCCAATTCCCACTGTTCCTATTTGTTTTCTTTTCCCTTTCATTTTTTTTTTTTTTTTTTTTGGGGGGGGGGGCGACTCAAGACAGAACAAGAACAGGGAAAACACAAAACACAACATAACACAACGAACACACACAGCCAAAACACAAAACACAACGAACACACACAGCCAAAACACAAATTCACACACGTCTAGGTCACCATTCATGTAGCCCAATTATATTAGTCTAATTTCACCTTAGCCCTTAGAACATTATAACGCATTTTGACAGTTTATTCTGGCTATTACTAGACGATTTTATACAGTTTAAGAATGATCAGTGGGCATTATACGTGAAATGAATACCTCAATTAACCCTCTGACTTTCATATACCCTTCCTAATATGAACACAATCGTCAAAAAGTAGCCAGATACATAATGCGTCATCGTATCTTCAAAGGGTTAATTTCTTGCCAGTCTCCAGTATGTTGCGTTCCTCTTTACCGGGTCAGCAATTATCAGGTTACTTCTTTGATTTCAGATTTGCGGTAAAAAATTAGAAAAGAAGACTGTGGGTTATTATGAATCGATATTGTAAGAAACTTAGTAATACTATAAATTGCTAATATATTTTCTCTCTTAAACCCTTTCATAATCCGATCACGCATTTATTATTATATTTTTTTTCTCGAAATTATTAGACGATTTTATTCAGGTAGATAAAGGCATATGGAAGTCAGAGGGTTAATTGAGATAGTCTTTACCCTTATAATTCCCACAGATCCTTCTTAAACTATGAAATCGTCTAAGGATAGCCAGAGTAAAATGTTAAAATGCATCATTATCTTCAAAGGGTTAAATGATAGCCAAAATAAAATGTCAAATTGCGTCATGATCTTCAAAGGGTTAAATAAGATATAGTGCCAGAAAGTGTAGGCGATATGTTGTAATGAAGGGATGACAGCGGAGTGACAAGCCTTCACACTCACGTACCGCTGCCACACCCTTCTACACCTATTGGTCCTGGCTAGTGATCCGGAGTGCCTGTAGTCTGGGTTCATGAATACACACACACGCAACACTTACACACACACACACACACACACACACACACATTCACACAAACACACAGTCACAAACTCTATCCTATTGGCATGCTCATTTGATCAGCCGCGATCAAACACAAGCACAGCATTTATACTGTAGAGACGCAGCTTTTTACAAATTAAGACCCATCAGTATTACACACAAACACGCAACACACACACACACATATACACACACTCTCTCTCTCTCTCTCTCTCTCTCTCTCTCTCTCTCTCTCTCTCTCTCTCTCTCTCTCTCTCTCTCTCTCTCTCTCTCTCTCTCTGTTTGTTTGTTCTATAATTTGAATATCAGTAAACAAATTATTTTAGTATGGGATCAATTATTGTTGTTTACTCTTTTGTTCAAGTAATTAAATAAAGGTTCACAAACATCACCAATATATTTATTCACTGCATGTGTTATTGACTAACCTCCAGTTGCCTATCCAAAAATCATGGATAATTCTCCTTTGTCAAAATACGCTTGTTTTCATACATTGAAATATAGTATTTAACCCCTTCCGTACCGGCGTCGTATTTTTCATATTATTAGCTAGACTTATACGATTTTGTGCATCTTATGAAGGATCTGTGATAGTAAAAACGATTGATTAATATAGTTCGAAACCTGTTAATTGCTGTAGACCTTTCTTAAACTGAATATAATCGCTTATTATAAGCCAGTATAAAATTAAAAGGAAGGAACTGGTACTGAACGAGTTAACCAAGAGTACCAGATATACCGTATTTACTTATTCAAATGACAATTATAGAATTATAGAATTGTATATCAAGTATCAACGTAACAACAAGAGATCAAAAGTCAATGTAAACATTTAGATATTGTCCATACTTACTCCAATTTCTCCAAAATATAATAGGCTAATTGCTCTTTGCACGCAAATGATAATACATATATTCGAAACAAATATTTTATGGACGGAATAAGGTCAGTAAGCCAAGACTTTTCTTACTTTTACACGTTAAATATTCATTACGTGATATATATATATATATATATATATATATCTATATATATATATACTGTATATACGGTATATATATATATATATATAATATATATATATATATATATACGGTATATATATATATATATATATATATACATATATATATACTATATTACTTCATATATTACTTCATATATTACTTCATATATTCCACGTGAGACATTACACCCCAGTACAATGGCACTAAACACTCCACATGGGGCGCAAACATACACATGAAACATCCATTAAATGTTATTCTATCTACATTAAACTCACTTTTGCTCCACGTGACATTACGAGTTAACTGCCATTATACTGTAAAATGTGCAAGCCAAATGCGGCACACAACAGTGTTCGTCGGATTAGCAACTCAATTATTATAACGCATTAACGATATTTTGTAATTTGTTGTTAATTTCTTACGGTGTACTATTTCTATAACTACAAAAGACAATTAAATTAATGATTGTAAATAATAAGCTAATAATACTAATACTAATAATAAATAATAAATATTTTATTCATAATAGTCAAAGTACTACTGATAAATACTAGGTTGTTTTCTCATGTAAAAACGTGCCAGTGCGTAAATGTTATGATTATAGTATAGTATAAACATAATTATGTTAATTATATTATTTACAATATTAATGATAACAAAACTATTACAAATAATGATAACAAAAATTAATAATATAATACTACTACTACTACGGTACTACTAATAATTATATTAATAATGAAAATAATACTAATATAATTATCATCATGATAATAATAGACAGACTAATGAGGAAGTAAGAAGGAGGTGTGGTGTGGAGGTAGATGTGCTGGAAAGTGTGAAAAGGAACAACTTGAGATGGTTCGGCCATATGGAACGTATGGAAAGCGAGAGAATGACTAAGAGGGTGTACGAGAGCGAGGTGGAGGGACAGAGGGGGAGAGGTAGACCGAATATGAGGTGGAAGGATGGAGTGAGGAACTACATGAACGAAGGCGGTGCTGGTTGGGGGGAGGGGCGTCGACTGACTGGGG
>CM064497.1:19271873-19300154 GCA_032716605.1 Paralithodes platypus | reverse complement strand
ACAGAGTGAGGTGAAGCTGAACGGTCAGGCTATGGAGATCGTCAACTCTTTTAAGTATCTGGGCAGTGTTGAGTAAAGATGGGACTATGGATGAAGAGGTGCGGGAGAGGGTACAACAGGGGAAGAGGGTTGTAGGAACGCTAAAAGCAGTAACAAGAAATAGGGTGGTCAGTATGGAAGTGAAGAAGTCCTTGCATGACAGTGTGGTAATCCCGACACTGACTTACGGAAGCGAAGCATGGACGTTGGTTGAGAGACTCAGACCAAGAGTGAGAGCAGTGGAAATGAATTACTTAAGGAGTGCGTGCGGAGTTACATGGAGGGATAGACAGACTAATGAGGAAGTAAGAAGGAGGTGTGGTGTGGAGGTAGATGTGCTGGAAAGTGTGAAAAGGAACAACTTGAGATGGTTCGGCCATATGGAACGTATGGAAAGCGAGAGAATGACTAAGAGGGTGTATGAGAGCGAGGTGGAGGGACAGAGGGGGAGAGGTAGACCGAATATGAGGTGGAAGGATGGAGTGAGGAAGTACATGAACGAAGGTGGTGCTGGTTGGGGGGAGGGGCGTCGACTGACTGGGGACAGAGGTGCATGGGGGCGGTTCGTTCGTGGCCACCCCTTCGGGGATCACGGCGTCAGGCAATAGATAGATAGATAGATAGAGAGGTAGACAGGGAGAGAGACAAGGTTGAGAGGTAGACAGGGAGAGAGACAAGGTTGAGAGGTAGAGAAACGAAATGCAGGGGCAAGAGTTTGTAAGGCTCAAGGGGGGGAGGGTTTTAATTATTATTTTAGTTTCCTCCTTAGACCTTCACCAAACTTAAAAATATATCCCCAAGGTCCCCCTTCTAGATAAACTTAGTTACAGGCTCGTTATCGCTTGGTAGGAAAAAATCGACACCTAAATGACACGAAAGTTCTTAATATTGACAAAGAAATTGGGCGGAAAGTTTTAAAATTGCCAAAACTAATGGGCCGAACGTCTTAAAATTGTATAACTAATGGGCCTAAGCATGAGGGAGAAGAGAGACCAGAAATATTAACCATCAACTAACACTAATTCAGATTTTCATAATTAGCAACATACTTCGCTACACAATGTTCCTAATAAGTACAGTATATGGACGATGGGTAGGTGGCAATGGACCTTTAGCCACACACACACACACACACACACACACACACACACACACACACACACACACACACACACACACAAACACACACAGCCCGTAGCCTAGTAGGTAGAGCTCTCGTCTCACGCACGAGGGGTCGGGGGTTCAATCCCCGGCCGGGCGGAGTCAAATTGGGCTTGTCTCCTTTCATGTGTTAGCCTCAGTTCACCTAGCTGTAAATAGGTACCTGGAATAAGTGGACGACGTTGTGACGTCCCATCTGTGGTTGGCAAAAATGGTACAAGGCGAGATGGGTATCATATGGTTCACCTAAGCTGATGGCTACCTAAGCCTTCGGGCGAGACGGTACCGTCTATAGTGAGAATGGTACCATACAGATCCACCCTAAGCCTTCGTTTCCGATGTCGCCAATTGGCTAAAATACAGACTACACACACATCCACAGCCATTCCAACAGTACATAAAAACACTTAACATGCATTTCACGCAATACATTCCCAGTTAAGGAGGCGCGATAATAATGAGCTTAGCTCGCATTGCGTGGATTCCCCTTGACGAACAAGTAACTGAGTAACACACACACACACACACACACACACACACACACACACACACACACACACACACACACACACACACACACACACACAGTATATTATATAATAAAACTAAGGTGAGTGCGGAAGGCGAAAGAGGCAGTGATGAGATATGGGGAGGAGAAGGAGGCAGCGATCAGAGTTGGAAAGGGGTAAAAAATATCAGCTATGAAGTATTGGAAATCTGCCAGGCCGAGCGACTAGAGAAGCAAGGGAGGCAGGGAGGAAGTATAGATGGAAAACTTAAGGGGGCCCACCTCGCTTTTTTTCTCGTTCTCTCCCTCTCTTTTTGACTTGTATCCATTCGGCCCCATTCAGCCTGCTGTTTTAAGACGGTTACCCCCATCCAGGTGTCAATATTTTCCTGGTGAGCGGTAGCGAGCCAGCATGTATATATTTTAGTTTTGAGAGCAAGCTAAATTTGTAAATTTTTTGATAGAAAATGTCTCCAGCGAAGCCGGATTTCTCCATACAATGCTGGATCGCTATCGCTCACCAGAAACATATCGACACCTGGATGGGAATAAACGCCTTAAAACAGTTGGCTGAATGGGGCCAAATAGATACAAGCCAGAGAAAGAGAAGAAAAGCAGGTGACCCCCCTTAAGAGACAGACGACATTTTAGTTTGAGGCAGGGTGTCAGACGAAAGCCAAGGCCATTCATTTTCGTCTTTATTATTGCATACTTAAAGATCAAGTTTTGGTTCACAGTTCAAAATTAATGGTGTCTTTGGAAGTGATAAAATGGTCAAAACAATTTTATTTCTTGTTGGTTTTCTTGTATTTCTTCTCATATTCATTCAGGTGGTCTTCAAACAAAATAAATGGCTCCGGTTCGATACCCTGGGTTAAAGCCGCTGTCACCCGGGCGCTTTTTTGGTCAATTTTCCATGAGCAATTTTGTTCTCGTATTATTTCGGGACTTTTTCGCACTGGTATCGGTAACTAGACTGAAGGTAGATTATGTTAGGCGGCTGAATTCTGATAAAGTGTATTTTTTTAAGCTTCCTGATCACAATTACCCGTAAAAATTGCTCGAAAAAGGGCTTGAGGTATATTTTGATGTAAGGGCTTGAATTTGAAAGAGGAGGAGTGCAACTATAGAAAGAAACCACACACAAGACATTTAATGACTCGTATTAATTAACCCTTTCAAGATCCGATTATGAATTTTGTTTCTGTTTTCTGGCTATTATTAGACGATATATTTCAGATTAGGAAGGGTATATGGAAGTCAGAGGGATAAATGAGATAGTCTTTACCCTTATGATTCCCACAGAGCATTCGTAACTTGTTAGAATCGTCTAATGATAGCCGGAATAAACTGGCAAAAGGCGTCATAATCTGCAAGGGGTTGGCTGTTATCTTAGGATTGTAGTTTACAGCCCTGCAAGCCTTTGAGTATATTGACGCCCCCTTTACTATTGCAGATTCAGTCTTTTAGAGCTACAGGATTCCATGGGGTGAGATTTACGTGCTGAAAGGGTTGGAACGTGAACTATGACTAGAGAGCAAGATATATATAATTATACAAACTGAAAAATAAAATGCAAAGCAAAAAAGATAATCATGCCTGGATTGCCGCCATTTAGGACGTAAGACTGCAACTACATTCCTTGTGGTCTTTAAACTTGTATGTATGTATGTATGTATGTACCGGTATGTGTGTAATGTATGTATGACTATGTATGTATGGTATAGCACTCAACAAATGTAAAAATAATTAAGTGATTAAGTAATCGGAGGAATGGTGGTTGACATTGATGTATATTGAGTGGAATAGATAAAACCTCAAATGATAGAAAGGAAGAAGAAGAAATGGAAGATATGTGTCAGCAGAACGTTGCAATGTGGGAGGAAATAATGAATTATATTATCTGGGGACGATCTGGGGAAACATTTCTAGAATTGACCACTCGCGAGTTTGAGGCTATAAGGAAGTTGGAGTCGTAAACATCGATATTAAACAGAAATGCAATAATAACGTCGGTTTTTGATGGATGGAAGGTATGTTTGCAATAGTTTTATGGATGTATATACTGTATGTACGAAGAACGTATTTTAGCTGGTAATTCTGCTAAATATCGATGGCTATACCTCTAATTTCCATATTGCCTGAAACTCACCAGTGGTCGATTGGGACAGAGGACTAGAGAAGATTATAATTATATAGAAAATACAACTAATGAAGAGTATACAAAAACATTTGACAACTACACACACGGACATTTTAGCAGTAATAGGGTAAAACCAAATATGTGTGGTGTGAACAAAATAGATATACACGAAATAATAATTGAAACATAGTTAGAGAGAGAGAGATTGAGAGATTGATTTTAGTTTTGCCCCGAGGGGCGAGTTTATTGAGCAGCGCCCCCCATCCTGTGAGGGGACAACCACTAGTAAGGCGATACATACTGCTCAAAGAGCCATTATTCCACTGAAACAACAGCATCGTCGTCTGGTTACATTCATATTTGTGTTTATAAATCAGGTTGGCATTATTCAGATGTGTTATTATAGTTTCCTCATTTAATTGGCACATGTGCTGTATATACGTCGCTCATCATTAATGGATTTTGTTTTTTGTTTTACTGAATTTTTAATTGACAGGTTGTAAATAATAGCACTACAAAGCTAGTGCAATTATATGATCAGGAGACTGTTCACTTTTTTCATTACATCACTGGTTATTGAGGTCATAGTTAGCTAATAACCGTTGATGTAATGAAGAATGTGAAGTGTCCCTCATATGATTGTAATATATTTGTGTGAGAGAGAGAGAGAGAGAGAGAGAGAGAGAGAGAGAGAGAGAGAGAGAGAGAGAGAGAGAGAGAGAGAGAGAGAGAGAGAGAGAGAGAGAGAGAGAGAGAGAGAGAGTTACATAGATACACAGACTGCACAGATCTTACGGTCCCTACTAGGCAGTTCATAATTAATTTTAACATAGAATTTGCTACAAAGTGGCAGGAAAAGATAACAAAACAGAAGGATCTCTCCCTACCCACCACTCTCTTCGCCCTTATGTTGGCATTAAGCCTAGTGAGGGAAACAAGGCCCCATCAAAATGAGAAAATGTCTACTAGAAAATTCATAGTAAAGAACGAAGTTGAGAAATAATGTATACTAATGATGCTTAACCTAATTGTTATGCCTAGATCAATCCAATCTTCTCGAGATGTATGTTTGACCTCCTTTTGAATGTGTCAAATTTATTAAGTTGTACAACTTTTTCTGGCAATTTTTTCCACTCGTTGACCACACTGTAGGTGAAGAAGTGCTTTATAACATCGATATTCGCCCTCATGGTTTTTAATTTCATTCCAATTCCCCAATTTGATGAAACTATTATTGATTTTGAACAGTGAATCTACATCGATACCAGTATGGCTTCCAAAGTTAGCCCCTTCTGTACCGTCGCCGTATTTTTAACATTATTCTAGCTATATTGAGACGGTTTTGTGCAGCTTAGAAGGATCTGTGACAGTACATTTGGTTAAGTGAGATAGTTCGAAGCCTGTTCATTGCTGGAGGCCCATTTTTATTTGAATAACGTCGTCTAGTAGTAGCCAGAGTAAAGTAAAATAGATGGCACTGGTAGTGAAAGGGTAACAGCTGGTCGCCCCCCTCCCCTCCCCCCCTCCCCCGGATCTCTACCAGAACTAGAGGGAGCGCCATAAAACCTTCACATCGTAAGCCGCACAGAGGCCATTAATCCGGGGACGAGGAGGCAAGTAAAAGAGAGATTAAAGCAGATCTCCGTTTAACCCTTTCAGCACGATGACGTAATTTTAATCATATTCTGGTTACCCTCTTCGTTTGTCTGGCTTCCTTCACTGTTTCTGTTTGTGTCTTCTACACAGAGTAATCCAGCCAACTCTCATAAACACATCCTCCTCCTATTCATTGAAATACACTAAACAAGCACACCACACTTCTTTCCAAGTTTCAAGTAGCGACTATCACTCAGCAACGAATAGTAATAATTGGTAAAGCATCTGACTGGAAAAAAAATCACAATTGGTGCGCCCCAGGGATCAGTGCTCGAACCTGTTCTTTTCTTAATTTATATCAATGACATCGATGACGATCTTTCGTGTACAATTTCAAAATGTGTGGACGATACCATGATAACGAACATAGTAGTACCTCCCTTGCAGATCCAAAATGATTTAGATATATTAGCAAATTGGGCCCGAACCTGGCAATTAGTTTGAATACAATTAAATGTAAAGTACTACATAAAGTTATTGGCATCATTGGAAGATAGTTTGAATACACATCCGAAAATGTTATTCTCACCTTATATAATTCTTTGGTTCGCGCCCATCTGGAATACGATGTACAATTTTGTTGTCCATATTATAAAAAGGACATAAATTAACTAGAGAGAATACAGTAGAAATAACCAAAAAGATTCCCAGACTAAGAAACATGTCAGACGAAGAACGTCTAAAAGAGTTGTCTTTTTAATTTAACAAAGCGCAGGCGAAGAGGGGACCTTATTCAAGTGATTACAATTATTAAAGGTATTGACAATATGGATGTCAAAAAATACTTCACAATTGATCACTCAAATTACACTAGAGGAAATGGTTGTAAAATAATTGTAAAGCCTTTTCACTTACATGATGGTTAACATTTATTTGTTTAATCGAGTAGTATATTTATGGGAAGGACTCTCTAGTACTGTCATTGAGTGTAGTACTGTTTAAGGGAGCCCACCTCGCTTTTTTTCTCTTTCTCTCCCTCTCTCTTTGGCTTGTATCCATTCGGCCCCATTTAGCCTACTGCTTTAAAACGTTTATCCCCATTATGGTGTCAATATTTTCCTGGCGAGCGGTAGCGAGCCAACATATATATATTTTTGTTTTAACAGCAAGCTAATTTTTTTAATTTTTCGATAACAAAATGTCTCCGGCGAAGCCAGATTTCTCCATACAATGCTGGCTAGCTATAGCTCGCCAGGAAGAAAATCGACACCTGGATGGGGATAAACGTCTTAAAACAGTTGGCTGAATGAGGCCGAATGGATACAAGCCAAGGAAAGATAGAAAAGGAGAGAAAGATAAACAAAAAACGGTGACACCCCTTAATTAAACTTTCAAAGTTCGGCTAGATAAATATCTCGCCCTTATCCCCCAATTAACTGCGTTTACAAACGAATAGCACCAATTTATACTGTGCTATCCTTCCTGTACCGTATTCACACAGGATTGGTAGTTTAGTTACAAGCAGCCTTGTAAAGATCATTATATATGTTGTTGCTTGCTTTCCTTTTTACTCCTTTTCTTTTGTACTAATTTTGGGGAGGACACTTGTTACAGGCAGCTTTGCATTATGTCTCCTTCATACATATAGAAACAAAAATTATATATATATATATATATATATATATATATATATATATATATATATATATATATATCGGTTCGAACCCCACTGAGAGATTGGAAACATTTAGTGGCTCACGTGTATTTGTGATATATACTCAATATATATATATATATATATATATATATATACGGTATATATTGTTACGTATCTTGATCCTCAAGTGGTTAACTTGATGAATCTAGATAGCACAGAGATATATATTAAGGTATCAGTCAGCTGAAGGCAAAACAAAAGTAAAATCTAATAAAATAATTTCCTGTTGTTGCTTCCTTTCCTTTTGGATCTTAGGACTTAATAACCTTTATTGACTGATACTCTTTAATTATGAAAAATACTGAAAACTAATTAAAATCATGTAGTATTTATAAAGAAATATTATTTAACCGAAGCTTAGTAGGCTATGGTTATGAACCGAATAAGTTATAGCTAAAGAAGGACTATTAATTTTATAAAAAGTCTTGAAAGATAAATATTAAAGTAAGAATATTTCTGTCTCTTACCCTTTTTGAAATGAATAGATAGTTTTCTTCTATGTCCTTTTATTTATATTTAATGTAATTATTCTTGGTTCTTGTCTTACGTTAATAGTATTATATTATTATTATCATCAGGAGTAATATCAAAGTCACATAAAAAGTTAGATATATATTTAATAATTAGTTAAATTTATTTCTTAACCACGTAACATTGAGGTTTGATTATGAGTAAATAAAGTTACAGGATCGTTTCATAGATTCGATTCAGGTCTCACTCAAATAATATGGAAAGCAAAATATAATATTTTGAAGCAAAAGAATTTTCTTCAGCTTAGGAAATCACTAGAAGTAATATTAACACAGCCATGTTAGTCTAAGGCGATAATACTAATTACGAGACAATAGCATCACCGTACTAAGCACCATTAAGCAATGTAAGCTTAATTCAAAGAAAATGAAAGAACTCGTAAGTATTAATATAAAACAATAGTATTACTTTCATCATAACCCAATTACTTAAAGAGTTGCTTTTAGTCCACAAGTTAGTCAACTAAAATAGTTAAGTACATAATAATAGCGTTAACGTTAATTCCCAATCAAATAGTTAAGTACATAAATAGTAGCGTTAACGTTAATTCGCAATCAAATAGTTAAACACATAATAGTAGCGTTCACGTTAATTCCCAATTAAATCGTTAAACACATAATAGTAGTGTTCACGTTAATTCCCAATTAAATAGTTAAACAATAATAGTAGTGTTCACGTTAATTCCCAATTAAAAAGTTAAACACATTAGACACATTAAACCCATCACGTTAATTCCCAATCACATATCTCACTAACCAACATAACGTAAGTGTTTACACCGAACACACTAAACACACATTTATATAATCTGACTGACAGTCACAATCCCATTATAATACTTCACCCCGTCTTCCTCCAGCTGCAAGTTCACCTTCCCCAACTCCAAATGGGACTGATTTGAATGCCCACAACTCGGGTCTTATATACCAAACAATGATGGTGTAGGAACGAATCAGGAGGCGGCGGGTGGTGCCGGCGCCAATCATAGCTCCTCGAATCACATAACAGGTGCGAGGTCCATTCACAGCTCCTGGCGTCGATCATACGTCATAGCATCGGTCATCGAGGTGTGAAGGCTAGCATGCTGGTATGGGGCGAGATGGTTTGCCCACTCGCTCGTTCGCTAGTCTGCTTCACCGTTTTGGGTAGTGGGCTCCTTCAACTCCAACTCTAATTCTAACTCTTAAATTAACATACAGGGCTCCGTATGTCAGAATATATATATATATATATATATACTGCATTTATACTGTATATACACAATTAACCTACTTACTGAATATGGTTTATAAGATATTCCCCTTTGCTGTATATAATATAATAAATAATTGGCTCGCATGTCGCAGGAAGGCAATTTGTCCACTAACTTCAGGCATGTGGATAAAATTGTTAATGACCGCCATTATATGCAAGTCAATTACGGCATTACGAAGCTTCCCAGAAAAATATTTGCCAATTTAAGTCCATAATTTAGACCACGCACGCTGCATCGTAATCACAATTTTGCCGCGTATGATGTTGAACTCTGGGATTCACTTGTTTGTATCTTGCCAAATTATTTTAGTGTGGAATTTCTCGTACGATAAGAACGGGGAATAATGCGAACAATAATAATAACTATTATAACAAGGATAATACTACTACGACTACTACTTAGCCTATTATTATTATTATTATTATTATTATTATTATTATTATTATTATTATTTTATTATTATTATTATTATTATGATTATCTTAGTAGTAGTAGTAGTTGTAGTTTTACTAATGTTAATACATACAAATAGTCATAATTACAATAAATAAAATGCCACCAGAAAGAGAAGTTAATCGTGCATGGTGCTAACACCACCATAAACATTGAGCCGTCCGGCTGGCTCAGTTGATAGCGTGCCTGCTTCCCATCTTCCAGGTCTCGCGTTCAATCCCCGCTCAGGTTGGAATGTTTTTCTGAGATATAGCCGGCGGTTTCCATCTCCCTATGAGCAAGGGAGATGGGTAATGGTATCTGGTTGATTAAAGAAGTCTCAAGCGCTTGAGATTCCTCGTAGGAGGAGATACGGGCTCTATATAAGTAACCAGACGATTATTATTATTATTATTATTATTATTATTATTATTTGGGGGGTCAAGAAATGATAAATTGACCACTTAAGGGGGATGACCTGCTTTTTGTTATTTCTGTCCTTTTCTCTCTTTCTCTGGCTTGTATCCATTCGGCCCCATTCAGCCAACTATTTTAAGACGTTTATCCCCATCCAGGTGTCGATTTCTTCCTGGCGAGCGATAGCGAGCCAGCATTATATGAAGAAATCCGGCTTCGCCTGAGAAATTTTTCTATCGAAACATGTAGAAATTTAGCCTGCTGTCTAACAAAAATAAAAAATATGCTGGCTCGCTGCCGCTCACCAGTAAGAAATTGACACCTGGATGGGGATAAACGTCTTAAAACAGTAGGCTGAATGGGGCCAAATGGATACAAGCCAGAGAAATATAGAAAAGGACAGAACAAAAACAGGTCACCCCCTTAAGAGTTCCAGGCTAGAAGGAAGCTAAGAGCTGTAGACATAGATATTTAGCAGAATTCCCAGCTAAAATATGGCTGTAAAATTATGTTTATATACAGTATGCGTAAATTATGTTTATATACAGTATGCGTAAATTATGTTTATATACAGTATGCGTAAATTATGTTTATATACAGTATGTGTAAATTATGTTTATATACAGTATGCGTAAATTATGTTTATATACAGTATGCGTAAATTATGTTTATATACAGTATGTGTAAATTATGTTTATATACAGTATGCGTAAATTATGTTTATATACAGTAT
Source organism: Paralithodes platypus (assembly GCA_032716605.1). Taxonomy (NCBI): domain Eukaryota; kingdom Metazoa; phylum Arthropoda; class Malacostraca; order Decapoda; family Lithodidae; genus Paralithodes; species Paralithodes platypus. The sequence continues at coordinate 19,289,622 of CM064497.1, read as the reverse complement.
GTGTAAATTATGTTTATATACAGTATGCGTAAATTATGTTTATATACAGTATGCGTAAATTATGTTTATATACAGTATGTGTAAATTATGTTTATATACAGTATGCATAAATTATGTTTATATACAGTATGTGTAAATTATGTTTATATACAGTATGCGTAAATTATGTTTATATACAGTATGTGTAAATTATGTTTATATACAGTATGCGTAGAAACATCAGAAATCATGCCAAAACTGTATTAAACCTAACTAAATCAAACTTTCTCCATAAGCAGGCAAATAAACTTCTAAATAATCCAAATGATAACAAAATATTTTGGTCTACTCTTAACTCATTCAAATCCAACTTCACTACTGCTTCATCCATTCCACCATTTAAATCTCCGACTGGCAATCTTGTGAGTGACCCACGAGGTAAAGCTAACCTTCTTGCAGATATTTTCTCCACCAACTCAACCTTAGATGACATAAATCAAGATGTCCCTGTACTTAATTTTAATTCACCTGAAATTCCCTCACTTAAGATCCACACCAGACATGTCAAAACTATTTTGCAGAATCTCAGTAGATAAGGCTCCTGGTCCAGATGAAATTCCTCCAATAGTACTTAAGAATTGCTCCTTGGTGCTCGCTCCTGTATTGGCAAAATTTTTCCGTCTGTGTACTCATACCTCATGCTTCCCAGTACCCTGGAAAGAAGCAAACATCCATCCAGTTCCTAAAAAAGGTGCCTCTTCTGATCCATCAAAACTACAGACCAATAGCTATAACTTCCACTCTTGGCAAAGTTTTTGAAATTATATTAAATAATCACATAATTAAGCATCTGGAGAATAATAAATTAATCAGTGATAGGCAATATGGTTTTAGACGATGTCGATCAACTGCAGACATTCTTTGCCTTCTTACGCATCAAATCAACCAAGCTACAGACCAACATGGTGAAACACATACAATAGCACTGGATATATCAAAGGCATTTGATAGAGTCTGGCATCAATCCTTATTGTCGAAGATGTCACACTACGGCCTTGCATCATTAGTTCCACTAATTTCTTCTTATCTTCATAACAGAAAAATACGTGTAATGGTAGATGGCCTTTATTCTCAATTTCACTCAATAAATGCTGGTGTTCCCCAGGGATCAGTTTTGGCCCCAACTCTGTTCCTCATTCATATCAATGATCTCATATCTACCACTCATAATCCAATACATTCCTACGCAGATGACTCAACACTCCACAGTTCCTTCACATTTACCAATTCTTTCACCCAACCCGATCTTATAAATTCAAAAATAAACACTGCCAATTTCTCTGAACCAGGGACCTTTCTAGAATTAATGAATGGGGACAAGAGAATCTAGTTTCCTTTAATGCACAGAAAACCAAGTACATTCAATTTTCTAACCGACAGAATCTCACTGACTCCCATATATTTTTTAATGATGTAAATATTCCCACTTCCCCTAGTATTGACATTCTCGGTGTAACATTAACTACTAACTTGAGCTGGACACATTATGTTAGAAGCATTGCTAAGAATGCCTCTAAAAACTGGGACTCCTGTACAGAGTTCGAGAATTCTTCACTGACGAGCAGTTGGCCGTAATATATAAAAGTCATGTGCGCTCTCAGATGGATTACTGTTCACCTCTGTGGGGTGGAAGTGGAGTGGTTGCATTGAGGCAGTTGGACAAAATTCAAAATAAAGCTATTAGATTAATCAATAACCCTGCAATCACACAGGACCTTCCTACATTAGCCATACGAAGAAAACGTTGCATCCCTTGCATTATTCTACAGATATTTTCACAGCAATTGTTCCGAGGAACTTGCTTCAATTGTGCCGCCTCTCCACATCTTTCCCCGTAGAACTAGGGCAGCTGAGAGCGCCCATGAATTTACACTTTCTCCTCCACAATGCAGAACTTCTGCTTATCAGAATTCATTTATCCCCAGAGCTACTACTCTTTGGAATTCACTTCCCTCGAATTGCTTTCCACAAACTTACAATCAACAAATGTTTAAATCCAGTTGTTACAAACATTTTATGAATGGAGGATGCCTTTAGGCACATGGACCTTTTTGTTTTATCTGTGTTTTTCCTTCCTCCATTCATTGTCTCTTAAAAAAAAAAAAAAAAAAAAAAATTATGTTTATATACAGTATGTGTAAATTATGTTTATATACAGTATGCGTAAATTATGTTTATATACAGTATGTGTAAATTATGTTTATATACAGTATGCGTAAATTATGTTTATATACAGTGTGTAAATTATGTTTATATACAGTATGTGTAAATTATGTTTATATACAGTATGCGTAAATTATGTTTATATACAGTATGCGTAAATTATGTTTATATACAGTATGTGTAAATTATGTTTATATACAGTATGCGTAAATTATGTTTATATACAGTATGTGTAAATTATGTTTATACATTATTATGTTTATATACAGTATGTGTAAATTATGTTTATATACAGTATGCGTAAATTATGTTTATATACAGTATGTGTAAATTATGTTTATATACAGTATGTGTAAATTATGTTTATATACAGTATGCGTAAATTATGTTTATATACAGTATGCGTAAATTATGTTTATATACAGTATGTGTAAATTATGTTTATATACAGTATGTGTAAATTATGTTTATATACAGTATGCGTAATGCTCAATTCAACGTTAATTTTTTATTTTATTTTTTATTTTGTATCCATCAGAAACCTACATTATTAGTGCATTTTTGTTTCATAGCGATATCTACAGCTCCAACTTCCGCATAGCTTATACTCGCAAGTGGTCAATTGGGTGGGTGGGCGGCTTCAGTCAAAGAATAGAAAGAAGAAAACCCGGGAAAAAGATACTGTATGCGATGAGGATGTAATTAAACAGATACTATATACAAAAAGGACGTAAGTAAAATAGATACTATAGACGAAAAGGACGTAAGTCAAAAGATACTCTAAGAGAAAAGTACTAAATAGATAATTTCAAGAGACTAAGGCAGGAAGGAAGGTAGGAAGAGAAGGAAGGACGGAAGGGCGTGAAGGAAGGAAGGAAGGAAGGAATACGAGAAGGAAGGCAGGAATGAAGAGATAGAAAGACGGAAGGAAGGAAGGAAGAGAAGGAAGGACGGAAAGGCGTGAAGGAAGGAAGGAAGGAAGGAAGGAATACGAGAAGGAAGAAAAGCAGGAAGATAAGGCAGGAATGAAGAGATAGAAGGACGGAAGGAAGAAAGGAAGAGAAGGAATGAAGGAATAAAGAAATAAAAGGAATGAAGGAAAGAAGGAAGGAAGAGAAGGCAGGAAGATAAGGGCAAGAGATACGGGCCGCCCTTCCAAAAGCTCGGTTCCCATGACACACAAACCTGGAGAGGGGCAGGAAATATGGCCACTTCCCGATATAAATGGAACAGAATGAGCGGGATTAATGAAAGTGGAGCGATAGAAATGGGCGCTATGAGTCCCCGTTTATCAGACCGGTTATAGGCCGGAATGGACGACTCTAGGGGCTTTCCCTCTACAAATAAAATCCAGTTGGGTATATTGGTAGTGATTTACCTTTTGATACGCATATATATTATATTTTTTTCCCTTGGACTTTATCGCTACTAACGTAAACTTATATATATACTGTATATATATGTATAATATTTTGTTTCTGTATTCCAACTACTCCCTCTAGAGCATAGGATGAGAGCCTGTACATTCATGGAAAGGTGAAGCCCGTGAGGTCTCGTTTCAGTCTAGGGGGTGAGACACGTGAAGCACTTTTAGCTGCAACCAGCCCGTGCCATCTTGCCTTCGCAGGATGCATGGGGCTAAGTTGCCCACTTATGGCCCGAAGCAGCCCCATCTCTGAAGCTGCCTCGCTCCAGTGCTTCACTGTCTCATCCCCTAGACTCGGACCCTCACTCTCAAAACACCACCTATTGAGCAATGAATTAACTAGGCATTGCCCCCCTATAGCATATTTTGAATATGGGAATATTCATACAGTGCTATTTAATCAGGGAACAATGAGGGCATGTATTTGGCGTTTTGGTGGGCTTTGTGGTAATGCACTAATGCTAGGTACAGCACAAATTCTATCCCAATGATATCTTCCCATTGATGTATCGGGATTCAAAGTCGGGTTTTCTTCAGCTTATGTAGGACGTCTACCCGTTTAAAGATTGCAGACTATCTCAATTAATTCTTTTAACTACCATATATCCTTCCTAAGCTCAATAAAATTAACTAAATGCAACTGAAATACAAATAAATACACGTCGCTGGTACTTTAAGGGTGAATGTCATTCATAGCATCAACATAAAAGAATATACAAAGAGCCAACTTTGGTGGGAAAACAAGCCCGGCGACCTCAATACCCAGCCAAACTAAACAGACGCAAAGTTCGGCCCTAATTTTTATTCCTATCTTACAAGTGAAATTTCAAGAGACGGGAGGAGGAGCCAAGGAGGAGAGGGAAGGATCCTGATAGCTCTGGCAACGACCCAAGAGCTCCGGCCCGTCCCATTCAGCGGCTTTGATGATCGAACTCTGGGTATCTCTGTTGCCGGAGGGTCCACCAGGAAGGAGGAAGGAAGGAAGGAAAGAAGGAAGGAAGGAAGGGAAGGAGGCAGGATTCGGGGCTGGGAGGAGGAAGGAGGAGAGGGAAGAAAAAGGAAAGAAAAAGGAAAGATTCAGAGGTGGAGTTGGCAGGTAGGAAGGAGGATTTCGAGGGTGGAAAGGTGAAGAATTAAAGAGGAAAGAAGGAAGGAAGGAAGGAAGGAAGGGAGGGAGGGAAGGAGGCAGGATTCGGGGCTGGTAGGAGGAAGGAGGAGAGGGAAGAAATTGAAAGACTTAGAGGTAGAGTTGGCAGGAAGGAAGGAGGGTTTTGAGGGTGGAAAGGTGAAGAATTAAAGAGAAAGGAAGGAAGGGAGGGAAGGAGGCAGGATTCGGGGCTGGTAGGAGGAAGGAGGAGAGGGAAGAAAATTGAAAGACTTAGAGGTAGAGTTAGCAGGAAGGAAGGAGGGTTTCGAGGGTGGAAAGGTGAAGAAGTAATGAGGAGAGAAGGAAGGGAGGGAAGGAGGCAGGATTCGGGGGTGGGAGGAAGGAGGAGAGGGAAGAAAAGGGAAAGACTCGTAGGTGGAGTTGGCAGGAAGGAAGGAGGGTTTCGAGGGTGGAAGGAGAAGTAAGTTAGGAGGATAGAAGGAGAATGAAAGTTGGATGGAAGACTTGGGGAAAGGAGGAGGAAGAAGTAGGAAGGAAGGACTCAAAGGTGGAAGTGGAAAGAAGGGTGGATGGAAAGGTAGGAAGGAATCGGGGGTAGAAGAAGGAAAGATGGAGTGATGGAGTAGGGAATTGGAGCGGAGGACTAAGGAAGGAAGGAAAGACGGACTCGGGGGTAAGAGGAGAAGAAAGAAAGAAGAGGAAGTCGGAGGAAGGAAGGGAGGACTCTGGGTATAGGATGGCTTGAAGACTGGTTGGATGAATGGAGAGTTGAAAAGAAAGACTGGAAATGTTTGTTTGGAAATAGGAAATAAAATGGTAGAGAAGAGTTCAAAAGTTTGTACACTCGGATGCCATAGTCTGTAGCCCATTCATAAAAAATCTTGGACTTCACCTATTTCTAGTTATGGAAGTATATTCATGCAAATTAATATATGAATATATTGTTCTATACATCATCTACATAATTATATATATAATCTATTCAAAAAAAAGGTATATCCAAAGATAAATCCAGATAGATATAATTACTGACAAACATTGGGGCTCCACACATTCATAAGAGTGGGCTAGAGACTATGGCATCCGAGTTTGCAAGTACAAAATGATAAGAGTTTGAGAGGGACATTCAGAAACATATATAATGAATTAGAAAAGGCGTTTACGAAAAAGAGTACAAGGTGAGAGACAAGAGAACTGGACTATAGTGTATTCATTATAAATAGGCCAAAAACCATGACCATTAACCTCTATGAATAAAAAAGGACTCGAGTAATCGAGCTAATAAGAATATCATATGGGAAGAGCCAACCATGGAATAGGTGTGGACATTAACAACTCATTTGCTCTAGCCCTTTTTTAGTTACAATGGTTAGGGGACAAGATAGCCTGAAGAAGTTGTATGCGAAACAGTCAATAAAGTGCTCCTCCTCATATGGTGTTTATATTCATTCTGCCTACTTCTCTGAGTTTGTGTCTATCAAGATAACCTGGCCTAAATATAGATACATAGATTATAGTTGGATGAGGCGAAGGAAAAAGTGACGTAGGGGAGTTTGTTGAACAGCAGATTTCTCCTCCCTGGAACTAGAGGAACACTGTAAGATAACTTGAACAATGAATGGTGGATAAATTAGTTTTTCCTTGGGAGTGTAGGTTAGCCCCCTGAGGATTATGACGCGTTTTAGCAGTTCAGCTAGCATTAGACGATTTTATTTAGATTATGAACGATCTGTGGGAGTCAGAGGTATATATCGACCTGGTTAACCCTCTCCTGATACTTATGTTTGGGTGCACATTTTTTTTTTTTTTTTTTTTTTTTTCTATATTCCAACTACTCCCTCTCGGGCATAGACATATTATCTCTCTCCTCATATTCGCCACTACTATGTTTGGGTGCACATCTCTCTTTCCTCATAGCTTAGATTGATATGCAGGATTCGAAACTGCATAATAAATCGTAGGCTTGTCCACCTTTCTTTAACTGTCTTCGTGGTGCAATGCATAAGTGTGTTGATTTTCGGTGTGAGAATCCTAGGTTCGAATCCCCGGACTGCCACATGTGTTTGTTAATTTCATTAATCGAGTTTAGGAGTAAAGTTGGTTGGTGGAGAGAACATAATAATTCACCACTACTATGTTTGGGTGCACATCTCTCTTTTCTCATATTCACCACTACTATGTTTGGGTGTACATCTCTCTTTCCTCATATTCACCACTATTATGTTTGGGTGCACATATCTCTTTCCTCATATTCGCCACTATTATGTTTGGGTGTACATCTCTCTTTCCTCATATTCACCACTATTATGTTTGGGTGCACATATCTCTTTCCTCATATTCGCCACTATTATGTTTGGGTGTACATCTCTCTTTCCTCATATTCACCACTATTATGTTTGGGTGCACATATCTCTTTCCTCATATTCGCCACTATTATGTTTGGGTGCACATCTCTCTATCCTCATATTCGCCACTACTATGTTTGGGTGCACATCTCTCTTTCCTCATATTCACCAATACTTAGGGGAGGTGTGGTGGAGTGGTCTTGCCACTGGCCTGGTAATCCAAAGGTCCCGGGTTCAAATCCCGATGTATCAATGGGAAGATATTATTGGGATGGAATTTGTGCTGTACCTAGTATCAGTGCATTACCACAAGCCCACCGAAACGTCAATAAAATACCCTCATTGTTCCCTGATTAAATAGCACTGTATGAATATTCCCATATTCAAAATATGCTATAGGGGTGCAATGCCTGGTGAGTTATCTGCTCAACAGGTGGCGTTGTGTGTGTGTGTAAGTGTGAGAGTCCGAGTGTAGGTGGTGAGACAGTGAAGCACGGGAACGAGGTGGCTTCAGAGATGGGGTCGTTTCGGGCCATGAGTGAGCACCGTGCCTCATGTGAAGGCAAGATGGCAGGTGCTCGTTGTACTCTACGTGCTTCACATGTCTCACTCCCTAGACTGGAACAAGACCTCACGGGCTTCACTGTTCATTGTAAAGCGGTGAATGTTAAGGCTCTCAGCCTATGCCCGAGAGGAAGTAAGTTGGAATATAGAAAAAAAAAAAAAAAAAAAAAAAAAATGTTTGGGTGCACATCTCTCTATCCTCATATTCGTCACTATTATGTTTGGGTGCACATCTCTCCTTCCTCATATTAACCACTACTATGTTTGGGTGCACATCTCTCCTTCCTCATATTAACCACTACTATGTTTGGGTGCACATCTCTCCTTCCTCATATTAACCACTACTATGTTTGGGTGCACATCTCTCTATCCTCATATTCGCCACTACTATGTTTGGGTGCACATCTCTCCTTCCTCATATTAACCACTACTATGTTTGGGTGCACATCTCTCTATCCTCATATTCGCCACTACTATGTTTGGGTGCACATCTCTCCTTCCTCATATTAACCACTACTATGTTTGGGTGCACATCTCTCTATCCTCATATTAACCACTACTATGTTTGGGTGCACACCTCTCCTTCCTCATATTAACCACTACTATGTTTGGGTGCACATCTCTCTGTCCTCATATTCGCCACTACTATGTTTGGGTGCACATCTCTCCTTCCTCATATTAACCACTACTATGTTTGGGTGCACACCTCTCCTTCCTCATATTAACCACTACTATGTTTGGGTGCACATCTCTCTGTCCTCATATTCGCCACTACTATGTTTGGGTGCACATCTCTCCTTCCTCATATTAACCACTACTATGTTTGGGTGCACATCTCTCTATCCTCATATTCGCCACTACTATGTTTGGGTGCACATCTCTCCTTCCTCATATTAACCACTACTATGTTTGTGTGCACATCTCTCTATCCTCATATTCGCCACTACTATGTTTGGGTGCACATCTCTCCTTCCTCATATTAACCACTACTATGTTTGGGTGCACATCTCTCTATCCTCATATTCGCCACTACTTCCAATATTGTATTTAGTATAATGGTATATCAGGACGTATATGCCAATAGGTATCAAGTCCTCTTTGTCATATGGTTAAATATTTAAGTAATTTGTAGTGATGTTGAAGAATGTCATATAACAATAAAGCATTTTAAATTGAAAAAAAAGGACGGATCCTTTCCGTTATTTCATGGAATTAGTAGACTTTTGTTTATTAGGAAGAAAGGGTGGGAGCTAGAAGGGTTAAATGAGATTGACTCCACCCCTTTGATTTGTAGAGAGCATTCCAAAACTGGATAATATCGTCTTATATAATCCATAATAAAGATAAAATGCGTCCCCGAATACTAAGTGGCTTAACCACTTGAGGAGCTCATATGGGATTTTATATTATATTAATTTTGATGATGTGGAATATATATCCAAAGACCAAACTATATATCGTGAATTAGTATTGCCGATTGCGTATTATGGGCATGGACATATTTCAGTTAGATTGTTGTTGTCGTTCCCTAGGCTGCCTGGCCGAACAGCCCCGTTCGAGTTAGATTAAGTGAAGGCATTGAGGGATAAGCCTTTAACAGGGCACTTCGTATCTACCCTTTCGAAGAGTTTTGAGCGGGAAGCATTAAGGGATGTTGAAGAGAGGAAGCTGTTTGATTGTTTGTGTTGTGTGTGTTATTAGTCTGTATACGTCGTCAAGGTGTGATAAGAAGAACATATCCCCAGTGGTCCCAAGATGGCTACGGTTGGCCCATCTCTGTCACGGTATAGGATCTCCACTCTCCCCGGACCCGTGGAAACTTGCCTCAGACTCTCTCAACTTCATTCCCAGGATATCAAAGTCCAGGGGGGCCACAACTTGAGAGAATTAGCCACCTACCTACCTACCTTCCAGTCTGTCCACATGATCCCTTAATATATTGTTCCTTATGACCTACAGCAGTCTCAGTTATCCTCCTCTCTACCTACCTACCTACCTACCTACCTTCCAGTCTGTCCACATGATCCCTTGATATATTGTTCCTTATGACCTACAGCAGTCTCAGTTATCCTCCTCTCTACCTCAGTCTCAGTTATCTTCCTCCTTACCTACCAGTCTGTCCCCATGATCCCTTGATATATCCTTATCTCCTACAGCAGTCTCAGTTATCTTCCTCCCTACCTACCTTCCAGTCTATCCCCATGACCCCTTGATGTATTGTTCCTTATCACCTACAGCAGTCTCAGTTATCCTCCTCTCTACCTACCTACCTTCCAGTCTGTCCCCATGACCCATTGATATATTGTTCCTTATCACCTACAACAGTCTCAGTTATCTTCCTCCCTACCTCAGTCTCAGTTATCTTCCTATCTACCTACCTTCCATTCTATCCCCATGACCCCTTGATATATTGTTCCTTACCAACTACTGCAGTCTCAGTTATCCTCCTCTCTACAGCAGTCTCAGTTATCTTCCTTCCTCCCTACTTACCTTCCTTCCATTCTGTCCCCATGACCCCTTGATATATTGTTCCTTATCACCTACATCAGTCTCAGTTATCTTCCTCTCTACCTACCTACCTACCTACCTTCCAGTCTGTCCCCATGATCCCTTGATATATTGTTTCTTATCACCTACATCAGTCTCGGTTATCTTCATCTCTACCTACCTACCTACCTTCCAGTCTGTCCCCATGATCCCTTGATATATTGTTCCTTATCACCTACATCAGTCTCAGTTATCTTCATCTCTACCTACCTACCTTCCAGTCTGTCCCCATGATCCCTTGCCGTATTGTTCCTTACCACCTGGTCTCAGCATAAAATTGTCTAATGGTAACACAAGGCCAAGAACACGTCATGGAATAGTGAATGGGTTAGATATACAAAATAAAACGAAGCCGCCCCTGAACGAAAGAGTCGAGGCCATGGGTAAGAGACGAGATACGGACATCAACAAGTTAAGAAAAAAAAGGACACTAGAGGCCAAGAAGGACATTAAGGAGGACACAGGGCTCAGTTTATTAGTTGCAACCCTGTTCTGACTATTCTACAGGGGGTTTCACGCAAGGTCTTTTGTCGTCAACTTTTAACCTTCAACTCTATTTGTAGTATAATTCTCCAATTATTTGCCAATGGCATTGGGAAATAGGCTGACATTTTGAAGTTATTTTGTAAGGGTATTGGACACTGTCTTGGTGGGCCGGTCATTTTTTTTTTTTTTTTTTGTTTTTTACCGAAAATGCACAATATCGTTTAAGCTTGAAACCTAACAATAATAAGTAATGAATGTTAAATAAATAACTAACATAAAATTTCCCTTAGAAAAATAAGTCTTCGGTGGTAATGGCTGAGGAGGATAGACACACAGCGAGGGTATGTATAGGTTTAGGCCTATGTTTGTAAGGGGGTAGGTGTCATTTAGTTGTTTATCTATGTATTACTTTATAGTATTTTAGGTTCCTCCCTCGGTCTCCATCAAGCTTAAAACAAAACAAAATCCCAAGATCCCCTTTTTGAGATTAACTTGTAATTGATTTCGGTAGAAATCTGTCCCGGCCGAAGGGCAGTTCCTCCAAAATTACAGGCTCGCTATCGGTCGCCTGGATAAAAATCGATACCTAAAAGGCACGACAGAAATATTGACAAAGGTCTTAAAAATGGCAAACTAATGGGGCGAACGTCTTATATCAAACTAATGTGGCTAAACACGAGGGAAAAAGGGGTCCAGTAAAACCAACCATCCCCCCCTTAATTAAACGATGTTTTCCTTTCGCAGCTTTATAACCCTTAGAAGATACGATGACGCATTTCTTTACTGTTTGTTGGCTATTATTAGACCATTTTATTTATTTTAGGAAGGGTATATGGAAGTCAAAGGGATAATGGAGGTAGTCTTTACCCTTATAATTACCACATATCCTTCCTAATTGTTTAAAATCGTCAAATGATAGCCATAATACACTGTTAAAATGCGTTATAATCTTCAAAGGGTTAATGGACAAAATAATTATATAAATTAAGTTACCTTTAGAATTGGGTTTGTTAATCCGTCTGATATCTGTAAACAACATTCATTCCCACAACATTCGTTCGATATCAAGTGGTGCGAAAAGATGGATTGTTTAAGAATATAAGCATTAAAGATTCAGATGTATGTATAGTTATTGTTGCTTGCGACTGTACACATGGTCAAAACTCGGTTGTCAATAATATGGTCTTCGTCCGGGATGGAGGAGGAGGAGAAAGAAGAGGAGGAGGAGGAAGAGAGGGGGAAGGAGGAGGAGGACAGGCATTAGGGAGGGAGACACACCGCGAGGGGATGACAAATGGGGATCAGAGAGAGAGAGAGTTACATAGATACACAGACTGTACAGACCATGCGGTCCCTACTAGGCCGTTCGGACTTAATTCTAACATGGGATTTGCTATAAAGTGGAAGGTAGAGACAGCAAAGCAGGAGGCTTTTTCCCCACCAACCAGTCCCTTCGACCTTGGTTCGGTAGGAAGTTTAGTTGGGGAAACAAAGCCCCATCAGAATTAACAAATAATTACTGGAAAATTCATAGTGAAGAACAAAGCTTAGAAATACTGTATAATAATGATAATTAACATAACATTTGTTATAACCTATATAACTCCAACCTCCTCGAAATGGATGTCTAGCTTCCTTTTGAATGTGTCAATTGTACATTGTGCAACTTTCTCTGGCAATTTTTTCCACTCGTTGACTACACTGTAAGTGAAGCAGTGCTTTGTGACATCGAGATTACCCCTGAGAGAGAGAGAGACCTGGGGAGAAGGACAGATATTAGGGAGGATAGACACACCACCACCAACGGGGGGGTGGGGGGTAGAGAGGACGGGGATGACAAATGGCCTCCCAGGGTCACCGAGGCAGGGGGAGATGGATGGAAGGGGGGGGGGGGGTGAACAAGGACATCAGCAAGGATATTGACAGAGAGAGAGATAGAGAGAGAGAGAGTAAGTGAGTGAGTGAGTGAGAGGGAAAGATCCTAACTGCATAGCTAGCCCTTCAGATAAGCTATATTTGTTCCTCGCTATCGTGCGCTTGGAAAAATTGACATCTAAATAGCACGAAATGTCTTAATCTTGACAACAAAATGGGGCGAAAGTTCTTAAAATCGCTAGACTAATGGGGCAAACGTCTTGGAATTCAAAACTAATGGGGTTAGACATGAAGGCGATGGGGGTCCATAAAAAAGCTCCCCTTAATGCTAGAGAAGCATGAAGTATTTCCATATATATACATTGATGAATGGATGTTAAGGGGAGATTTCCACTTGAGGGACTTTTTTCTTGACCCCTTTTTCCCTCATGTCTAGCCCCATTCCTTTTGAGATTTTAAGACGCTTGCCCCATTAGTTTGGTGATTTTAAGAATTTCTGCCCCATTCTGTCAATTTTAAGACCTTTCGTGCCATTTAGGTGTCGATTTTATCCTGGCGAGCGATAGCGAGCCTGTAGTTTAAGAGTAACCGGCCTTTGGCCGAGACATTTTTCTACCGAAAAATGTACAAATTTATCTTGAAAGAGTCAAGGGGGTGTAATTTTAAGCTTGATGAAAACGTAGGGAACAAACTAAATACCTGCCCTTAACGTCATAGGTACTTAGGGTTATGGCTATACACACGATTTTATTTCGTCTGATGATAGGTTTGAAACGATTACATTTCGTCTGATGATAGGTTTGAAACGATTACATTTCGTCTGATTGTAGGTTTGATACGAGTATTATAATTAAGGGGATGAGCCTTTTTGTTTTTGGTCTCCATTCTTCTTCATGTTTAACCCCATTGGTTTTCAGATTATAAGACGTTCGGCCCATTAGTTCGGTGATTTTAAGACCTTGCACTTCATTTCTTTGTTAATATTAAGACTTTTTGTGTAATTTAGGTGTCCATTTTTTTCCTGGCGAGCGATAGCGAGCCTGTAATTTAAAATAAATCGGCCTACGGTCGGGACATTTCTTTATCGAAACATGTACACATTTATCTTGAAGGAGGGTCTTGGGCGGGAGTTTCTTAAGCTTGATGGAGGTCTAGGGAGGAAACTAATAAAATATTAACAAGATGAATAAATGAGCAAAAAAACCGACCCATCTCCCCTTGAATGACTTCCGTGTGACTTGCTATGGGATGGAAATATGTTTGATACAAAATGGATAAGGTAGAAACATCCGGGCAGAAACTCTTGGTGTAAATAAATATAATTAATGTATAGTCGATCGAGTTACGTCCATTGCGATGTGTGCAGGATACTATCTACTTCTCATATTTTCCTTTAGGATTGATTACCTTTTTGTCCGAGTTTAACCCCTTTTGTACCGGTGCTGTATTTGTTTAGTTGATTTCAGCTACATCTAGACGATTTAATGAAGCTTAGGAAGGATATAAATGATAGCTAAAATTATCTCGGGACATTTTTTTATCGAAAAATGTACACATTTATCTTGAAGGGGGGTCTTGGGCGGATGTTTCTTAAGCTTGATGGAAGTTTAGGGAGGAAACTAGTTTGTAGCCTTTTTCATGGGTTGACGTCCTTCCTAAGCTGAATAGAATCTTATAATAGTTGTCAGAATATAATGAAAAGGACATCGCCGGTACTGAATGGGTTAATACCATCCGCAAACTTGGAGATCACACTCGACAGGCCAACATTGTTGTCGTTGACTTACGTGATGAACAACAGTAGGCCAATGACAGGTCCCTGTAGAACTCCGGATGTGACAGGATTCCATTCCGAAGAAAACGATTGTTCACAAATCGTTTCGGTCCAGGCCTATGCGTTATTTATTCATATCTCTACCCAAGTAATTACCTCCTCAATGATGCTCAGTGCACTAATTTTTGTCACTTTTGAAGTCTAAGTTGTCCATGGCTGTACATTGCCATACCCAACATTTAATGGACAAACTGCAGTAAATTAGGATGACATGATAAAGAGAGAGAGAGAGAGAGAGAGAGTACAAAGGAGTACAAAGGAAATCAAGTAACAACAGGTCTAGTGACCCTTCTAGGTTGCTTGTCCTCCAAAACACTGAGGATCAAGTGTCCAAACAGTGGTTTAGAGTGGGTAAGGGAACATTGGAAAGGGAACTACTGCCCTGGAACTAATGTCCGTGGCAGGATTAGGAAGTTAGTAGGGGACAGAAGGGTTAGTAACTGAGGGGGGGATAAAATAAAGTTATTCATTTACAAACGCAGTCAGTCGCGGGTTTGATGCGAGATATTTGTCTAGGCGGAGTTTAAATAAATCAACGGTTCTGCAGTCTATAACGTCTCGGGGAAGCCCATTCCACAAGTTGACAACTCGATTGAAGAAGAAATTCTTAGATTTGTGTGAGTTAAAAGATTTACCAATAATTTTGCAACCGTTTCCCCGCGTGTAATTAGATTGGTCGATAGTGAAGTACTTACTACAGTTCATATTGTCGATGCCTTTGATGATTTTGAACACTTGAATTAAGTCACCTCTTAATCTGCGCTGGGTTAAAGGAAATAGATTTAATTCTCTAAGACGCTCTTCGTATGGTTTGTTCTTTAGGCTAGGTATCATTTTGGTAACTCTACGTTGAACTCGTTCTAGCTTGTTTATGTCTTTTTAGTAATAAGGGCACCAGGATTGAACGCAGTATTCCAGAAGAGGGCGGACTAAGGAATTGTAAAGGGTTAAGATAACTTCTTTGGATTTATGCTCAAATGACGTGCCTATAAAGCCAATTATTTTGTTTGCCTTCTTAACAACTTCTGAACATTGTTGACTCGGTTTTAGGTTACTCGATATTGTTACTCCCAGATCGGTTTCTCTGTTTACATTCTTAAGCTGAGTGCCATTCATCGAATAGTTTGCTTTCTCATTTAGGTATCCGATATGTAGTACTTTACATTTATCCGCATTGAAACTCATTTGCCAAATTTGGGCCCAACATGACAATTTATCTATATTGTGTTGCATATCGTCAACTTGTTCTTTTGAGAGTACGCTATTTGCAATTTTGTATCGTCAGCAAATTTTGAGATTGTACAGGTGAGACCCTCATCTATGTCGTTGATGTAAATTAGAAAGAGAATTGGTCCTGGTACCGATCCCTGGGGTACCCCGCTACTTACATTGGTCCATTTAGATGCCTTACCGTTTATGACTACTCTTTGCTTTCTGTCGCTGAGCAATTTTCTATCCATTTCAACACACCGTCTTGTATTCCATGCGCTTTTAGTTTTAGCAGTAAACGTTTGTGGGGAACTTTGTCAAAGGCCTTTTGAAAATCAAGGTATATAATATCTACAGCTTTACTCTCATCGTAGAGGTTGAGGATATCGTGGAAGAAGTCTAAGAGGTTTGTTAAACAGGAAAGTTTTTTACGAAAGCCGTGTTGACTATCTTTAAGTAAGTTATTTGCCTCTAAGTGATTTACGAGTCTGTCTCTTATGACCGTTTCTAGCATTTTACATACAATTGAGGTTAAGCTAATTGGACGATAGTTACTGGGTAGAGATTTGCTGCCTTTTTTTAATATCGGTGTTACGTTGGCTAGCTTCCACTGATCAGGCATAGTCCCAGACTGCAAGGATTCATTGAATAACAATGTCAGTGGTTTGGAGAGCTCATCCTTAACTTCCTTTAGAACTCTAGGCGAGATTGTATCAGGTCCAGGCGTTTTATTTACCTTGAGTTTATCTAAACAATTCAATACTTCTCTCTCTGTAATGGTGATATTGCTTAGAACATCTGAATTATCAATCTGAATTGGCGATGGTGTAGGGATATCACTGAGGTCTTCGGTTGTAAAAACTGATGCATAGAAGGAATTGAGGGCATTACTCATTTGTACTTCGTCTTTGGTGTATTCTCCATTTTCATCGACTAACGGTCCAACAGTTGAAGTAACTACTTTTTTCTTTCTGATATAACTATAGAATTCTTTCGGGTTTGTTTTACTTTGATTCGCAACATGTAACTCCAGGGTCTTTTTACTTTGCTTAATTAACTTTTTGGCTTTGCGTCGTAGCTCTACAAATTTCACCCGTTCTTCGTCATTTTGTGAGGATTTTAATCTATCATTAGCAAATTTTTTAGCAAGCAGACAGTCTGAAATATCTTTATTCCACCATTTGGGCTTATCATTATGGCCTGGACACCATATTTTCGATGGTATGCAGTCTTGCACTGCCTTAAGGTAAGTGGTTGTGAAACACTCCCAAGATGTATTTATGTCGTTATTGTTAGTCAGAAAGCTCCAGTCAGTTTCTTTAAGCTTTGATTTAAGTTTATGAAAATTTGCTTTCTTGAAATTAGGGACTTTCTCAATGCTGCTATTTGATTTGTTACTAGTAAACTTTAAAGTGAAAGTTATCGTACGATGGTCGCTGTTACTGAATTCATCACCAACATTCAAATTCTCTATTAATTCTTCTTTAGTTGCGAGTACAAGGTCAAGCACATTATTACCACGGATCGGAGATTGTACAAATTGAAAAAGTGAACTCTCTTGCAAGTTAGCATAGAGGTCGTGTCCAGAGTGTGAAGTAAGAATGTCGCCCCATTTAGTCACGGGTAAGTTGAAATCGCCAAGAATTACGGTATCTTGTATGTTAGTTATTTCTGCAATTTGTTCATAAATTTCACTGTCAGTTTGCACTGATTGTGCTGGGGGTCTGTATAATAAAGCTAGTGTTATTTTAGTTCCTCGTTTATTATTTATTAGTACGTAAGATATGTCTATATTCGCAATTTGAGGTTTTGACATTAAGACGGGATTAAGACTTTCCTTTATAAAAAACAGAACTCCTCCTCCATTTCTATTGATCCGACTTTTCTCAAACATTGTATAACCAGGAAGCGTATATTCGGCTAAAAAGTCTCTGTCTTCCGTATTTAACCAAGATTCTGTAATGCCGATTATATCATAATGTTCTGTAAACACGATTTCCTCTAGATCTGAAAATTTATTGCGTATGCTACGAGCATTTACATAAAACACCTTAAGAGTATTAGAGTTGGATGTTACTGATTGTGCATTGTCTGAATTTTCAGTTCGTATTTGACTTACACTACCCTGTCTGGGGTCTGGTTTACCCCGTTTT
>CM064497.1:19194373-19266873 GCA_032716605.1 Paralithodes platypus | reverse complement strand
TTAGCATGTACAATATCCCAACTGCACTATCGGAGGCTATGCATAGGTGAAAGGAAATAGTAACCCTGGGGAAGGCCTCTCGATAAACTACTACTGAACCCGAATAGTACAGCAGATAATCATAACAATTGTGCAAATTATGACTAAAGCATGAAATTTGTACCAGTGTTAGTACATACCATAAGGTTCATTTTCAGATCGGGAGGTAAGTCAGATTTGACCTCTGAGGATAATGAGAGGTCAATGACCTCAATTACATTGAAATTGTCATTTTTTCACGATTCTGGTGCAGTTTGTCTGTTTTGGGAATCATTAAAAAGGTATGTTGCCATGTGTTGGTCCCTTTATCTTCTGGAGAGCCTTTATACATAATCACAGGATACAACCATGACTGAACAAGTGATTTAAATGAGGTCAGTGACCTCAGATTTTTTTTTTATTGAAATACACATTTAGGTTATTGTGGTGTCCAGAACAGCTTGCATGAAATCGTGTTGTAAGATCATCTGTGCAACCTTAATTTTCAATGTGCACTGAACATAGTCTATAAGCTTAAAGTACAGTGAGGTCAGTTACCTCAGACACATGTGTAGTACATACCGGTACATGTAATACACACACATTATCCATATAGACGCATACATATAAAGGTGTCTGATTGCACCTAACAGTCTCCCGAACATGCACATAATGCAGTGCACTTGACTGCAGCCTTGGTGCACTTGCAGCGGCCGGTACATCCCTTCTTGCAGCCGCAGTGGATCAGTTCGTGGCAAGATTTTGATGCCTCTGGCAGTGTTGTCCAAAGAGTCTGCCACCCAGAGGCCTCCTTTGTCCAGCCCCAGTCAGATGGGATTGGTAACTCTGGATTCAGGACCAGAGTTTGGTTCCAGCAGTTGCCCTGGAGAGATGCACGCTTGATGTGCTGCTGGAGTGCTGCCTGCATTCGGGGAATGTTTTCTAGAGCCCTAGACTTGTGTGCGAAGAGCTGTTTCCTAGCATTGTTCACTTCCATGGTGTCACTGGTGCGGTCATACATCAGCACAACGAAGCGCTCCAGCAGTGACATTGACTCCTCACTGACACACTTGGCATGCGTAAGAGTTCTTCAAAGGCATCAGTCACCTATGGGAACACTTTCCAAATCTCCCAGGCAGTCTTCTTCCCTCTGCCAGCGAAAGAAGACACAGTGTCGCACCCTGTGAGGGCATGGAAGGCTGCCTGGTTCTCGTGGCAGAAGAACTGGTCCAGATCCCCATCACGTGATTGGCAGGCAATATACAGCCTCGAGAAGAGACTACAGTCACTCTGCACTGCGGCGAGTTGGATCTGCTGCTTTGACTGCGTCTTGGTCTGTGGCCGACTGTAGAGTGGCAACTTGTTCTTGGGCAGTGTTTCTGTAACTGGCTTCGTGCATAGTTCCAGTCTTTCTTCAACAAACTTTATGTACTGCTTCTCACCAAGGGACTCAATCTTCCTCACAGTTTCTGCCACTGGGGTGTCCATGATGTCTCTCGTGTCAAGGACCAGTAGATCTTGAGTGTTCTCTAGGAAGGGATTCCCCATCTCTTCAAACACTGCTATAAGTGCTCTGACATCCTTCATAAAGGCTGCTTGCACTCCAGGTTTCTGGTCATGGTGAAGATGCCCAGTGTCGTGAGCACCGCCATGTCCTCTTGTCGCTTGCTCTTCAAACTCTGCAGTGATCCTGGCTATTTCTGGCCCTGCCACCATCCAGCGTCTGAGTGCCCCAGGGTTTCCTGTCAGTCCAATAGCTCCACCAGACCCTTTGACTATAGCGTTGTTCTGTTCATGACATTGGTCAATTGCCATGGCAGAGAACTTGTTGCTGGTCTTGTGTACCACAAACTTCCCAGACTTGAATTCTGCCAGGACATCTGGGTGTTTGTCAATGAGGTTCATCATATGACGGATGTGTACAGAAAGCCACCTGGAATAGTGAGTGTGATCTAAGGCGAACATCCAGGGCATGATCTGTGTCAGGGATTCCACATAGAGCTCAAAGTTCCCTTCACGAAGTGATCAGATGTACACTAGTAAGAGAACCTCCAGTGACAGGGTCTTGAGCCAGTAGTCAAAGTGCACACTGGCCTTTGTTCGCTGTGTGCACCACTCCTCAAAGACCTGATCATCTGGCTGTGTGGTGTTGCCATCATCCGGTGTGCAGTCTTTACTGTATGCCTGATGGAGTAGTGTGTGGAGGGTTGCAGCTGTGACTTGGTGTGCATGGCGGGTCTTGGTAACATGGCTGGCTCGAATGAAGGAATCTGCTGTTCCAGAGCTGGCAATGTCGGCATCTACCAGGGCGTTCGAAGTGTATCTTCACACAAGAGAAGTGTGTCTCGGCCCTGAGAATGGGCTCTCAGATCAGGAAGCACAGAAAGAAGTCTGTCCTTCAGTCTGGTTGTGTGTATTCTGTTGGTTACCGTGGCACCCAGCTGCTCCAGTCTCGTCTTGTAGAGGATAGCCACGTCTGAGAGTTTAAATACAGGGGCATCGTCCTCATCTGCATGCATGTCCTCCATGAATACCACCAGCTCAGCAAAGGCTATGCCATGCAGACGATCCGCATCCTCGTCCTTGAGTGCGGCTGGTCTGATTTTGTTGTATAATGCACAGAGACAGTTGCGATGGTATTTTGCCTCGATGGCAATCATGTCTCCTGCAGACAGCTTGGCCAGCAGTTCAGTGTCCCCCAATTCAGTGGCACATCTCCGAACGTTCTTGTCAATTTCCATTGTAGCTGCTTCGTGCAAGTCTGCAGTGCCAGCTGGTTTATTGCAGAAGAAACAGATAGGCTCGGTTGACTGTGGAAGCCTGTGGGCAGCTGCTGATCGTGTGTGCACGGTTGGAGTACCGGTACTAGATTGCTGTCCTGAAGCTGATTCTGCTCTGCTCTGCTGGTCAAATTTTTTTTTGTTAAACTTTAAGCGACATTTCTTGTGCCACTGAGCACTGTGTGTCCTCAAGGTAGCTTCTACGCCATCGCCATAATCCAGTCTTTTCACGTTGAGGTCCATTGGCATGTGCCGAAGTCTCTTGAAATGGAGGAGGTCTTCTGTCAATGATGTATAGCCACTACCACTCGGTTTCATGGTTGATCTTAGTGGGCACTGCAAAGGTTCATCTGTCTCTGCTTGGCAAAGAATACAAAGCTCCCAGTTAGTTCTTGGGGGTAGCCTTGATTGTTTGGACGTAGAGGGCTGGGCTGGGTCTATGAGGATATGACGCTTTGCCATAGTGACGATCAGGTCTGGGATGCTTGTATCTTGGCTTCGATCATTAGGCAGGGAATCCTGCAACACATAAGTACAACAATTGTGTTAGTACAAGCCACCACAGTTTACATTCATTGGCATCAATATTTGATATGTTGAGGTAATTGACCTCTCACTGTCCTCGGAGGTCAAATCTAGACACCTGTAAATAATTACCAACGCTGTGTGGAATATGTAGACAATTTTATTGGAACACAAATGCATGGTTTGTACATCATAAACATGTTTACCATTAACCAATGACGCCAAACATCAATATTTTGATACTTTGAGGTCATTGACCTCTCACGGTCCTCAGAGGTCAAATCTGCCTTACCTCCCGGTCTGAAAATGAAGCTCATGGCATGGGGAGGTGTGGTGGAGTGGTCATGCCACTGGATTGGTAATGCAATGGACCCGGGTTCAAATCCCGATATGTCAATGGGAAGATATTATTGGGATTGAATTTGTGCTGTACCTAGTATCAGTGCATTACCACAAAGCCCACCGAAATGCCAAAAAAATACCCTCATTGTTCCCTGATTAAATAACACTGTATGAATATTCCCATATTCAAAATATGTTACAGGGGGACAATGCCTAGTGAGTTCACTGCTCAATAGGTGGCGTTCTAAGAGTGAGGGTCTGAGTCTGGAGGGTGAGACGGTGAAGCACTTGAGCGAAGCAACCAGCCGCTTCAGAGATGGAGCTGCTTCGAGCCATGATGGATGCTTCACATGTCTCACTCCCCAGACTGGAACAAGACCTCACGGGCTTCACCGTGTTGAGCGGTGGAATGTACAGGCTCTCAGCCTATGCCCGAGAGGGAGTAGTTGGAATATAGAAAAAAAAAAAAAAAAAAAAAAAAAAAAACTAACACTGGTAGAAATGTCATGCTTTAGTTATAATTTGCACAATTCTTATGATATGAGAGATTATCAGCTGTACTATTATACATCGAAGGGGGTCCTGGGGTTGTTTTTCAAAGTTTGATATATATGCATAAAATAGTAAAATAAAAATAAAATTATAATGATAATCCCCCCGCCGCCCCCTGCCTTAAAACCAGAGATTTAGAGAGGGCTGGAGTGGGAAGGGAAGGAGGAAAGGGTGTTTTTTCGTTGTTGGGATGTTTAAGGGAGGTATCTAGTTTGCTCCATAGGCCTCCATAAGTTTAAAGAATATACCTCCTTTCGAGATGTGTACATTTTTCGGTAGAACAATGTACTTATTCTTATTCCTGACTAGGTCTACATTTTGTAATATACTTAACCCTTTGAGTACCAGCAATGTGTGTTATACTTTATTCTAGCTATATTTAAGCGATATTATGCAGCTTAAGCAGGAATTGTGGTAGTTGAATGGGTTAGTTGAGATAGTCTAAAGCCTTATTATTGTTAGAGGTCCTTTCTAAGCTAAATATAATCGTCTTATCAATGCCAAAATTTAATTTATGGATGACACCGGTACTGAACGGGTTAAAGGCTCATTATTGGTACATTGTATGGATATTTTATATATAATATTATACTGTATATACTGGCTACTTTGACTAGGTAGGTCGTATTCATTTGACGGGAGAGTTTCCAAACATAATATATATATATACAGTATATATATATACTGTATATATATATATATATATATATATATATATATATATATATATATATATACTGTATATATATATATATTGTATTCCGTATAAATAGATAGATAGAGATATGTACATTTGACAGATTTATAGAGAGAGAGAGTATAATTAAGTATATACGAATTGTAAAAGAGAGAGAGAGAAAGAGAATGTTTACAAGTAACCCGACGTCTAATAGTTCACCCAGAAATTTATTTCTCCAATATCACCTGTCTTGAAGGAGGGAGAGGAAAACAAATTATTTCACCGTCTTATTAGGAATGGATATTACGTTTTAATAATTTTTATTATAAATATCATATAGGCCTATATATATATATATATATATATATATATATATATATATATATATATATATATATATATATATATATATATATATATATATATATATAGAGAGAGAGAGAGAGAGAGAGAGAGAGTAGTGATATTAAATAATGGCCAAATAGTAACAAATGTTAGATCAAATTACCATTATCTCCAAGGTTTGAACCCGTGAATCTCAATAGTATCTGCTTCTTGTTCTGGTAGCATTTTGAGACTCTTTTCCATTGGTATTGCCAAGTATTGCTCAAAATATTAGCCAGAATTGCGTTTGTTCACGACGTACCACATGTATAGGATAATTAACTTAACATGTTGATTGTACTATACTTTTTTATATACGTTATTTGCAAATATTATTTTACCCATGTTCTTTTATCAGTGAAATGAATTCTGACCGGCTGTACGCGCGCACACACAAACACACACACACTATCTTATATATATATATATATATATATATGCAGTATATATTATTCACAGGTCTCATATTAACTAAAGCTCAGGAAATGATTAAAAATGGAAGAACAATTTTACTCTCAACAATTTCCTTCCCCGTCGAATTTCTAAACTTCCCAGAAAAGAGAAATGACACTTTAAAATAAGCCTTATTACTCCGAAAATTTGTAAGAAAATTGTCGAAAGAAATAATGACCCTTAAATCTTCCCGTAACCAGGAGAGAGAGAGAGAGAGAGAGAGAGAGAGAGAGAGAGAGAGAGAGAGAGAGAGAGAGAAGAGGAGAGGAGAGAGAGAGAGAGAGAGAGAGAGAGAGAGACGAGAGCGAGAGAGAGAGGAGAGGAGGAGAGAGAGAGAGAGATGAGAGAGAGGAGAGAGATGAGAGAGAGAGAGAGAGAGAGAGAGAGAGAGAGAGAGAGAGAGAGAGAGAGAGAGAGAGAGAGAGAGAGTAACTGAAATGGGTAGTTTTCATTCTTTCTCATAACTTTGTTTCGTATATTGTTATTCTTATTTGAATATATTTTGCTGAGTTTAAACATTCAAATAGAACTCTTTCCCTGTCTTCCTATTATAATAAAAGTACGTGATAATATATAAATCTGACAATCTATCTATCTATCTATATGGTCAGGCCCAATCCCCATTTTTTCCTATTTTTATTTTTATTTTCTATTTAATTCTATTTTTTCTGACAATAATTCAAATAAAACCCTTTCCCTGTTATAGAATTACTTGATAATATTTAAATAAGATAATACTTACCGACTTACGCATAGAGTAAATATCGATTTGTCTTGGATAGATATATTATATACGTAAACTATACATCAATAACCTGATGGATATTGCATTATAACCCCTTGAGGATTAAGACGTGTTTTGACAGTCTATTCTGGCTATTATTAGACGATTTTATTTAGAATAGAACGGGTATTTGGAAGTCACAGGGTTAATTTTGATTGCATTTAGCCTAAGTTGTATACACTCGTCTAATGATAACCAGACTAAGCTGCCAATATGCGTCATAATCTTCAAGGGGTTAAAAGATAAAGTAGGTAGCGGATTACCAAGGCCATTATAATAATACTCTTGATTGGCATTGGAAAATGATATACGGTATATATATCAACAACGGCTTTGGTTGCCTTCTACTGTAGTCTGCTTATTTTCAGCTAAAGGTAAATTGCCATGTACTCATCATCATTACCCAGTTATTGCGGAGATTTTGTACCGAAGTATGTTGTTATTATATATAAATGTTTGGTATTAATATGACGCCGAGACATAGTAGTTTCATATATTTCCATTAAGTCTCGAGATATAATGTCCTCCCTCCCATTTCTTGAGTTAGAGTGCACGATCATTCTAAAAAAAACTCCGTCTAGTTCTTCCTCTTCCTTGGTTTAAGGGGAGATGGGTAATTTTTCTGGTCCCCTTTCTTCCTCATGTTTAGCCCCATTAGTGTTCCAATTTTGAGACGTTCGGCCCATTAGTTTGGCGATTATAAGACCTTTCCCCCCATCTCTTTGTCAATATTAAGACTGTTCGTGTCATTTAGGTATCTTTTTTGTCCTGGCGAGCGATAGCGAGCCTGTAATTTAAAAGGAACCGGCCTTCGGCCGAGACTTTTTTGTATAATTTTGTTTACAAATTTATCTTGAAGAAGGATCTTGGGGGGGAAGGGGGGTTTAAGCTTCATGGAGGTCTAAGGAGGACACTAAAAAATAATAAACAAATACATGAATGAGCAAGTAAATACGCCCATCCCCCCTTAAATACGCCCATCCCCCCTTAAAGTGGCCGATCATTCTCAAAAGTCCTCCGTCTAGTTCCTCCGCTTCCTTGCGTTAGAGGAGTGCACGATCATTCCCATAATGCAGTGCACGATCATTCCCATAATACAGTGCACGATCATTCCCATAATAAAGTGCACGATCATTCCCATAATAAAGTGCACGATCATTCCCATAATACAGTGCACGATCATTCCCATAATGCAGTGCACGATCATTCCCATAATGCAGTGCACGATCATTCCCATAATACAGTGCACGATCATTCCCATAATACAGTGCACGATCATTCCCATAATAAAGTGCACGATCATTCCCATAATACAGTGCACGATCATTCCCATAATACAGTGCACGATCATGCCCATAATAAAGTGCACGATCATGCCCATAATAAAGTGCACGATCATTCCCATAATAAAGTGCACGATCATTCCCATAATAAAGTGCACGATCATTCCCATAATTAAGTGCACGATCATTCCCATAATAAAGTGCACGATCATTCCCATAATAAAGTGAACGATCATTCCCATAATAAATTGCACGATCATTCCCATAATACAGTGCACGATCATTCTCATAATAAAGTGCACGATCATTCCCATAATACAGGGCACGATCATTCCCATAATAAAGTGCACGATCATTCCCATAATGAAGTACACGATCATTCCCATAATAAAGTGCACGATCATTCCCATAATAAAGTGCACGATCATTCCCATAATAAAGTGCACGATCATTCCCATAATAAAGTGCACGATCATTCCCATAATAAAGTGCACGATCATTCCTATAATAAAGTGCACGATCATTCCCATAATACAGTGCACGATCATTCCCATAATAAAGTGCACGATCATTCCCATAATAAAGTGCACGATCATTCCCATAATAAAGTGCACGATCATTCCCATAATAAAGTGCACGATCATTCCCATAATACAGTGCACGATCATTCCCATAATAAAGTGCACGATCATTCCCATAATAAAGTGCACGATCATTCCCATAATAAAGTGAACGATCATTCCCATAATAAAGCGAACGATCATTCCCATAATAAAGTGCACGATCATTCCCATAATAAAGTGTACGATAATTTCCATAATAAAGTGCACGATCATTCCAATAATAAAGTGCACGATCATTCCCATAATAAAGTGAAAGATCATTCCCATAATGAAGTGCACTATCATTCCCATAATAAAGTGCACGATCATTCCCATAATAAAGTGCACGATCATTCCCATAATAAAGTGCACGATCATTCCCATAATAAAGTGCACGATCATTCCTATAATAAAGTGCACGATCATTCCTATAATAAAGTGCATGATTATTCCCATAATACAGTGCACGATCATTCCCATAATAAAGTGCACGATCATTCCCATAATAAAGTGCACGATCATTCCCATAATAAAGTGCACGATCATTCCCATAATAAAGTGCACAATCATTCCCATAATAAAGTGAACGATCATTCCCATAATACAGTACACGATCATTCCCATAATAAAGTGCACGATCATTCCCATAATAAAGTGCACGATCATTCCCATAATAAAGTGCACGATCATTCCCATAATAAAGTGCACGATCATTCCCATAATAAAGTGTACGATCATTTCCATAATAAAGTGCACGATCATTCCAATAATAAAGTGCACAATCATTCCCATAATAAAGTGAAAGATCATTCCCATAATAAAGTGAACGATCATTCCCATAATGAAGTGCACTATCATTCCCATAATAAAGTGAACGATCATTCCCATAATAAAGTGCACGATCATTCGCATAATAAAGTGCACGATCATTCGCATATTAAAGTGCACGATCATTCCCATAATAAAGTGCACGATCATTCGCATAATAAAGTACACGATCATTCCCATAATAAAGTGCACGATCATTCTCCTAATAAAGTGCACGATCATTCCCATAATGCAGTACATGATCATTCTCATAATAAAGTGCACGATCATTCCCATAATACAGTGCACGATCATTCCCATAATAAAGTGCACGATCATTCCCATAATGAAGTGCACGATCATTCCCATAATTAAGTGCACGATTATTCCCATAATGAAGTGCACGATCATTCCCATAATAAAGTGCACAATCATTCCCATAATAAAGTGCACAATCATTCCCATAATAAAGTGAACGATCATTCCCATAATAAAGTGCACGATCATTCTCATAATAAAGTGAACGTCATTCCCATAATAAAGTGCACGATCATTCCCATAATAAAGTGCACGATCATTCCCATAATGAAGTGCACGATCATTCCCATAATAAAGTGCACGATCATTCCCATAATGAAGTGCACGATCATTCTCATAATAAAGTGCACGATCATTCCCATAGTAAAGTGCACGATCATTCTCATAATAAAGTGAACGATCATTACCATAATAAAGTGCATGATCATTCCCATAATAAAGTGCATGATCATTCCCATAATGAAGTGCACGATCATTCCCATATGAAAGTGCACGATCATTCCCATAATAAAGTGCACGATCATTCCCATAATAAAGTGAACGATCATTCCCATAATAAAGTGCACGATCATTCCCATAATTAAGTGCAAAATCATTCTCATAATAAAGTGCACGATCATTCCCATAATAAAGTACACAATCATTCCCATAATAAAGTGAACGATCATTCCCATAATGAAGTGCACGATCATTCCCATAATAAAGTGCACGATCATTCCCATAATAAAGTGCACGATCATTCCCATAATAAAGTGAACGATCATTCCCATAATAAAGTGCACGATCATTCCCATAATAAAGTGAACAATCATTCCCATAATGAAGTGCACGATCATTCCCATAATAAAGTGAACGATCATTCCTATAATAAAGTGCGCGATCATTCCCATAATAAAGTGCACGATCATTCCCATAATGAAGTGCACAATCATTCCCATAATGAAGTGCACGATCATTCCCATAATAAAGTGCACGATCATTCCCATAATAAAGTGCATGATCATTCCCATAATAAAGTGCACGATCATTCCCATTATGAAGTGCACGATCATTCCCATAATGGAGTGCACGATCATTCCCATAATGAAGTGCACGATCATTCCTATAATGAAGTGCACGATCATTCCCATAATAAAGTGCACGATCATTCTCATAATAAAGTGCACGATCATTCTCATTATAAAATACACGATTATTTTCATAATAAAATTCACAATAATTCTCATGATATGAGTGTTAATATGAGTGTTAATATGAGTGTTAATATGGGTTTTGATTCGAGTGTTAATATAAGTGTTAATATGAGTGTCCCGATGGTGGTGGTGGTGGTGTATTGATCGTGAAGCTGTCAGCCTCTGTGTCGCGGCAACAATTAGGCCCCTTGCTCTCCTTCCCTTTCAGTCCCCTTCCCCTACCCTCCTTTTCTTTCCTCACTAGTCCTCTCTCCCTTTCCCCTTCCCCTTCTCTTCTTCACCTTCCCCTACCCTTCTTTCCCCTTCTCCTACCCTTCTTTCCCCCTTCCCCTCCCCTCCCATTCATTCCTTACTAGTCCCCTCTCCCTTTCCCTTCCCTTTCCCTCCCCTACTTTCCCATTCCCCCTACCTTTCTTTCCCCTCTCCTCTCCCGTATTTTCCTTTTCTGATCAATCCCCTCCCCTCCCCTCCCCTCCCATCCCCTCCCGTCCCGTCCCGTCCCGTCCCGTCCCGTCCCGTCCCGTCCCGTCCCGTCCCGTCCCGTCCCGTCCCGTCCCGTCCCGTCCCGTCCCGTCCCGTCCCGTCCCGTCCCGTCCCGTCCCGTCCCTGCACTTCCTACTGTCTCTGCTTCCTGTCTCCTTTCTTCCACCATTCTCCGTTTGGCACTTTTTCTCTTGGCACCATCTGTCTGGTTTTGCTGTCAGTCAACTCATATCTGCTAGAAATGTAATTTAATTATATCTTATTAAAATACAGTACGTTTGTTTGATTATTTAGTTAATTTATTGTTTTCATTATTTACTCTATGATACTTCATTTGTGTACGGCAGTACGTAATAGGCTATGCCCTCTGTCCGTCCATCAGTGCTTTAACTTTACCTGCCATCACTCTAGCGGCTTTATTTCTTCACATATTTTGATAAGACTTATAACATACTAACTTCACTAATGAAATACCTTGGACGACTTCAATTTTCAGTGTTTACCAACAAAATTTAAGGTAGCAGCCACCAGCTTTCCACTAAGTATTCACTAAGTACCCTACTACAGTATATATTACTGTTTGACACTTTGACGTCATATGACGTTTTATCACTATTCAGCTCTTTACAGAAAGTTTAGGGAAGCATACAGCGACTTTCATTGACTTCGATAAGTACAGTACATAATTATACTGTTGGGTGAAGGCTGGTTCTATCCACAATGATGTTTGTCATCCTCTACCCAACCTTAGCCGTTTCTGTCTGTCTCGGTTATTGTCCTACTTTTCCTTCTGGGGACAGGGGGCTAGGAACCCTCCTCCCCTTGTCAAATTCACCTACTAGACGAGACAGAGTAAGGAGCGAGGGAACGCAAAAGAGGTCCCGAACACTAAGAATTGGAACTTTTAATATTGTTTCTGTTCTGGCTTTGTCTCGAGTCGGCAACCCCCAGTTATAGGGTATGTGCCTGAGTATATACATACATGCATAACGTCAAGCAATGTAATACACACACGCTCGTCATGTGACGGTTCATGACGACGGCTGTATGCTCTTTTTTTATTGTGTTTATCCTTCTTTTTATTTATTTTGCACCATATGCTAGAGCTTACAATGTTTTTTAATTATAAGAAATCTAAGTTATTTCCTCATTGTTATGCAACTCCGTATTTACAGTATATGCTATCGCTTCCGTGTTACAATAATTATACATGGTTTCCACTTCTCATCGTATGTTAAATAGTTTAATTATATTTATATTTTGTTTTACCGGTATCTGCTTATATTCTCTTGTAGTATCTACCTGTGAAATATATTTTTTTCTTATACGAATTGTATTAGAATTTTTGTCCGCTCGGGAGTCTGAGCTGTCTTGCATTGTTGTGTCCATTTGTTATTTTTCTCTTCACTCTGCTTCCTGCCTTCTCACCTTTCAGCTACGACTCTTTCTTGTCTCCCAGCTCTATTTTTGTTTTCTTTATATATATACCGGTATATATTATATATACCGGTATATATATATATATATATATATTTTTTTTTTACCTCACGTTTTCCTACTTTTTGCTTACCTTTACTAATCTTACTTGCTCGGGATTCATGTTCACACATTGTTATCGGATTTACGTTGTCTGTCGCTTTCTTCTTTCACTATATTGTTGATTGTGTTTACGTTTTGTTCTGTTATTGTGTTATTTATGTATTATGGTATTTAAATATATTTTATTTTAATTGTAATTTTTCATTGTCTGTAGTCATTTGTTATTTTTCGTTGTCGGTGGTCATTTGTTATTTTATTTGTTCATATCCCTCCTTGTTTCCTATTCCCTTGTTTTGCCCTTTCAAGATACCATGCTGAATTTTATTTTCTGTATTCTGGCTATCATTAGAATATTTTAATCAGATTAGGTGGGGAAGTCAGAGTAAACTGTCAAAACGAGTCATGATCCTCAAGGGGTTAATATAACGACGGAGAGACTGTAAATGCTATACTCTGGCCAACACTGTCTACTTCTACTTCGCGTGTTTTAATTATGTTATTAACTTATTCTTCTTATTCGTGTTGTTTTGTGTTCATCTGCATAATCGCGTTTTCTTATTTGTGTGTTTTATTAACGTTAGTTCATCTTATTGTTATTTTTGCGTTTTCTTTGTATTTTTGTTATTCGCGTGTTCTTATGTGCTTAATCTTCTTATTTGTGTGTTCTTACTCCTATTTCTATGTTTGATATTTGCGTGTATATCTTATATACGTGTTGTTCGTCGCATGATCTTTTTATCCACCTGTTCTTGTTATTCGTGTGTTTTCTTTTCCCCGAGTTCTTGTTATTTGCGTGTTCTTGTTATTTCCGAGTTCCTATTCGCGTGTTTTGTTTCCCCCTGAGTACTTCTTATTCGCGTGTTCTTCTTAACCCCGAGTTCTTATTCGCGTGTTTTCTTTCCCCTGAGTTCTTCTTATTCGCGTGTTCTTCCTCCTCTTCCTTGCTAATTTCCTTGCCGGAGTAGTTTGGCGGAAGTTGTTCTCAGGGGGTAGGTAAAAGCTCCCGTCCTCCTTACTCTGCTACTCCCTTTCTTCCTTACTTCCTTACTCTCTTTCTTCCTTAGGCCTACTCCCTTTCTTCCTTACTCCTTTCTCCCTTACTTCCTTTCTTCCTTACTCCCTTTCTTCCTTACTCCCTTTCTTCCTTACTCCCTTTCTTCCTGACTCCCTTACTTCCTTTGTTCCTTTCCCCCTTACTCCCTTTCTTCCTTACTCCCTTTCCTCTTTACTCCCTTTTTCCTTACTCCCTTTCCTCTTTACTCCCTTTCTTCCTTACTCTCTTTCTTCCTTTCCTACTTACTCCCTTTCTTCCTTACTCCCTTTCTTCCTTACTCCCTTTCTTCCTTACTTCCTTTCTTCCTTACTCCCTTTCTTCCCTACTATCTTTCTTCCTTTCCTCCTTACTCCCTTTCATCTTTACTCCCTTTCTTCCTTACTCCCTTTCTTCCCTACTATCTTTCTTCCTTTCCTCCTTACTCCCTTTCATCTTTACTCCCTTTCTTCCTTACTCCCTTCCTTCCTTACTCCCTTTCTTCCCTACTATCTTTCTTCCTTACTCCCTTTCTTCCTTTCTTCCATACTCCCTTTCTTCCTTACTCCCTTTCTTCCTTACTCCCTCTCTTCCTTACTCCCTCTCTTCCTTACTCCCTTTCCTCCTTACTCCCTTTCTTCCTTACTTTCTTTCTTCCTTTCTTCCTTACTCCCTTTCTTCCTGACTCCCTTACTTCCTTTGTTCCTTACTTCCTTTCTCCCTTCTTTTTAATTCCTTTACTTCCTTACTCCCTTTCTGCCTTACTCCCTTTCCTCCTTACTCCCTTTCTTCCTTACTCTCTTCCTTATTTCCTTTTTTCCTTACTCTCTTCCTTATTTCCTTTCTTCCTTACTTCCTTTCTTCCTTAATCTCTTTCTTCCTTATTTCCTTTCCTCCTTATTTCCTTTCTTCCTTACTCTCTTTCTTCCTTATTTCCTTTCTTCCTTATTTCCTTCCTTCCTTACTCCCTTTCTTCCTTATTTCCTTTCTTCCTTACTCCCTTTCTTCCTTACTCCCTTTTTTCCTTACTCCCTTTCTTCCTTACTCCCTTACTCCCTTGTTTTCTCACTTTTTGTCCTCCGCGAAATGTTCTAGTAGTTGACCCCCCCCCCCTCCTCCCCCCTCGCTGTTATCATTCTCAGCCTACCGGGGGCCCTTCCATAAACACCATCTTCCGCTTCCATTGACCCCCACCCTCCCCCTTCTGTTTACCGTATAGTCTCATTTTCTTTTTCTTACCTCTAATTTTTTGCCCCTCTTGCTTCTTGTCCTCCCCTCTTGCTTCTTGTCCTCCCCTCTTGCTTCTTGTCCTCCCCTCTTGCTTCTTGTCCTTCCCTCTTGCGTCTTGTCCTCCCCTCTTGCGTCTTGTCCTCCCCTCTTGCGTCTTGTCCTCCCCTCTTGCTTCTTGTCCTCCCCTCTTGCTTCTTGTCCTGCCCTCTTGCTTCTTGTCCTCCCCTCTTGTTTCTTGTCCTCCCCTCTTGCTTCTTGTCCTCCCCTCTTGCTTCTTGTCCTCCCCTCTTGTTTCTTGTCCTCCCCTCTTGCTTCTTGTCCTCCCCTCTTGCTTCTTGTCCTCCCCTCTTGCTTCTTGTCCTCCCCTCTTGCTTCTTGTCCTCCCCTCTTGCGTCTTGTCCTCCCCTCTTGCTTCTTGTCCTCCCCTCTTGCTTCTTGTCCTCCCCTCTTGCTTCTTGTCCTCCCCTCTTGCTTCTTGTCCTCCCCTCTTGCGTCTTGTCCTCCCCTCTTGCTTCTTGTCCTCCCCTCTTGCTTCTTGTCCTCCCCTCTTGCTTCTTTTTCTCCTCTCCTGCCTCTTGTCCTCCCCTCTTGCTTCTTGTCCTCCCCTCTTGCTTCTTGTCCTCCCCTCTTGCGTCTTGTCCTCCCCTCTTGCGTCTTGTCCTCCCCTCTTGCGTCTTGTCCTCCCCTCTTGCGTCTTGTCCTCCCCTCTTGCGTCTTGTCCTCCCCTCTTGCTTCTTTTCCTCCCCTCCTTTTTCTTTCCCTCCCCTCCTTTTTCTTTCCCTCCCTTCTTGCTTCTTTTCCTCCCTCCTTGCTTTAATTTGTGTTGCTCAGGAATGATACTATCTACAGTATATTTTAGATGATATTTATACTGTAAGGTAAGTTTTCAGAAGTCAACTACGTCCATTCGATTCTTCACGTTATGCAATACTCGCATTATTTTTCCTTCACACACACACTCTCTCTCTCTCTCTCTCTCTCTCTCTCTCTCTCTCTCTCTCTCTCTCTCTCTCTCTCTCTCTCTCTCTCTCTCTCTCTCTCTCCTACCTTCTTGCTGTCTAGAGAGCTGTTGTTGTGGGTGTGTCTGAGGCTGTTAGTGTTACTGGAGCCTAGGGTGCTGTAGCTGTTTTGTTGGTGCTCTGTGCTGCCCGGACCGACCATTTCCACCTGTTTCTCCTGTCGTTTACCGAGTCCGAGGCCGACGCTACTTCCTGTGTGTGTGTGTGTATATGTGTGTTGCTGCCTGTGTGCATGTGTCATACGTGTGTGTGTGTTGCTCCCTATGTGCATGTGTTATTTGAGTGTGTGTGTGGGTGTGTGTGTAATACAAAATTAAATACTAATAAACGGTATATTGATAGTTCCAACCATTGGCGGAAATGTACAGAGGAACAGTTTGTTGCTTAACTCTTAAGCTATATTAACTTACACTATGGACCAAAGCAAGAGATTGCACAATAGCTACCGATATTTGATCAGTTAGATATTTTGTACTTTGTGTGCCGATGATTTTCAAGTAGAAATAATAGTGGTACATTTTAAAAGTGTTCTCTGAAAGCTTGTGAGTTGATTTACTGTGTATCTAGGATATAAATGACAAATCTCGTATGACTCTGATTACTGTTTGTCTAGGGTGGTTTTTCTAGTCGGTTTATGTGCCATGTTCACCGTATTTTAGAAAGGTGGTGTTTACACTAGCACGTTTTCCGACAGCTTTCGGGAGCAAGTACATTTATTAAATTATTTATTATATAATCTATTATTTAGTATTGCTTTTTTGTTTTGTTATTGATTACTCATATACAGTATATATATATATATACCGGTATATATATATATATATATATATATATATATATATATATATATATATATATATATATATATATATATATATATGTATATATATACCCTGAAATGTGTTAATGCTAATTTGCGTTAGGAGTGGAGACTTTGTCGAAGGTAGATTGCCAGTGAAAGTTGATGGAAAAGAGCTCATGTGACACTGTCTTCCCACTGTGTTGGTGGGCTTGACACTGAACGCAATCTATGATTGTGTGTGTGTGTGTGTGTGTGTGTGTGTGTGTGTGTGTGTGTGTGTGTATGTGTGCCTTGCTCACTGTGTGCATGTGTTATACGTGTGTGCTTATCTGTGTGTGTGTGTCTGTTTCTGCTGTCGTTTACTGTGTCATTGGCCGCTGCTATTTCCTGTGTGTGTGTATGTGTGTGTGTGTGTGTGTAATAATAATAATAATAATAATCGGTTTATTTCAAGCCGGCAGCCAATGGGGCTGAAAATACACAGACTTAACCTAGATTTATCCTAATGGATCAACAGACTGATCCTGGCAGCTAACGAGAGCGCCTACATACTCCCAAGGGAGTAGGACGTGGGCAGGAGACTGTGTGGGTCCCCCGAGACGATCCGCCCAGATCTTGCCTTCACGGCCAGGGAAAGTTTTTGAGAGAACTTCCCTGCCGGCGCCTGGGATTGAACCCCCGACACCAGAGCTAGCGCTCCCAATACAGAGTACTAAGCGCGCTCGGCCACCGTGACCGTGTGTGTGTGTGTGTGTGTGTGAGGTGTTTGTGTTTGTATGTGATGTGTGTGTGTGTGTGTGTGTGTGTTGTTTGTATGTGATGTGTGTGTGTGTGTGTGTGTGTGTGTGAGGTGTTTGTATGTGATGTGTGTGTGTGTGTGTGTGTGTGTGTGAGGTGTTTGTATGTACAAAGGAGTACAAAGGAAATCAAGCAACAACAGATCTAGTGACCCTTCTAGGTTGCTTGTCCTCCAAAACACTGAGGATCAAGTGTCCAAACAGTGGTTTAGAGTGGGTAAGGGAACATTGGAAAGGGAACTACTGCCCTGCCACTAACGTGGCAGGACTAGGAAGTTAGTAGGAGACATATGGGTTAGTAACTGAGGGGAGGATAAAGTTATTCATTTACAAACGCAGTCAGTCGCGGGTTTGATGCGAGATATTTGTCTAGGCGGAATTTAAATGAATCAACGGTGCTGCAGTCTATAACGTCTCGGGGAAGCCCATTCCACAAGTTGACAACTCGATTGAAGAAGAAATTCTTAGATTCGTGCGAGTTAAAAGGTTTACCAATAATTTTGCAACCGTTTCCTCGCGTGTAATTAGATTGGTCGATAGTGAAGTACTTACTACAGTTCATATTGTCGATGCCTTTGATGATTTTGAACACTTGAATTAAGTCGCCTCTTAATCTGCGCTGGGTTAAAGGAAATAGATTTAATTCTCTAAGACGCTCTTCGTATGGTTTGTTCTTTAGGCTAGGTATCATTTTGGTAACTCTACGTTGAA
The DNA here is from genome assembly GCA_032716605.1 of Paralithodes platypus. Taxonomy (NCBI): domain Eukaryota; kingdom Metazoa; phylum Arthropoda; class Malacostraca; order Decapoda; family Lithodidae; genus Paralithodes; species Paralithodes platypus. The sequence continues at coordinate 19,248,542 of CM064497.1, read as the reverse complement.
CTCGTTCTAGCTTGTTTATATCTTTTTGGTAATAAGGGCACCAGGATTGAACGCAGTATTCCAGAAGAGGGCGGACTAAGGAATTGTAAAGGGTTAGGATAACTTCTTTGGATTTATGCTCAAATGACCTGCCTATAAAGCCAATTATTTTGTTTGCCTTCTTAACAACTTCTGAACATTGTTGACTCGGTTTTAGGTTACTCGATATTGTTACTCCCAGATCAGTTTCTCTGTTTACATTCTTAAGCTGAGTGCCATTCATCGAATGGCATCGAATGGCACATGTGATGTGTGTGTGTGTGGTGTACGAGTGTGTGCAGGAGAAGTTCAGTATTTGTAAAATACAGCAATAAAGCATTTATCATGTAACTATGTATTTCTACCTATGAACGATATATGCCCATCCATTGCTGTTATTACACTGCATATCAGGAAATAACACTGCATATTCGTACTATATTGTTTCTAGGTATGGTTCACACACACACACACACACACACACACACACACACACACACACACACACACACACACACACACACACACACACACACACACACTCACTCTCTATATATATAACACAAACATTGTGACTCAAATGTACACACCACCCAGCGAACACACACACACACACACACAAAGTACACACACACAAACGTACACACCACCCAGCAAATACATACACACACTCCACCACTCGTATACACACACTCCATTTCTCACTCACACATACACACACTCTATCTCACTCACTCTCTCTCTCTCTCTCTCACACACACACACACACACACACACACACACACACACACACACACACACATACACACGCACCCACACACCCACACATAGACCTACACACACACACACACACCTACCTACCTACAGCCCGTAGGCTAGTAGGTAGAGCTCTCGTCTCACACACGAGGGGTCGGGGGTTCAATCCCCGGCCGGGCGGAGACAAATTGTGCTTGTCTCCTTTCATGTGTTAGCCTCAGTTCACCTAGCTGAAAATAGGTACCTGGAATAAGTGGACGACGTTGTGACGTCCCATCTGGGGTTGGCAAAAATGGTACAAGGCGAGATGGGTATCATATGGTTCACCTAAGCTGATGGCTACCTAAGCCTTCGGGCGAGACGGTACCGTCTATAGTGAGAATGGTACCATACAGATCCACCCTAAGCCTTCGTTTCCGATGTCGCCAATTGGCTAAAAATACAGACTACACACACATCCACAGCCATTCCAACGATACATATAACACCTACACATATAGGAGGCGGGAAATAACGAGCATGCTCACTCCCGCAATACAACTAGAGTAAGTACATAGACCTACACACAGACACAAATGTACACACAACTCAGCAAAGACATACACACACTCCACTACTCACACCTCTGTTATTGTCTCATGTTATGCCCCCCCCCCCCCCCCTCTCTCTCTCTCTCTCTCTCTCTCTCTCTCTCTCTCTCTCTCTCTCTCTCTCTCTCTCTCTCTCTCTCTCTCTCTCTCTCTCTCTCTCTCTCTCTCTCTCTCTCTCTCTCTCTCTCTCTCTCTCTCTCTCTCTCTCTCTCTCTCTCGACGGCCAGAGTAGAGTGTTTTGGATCAGGAGATAGGGGGCGGATCAAAGGGGGGGGGGGTAATTGATTTCCTGCCATACTCCTCCTTGTCTTGAGCACTTTGACCCTTTCCAGTTTCGATTACGCAGGTCTTGTTCTCTGTTCTGCCTATTAGTAGACGATATTTATTCAGATTAGGAAGGGTATAATGGAAGTCAGATGGTTCATTGAGATGCTCTTTGCCCTTATAATTCCCACATAGCCTTCCTAAGCTGTATTAAATCGTCTAGTGATAGCCAGAATTAACTGTCCAAAGGGGTCATGATCTACAAAGGCTTAATACCTTGGACTATATCGGGCAAACAGATCGGGAGCAATAGATGGCTGTTGGAGAGGGGAGGGAGACGTTAGTGAGAGACATGAATAGGTGTGCTATTGATGGGGGTAAGAGTTTATTTATTGGTCGATTTATATATGTATTTCCTCTCTAGACCTTCTTGTAGCTTAAAAAAATCATCCCCAAGATCTCCCTTCTAGATAAATTTATAAAATTTTCGGTATAAAAATGTTGCGGCCGAAGGCCACTTCCTCCTAAATTACAGGCTCGCTATTGCTCGCCATGAAAAATATAGACACCTAAATGGCCTGAAAGGTCTAAATATTGACAAAAATATGGGTTGAAAGATCTTAAAATTGTGAAACTAATAGGCCGAGCGTCTGAAAATTTGAAAACTAATGGGGCTAAACATGAGGGAGAAGGGGGGCCAACCATCAGGCAATACCGCGTGAAACAAACGCGCCACACCTCATCAGCAGGAGTAGTTATTATATCGGCCAGGGTGGTGGTGGTGGTATACCGTAGTTGGGGGCTTCTAGATGAATGCGCACATTTTTGGTAGAATAATGTCCTGTCCGAAGGCCGATTCCTCCTAAATTACAGGCTCGCTATCTCTCGCCAGGAAATTAATCGATACCTAAACGACACGAAAGGTCTTAATATTAACAAAGAAATTAAGTGAAAAGTATTACAATTGGCAAACTAATAGGCCGAAGGTCTAACAATCTGAAAACTAATGGGGATAAGCAAGAGAGAGAAGGGGTGACAAAAATATCAACCATATCCCCTTGAAATAGGTGTGGACTTGTACGGCCCATTTGCTCCAGTCCTGTTTGAGTTGCAAGAAGTTAATGGTCAAGATTTTGGTTTAATTATAATTATAGGATGTTTGTTGATCACTCGGTTCGTGGTTTGTGCCCAAGAGGTGTGTGACCAAAGACAAAAAAAAACGGAAAAGGCATAATTCGTCAAATAAAGATAACTTAACCTCTTGTTTTACAGTTTACAATCAACAGAATATCTCCATCAACCCTTTGACTTCCATATACCCATCGTAAACTGAATGAAATCGTCTGATAATAGCCACAAACCCGAAAAGAAATACGTCATCGGCTCTTCTAAGGCTGAACTAAATCTGGATCAACCAAAACACCTAGAGTACAGCGGCGTGATCAGGGTGGGGGGGGGGGGAGGGGGGTACAGATAAAGCAATAGGAAAGCGGCTGAGAAACTGGGGTGGGCCAACGAGGAAACTCCGGAACCACTAGCATGCAGGAGGCGGCAGACGTTCGCTATCCTCTCTCCTCCTTTCCCTCCTTAAGGGGGCCCCACCTCTTTTTTTTTCTCTTTCTCCCTTTTTCTCTAGGTTGTGTCCATTCGACCCCATTGAGCATACTGTTTTAAGACGTTTAACCCCATCCAGGTGTCGATTTTTTCCTGGCAAGCGGTACCGAGCCAAAAGTTTTTTATAAACAAAAATTATCAGCAGGCTAAATTTGTACATTTTTCAATAGAAAAATTTCTCCGGCGAAGCCGGATTTCTCCTTACAATGCTGACTCGCTATCGCTCGCCAGGAAAACATCGACTACCTGGATGGGGGTAATGGTCTTAAAACAGTAGGCTGAGTGGGGCCGAATGAATACAAGACAGAGAAAAAGAGAAACAGAGTGAAAAAAAAGCAGGTGACCCCCCTTAAAGAAAAAAAAGAGTGAGCGTCGAGGTAAAGCGCGAGCAATAAGGAGCCTGTGTTTACGACTTGCCAGGCACTCTGCTCCCTCCTTGATTAACTCACTTGAAGAAGGAACTAATCACTTACCAGGAGCAGCAACGGCCCCCCGGACAAAAGGCTCTCTGCAACTTATTGGGGCTCCGAACTCCCGCCTTGATAGCTCTCATCCGGAAGAGGGAATTGGGGGATATTTGGGAGCGAGCGAGAGAGAGAGAGAGAGAGAGAGAGAGAGAGAGAGGGAGAGCTTGATGGTGAAATGAGGAAAGAGCAATTAAGATGGGGATAGAAAGTATGGATTCGAGGATAGTGGAAATGCTATGTAATTATACCCTGTTCCAAATTGGTAGGCCAGAAATCGTGAGCCCTAACCTCTGTAACTCAAAAAGGGCTAGAGTAAATTGACTGTAAATTTCCTCGCCTATTCCCTGTCTGACCCTTCCCGAATGGTAAAGGATTGTCAAGCTGTTGACATCAATTTTAGCAGGATATACATGCAATACACACATGCCTACATTAAGATTCAATCCCCTCTCATTAACATAGGTCCTTCTTTAGTTCCATAACATTGTCAGATTTTAGCCAGCATTAAGTATAATAAGACTTCTTCGTGCTGAAGGGGTTAATCGTTTGAACTTCCATAGTTGTCGATATTCACAAGTGATCATTTGAGAGAGAGAGAAACAACGAGAAAGAAGCAATTATTGAGTTTTGGCATATTGGAATGAAGTGCCAAATTTGAGAAGTGGGATAAAATTACGTGTACTTGATTAATGGAAATGAATGAGTAGGTGGGAATGCTTGAGAGAGAGAGAGAGAGAGAGAGAGAGAGAGAGAGAGAGAGAGAGAGAGAGAGAGAGTACAAAGGAAATCAAGCAACAACAGGTCTAATCACCCTTCTAGGCTGCTTGTCCTCCAAAATACTGAGGATCAAGTGTCCAAACAGTGGTTTAGAGTGGGTAAGGGAACATTGGAAAGGGAACTACTGCCCTGGAACTAATGTCCGTGGCAGGACTAGGAAGTTAGTAGGGGACATATGGGTTAGTAACTGAGGGGAGGATAAAATAAAGTTATTCATTTACAAACGCAGTCAGTCGCGGGTTTGATGCGAGATATTTGTCTAGGCGGAGTTTAAATGAATCAACGGTGCTGCAGTCTATAACGTCTCGGGGAAGCCCATTCCACAAGTTGACAACTCGATTGAAGAAGAAATTCTTAGATTCGTGCGAGTTAAAAGATTTACCAATAATTTTGCAACCGTTTCTCCGCGTGTAATTAGATTGGTTGATAGTGAAGTACTTACTACAGTTCATATTGTCGATGCCTTTGATGATTTTGAACACTTGAATTAAGTCACCTCTTAATCTGCGCTGGGCTGAAGGAAATAGATTTAATTATCTAAGACGCTCTTCGTATGGTTTGTTCTTTAGGCTAGGTATCATTTTGGTAACTCTACGTTGAACTCGTTCTAGCTTGTTTATGTCTTTTTGGTAATAAGGGCACCAGCATTGAACGCAGTATTCCAGAAGAGGGCGGACTAAGGAATTGTAAAGGGTTACGATAACGCCTTTGGATTTATGCTCAAATGACCTGCCTATAAATCCAATTATTTTGTTTGCCTTCTTAACAACTTCTGAACATTGTTGACTCGGTTTTAGGTTACTCGATATTGTTACTCCCAGATCGGTTTCTCTGTTTACATTCTTAAGCTGAGTGCCATTCATCGAATAGTTTGCTTTCTCATTTAGGTATCCGACATGTAGTACTTTACATTTATCCGCATTGAAACTCATTTGCCAAATTTGGGCCCAATGTGACAATTTATCTAGATTGTGTTGCATATCGTCAACTTGATCTTTTGAGAGTCCGCTATTTGCAATTTTTGTATCGTCAGCAAATTTTGAGATTGTACAGGTGAGACCCTCACCTGAGAGAGAGAGAGAGAGAGAGAGAGAGAGAGAGAGAGAGAGAGAGCGAGAGAGAGAGAGAGAGCGAGAGAGAGAGAGAGAGAGAGAGAGAGAGAGAGAGAGAGAGAGAGCGAGAGAGAGAGAGAGAGAGAGATATCCTGGAATGAAGAGAAGAGGACAGACTCAATCCTTTCCGTCGTCTAACACATTGCTGCTCCCCCCTCCATCCCCTACCCCTCCTCACCACTCGTAAGGTCGAACTTGCCTTGCGACACTAAGGGGAAATGAGCTCTATGGAAGAAGGTCTGTTAGCGTCCTATCTAAAGGAGTTGGGTGTGCCTAAGACGTTCTTGGTGTGGGAGGGGATTTGAGACTCGCTATGAAGGGCTTCCCCAGACGGAAGATTACATACAGTACAAAGGACACTGTCGAAGGAGAGAGACGGACAGGCAGACAGACAGACAGACATATAGACAGACAGACAGATAGATAGACAGACAGCTAGGCAGACAGACAGATAGGTAGACAGACAGACAGATATACAGACAGACAGAGAGAGAGAGAGAGAGCTTGCAAATAACCTAAAACCTTACCTGGGCACTAGCTGGTAGAGTGGTTAGAATGAGCCGTACAAAGGCCTGGCGATGCTCAGCTTGTGCGGATTCGAAAGCCAAATGTGGTGTTACTTGTGAAAACCTGGCATTGATCGATACAGAGACATAGCAATTTCATATTTCTCCGTTCATTATTGGTAACATAGCTGATCATTAAATATATTTTTCGCCAGGTTAAGAAAATCGAGTATACATGAACGCCTTGTGTGAACAGAAAAAAGAAACAACCTAAGCCATACGCCTGTCATTATGACAAATATATTTGGTTGTTTCACCCGCTGTATCTTGTTCGCTATCCAGACCTAACATTCATAATTTGCTTCGTCTTGAGAGAGAGAGAGAGAGAGAGAGAGAGAGAGAGAGAGATTATAGTATGAAACAATGGGGGAAGCCGAACTGATGGTGGATTGGGACGAGAGAGAAATTGGAGACGGGCGCGAAAGTATAAGGCAGAACAAAAACAAGAGGTACAAGAATAGGGGGAACCGAAGGAGAATGAACAGAAGCAAGACAAACTGAAGCAAAATGAACAAGCAGTAAGAAATGAAGCAGAATGACCTGAAGAAGGACAAACTGAAGCAGAAGGAGAAACAGAAGGAAATTTAGCGGGAGTAACTTTTGGTAAATGGCAGGTTGCCTGTAACGAGTGTCTCCCAAAGATACAAGTTTGACAGAGAGCCAAATTCAAGGGACGTTGGGATCAAAATGCGTGTACACACAAAGTTTAAAGCAGGCTAAGTCATAGGATGAAGACAAGAGTGATTGAGGGTGAGCACATTGAAGCGGGAAGAACTGAACCAGGAGAGACTGAGGCAGAAATAACTGAAGGAGGAGGAGCGGAAGTAAGAGAAACAGAACAAATAGGGGGAACAGAAGCAGGAGGAGAGAGTTAAAATATATATGTGGTTGTGTGTACGGTAGCGTTAATAAGTCATGTTTCGGCGGTCATTACGTTTGGCTCACTCTGTGCTATATTAATGAATGCCAGATGTTGAATCGGGGGGGTAAGTGTAAGAACATGTGTGTATAAATTATCTCACCCGAAAAGAAAAAATCATGTTTATATATTGCTGATACCAATTATTGATCAAAATAAACTAGGTGCCGAAACATCACTTTTTGGCCGACTGTACAGTATATCCATCTATTGTGGAGTTCGCAAGTTGCAAGTGTTACCGATACTTTGTATAAGGTATATTCCCTTAGACGGGTTGCCAACTGGTATGTGTACAAAGGAGTACAAAGGAGTACAAAGGAAATCAAGCAACAACAGGTCTAGTGACCCTTCTAGGTTGCTTGTCCTCCAAAACACTGAGGATCAAGTGTCCAAACAGTGGTTTAGAGTGGGTAAGGGAACATTGGAAAGGGAACTACTGCCCTGCCACTAACGTGGCAGGACTAGGAAGTTAGTAGGGGACATATGGGTTAGTAACTGAGGGGAGGATAAAGTTATTCATTTACAAACGCAGTCAGTCGCGGGTTTGATGCGAGATATTTGTCTAGGCGGAATTTAAATGAATCAACGGTGCTGCAGTCTATAACGTCTCGGGGAAGCCCATTCCACAAGTTGACAACTCGATTGAAGAAGAAATTCTTAGATTCGTGCGAGTTAAAAGATTTACCAATAATTTTGCAACCGTTTCCCCGCGTGTAATTAGATTGGTCGATAGTGAAGTACTTACTACAGTTCATATTGTCGATGCCTTTGATGATTTTGAACACTTGAATTAAGTCGCCTCTTAATCTGCGCTGGGTGTGAGAGAGAGAGAGAGAGAGAGAGAGAGAGAGAGAGAGAGAGAGAGAGAGAGAGAGAGAGAGAGAAGAAGAAGAGAAAGGAGAAAGGAGAAGAAGAGAAAGGAGAAAGGAGAAGAAGAGAAAGGAGAAAGGAGAAAATAGAAGAGGAAGAAGACAAGGAAGAGAAGAGGAAGAAAAGAAGAGAAGAGGAAGAAGAGCAAAGAAGAGAAGAGAAGAGAAGGGAGGAGAAGAGGAAGATCAAGAAGAGAAAGAGGAGGAACAGAGGCCAGGGCACCAACGAGATCAGCCGTCCCTACTAAACCTATTACGAGGCAGTTAGAAGTGCGCCCCGGCGAGGTTTACCGGCTCTGATCCTCGTAAAGACATTTATAGATTTTCGTTATCAGATGGACGGGCAACTGACAGGAGGAGCTGGGCTTTGACGGGTGAGGAGACGAGGCAGAGGTGGCTGGGGGTCAGGAGGTGGGGGGGGGGGGGAGGTCAGGGGGGCTCTCTGTAAGGTTTCTTGGACAACTCGTCTATACCCTTTTCCAAATGCGTAGGCCAACACTTGCACATTTACCTGTAACTCGAACGACTAGAGTAATCGAGCTAATATTTGTACCATTTGGGAAGGATTAGCCAGGGAATAGGTGTGGAAATTTACAGTCCATTTGCTTTACCGCTTTTTGAGTTATAGAAGATAGGGTGCACAATTTCTTGCCTACTTATTGGGAACAGGGTATAGGCTTTGACTGGTGAGGATGGGGGTCTATGAGATTGCTTCGACAACTCAACGAAAAGTCAGTATTTTGTCCAGCTGAAGATAAATTGCCATGCTCTCATATTGATTACTGATTATTAAGAAGAGTTTGAAGCTTAATATGTTGTTTTTTATGAAAACTTAGCATTAATATGACGCAGAGGCATATTAATTAGACATATTAGTTTCATATTTTTCCATTAACTACCGAAAAATCAATTGATAAAAAGGGATTACATTTTCCGCCAGCTGAAGTAAAACCGGATAATAGTCCATTTCGACCAGTAGATCTCAGCCAGTGACAAATTGACCAGGTTCGAATAAATCAGTGCCAAATTGAAGTTCTAACGACTGGTTGAAATGGTCGTGTGATTAAGCTAGGCTGTCCGGTTACCTTCCTGGACAACTCAACCCGTAGACCATTTCAACCAGTAGATCTCAACCAGTGTAAAAGAATATCCAGAATCAATCAAAATTATCTCAAAATTAAAGTTCTTACCTTGCCTTTTGTATCATATTTGTATTGGATTAGATGTCTCTGGTTTTAGAGCTACTGGTTAAACTGATGTACTTGTCACTCTCCATGGGGATTGATATGCCAATTATTACACAGGGTTTACCATCCATGATTTATCTCCGTAATGCTTTCTGATTTAAGGGGGGATGCTTGTTTTTTTCTGGACCACTTTCTCCCTCGTGTTTAGCCCTATTAGTTATGATATTGTAAGACGTTCGGCCCTTTAGTTTGGCGATTTTAACTCCTTTCGACCCATTTCTTTATATATGTTAAGACCTTTCGTTCCATTTTGGTGTCCAGTTTTTTCCTGGCGAGCAATAGCGATCCTGTCATTTTAAGAGGATTCGGTCTGGAAATGTTTCTACCGACAAATTTACAAATATATTTTAAAGTGGGGTCTATTTTTTTTTTATTTTTTTTTTTTAGCTTGAGGGAGGTCTAACGAGGAAATTTGAAAAATTATAAAATATATATATATATATATATATATACTGTACATATACTGTATATATGAGGCAATAAATACACCAACCCCTCCTTAACTCCCATAAAGCGGGCATGCTTGTTTACATGACCGTATTGCTGGGCGGGTATATTTACTTATATCACATACAGCGTGTATCCCTACGTGGGTGGATGGTTTGTGGTGCTTTATAGGAGATTTAGTGGCAGACAGTTCCAGGGATGTTGAATGAATGGATAGTAAGGGATGTGTTACTTGCATTACATTGTTGATTTGTTGTATCAATATTCTTTCCGTTAACATGTTGATACCTCTACCTCCTTTAACCCCTTCAGCACCATGACGCCTTTTTACTTTTGATTCTGGCTAAAATTAGATGATTTTATGCAGCTTAAGAAGGACCTATGATGCTAAGAGAGTTTGTTGAGATCGTATTTGCCCATTTGAGTCGTAGAGGTAGATTATTTACTAAAAAAAATCGTCTAATGTTAACCAGAATATGATGAAAATTGCGTTATGGTGGTGAAGTGGTTAACAATTAGTGGATATATTTTTGACTGATTGAGAGTTAAATTTCATAGTGACAGGATAACTAGGTACACTCGGATACCACAGTCTCTTGCCCACTCATGAGATCTCGTGGACCCCCTATGTTTTGTTAATCCAATGTTAACTATCTGGATTGATATTTGCATAGAACGTGTATGTTAATAAATAATATATATATATATAGTTTTGTAGTTGTTGTATAGTCTAGAGAATTATGCTCATAAATTCGTTTCCAGATATATACTTCCTTAAATAGAAATAAGTGAAGTCCACGAATATTTATGAGTGGGCTTGAAACTGGGGCATCCGAGCGTACAAGAAGAGGAGTTATGCAATATGGATTTATCAGCACCCAGGTGTAAGTATTCACCCGCTAGACGGTTGTGGGGGTGACAGGAGCAGTGGAAGGGTGGGGGAGGAGGAGGAGAGGGTGGGGGAGGAGGAGAGGAGGAGGGTGGTGGGGGAGAAGAAGGAGGAGGAGGGGTGGAGGGCAGGGGCAGGGGCAGGGGGCTTACAGAGACTCCTGACGGGGTTATCACAGGAGTCTTTCATGCCGGTAGCAATGAGAGGAGCTTTGTGGGGCGTACAGCCAGTTGACAGGGGCGGTTTTCACAAGATGGTATTGACTGGCGCCATGTTGCACGGTCTTATACAGGGAGAATTTTACGTATGTCCGAAAAAAAAAGGGACTCGGTTTAGTAGTCTCTCGTTATGTGCCAGCCTGTCAATGTGCCTATAAGTCGATGCTCTCTGGGGGTCTTCTGTAACAGTATTCAAGGGGAGATGGTTGATTATTCTGGACCTCCTTCTCCTTCATGTTTATCACCATTAATTTTCAGATTTTAAGACATTCGGCCCATTAGTTTGGCGATTGCGCGACTTTTTGACCAAATTCTTTGTCAATATTAAGACTTTACTTGACATTTAGGTGTCGACAAATTTATCTAGAAGAGGGATCTTGGGGATGTTTTTATAAGCTTCATGGAGGTCTAGAGAAGAAACTAAAACAATAATACTAAGATGAATAAATAAGCAACTTAAGGAGGGGTGACCTGTTTTTGTTCTGTCCTTTTCTATCTTTCTCTGGCTTGTATCCATTTCGCCCCATTCAGCCTACTGTTTTAAGACGTTTATCCCCATCCAGGTGTCAATTTTTTACTGGTGAGCGGTAGCGAGCCAGCATATTTTTTATTTTTGTTTGACAGCAGGCTAAATTTTTACATTTTTCGATAGAAAAATGTCTTCGGCGAAGCCGGATTTCTTCATATAATGCTGGCTCGCTATCGTTCGCCAAGAAGATATCGACACCTAGATGGGGATAAACGTCTTAACATAGTTGGCTGAATGGGGCCGAATGGATACAAGCCAGAGAAAGAGAGAAAAGGACAGAAATAACAAAAAGGCAGGTCACCCCCCTTAATGCGCCCGCTGACTGACTTGCGTATAGTGGGGAGCCGGACATGGTTAGCAATAGGGAGGATGACTGTAAAAACTAATGGCGTATTGCTCCTCATAGAAGCCGGTGGTGCCTGGTGATGAAGAGCACCAGGACAGAAGTTAATAATATGGATCTGTATGTTTATTATTACATTTATTATTACATTTATTATTACATTTATTATTACATTTATTATTACATTTATTATTACATTTATTATTACATTTATTATTACATTTATATTACATTTATATTACATTTATATTACATTTATTATTACATTTATTATTACATTTATTATTACATTTATTATTACATTTATTATTACATTTATTATTACATTTATTATTACATTTATTATTACATTTATTATTACATTTATTATTACATTTATTATTACATTTAATATTTTCCTACTCGACGAGATAGAGAAAGGGGCGAGGGAACGCGAAGCTGGTCCCGAACCCTGAGAATAGGAACTTTAAATGTTTCTGTTCGGGCTCTGTCTCGTGTCGGCCAACCCCAACAATGGGGTATGTGCCCGAGTACATACATACATACATACATACCGTACGTAGATACATACATACATATATACATACATACATACATATATACAGTACATACATACATATATACATACATACATACATACAGTACATACATACATATATACATACATACCGTACATACATACATACATACATACCGTACATACATACATACATACATACATACATACATACATACATACATACATACATACATACATATTTATAAGTGATGTGGTTAGAGAAGGCATGGAAATATATCCTGTTCTAAATTAATGGTCCAGAACTTTAGAAACCGTACCTCTGTAACTCAAAAAGGGCAAGAGCAAAAGGGCTATACATTTTCACACCAGTTCCCTGACTGTCTCTTCCTAAATGGTAGATATATTAGCTGGATTACTCCAGTCGTTTGTGAGTTATAGAGGTTAATGTTCAAGAGTGTTGGCCTGCTTACTTGGAATAGGGTATACTGTAGATAGGGAGAAAATGTGGGTGAACCTTAAGGGGAGGTTTTTAGTTTGATTCCTACTCCTCCAGCAATCTTAAAACTTCACCCCCTTGACCCCCTTTCAAGATAAATTTGTACATTTTTCGGTAAAAAAAAAATCCCGGCCGAAGGCCGGTTACTCTTAAATTACAGGCTCACTATCGCTCGCCAGGATAAAATCGACACCTAAATGGCACGAAAGGTCTTAAAATTGACAGAATGGGGCGGAAATTCTTAAAATCACCAAACTAATGGGGCAAGTGTCTTAAAATCTCAAAAGCAATGGGGCTAGACATGAGGGAGAAAGGGGTCAAGAAAAAAGTCCCTCGAGTGGAAATCTCCCCTTAAGGGGGCAGGTGTTATTTGTATGTGCATTTATTGATTTATGTATTATTTATTTATGTATTATTTATTTATGTATTATTTATTTATGTATTATTTATTTATGTATTATTTATTTATGTATTATTTATTTATTTATTATTTATTTATGTATTATTTATTTATGTATTATTTATTTATGTATTATTTATTTATGTATTATTTATTTATTATTGATTTATGTATTATTGATTTATGTATTATTGTTTATGTATTATTTATTTATTATTTATTTATGTATTATTTATTTATGTATTATTTATTTATGTATTATTTATTTATGTATTATTTATTTATGTATTATTTATTTATGTATTATTTATTTATGTACTTATTATTTATTTATGTATTTATGTATTATTATGTATTACTTATTTATGTATTATTTATTTATGTATTATTTATTTATGTATTATTTATTTATGTATTATTTATTTATTTATGTATTATTTATTTATGTATTATTTATTTATCTATTATTTATTTATTTATGTATTATTTATTTATGTATTATTTATGTATTATTTATTTATGTATTATTTATTTATTTATGTATTATTTATTTATGTATTATTTATTTATTTATGTATTATTTATTTATGTATTATTTATTTATTTATGTATTATTTATTTATTTATGTATTATTTATTTATTTATGTATTATTTATTTATGTATTATTTATTTATGTATTATTTATTTATGTATTATTTATTTATTTATGTATTATTTATTTATGTATTATTTATTTATTTATGTATTATTTATTTATGTATTATTTATTTATGTATTATTTATTTATGTATTATTTATTTATGTATTATTTATTTGTTTATGTATTATTTATATATGTATTATTTATTTGTTTATGTATTATTTATTTATGTATTATTTATTTGTTTATGTATTATTTATTTATGTATTATTTATTTGTTTATGTATTATTCTCTTAGTTTTCTGTCTAGGCCTCCATCAAGTTTATACAAATCCTCAAGATCCCCTTTCGAGATTAATTTATATATAATTGTATCGGTGAAAATATGTCCTGGCCGAAAATATGTCCTGGCCGAAAATATGTCCTGGCCGAAAATATGTCCTGGCCGAAAATATGTCCTGGCCGAAAATATGTCCTGGCCGAAAATATGTCCTGGCCGAAAATATGTCCTGGCCGAAAATATGTCCTGGCCGAAAATATGTCCTGGCCGAAAATTACAGGCTCGCTATCGGTCGCCAGGAAGAATATCAACTCCTAAATCGCACGAAAGGCCTTAATATTGACCAACACATGGGGTGAAAGTTCTTAAAATCGACAAACTAATGGGGCGAGCGTCATATAATCTCCATACTGATGGGACTAAGCATGAGGGAGAAAGGGGTCTAGAGAGCACACGACATACCTCCCCTTGAGGTGGGTGACCTGCTTTTTGTTATTTCTGTCCTTTTCTCTCTTTCTCTGGCTTGTATCCATTCGGCCCCATTCAGCCAACTATTTTAAGACGTTTATCCCCATCTAGGTGTCGATTTCTTCCTGGCGAGCGATAGCGATCCAGCATTATATGAACAACTCCGGTTTCGCCGTAGAGATTTTTCTATCGAAAAATGTACAAATTTAGCCTGCTGTCAAACAAAAATAAAAAAATTCCTGGCTCGCTACCGCTCACCAGTAAAAAATTGACACCTGGATGGGAATGAACGTATTAAACCAGTAGACTGAATGGGGCCAAATGGATACAAGCCAGAGAAAGATAGAAAAGGAGAGAACAAAAAGCAGTTCACCCCCCTTAAGTCATCGCGAGAGATGGAAAGGGGCGTGACAGAGTTGGAGATTTGTGTTCTGAGATTTCGCTTTGGGGAAGAGATTGAGTTTATTGTCATGTTTATCCCCCTTCTGTACCGGTGACGTCCTTCTCATTATACTCTGGCAACTATTGTCATGTTTATCCCCCTTCTGTACCGGTGACGTCCTTCTCATTATACTCTGGCAACTATTGTCATGTTTATCCCCCTTCTGTACCGGTGACGTCCTTCTCATTATACTCTGGCAACTATTGTCATGTTTATCCCCCTTCTGTACCGGTGACGTCCTTTTCATTATACTCTGGCAACTATTGTCATGTTTATCCCCCTTCTGTACCGGTAACGTCCTTCTCATTATACTCTGGCAACTATTGTCATGTTTATCCCCTTCTGTACCGGTGACGTCCTTCTCATTATACTCTGGCAACTATTGTCATGTTTATCCCCCTTCTGTACCGGTGACGTCCTTTTGATTATACTCTGGCAACTATTGTCATGTTTATCCCCCTTCTGTACCGGTGACGTCCTTCTCATTATACTCTGGCAACTATTGTCATGTTTATCCCCCTTCTGTACCGGTGACGTCCTTCTCATTATACTCTGGCAACTATTGTCATGTTTATCCCCCTTCTGTACCGGTAACGTCCTTCTCATTATACTCTGGCAACTATTGTCATGTTTATCCCCCTTCTGTACCGGTGACGTCCTTCTCATTATACTCTGGCAACTATTCGATGATGTTATTCAGCTTAAGAAGGACGTTCACCAATTAAAAGGCGACAGACTATCTAAATTATTATAGCTATTACTTATACTTCCTAGGCTTCATAAAGTCGTCTAAATGCAACACAAAGACGTCACCAGTACTGAACGGGTTAATCATTTTTTTCTTAACATTCTACTAATGGCAATGTGATCCTCTAGTGTAATATTCTTTTTCTATGTGAATGAAGAAGACAAACAGCAGGCTTCCTGTAGCGAGTGTCTCCCGGTAATCTTATATGCTTTCTACGTATGATATATTTCATATTAGAGAAATCACTTTGATTAATCTCCACTGCATTCTCTCTAGTTTTGTATGTCTCCATGACAATATGAACTCGTAATTGTACCTAGTATTCGAAATGAGGGCAAGCTAATGAACTGAAGAAATGCACTCAGAAAAGTAGACAAAATGAATATAAACACCATGTGAGGAGGAGCACTTTATTGTCAACGTTTCGCATCTAGCTTCATCAGGCCAAATGTCTGATGGCCTGATGAAACTACATGCGAAACGTTCTCAATAAAGTGTTCCTCCTCATATGGTGTATATTCTCAAGCTAATGAACTGTTTGAAGTGAGAGTAACGTCTTCATATTTGCACTTGCATGTTCTGCCAATTAAACCAATTTAGCTTGCATTACTAATTGCTTTGACATTTTTCACTGGGTTTTCAATTATTTGATATTACTACCACTAAATCAGTTTTTGTATTGGTGGTTTGGAGTTTATTTGTATTCATCGAGTATATTTAGTGTTCATTCCTGTAACCTGTATGAGGTACACTCGGGTACCATATCCTCTAGCCCACTATTAGGAATTCGTGGACCCCTATTCTAACCTAGAAATGCTTAATGGGAGTCACCGGTTTTGTTTATCTTTCTCTCCCTTTTCTCTCTTTCTCTGGCTTGTATCCATTCGGCCCCATTCAGCCAACTGTTTTAAGACGTTTATCCCCATCCAGGTTTCTTCCTGGCGAGCGATAGCGAGCCAGCATTGTATGGAGAAAATCGGCTTCGCCGGAGACATTTTTCCATCGAAAAATGTAAAAATTTAGCTTGCTGACAAAACAAATATATATATATGATGGCTCGCTACCGCTCGCCACGAAAATATTGACACCTAGATGGGGGTAAACGTCTTAGAACAGTAGGATGAATGGGGCCGAATGGATACAAGCCAAAGAGAGAGGGAGAGAAGGAGAAAAAAAGCGAGGTGGGCTCCCTTAACTAGCAACAGTTAGTGGGGGGAATAAAAAGAGACTTCTTGCCTTGTCCGCCCACCTCCAAGTTGTGCTAGCCTTTGTGTTTTATGTGCTTACGTGTTTGTCATACCTCGTTTTTGTTTATGCAATTATAGCTATCTGGATTGATTTTTTGATAGGTCTTGCTTTTCAATAAATAGTATATATAGTTTTGTTGTTGATGCTTAAACAATTATACTCATCAATTCGTGTCCAGAGATATACTTCCATAATTAGAAATATGGTGAAATAATGTGCATGAGTGGGTTAAAGACTGTGGCATCCGAGTGTACCTTGCAGTTATCATTATTGGAACGTGTTTGCCAGGTACGAGCCTTGTTCGATAATTAATCTAAGTCATTTTGTATTTGTTAAATATACAAGGAAGATACGACTCTGTTTGCTCTATTTGTATCTTCAGATCATTTTGAAATCATACACGAGTGATCATCGTTGATGTCAGTGATATTTATATAAGAAACAGAAAGAAAAACACACACACACACATCCGAGCACTGGATCCTTGGAATACCCTTGTAATATTTGATCAATCTAACTCTTTACCATTTATTACTACTCATTGATGTTGCTCAGAAACCCGTAATTTTCTTACTACAGAATACCTAAGCAATATAATGGTATGTAAATTTAACTTGTGAATTCACAAAGCGTAAAATGGAAAACACCCATTACGAAGTGATGAGAGTGACATCTTGCATCTGTGGCTTGAAAGCTTTGAAAGTTCAGCATTATGATAAAAGCAGAATAAATTTGTATCGATAGCTTAGTTATGTCATATTTGTCAAATATTACACAGGTTGAGCGTTCATTTATATAAATATTAGTAATTTATTTTATTGTCATAGAATATGGGTGGAATTTGCAATAGTTATAACACATGTCATAATAGTCCGAAATATATATCTTTCCGTAAAATATTAAGTCTACCCAGTTAACTAACGTACCCGATACTCGCTGGAGTCTCGAATTTTTCAGAGCCTTTTGAGCTTCGTCAGTGAAATCCACCTGTAAATTATTTCCAGGCGGGAGTAAAATTTTGCTAATGATAAGCAAATGTCATGATAGCGTCGCTGCGAGTGAAATCGACGCATCTCTGCATTTTACTGTCTAACTTTTTCATCGGAAATTTTATATAATATTTATCGTCCAAACTAACAGCGTTCGTTTTCTCAGTAATGTCAACATTTAGGCCCTGATTTAATTCACGTAGCGTTTCTCTCTTCCCTTTTCCGTCGCTTCATGTTATTTTTTGTCCTTTCAATTACGGTCAAAATGTGTCTTCCATTATTGCATTTGATTTCTTATACCTTTCTTTTTCTTATTATTATGCCCTTCTAAGAATGCATGTGACAAAATACTATCTATTGCAACATATGTGTCTGTTATTTGTTCATATTTTCTCATATTTTGTACGACTTCTTATTGCCTCATTTATATTGCACTTCTCTCTTCGCTAACATATTAATTTGATCTCTCATTTCGTTTACCAGTTTATTAATATTCATTAACCCTTTGAATGTTATGATGCATTTTGATAGTTTGTTCTGGCTATCATTAGACGAGTTTGTGCAATATAGAAAGGATCTTTGGAAATGTTGAGGGTAAAGTCTGTCTTAATTAACCCTCTTACTTCCTTATACCCTGCCTAATATGAATAAAATCTCTTGATAATAACCAGCAAACAGAAAATATATGTATACAGGAGTACAAAGGAAAACAAGCAACAACAGGTCTTGCGACCCCTCAAGGTTACTTGCCCTTCCAAATAATGTTGTTTCTAGTGCCCAACAGTATTTCAGAGAGATAAAGATGTTAAAAGGAAATACCTCCCTGGGGATTAAACATGGCAGGGAGGGGGGGGGGGGGGACAATATTAATCAAATAGCACAATTAAGGACATATTTTATTCATTAACAAATGCAATCAATCTTGGATTCAGAGCGAGGTGCCTTTCAAGGTGAACTTTGAAGACTATAACATCTCGGGGAAGTCCATTCCACAAGTTGACGACTCGATTGAAGAAGAAATTCTTGGATTCATGCGAGTTGAATGATTTACCAATTATTTTGCAACCATTTTCCCGATTGTAGTTTGATCGTTCAATCGTAAAGTATTTACTACAGTTCATATTGTCGATGCCTCTGATGGTCTATAAGACTTTAATTAGGTCGCCTCTTAATCTACGCTTTGTTAGGGGAAACAGATCAAATTCTTCAAGACTTTCCTTATATGGTTTATTCTTTAGACTGGGTATAATTTTAGTGACTGCGTTGAACACGTTCCAGTTTGTCTATATCCTTTTGATAGTAAGGGCAACAGGACTAAACGCAATATTCCAGGAGTGGGCGAACTAAGGAGTTATGAAGAGTGGCGAACTAAGGAGTTATGAAGAGTGGCGAACTAAGGAGTTATGAAGAGTGGC
Source organism: Paralithodes platypus (assembly GCA_032716605.1). Lineage (NCBI taxonomy): Eukaryota > Metazoa > Arthropoda > Malacostraca > Decapoda > Lithodidae > Paralithodes > Paralithodes platypus. Next base: position 19,229,269 of record CM064497.1, on the reverse strand, counting down.
GAACTAAGGAGTTATGAAGAGTGGCGAACTAAGGAGTTATGAAGAGTGGCGAACTAAGGAGTTATGAAGAGTGGCGAACTAAGGAGTTATGAAGAGTGGCGAACTAAGGAGTTATGAAGAGTGGCGAACTAAGGAGTTATGAAGAGTGAGGATTACATCTTTGGATTTATGCTCAAAGGACCTGCCTATGAAACCAATAATTGTGTTTGCTTTCTTAACAACCTCCTTGCATTGTTGACTAGGTTTGAGGTTACTTGATATTGTTACTCCGAAGTCCGTTTCTTTGTCTACAATCTTGAGTTGGGTGCCATTCATTGGATAGTTCGCTTCCTCATTTCGGCTTCCAATGTGAAGTACTTTACATTTGTCTTCATTAAAACACATTTGCCATATTCTAGCCCATTGAGACAACTTATCTAGATTACCTTGCATATCCTGAACGTATTCTTTTGAGATTACGTTATTTGCAGTATACAGTATATATAATCATACAATACAACAATATTGATAGTCTATTTTGTAGGAAAGGATATTTAACCCTTTCAAGATACTATTACGCATTCCTTTTCAGCTTTCTGGCTAATATTATACGATTTTATGTAGATTAGGAAGGGTATAAGAAAGTCAGAGGGGGTATTGAGATAGTCAGTAACATTTAATGCCCGAAAATCCTTCCTAAGCTGTACAAAATCGTCTAATGACATCCAAAATGAAACACGGAAGTGCAAGATTTCGTCTGTATTCCAAGAGATAATAATCTCAAATGTGTTATCAAGTCCTATTTCCCTCTAGCCTCCTCTCAGAGCTTCAATAGTGCTGTAATAGGCATACACAATACATTCAGGTACAAATCCCCCTTTTCCCCTATAAATCCCCTTGCTGGGCCTCCTCCTCTCTCCCCCCCCCCCCCCCCCCTCCGGCCCCCACAATAGGCCTCGTATTGTTTGAGTTACCTACCAACCTTCTATTCCTCAGTCGGCCGCTTACACAACCTCCCCCATATCTCTCCCTCTCTCTCTTAAGGGGGCCCACCTCGCTTGTTTTCTCTTTCTCTCCCTCTCTCTTTGGCTTGTATCCATTCGGACCCATTCAGCCTACTGTTTTAAGGCGTTTACCCCCATCCAGGTGTCAATACTTTCCTGGCGAGCGGTAGCGAGCCAGCATATATATATTTTTGTTTTGACAGCAAGCCAAATATGTACATTTTTCGATAGAAAATTGTCTCCGGCGAAGCTGGATTTCTCCATACAATACTGGCTTGCTATCGCTCGCCAGGAAGAAATTGACACCTGGATGGGGATAAACGTCTTAAAATAGGTGGCTGAATGGGGCCGAATGGATACAAGCCAGAGAAAGAGATACAAAGGAGAGAAAGAGAAAACAAGCAGGTTACCCCCCTGAACAACAGCCTTATATAAGCCCTGCTATACGCCCTCACAAATTTCACCTCTTAGTTTCCCTCCAATCCTCCCCTTCCTTACGGCCACTGAATCCTCCTTCTATATAAAAAAAGGTAAACACAAAACATATAATATATACCTCCCTCGTCTCAGATACCAGGCCAGCTCTACTCATCCTTTCCCGTCTTACTCTTCGGCTATCATGTTCGGTGTGTGTGTGTGTGTGTGTGTGTGTGTGTGTGTGTGTGTGTGTGTGTGTGTGTGTGTGTGTGTGTTTTCGTTTGCTCTACTACATTCTTTCTTCCTTTTCAATCGTGTTCACATTAGGCAGCAGAATCACAGCATACATTAAATAGACAACCCTCGAGGATTATGACGCAATTTGACAGTTTATTATGGCTATCAATAGACGATTATATACAACTTTGGAAGGATCTGTGGGCATCAAAAGGGTAAATAGTATCTCAATTAACAAATGTTATATATATATATATATATATATATATATATATATATATATATATATATATATATATTATAATGTAAAACTTGCAAAATATATATATATATATAAATTATGTGTGTGTGTGGGTGTACGATATTTTCTAACAACGTTCATTATTCGATACAGTGTCTGTCAATCCAGTGTTTACTGATGAAACCGGCACTGATTAAAAATGAAAAACAAATACAAAATAAATCATATAAATAAACTCTACACTGATGGAGGAAAATTAATCCGTTGTTTGGATATTTTGTATTTGATATTATATACCTGTGCAAACATATTATATACCTGTTCAAACATATTATATACCTGTGCAAACATATTATATACCTGTGCAAACATATTATATACCTGTGCAAACATATTATATACCTGTGCAAATATATTATACCTGTGCAAACATATTATATACCTGTGCAAACATATTATATACCTGTGCAAACATATTATACCTGTGCAAACATATTATATACCTGTGCAAACATATTATATACCTGTGCAAACATATTATATACCTGTGCAAACATATTATATACCTGTGCAAACATATTATATACCTGTGCAAACATATTATATACCTGTGCAAACATATTATATACCTGTGCAAACATATTATATACCTGTGCAAACATATTATATACCTGTGCAAACATATTATATACCTGTGCAAACATTATATACCTGTGCAAACATATTATATACCTGTGCAATATATACCTGTGCAAACATATTATATACCTGTGCAAACATATTATATACCTGTGCAAACATATTATATACCTGTGCAATATATACCTGTGCAAACATATTATATACCTGTGCAAACATATTATATACCTGTGCAAACATATTATATACCTGTGCAAACATTATATACCTGTGCAAACATTATATACCTGTGCAAACATATTATATACCTGTGCAATATATACCTGTGCAAACATATTATATACCTGTGCAAACATATTATATACCTGTGCAAACATATTATATACCTGTGCAAACATATTATATACCTGTGCAAACATATTATATACCTGTGCAAACATTATATACCTGTGCAAACATATTATATACCTGTGCAAACATATTATATACCTGTGCAAACATATTATATACCTGTGCAAACATATTATATACCTGTGCAAACATTATATACCTGTGCAAACATATTATATACCTGTGCAAACATTATATACCTGTGCAAACATTATATACCTGTGCAAACATATTATATACCTGTGCAAACATATTATATACCTGTGCAAACATATTATATACCTGTGCAAACATTATATACCTGTGCAAACATATTATATACCTGTACAAACATAGTATATACCTGTGCAAACATAGTATATACCTGTGCAAACATATTATATACCTGTGCAAACATATTATATACCTGTGCAAACATATTATATACCTGTGCAAACATATTATATACCTGTGCAAACATATTATATACCTGTGCAAACATATTATATACCTGTGCAAACATATTATATACCTGTGCAAACATATTATATACCTGTGCAAACATATTATATACCTGTGCAAACATTATATACCTGTGCAAACATATTATATACCTGTGCAATATATACCTGTGCAAACATATTATATACCTGTGCAAACATATTATATACCTGTGCAAACATATTATATACCTGTGCAAACATATTTCAAGAGGACATGCACTGACTTTTACCACCTAACACAAGCAATTCAGGTAAGCGGTTTCATTACACTTAATTTGTATTAATTTCTTAGTTTATTTGTTTATGATATCACATCATCATAGGGAGCAAGCATTCATCACGATAATAATAAAATGAGAACAGAAGACAAACTGAATAATTATATACACCATATGAGGAGGAGCACTTTATTGACAACGTTTCGCATTGAGCTTAATCAGGCCAAAGGATGAAGCTATGTGCGAAACGTTGTCAACAAATTGCTCCTCCTCATTTGGTGTTTATATCAAAGTGTTCGTCATACATTATAACCAAAAATACATTCACACGGAGACTATTTTTCATTCCACCTTCTGCATATTTGTCTAAGCTCATATTTACTATGAATTTTTGCAGTACCAAGAAAGAAAAAGAAAAGGAGAACAATAATATATACACAAACTGTTTAAATTGGCAAGTGAATCCACATATCCCCACCAAAAAAACCGAGAATATAAATACAAAAGTTGCCACCCGCTCCGCTACGCTCATGTTTACCGATACCGAATATGGCAAATACGAAGATATTACGCCAATATTTATCGTCAACTTGAAAAATGCGTCATATAAATCGCGCGTCGGGTAAATGCCGTATCAGTAAAATATTTTCATCTCATCAAAGCTGCCGGGAAAATATGAGCAAATCGCATCTAATTGGGTAGCATTTTTTTTTTTTTTTTTTCACGGTGCTTTTAAATTGGCCGTGTGATAACGTTAATTATCCCTTCATATTTCAGGTAAACTGTCGCGCATTCGCTTTTATGTAGGTGTCCTTCGCTTACACCCACTGACATAATATGTGTTTATGCTTTATTAACACATATTGACAAATGTATGTATCCTTTTTACGTCCACCTATGCACAGCTTGATATATATAGATAGATAGATAGATAGATAGATTCTATCCATGTCTCTAACCCAAGAATGACACGATTTTCCCAGTATTTCTTCTACTCTACAATTACGGTCTGGAACTCTCTCCCTCAATCCGTCTTTTTCTCATCCTATGAATTAAACTGCTTGAAGCTCAGTATGTTCAGATATTTGTCTCTTAACACTTACTCTGCGGGCATATTTCCGCTATGTTAGGGCTCATTCAGGCACTTCTCAATGATTAAGCAAGGGTCTGGGGGTGTTTTCACAGTTTGATGGAGGTCTAGGGAAGAGGCTAAAAAATAATTAAAAGATAAAACAATAAACAAATAAATACGCCCCCCCCCCCCCTTAACCCTTTCAGGATTCAAGGCCGCTCTTCTTAATTACAGGCTGGCTACTATTAGAGGTTATTAATAAGTTTTGGATGAATGTGTGGGAATGAGAGGGTTAATTGAGATCAAGTTTGTCCTCTTGATGGCTGGAGGTACTTCCTAAGCTGTGTTGTGTTGCTTAAGGGGAGGTTTTTAGTTAGTTCCCTAGACCTCCATCAAGCTTAAAATGTCACCCTCTAGGCCCCCTTTCAAGACAAATGTGTACATTTTTCGGTAGAAAAATATCCCGGCCAAAGGCCGGTTCCCTTAAATTACAGGCTCGCTATCGCTCGCCAGGAAAACATCGACACCTAAATTGCATGAAAGGTCTTTAAATTGACAGAAATGGGGCGAAAGTTCTTAATTATGGTGCGAATGTCTTAAAATATCAAAAACAATGGGGCTAAACATGAGGGAGAAAGGGGTCCAGAAAAAAATCCCTCAAGTGGATATCTCCCCTTAATAATAGCCAGCATTCTGTAAAAAAGAAACACTTCCTCAAATTCTGAAAGGGTTAAGGGGGGATGGGTTTTTATTCTGGTCCCCCTTCTCCCTCCTGTTTAGCCCCATTCGTTTTCAGAAATCTTATTCGGCCCATTAGTTTGGCAATTTTAAGACTTTTCGCCCCATTTATTTGTCAATATTGAGACTTCTCGTGCCATTTAGGTGTCGGATGTTTTTCTGGCGAGCGATAGCGAGCCTGTAATTTTGGAGGAACCGGCATTTGGCCGGGACATTTTTCTACCGAAAAATTTACACATTTATCTCGAAGGGGGGTCTTGGAGATGTTTTTTTTTTAAACTTGGAGGTCTAGGAAGGAAACTAGAAAACAAACACAAATATAATTAAATAAATTATTAAATAAATAATAAATAAATAAATACATCTACCAATAAATATCCCCCCCCCCCCCCCTACCCTCCGTCTGGTAAACAAGAAGAAGAATTAGGCCAATACCACTCGGGCCGGTCCTGACGCTGAGACACACGGCGGCCCTGGGAACTAGGAGGACTATCCGCAACCTAATTCTGACCGGGGCTCTCAAGGGTGGAGGGGTTAGAGTGTGGGTGTGTGTGTGTGTGTGTGGGTGGGTGGGGGAGGGGGGGGGGGGTCTGTACAGTTGGCCACCTCATTTTGTGCACAGTCCTGGATTGAATGCATGGAAGGAAAAATAGTATGATTTACTTACACGATTAAATTGTTATATACCCGGTAATTGAGCATATAAATTTAGGGGAGGATTTTAGTTTGCTACCTAGATTTCCATCAAACTTTTAAAAATACCCAAGAGACCCCCATCAAGATAAATTTATACTTTTTTTCGGTAGAAACATGGACCGGCTAGAAAAAGTACCGGCCGAAGGCCTGCTCCTCGTAAATTGCAGGCTCGCTATCGCTCGCCAATAAGAAAATGGACGCCTAAATGCCTAAAAAGTCTTATAATTGAAACAATGAGGCAAAAGGTATTAAAATCGCCAAACAAAGGGGGAGAATGTCTTATAATCTCAACACTAATGGGCTAAACATGAGGGGGAAGGGGATCCATGAAGACACCCTTCCACAGGCATAGTTCACGAGATCAGCTATCCTCATTATCATAAATGGTAGTGTACGATATACCTCCTCTGTGCAATAATGGTAGTGTACGATATACCTCCTCTGTGCAATAATGGTAGTGTACGATATACCTCCTCTGTGCAATAATAGTAGTGTACGATATACCTCCTATGTGCAATAATAGTAGTGTACGATATACCTCCTCTGTGCAATAATAGTAGTGTACGATATACCTCCTCTGTGCAATAATAGTAGTGTACGATATACCTCCTCTGTGCAATAATAGTAGTGTACGATATACCTCCTCTGTGCAATAATAGTAGTGTACGATATACCTCCTCTGTGCAATAATAGTAGTGTACGATATACCTCCTCTGTGCAATAATAGTAGTGTACGATATACCTCCTCTGTGCAATAATAGTAGTGTACGATATACCTCCTCTGTGCAATAATAGTAGTGTACGATATACCTCCTCTGTGCAATAATAGTAGTGTACGATATACCTCCTCTGTGCAATAATAGTAGTGTACGATATACCTCCTCTGTGCAATAATAGTAGTGTACGATATACCTCCTCTGTGCAATAATATTAGTGTACGATATACCTCCTCTGTGCAATAATAGTAGTGTACGATATACCTCCTCTGTGCAATAATAGTAGTGTACGATATACCTCCTCTGTGCAATAATAGTAGTGTACGATATACCTCCACTGTGCAATAATAGTAGTCCGAGTCTCTTATAAATGTAATTATAAATAAATTAGTGTTTTGGATGGTGGTGGTGAGAGGCATTTCCGAGCCCCTCGTGACGTATAGAGAGGCATTGGGGTACCCATAGAATAACACAATCGGTCAAAGAGTTTCAGGAGTCAGGTCACTGGCCACCATTTTAATTATTAGTATCTCTGTTAAGCACTCCGTGCTGTGAAAGCAGTTACAAAGAGGGAAGATATTTTAAGAGAGGTACGAGTAATTATATAAGCAGCATAAGCTTAAGGTTAAGAGAGGTATGAGTAATTATATAAGCAGCATAAGCTTAAGGTTAAGAGAGGTATGAGTAATTATATAAGCAGCATAAGCTTAAGGTTAAGAGAGGTATGAGTAATTATATAAGCAGCATAAGCTTAAGGTTAAGAGAGGTATGAGTAATTATATAAGCAGCATAAGCTTAAGGTTAAGAGAGGTATGAGTAATTATATAAGCAGCATAAGCTTAAGGTTAAGAGAGGTACGAGTAATTATATAAGCAGCATAAGCTTAAGGTTAAGAGAGGTACGAGTAATTATATAAGCAGCATAAGCTTAAGGTTAAGAGAGGTATGAGTAATTATATAAGCAGCATAAGCTTAAGGAGGAACTGCTTGGTTTTTGGTCTATATATGTATATATATATTTAATATTTAATATGTTTGTTTAGTTTCCTCGCTAGACCCCCATAAAGCTTTAAAAAAAAAAAAAAAAACTAGACCCCCTTCAAGATTAATTTGTACATTTTTCAATAGAAAAATGTCCCGGCCGAAGGCCGATTCCTTTTAAAATTACAGGCTCGCTATCGCTCGCCAGGAAAAAACCGACACCTAAATGGCACGAAAGGTCTTGAAATTGACAACGAAATGGGGCGAAAGGTATTTAAATCGCCAAACTAATGGAAAATACGTCTTAAAATCTCAAAACTAATATGGTAATCACGAGGGAGAAGGGTGTCCCTAAAAAGCGAGTAGTAAGTACCCCCTTAATAATGAAGTGTAGACATAATGGCAAGCTATCGAGTAATGCAATGTGAAAGTGAAAATCAAGATGGAACGGGATATAGCCAAACTCGACCTAACCTAAGCTAACCTGACAGTATTCGTTGGTCTGGCACAAGTGGAGAGCTACAGGTTGAAATTGTCGACCGGTTGAGTGGTACGGTCTGAACTGGGTTGCGTAAAGATTGGCCAGCTGACAATTTACACCCCCTCAGCCGATGCCAATTAACGAGGCCTTCCATAACACTTAATAACAACTCCCCCCCTCTCCCCCCCCCCCCCCGCCACCGCTGCTGCCGCCGTGTTGTTTGGTCCTCCAAGTATCTCCATCACCGTCTTTCTGGACCCCCTTCTCCCTCATGCTTATTAGCCCTATTCATTTTTGACAGTTTAAGACGTTCGCTCCATTAGTTTGTCGATTTTTAGACCTGTCGCCCCATTCCTTTATCATTATCAAGACCTTTCGTGCCATTTAGGTGTCGACTTTTTTTCATGGCGAGCGATAGGTAGCCTGTAATTTTGGAGGAATCGGCCTCCGACCGGGACATCTAAGGTTTAATTCATAGTTTCGAGTGAGATATACAAGCATTTTATCTATCTTTACACGCCCTATTCAACATCTGACAGACATTAATACAGCACACAGCGAGCAAATCGTAATGACTGCGGCGACACGACTTATTTGACCAACTGTGTAACAATCGAGTCATTTTGGGTTGATTTATGTTATCATTAGACGATTGGATGCAGCTTAGGAAGGATCTCAATTTAAAACTGTCGGTCTCATTGATAGAATTGCATCGATTATTTGCCACAATACAATGAAGGAATTCGTCATGTATACTTACAGGTTTAAAGGAGGAAGGGTTTATTAATGGGAGGTTTTTAGTTTGGTCTCTAGATATCCATTAAGCTTAAGATTACACCCCCTTGAGCCCCTTTCAAGATAAATTTGTACATTTTTCGGTAGAAAAATGTCCCGGCTGAAAGCCGGTTCCTCTTAAATAACAGGCTCGCTATCGCTCGCCAGGATAAAATCGACACCTAAATGGCACGAAAGGTCTTAAAATTGACAGAAATGGGTCGAAAGTTCTTAAAATCGTCAAAATAATGGGGCGAACGTCTTAAAATTAGAAAAGCAATGGGGCTAAACATGAGGGAGAAAGGAGTCAAGAAAAAAATCCCTCCAGTGGATATCTCCCCTTAATAGCCTATATCTATATATTTATTTGTTATTTTTGTTTTACTTTCTTCCGTAGACCTCCATCAAGCTCTAAAACAAACACAAAAACTCCTCAAGGACCTCCTTCTAGATAAACTTCTACATTTTTCGGTAGAAAAATGTCCTCGCTATCGCTCGCCAGGAATAAATCGATACCGAAATGGCACGCAAGGTCTGAATATTGACAAAGAATTGGGGTGAAAGGTCTGAAAATTGCCAAACTAATAGGCCGAACGTCTTAAAATCTGAAAACTAATGGGGCTAAACATGAGGGAGAAGGGGGAACAGAAAAACCAACCATCCTCCCTTAAGGGGATTTTTTTTATTTTCTCTGGCCCCCCTTATCCCCTTTAAAATTTACGGAAAAATAGCTCGTGTGACTCCGTGTACTCATGTTATGTTCAGCTCCCCCTCCCCCTGCTTCCCTTCCCCCCTCCCCTGCTTCCCTTCCCCCCTCCCCTGTTTCCCTTCCCCCCTCCCCTGCTTCCCTTCCCCCCTCCCCTGCTTCCCTTCCCCCCTCCCCTGCTTTTCCCTTCCCCCCCTCCCTGTTTCCCTTCCCCCCTCCCCTGCTTCCTTCCCTTCCCCCCTCCCCTGCTTCCCTTCCCTTCCCCCTCCCCTGCTTCCCTCCTCCCCTTCCCCTGCTTCCCTTCCTCCCCTCCCCTGCTTCCCTTCCCCCCTCCCCTGCTTCCCTTCCCCCCTCCCTCCCCTGTTTTCCCTTCCCCCCTCCCCTGCTTCCCTCCTCCCCTTCCTCCCTCGCCCTCCTCCCTTCCCCCCTCCCCTGCTTCCCTTCCCCCCTCCCCTGCTTCCCTTCCCCCCTCCCCTGCTTCCCTTCCCCCCTCCCCTGCTTCCCTTCCCCCCTCCCCTGCTGCTTCCCTTCCCCCCTCCCCTGCTTCCCTTCCCCCCTCCCCTGTTTCCCTTCCCCCTCCCCTGTTTCCCTTCCCCCCTCCCCTGCTTCCCTCCTCCCCTTTCCCCCCTCCCCTGCTTCCCTTCCCCCCTCCCCTGCTTCCCTTCCCCCCTCCCCTGCTTCCCTTCCCCCCTCCCTGCTTCCCTTCCCCCCTCCCCTGCTTCCCTTCCCCCCTCCCTGCTTCCCTTCCCCCCTCCCCTGCTTCCCTTCCCCCCTCCCTGCTTCCCTTCCCTTCCCCCCTCCCCTGCTTCCCTTCCCCCCTCCCCTGCTTCCCTTCCCCCTCCCTGCTTCCCTTCCCCCCTCCCCTGCTTCCCTTCCCCCCTCCCCTGCTTCCCTTCCCTTCCCCCCTCCCCTGCTTCCCTTCCCCCCTCCCCTGCTTCCCTTCCCCCCTTCCCCTGCTTCCCTTCCCCCCTCCCCTGCTTCCCTTCCCCCCTCCCCTGCTTCCCTTCCCCCCTCCCCCTGCTTCCCTTCCCCCCTCCCCTGCTTCCCTTCCCCCCTCCCCTGCTTCCCTCCTCCCCTTCCCCTGCTTCCCTCCTCCCCTTCCCCTGCTTCCCTTCCCCCCTCCCCTGCTTCCCTCCTCCCCTTCCCCTGCTTCCCTCCTCCCCTCCCCCTGCTTCCCTTCCCCTCTCCCTCTGCTTCCCTTCCCCCCTCCCCTGCTTCCCTCCCCCCCTCCCCTGCTTCCCCTCCCCCCCTCCCCTGCTTCCCTCCCCCCTCCCCTGCTTCCCTCCTCCCCTTCCCCTGCTTCCCTCCTCCCCTTCACCTGCTTCCCTTCCCCCCTTCCCCTACCCGCTCCCCACCCCCACCCACCCCCACCCCACCAAACCGCCATCCCACCAAACCCCCATCCCCCCCCACCCACCCACCACCCACCCACCCACCCACCCACCCACCCTCGCTGGTCATTTGTCGCCGCTAACGACCAGTCAGTGACTTGGAGACAAACAGACGACTCGTGTGCAACTTACGACTACAAGACCTCTAAAATATGGTGGTGGTGGGCCGAGGCAGTGGGAGCAGGGTCCGAGTTGGGTCGGGTCAGTTCAAGTTAACCCTTTCTGTATATGGTGACGCTTTTAGTCGACTCGTGGGTAACTGACGACTACAAGACATTTATAATATGGTGGTGGGTCGAGGCAGTGGGTGGGTCCGAGTTGGGTTTGGTCAGTCCAAGTTAACCCTCTCTGTATATGGTGATGCTTTTAGTCGACTCGTGGGTAACTTACGACTACAAGACCTAAAATATGGTGATGGGTCGAGGCAGTGGGTGGGTTCCAGTTGAGTGGGTCAGTCTAAATTAACCCTTTCTGTATATGGTGACGCTTTTAGTCGACTCGTGGGTACCTTACGACAACAAGATTTTTATAATATGGTGGTGGGCCGAGGCAGTGGGTGGGTTCTAGTTGAGTGGGTCAGTCCAAATTAACCCTTTCAGTAAATTTGTTCAATCGCAACAGATATACCGTCTGTTTAAAATAGTCATTTCCCATTTATTTCCCCTTTCACTTTTTGGGCGATTTTTGCATGTATTCATTGTGTATCTAGTTTCCTCCCTAGACCTCCATCAAATAAAAAAAAAAAAACTTCCATTAGATCCCCCTTCTAGATTAATTTGTACATTTTTCGGTAGAAAAATGTCCCGGCCGAAGGCCGTTTCTTCCAACATTACAGGCTCACTATCGTTCGCCAGGGAAAAAATCGACAACTAAATAGCACGAAAGGTCTAAATATTGACGAAGAAATGGGGTGAAAGGTCTGAAAATCGATTATCTAATGGGGCAAACACCTTAACATCTGAAAACTAATAAGGCTAAACATGAGAGAGAAAGTGGTCTAGAAAACCGGCCCATGCCCAGCTGTCATAGGACCAATCCCAAACTCACCTAAGTGTGTATATTTTTTACTATTTTATAAACAAGATATTTATATTCTGTAATTTATATAATGATTAAGAGGCATTCTGGGTCACTCTGGACCTGTCGGAAACCGCTTGAGAGGGAGGAGAATCCATTATAGGTCCGTGGGGGAGGACACTCTATAAATCAATCAATATGTCTATATAACGATAAACAAGATATTTTAATTCTGTAATTTACATAATGATTACAGGCAATCTGGGCCATTCTGGAAACCACTTGAGAGGGAGGAGTCCATTATAGGTACGTGGGGGAGGACACTCTATAAATCAATCAATGTGTCCATAACGGTAGAGATTTAGAATTGTTTGTTAGAGAATATATAATATAATACATAGTCATCCAAGCTTGGGACACCCGGTATAATATATAATATAATACATAGAGTCATCCAAGCTTGGGACACCCGGTATAATATATATAATATAATACATAGTCATCCAAGCTTGGGACACCCGGTATAATATATAATATAATACATAGAGTCATCCAAGCTTGGGACACCCGGTATAATATATAATATAATACATAGTCATCCAAGCTTGGGACACCCGGTATAATATATAATAATACATAGAGTCATCCAAGCTTGGGACACCCGGTATAATATATAATATAATACATAGTCATCCAAGCTTGGGACACCCGGTATAATATATAATATAATACATAGAGTCATCCAAGCTTGGGACACCCGGTATAATATATAATATAATACATAGTCATCCAAGCTTGGGACACCCGGTATAATATATATAAATAATACATAGAGTCATCCAAGCTTGGGACACCCGGTATAATATATAATATAATACATAGTCATCCAAGCTTGGGACACCCGGTATAATATATAATATAATACATAGAGTCATCCAAGCTTGGGACACCCGGTATAATATATAATATAATACATAGTCATCCAAGCTTGGGACACACGGTATAAATATAATATAATACATAGAGTCATCCAAGCTTGGGACACCCGGTATAATATATAATATATACATAGTCATCCAAGCTTGGTACACCCGTTATAATATATAATATAATACATAGAGTCATCCAAGCTTGGGACACCCGGTATAATATATAATATAATACATAGTCATCCAAGCTTGGGACACCCGGTATAATATATAATATAATACATAGAGTCATCCAAGCTTGGGACACCCGGTATAATATATAATATAATACATAGTCATCCAAGCTTGGGACACCCGGTATAATATATAATATAATACATAGAGTCATCCAAGCTTGGGACACCCGGTATAATATATAATATAATACATAGTCATCCAAGCTTGGGACACCCGGTATAATATTAATATAATACATAGAGTCATCCAAGCTTGGGACAACCCGGTATAATATATAATATAATACATAGTCATCCAAGCTTGGGACACCCGGTATAATATATAATATAATACATAGAGTCATCCAAGCTTGGGACACCCGGTATAATATATAATATATACATAGTCATCCAAGCTTGGGACACCCGGTATAATATATAATATAATACATAGAGTCATCCAAGCTTGGGACACCCGGTATAATATATAATATATACATAGTCATCCAAGCTTGGACACCCGGTTATAATATATAATATAATACATAGAGTCATCCAAGCTTGGGACACCCGGTATAATATATAATATAATACATAGTCATCCAAGCTTGGGACACCCGGTATAATATATAATATAATACATAGAGTCATCCAAGCTTGGGACACCCGGTATAATATATAATTATAATACATAGTCATCCAAGCTTGGGACACCCGGTATAATATATAATATAATACATAGAGTCATCCAAGCTTGGGACACCCGGTATAATATATAATATAATACATAGTCATCCAAGCTTGGGACACCCGGTATATATAATATAATACATAGAGTCATCCAAGCTTGGGACACCCGGTATAATATATAATATAATACATAGTCATCCAAGCTTGGGACACCCGGTATAATATATAATATATACATAGAGTCATCCAAGCTTGGGACACCCGGTATAATATATATATAATACATAGTCATCCAAGCTTGGGACACCCGGTATAATATATAATATAATACATAGAGTCATCCAAGCTTGGGACACCCGGTATAATATATAATATAATACATAGTCATCCAAGCTTGGGACACCCGGTATAATATATAATATAATACATAGAGTCATCCAAGCTTGGGACACCCGGTATAATATATAATATAATACATAGTCATCCAAGCTTGGGACACCCGGTATATATAATATAATACATAGAGTCATCCAAGCTTGGGACACCCGGTATATTTCCATTAAGGGGAGACAGACCGTTTTGCTGGTCCCCTTTCGCCCTCGTGTTTAGTCCCATTAGTTATGAGATTTGTAGACGTTCGGTCCATTTATTTGGCGATTTTAAGACCTTTCGTCCCATTTCGTTATACATTTTAAGACCTATCGTGCCATTTAGGTGTTGATTTTTTCCTGGCGAGCGATAGCGAGCCTGTAATTGTAAGAGGAACCGGCCTTCGGCCGGGACATTTTTCTATCGAAAAATGTACACATATATCTTGATGGGGGGGGGGGGGGGGGGGTGTCTAGGGGATGTTTTTCTAACTTTGAGGGAAGTTTTTAAGAATTTATGAATGAATGAATGTATAGGCCAAAAAAGTAGTCAGTGTCCCCTTAAGTATTGATAAATCAATGACTAAGGGATTCCATTTACTATCAGCTGTAATAGGTTCGAGTACAGTGAAGAGCGTGAATGTTTACCCCAGGTTCACTTCATGGCCACTGTACGGCGCTCTTACCCGCTCGGCCAACCCCCCCCCTGCCCTCCTACCAACCCCCTACCATCCTCCCCTCTCCCTCTCTTCCCCCTACCATCCCTCCCCCCCCCCCTCCCCCACCCCCACCCTCTCCTTATCTAATTACCCCAAGTATATACCTGTTTTATTAATCCAGGCTCATGTATTCTCCTGGTCATTACCTGAGAGGGGGGGGGGGGGGGGTTAGGGGGGGAGGTAGTATTAGGAGGGAGCGAGGGGTGGGGGGGGGGGGGGGGTGCTCTGAGGGTGGTGTGTAGGTGGGGCTGGGGGGTAGGGGAGGGGGTATTAAGGAGGGTCACCGGCTTTTTTCATCTTTCTCTCCTTTTCTCTCTTTCCCTGGCTTGTATCCATTCAGCCCCATTCAGCCAACTGTTTTAAGACGTTTATCTCCATCCAGGTGTCGATTTCTTCCTGGCGAGCGTTAGCGAGCCAACATTGTATGGAGAAATCCGGCTTCGCCGGAGACATTTTTCTATTGAAACATGTACAAATTTACCTTGCTGTCAAAACAAAAATATATATATGCTGGCTCGCTACCACTCGCCAGGAAAATATTGACACCTGGAGGAGGGTAAACGTCTTAAAACAATAGGCTGAATGGGGCCGAATGTATAAAAGCCCAAGAGAGAGGGAGAGAAAGGGAAAACAAAGCCAGGTGGGCTCCCTTAAGGGGGGTAGTTAATTACAGGGGAATGAGGGTTGTAATTATCCCCTGCGTATTGTGTGTGTATATTCTTTCTGCCTCTTCATTATTCATGCTAACCCCCCCCCCCCCTCCCCCCACACACACACACATACTCACTCGCTCACTTCCCCCCCCCCTCCCTCTCCCTCCCACCCCCTCCTCCTCCTCCTCTTCCATGCCCTGACATTACCTCTGTGTGCTCTCTCTCTCTCTCTCTCTCTCTCTCTCTCTCTCTCTCTCTCTCTCTCTCTCTCTCTCTCTCTCTCTCTCTCTCTCTCTCTCTCTCTCTCTCTCTCTCTCCACACACATACACAGCTAGTACGATGATTTTAAAGCGAAAAATGGTGTTAATTGTGAAAACTTGGCTCTATTATGACACAAAGACATAACAGCAGCCAAGGGATTCAATTAACCTTTAACTGGACACCAATAACAGACTATAGTTAGCCCCCACTCTGTGTTTCGCCTTAAGGGGGGTGACCTGCTTTTTGTTATTTCTGTCCTGTTCTCTTTTTCTCTGGCTTGTATCCATTTGGCCCCATTCAGTCTACTGTTTTAAGACGTTTATCCCCATCCAGGTGTCAATTTTTTACTGGTGAGCGGTAGCGAGCCAGCATATTTTTTGGTTTTGTTTGACAGCAGGCTAAATTTATACATTTTTCAATAGAAAAATTTCTCCGGCGAAGCCGGATTTCTTCATATAATGCTGGCTCGCTAATGCTCGCCAGGAAGAAATCGACACCTAGATGGGGATAAACGTCTTAAAATAGTTGGCTGAATGGGGCCGAATGGATACAAGCCAGAGAAAGAGAGAAAAGGACAGAAATAACAAAAAGCAGGTCACCCCCCTTAACCCTTCCAGCATGTATACGCAAATTTACTTTACATTTTTATCGCTCGCCAGGAAAATAATCGACACATAAATGGCACGAAAGATCTTGAAATTGACAACAAAATTGGCCGAAAGGGTTTAAAATAGCTAAACTAATGGGGTGAACGTCTTAAAATCTCAAAGCCAATGTGGCCTAGTAGTTGGTCCAGAAAAAATACCCCCTTAACCCCCTTGAGGATCATGACTCATTTTAGCAGTAAATTTTGGCTATCTTAAAACGATTGTATATAGCTAAGGTAAGCTATAGGGGAGTTGAAAGGGTAAAGACAGGCCCAGTCAACCGCCTGACTTCCATATAGCCTTCCTACTCTGAATAAAATCATCTAATGATAGCCATAATAAACGGTCAAAATGCGTCATGAACCAATTTTGTTTTGTTTATGTTCAAAGGTAGTGTCCCATCCCCAGAATTTCTAGTTAATTTTAAGGGGAGGTCTGTTTTTCTGGTCCCCCTTCTTCCTCATGTTTAAGTTCGTTGCATGATAGTGTGGTAAACCTGACATTGACGTACGGGAGTGAAGCATGGACGTTGTTGGAGAGACACAAACCAAGAGTGAGAGGGCTAGAAATGAGTTACTTGAGAAGTGCGAGCGGAGTTACATATATGGAGGATTAGACAGACGAATGAGGAAGTACAAGAGCGGTGTGGTGTGGATGTGGTTGTACTGGAAAGTGTGAAAAGGAACACCTAGAGATAGTTTGGCCAAGTGGAACGTATGGGAAGCGAGAGAATGACTAAGAGAGTGAAAGGATAGAGAGGGATAGGTAGACCGAGAGAGAGGTGGAAGGATGGAGTTATATACGTGAAAGCTGTGGTGGATAGGAGGGGCGTTGATTGACTGGGGACAGGTGCAATGGGGTGATTCATTTGTGGCCGTCTGGCAATAGGTAAATAGATAGACTTTTGAATTTTTAGGACTTTCTGCCCATTTTCTGTATTTTTTTTAAAGATCTCTCGCCCCATTTCTTTGTCAGTTTTAGGACCTTTCGTGCCATTTAGGTGTCGATTTTTTTCCTGGCGAGAGACTGCAAGTCTGCACTTTTGGAGAAAGCGGCCTTTGGCTGGGACATTTTTCTATCAAGAAAATGTACCAATTTATCTCGAAGGGGGGACTTGAGAGTATTTGTTTTAAGCTTGATGGAGGTCTAGGAAGCAAACTTAAAACCTCTCACACATGAACTTTTATTGTCAAATTTGGATGGCCAGATTTTCCCAACAAGATTTTGAGGATCTTTTGCATGTGTTTCCGAAATTAAGCTCAAGTGAAGGTAGATTACATTAGACAGCTGAATACTTATATAACATTACTGTAGAAACAATCAAATCTGAAATTACCGAAGAAAGTTGTCAGAAAAAGCGCTCGTGTCAGGGCGGTGTCACACGAGCGATCTTTCCGTCAATGTCTACGGCCAATTGTAGTCTGGCAGCTTAAAAATATAAGTTTCGCGATAATTAAACTACCTAACATAATGTGTCTCCGATTTAGTTTCCGATAATTAAACTACCTAACATAATGTGTCTCCGATTTAGTTTCCGATAATTAAACTACCTAACATAATGTGTCTCCGATTTAGTTTCCGATAATTAAACTACCTAACATAATGTGTCTCCGATTTAGTTTCCGATAATTAAACTACCTAACATAATGTGTCTCCGATTTAGTTTCCGATTATTAAACTACCTAACATAATGTGTGTCCGATTTAGTTTCCGATAATTAAAGTACCTAACATAATGTGTCTCCGATTTAGTTTCCGATAATTAAACTACCTAACATAATGTGTCTCCGATTTAGTTTCCGATTCCAATGCGCAAGAGCCTCAGCATAGTAACTTTGCTCATCGAAATTTTAATGATAATGTTGAGGGGTACCGGTGCCCAACTTTCACACAAATACCTGGAGAGAGTGGGTTCGAAGCCTGGTCATGATACCTCTCTCCCAATCATCTAAAATTGCCGGAATATTCACTCATGTGACACCAGTCTTTATATCGAATTGGCGCAGTTGGACAAGGTATATTTAGTAATGTTTAGAAGTATGTATAGAAGTAATGTATATTCACTGGTAATAGAGAGAGATATGCATATGTGAATCCTTACGCACGATGACGCCTCGTTACGCTACTTGTGAATTACTTTTGGGTTACAAAGGGTAGGATTCGCAATGTTCGGCCTCCCTATTTGGAACAGGGTATAGGAGCACTACCCCCCCCCCCCCCCCCCACACACACTTCCGGTACACGTCATGTTCCAGTTTTTCCCGTATGGTGGTGTGAGTGGCCCTCCTCTATATTTGGGGTCTTTGTTTGTGCTTGGGTGTGGGGTGGGGGTGGGGGCTTGTTCTTGCTTCCTTCACGTGGGCTTCAATTATGTGCGTCATACTTATTATCTTCTCTCTCTCTATCTATCTCTCTATATCTATCTATCTCTCTCTCTCTATCTATCTATATCTATCTATCTATCTATCTATCTATCTATCTTTATCTATCTATTTATCTATCATCTATCTATCTATCTATCTATCTATCTATCTATCTCTCTCTCTCTCTCTCTCTCTCTCTCTAACCTCATTGAACCATTTGGAATTTCTTCCTACCTGTCCGTGGTTAGTGGTTCGAGGGTATAAGCATCCATTAGCTTCAACATGGGCTGCGTGGGAATAGTTGAAACTTACTTCTATGTGTACTCTGGTAAATTGATTCTACGACTTGGTATGAAATGGAGTATATCCTTCTAGAAAGGTTTCTCCATCTCCTAAATATTAATAGGATATGGTTAACTATTCTTTATCACGTCGTGGTGTAGTGGATTAATGCATGGACTCTTGTCCTGACTGTCCGTGGTTCGGTCCCGGGTGAGGTTAAAAACATTTATTCATGTAACTGATGCGTATTTGCGATATATATATATATATATATATGACAATTGGTAACAGTGCTTATTAACCATCATCGCCAATTATCATCGCTAAAATATAGGCCTAGATAGATCGTAGCACTAATTTTCTATTTTATTTGTAGAACACAAATATTTCTCTTCTGCTTTTTTCTGTCTATGAAATCTGAATGCTGTGACTTTTACAATCTGTTGTTGAAGACAGTATTTGACATGTTATTGTTGAAGACAGTATTTTACATGTTATTGTTGAAGACAGTATTTTACATGTTATTGTTGAAGACAGTATTTGACATGTTATTGTTGAAGACAGTATTTTACATGTTATTGTTGAAGACAGTATTTTACATGTTATTGTTGAAGACAGTATTTTACATGTTATTGCGAATTACTAATTATTATTATTATTACATCATGGTCCTACGATTTCAACCCCTGCTATTGCTACATTTATATACACTCAATTAACTCAATAATGAGCCAACTACAGACAAGAGTTTTTTTCAGGATTATTTGCCTGATTAATAATAATGGATAGTATCCTATTAATTTGTCAGTGTATTTGCCGAACACCCTATCATATATATATATATATATGTATATACTTACTGTATATTCCTCCTTCTCTCTCACTTCCCTCTCCTCACTCTCACTCTCTCTCTTCCTCCTTCTTCTTCCTCTCCTCCAGTCCCTCCGTCAGCGAGTTAATCACATGTCGTAACTCCAGGGCCGCTCTGTCGTAAATGCTGCCTTGGGGAGGGAGAGGGGAGCCCAAGGAGAGGGGAGGAGGCCGAGGGAGGGATTTGGGAGGCCAGGGAGAGGGGAAGAGGCCGGGGATTCGGGAGGCCGGGGAAGGGATTTGAGAGGCCAGGGAGAGAGGTAGATGGGGGGGGGGGGGGCAGCGAAACGGGGAGACTGGGGAATGAAGACGGAGGGAGGTACATGAATGAACGGAGACATAAGTGAGAAGAGTGAGAGAGAGAGAGAGAGAGAGAGAGAGAGAGAAAGAGAACACGAGCACAAGGAGAAGGAAAGGAGAGAGACCAAGAGAAAGGGAATAAGAAACAGGGTTAATAGGTGAACAAAGCGAATGGAAAGAGACTGAGAGAATGCAATAAAGGGCGAACTTGATGAGAATGAGAGGGACATTTGGGAGGTTCGTGGGAGAGAGGAAGGGGACAAGATTGGGTACAAGGGAAAGCAAGCAACAACATATCTACCTATCCTTACGGGGCTGCTTGTATCTAATCTACGTAAACTATTATGTAGGAGAGAAAAGATGGCTTAGAAGGGACAAGATTGATTTTTGTTTATGCCAAATGAATAAACTGACATGGTAATCGATAAAAAAAAAAATGTGTTTAACCCTCTCACGACCATGTGACGCAGAGGTTGCCAGATTAGCAATACTAAATAGAGTTCTCTCACTCTTATAATTACCTCTCCAAAATTAGTTTTCTGCCCACAGCTAACTCAAAGACAACTTCAGAGCTTGAAGTAACTAAACTAACGGTTTCTAAATACCCCTGATGGTAAAAAAGGCTTTAAAGTATCCCTAATAGGCTCAAAATTGCGCAAGAACGTGAGAGGGTTAAGTATGTTACTATATCTGTTCTACCGAAAGAGGTAATGTGGTCATGTCTTGTTATTCATCTGTAAACGCAGTCAGTCGGGGATTTAGGGCCAGATAATTGTCTAAATGGATTTTGAAGGTTTCATCAGTGCTGCAGTCTATCTTATTACTAGTCAGGTCATTCCATAAGTGTATTACTCGGTTGAAACATCTTGTTTTTGCTTCATAGGAGTGAAAGTGCTTACAGATGAATTTACAGTCATTCCCTCTTGTGTGATTTGAATACTAGAATGTGAGGTATTTGTTTGCAAGGAGACAGTGATAATAGGAGAGACAGGGACGGGGAAGGTAAACAAGGAGGAGACAGAGATAATACAAGGAAGGGAACAATAATACAGTGGATACAGAGTGAGTAAAGTGAGAGGGGGGAGACAGAGATAATACAAGGAAGGGAACAATAATACAGTGGATACAGAGTGAGTAAAGTGAGAGGGGGGAGACAGAGATAATACAAGGAAGGGAACAATAATACAGTGGATACAGAGTGAGTAAAGTGAGAGGGGGGAGACAGAGATAATACAAGGAAGGGAACAATAATACAGTGGATACAGAGTGAGTAAAGTGAGAGGGGGGAGACAGAGATAATACAAGGAAGGGAACAATAATACAGTGGATACAGAGTGAGTAAAGTGAGAGGGGGGAGACAGAGATAATACAAGGAAGGGAACAATAATACAGTGGATACAGACAGAGTGAGTAAAGTGAGAGGGGGGAGACAGAGATAATACAAGGAAGGGAACAATAATACAGTGGATACAGAGTGAGTAAAGTGAGAGGGGGGAGACAGAGAATGGAATAAAAAGGGAGACATGGGTAAGAGGAGGGAGAAAGATTGGAATTAATAAGGAGAGAGAGAGAGTTACACAGATACCTAGACCACACAGGCCTTGCGGTCCCTGCTAGGTGGTCCGGCCTTAATACTACCAGACAGGGACAGTTTATAGTAGAAGAAAAGGACAGCAAAGTAGAAGGCTCTCTCCCCACTCTCCTGTCCCGCTGGCTTATAAAGCCGGACCGGAAAATAGGATATAGTGTTACCTTACGGGTCAAGAAATGCCCACAAGGAAAGTGTTTATAGAGTATAGAAAGAAATTGGTCTTACCTTTTGATACCTTTTGATGTGTTCGCCACTCTTCTAGCGGCACCAAGGAGCGCGACGCCCCTCGTTATGGGTGGTGATTTGGTGCAGTAGACTGTTTGAAGCGAAAAGGATTGAAGGTCTGAAAGGATTTTACACGTACCTACTGATTCTGGCATGGTAATCCAATCTCCATCAGATAATTGTGCTGTCTCTTCTTAAACGTATCAATTGACAGAGAGAGAGAGAGAGAGAGAGACCTACGTACTGTTAAGGGAGTAGAGAAGGAGTGGTAATGTTCATCCTAAATTGTCTGGTATCATGGTAGAAGTGGTGGGTGGTGATGGTGGATGGATAATGGTTAAACAAGTGTACAGTTATCATAGTCATTTGGTGAAGCTCATGGTCATACGTACAGTATATAACAACATTTTACTCAAATATTTAGGTGAAGGGTGATGGAAAATAACGTATGCTTAATTAGGCCTAGAGAATACGGTCTGAAAATTGTAATATAGGATTAAAATGCACGTTGCTATAATCCTAATGCTAATAAAGGACAACATATATATATATATATATATATATATATATATATATATATATATATAATTTTAAGAACATAGTGATGAAAGGTATTGTGATCTCCGCAAGCATTAACACGAGAATTATGTCATATGTCGGAGAGGGTTAACACGAGAATTATGTCATCGCCCTGAAAGAGGTTATTACATAGTCAATTCCAATAGTTGTTGATTCCTGATAGTACGTAATATCGTATACATTCCTGATAGTACGTAATATCGTATACATTCCTGATAGTACGTAATATCGTATACATTCCTGATAGTACGTACTATCGTATACATCTATCATCAACTCGCATGCGCTATATAAAGTATATTACGTTCCATCAAACATCAGGGCCGACTGTTGTATTTGCATAGAGATAAAGTATATAGAGGTCCACGACTGTGTATGAATGACTAGAGTGTTGGAGCTATCATGTATTAGTTACTTCACTGTACACCATAAACGTCAACCTGAGATACAGTATATGAATTTCTTAAGGGGAGGTTTTTAGTTTGGTCCCTAGAAATCCTTCAAGCTTAAGATTACACCCCCTTGAGCCCCTTTCAAGATAAATTTGTACATTTTTCGGTAGAAAAATGTCCCGGCTGAAAGCCGGTTCCTCTTAAATTACAGGCTCGCTATCGATCGCCAGGAAATAATCGACACCTAAATGGCACGAAAGGTCTTAATATTAACAAACTAATGGCCCGAAAATTCATAAAATCACCAAACTATTATGCCGAAAAGTCTTATTATCGCCAAACTAATGGGGCTAAACATGAGGGAGATGGTGGGCCAGAATAACCAACCATCCCCCCTTAATTCACTACGCGAACAGACTCCGCAAATAGCTTCAGCAACCTAGCCTTTCATTGCCCCTGTGTTGGTGGGGTGATGGTTTAGAAGCTTATGTTCTGGGTGGGGTGTCCCGAGTTCGAATCCCGGGAGGACCATAATTATGCTTTCATTAGTCTATTCAAGCGCATTGGGGTTTGTAATTGATGATTAATGTTAAGAATGGGGTGTTATTTAATTGATCTCTGGTGCAGGAATTGATCTACTTGAATGGCATTGTTGATTTTATCGTCTTAAGCCATTGAGGGGGGATGAGTGTATTTATTGCTCCTGTATACATAATTTTAAAGTTTGTTTTTAGTTTCTGCCCTAGACCGCCATCAAACTTTAAAAAAACGCCCAAGACCCACCTTCAAGATAAATGTGTACATTGTTTGATAGAATTGCAGGCTCGCTATCGCTCGCCAGAAAAAAATAGACACCTAAATGACACGAAGTGTCCTAATATTGACCAAAAATGGGGCGAAAGGTCTTAAAATCGCCAAGCTAATGGGCCGAACGTCTCATAATCTGAAAACTAATGGGGCTAAACATGAGGGAGAAGGGGGACCAGAAAAACGGCACTTCTCCCCTTAAAATATATAAATAGAAAGTAACTAGTATTATCCATGGCTGATTAACCCCTTGAAGATTACGTCGCGTTTCCGTAGGCGATTCTGGCTATAATTAGACGAGTTTATATAGATTAGGAAGGGTCTATGGAAGTCAGAGGGTTGAGGGGAGGTCTCCACTTGAGGGATTTTTTTCTTGACTCCTTTCTCCCTCATGTTTAGCCCCATTGCTTTTCTAATTTTAAGACTTTCGCCCCATTATTTTGACGATTTTAAGAACCTTCTGTCAATTTTTTGACCTTTCGTGCCATTTAGGTGTTGATTTTATCCTGGCGAGCGACAGCGAGCCTGTAATTTAAGAGGAACCGGCTTTCAGCCGGGACATTTTTCTACCGAAAAATGTACAAATTTATCTTGAAAAGGGGCTCAAGGGAGTGTAATTTTAAGCTTGATGGAAGTTTAGGGAGGGAACTAAACACCTCCCCTTAATTGAGGCCGCCTTTACCCTTTGGACCTCCCGCACAGCTTTCCTAAACTGTATAACAACGTCTAATGATAGCCAGAACATATTATTAAAACGTCTAATGATAGCCAGAACAAATTATTAAAACGTCTAATGATAGCCAGAACAAATCATTAAAACGTCTAATGATAGCCAGAACAAATCATTAAAACGTCTAATGATAGCCAGAACAAATCATTAAAACGTCTAATGATAGCCAGAACAAATCATTAAAACGTCTAATGATAGCCAGAACAAATCATTAAAACGTCTAATGATAGCCAGAACAAATCATTAAAACGTCTAATGATAGCCAGAACATATTATTAAAACGTCTAATGATAGCCAGAACAAATTATTAAAACGTCTAATGATAGCCAGAACAAATCATTAAAACGTCTAATGATAGCCAGAACAAATTATTAAAACGTCTAATGATAGCCAGAACAAATGATTAAAACGTCTAATGATAGCCAGAACAAATCATTAAAACGTCTAATGATAGCCAGAACAAATCATTAAAACGTCTAATGATAGCCAGAACAAATTATTAAAACGTCTAATGATAGCCAGAACAAATTAAAACGTCTAATGATAGCCAGAACAAATTATTAAAACGTCTAATGATAGCCAGAACAAATTATTAAAACGTCTAATGATAGCCAGAACAAATTATTAAAACGTCTAATGATAGCCAGAACAAATTATTAAAACGTCTAATGATAGCCAGAACAAATTATTAAAACGTCTAATGATAGCCAGAACAAATTATTAAAACGTCTAATGATAGCCAGAACAAATCATTAAAACGTCTAATGATAGCCAGAACAAATGATTAAAACGTCTAATGATAGCCAGAACAAATCATTAAAACGTCTAATGATAGCCAGAACAACAATAGTGCTGCCTTTTCTGTGTCCGCAAAACCAACCGAACACTATTAGCACTGCATTGGCTTAATCCCTTCTGTACCGGTGCCGTCCTCTTAACCCTTTCACGCATTTATGACGCAGAGGTTGCCAGATTAGCAATAAGAAATAGATTGTTTTCACTCTTATAATTACCTCTCCAAAATTAGTTTTCTGCCCACAGCTAACTCAAAGACAACTGCAGAGGTTGAAGTAACTAAACTAAAGGTTTCTAAATACACCTGATGGTAACAAAGGCTTTAAAGTATCCCCAATAGGCTCAAAATAGCGTCATATGTCGGAGAGGTTTAATTGTATTCTGGCTACTATTAGACGATTGTCTTTCCGACCATCAACTGAGGGGGCCTCGGGGAATTAACAGCCTTCGACCTCTCTCAGTTCACTCGTTCCACTACCAAGATATACAATACATTTACACGTACCGTACATCTTGTTTACTACCTCAGATCCTCCTTAAGCTGCACAGAATCGGCTAAATATACAGTATATAGCGAGAATAAAAAGACGTCGCCGGTACAGCAGGGGTTAACGTTTACAGCGGCGGGGTTGGGGCGTCGGGGCGGCTAAATTTTGAGAATGCAGGACACACACCCCCACCCCCCCCATCCCCGCCCCCATCAAGCACCCCCCCCCCCCCACCCCTCTCCCCCCCTCCCCTGAAACACAATAACGGTGGCAGGCGGGACAGGTAAGGTTTAAGGGGGGAGGGTGGTCATTGTTATTGCTGTTCACTTCCCCACCCTTTAAGGGGGAGGTAGTCGCTGTATTATTTGTGGACCCCCTTCTCCTTCATGTTTAGCATATTAGTCTTGACATTTTAAGACGTTCGTTACATTAGTTTGGCGATGTTGAGGCCTTTCGCCCCATTTCTTTGTCAATAGTAAGACCTTCCGTGCCATTTAGGTGTCGAATTTTCCTGGCGAGCGACAGCGAACCTGAAATTTTATAAGGACACGGCTTTAGGCCAGGACTTTTTTCTACCGAAAAAAAATTGTGAAAGGGAGTGTATGGGGTGCCAATTAAAGGTTGATGGCGGTCTATGGAGAAAACTAAAAAATACATTCATAATTAAATACATTGACCACAAAACAAGCAATATTCCCTTAAGGGGAGATATCCACCTGGAGATTTTTTTTCTGAACCTCTTTCTCCCTCATGTTAGCCCCATTGCTTGTGAGATTTAAAGACGCTTGCCCCATTAGTTTGGTGATTTTAAGAACCCTCGCCCCATTTCTGTCAATTTTAAGACCATTCGTGCCATTTAGGTGTCGATTTTTTCCTGGCGAGCGATAGCGAGCCTGTAATTTAAGGGGAACCGGCCTTCGGCCGGGAAATTTTTCTACCGAAAAATGTACAAATTAATCTTGAAAGGGGGTCAAGGGGGAGTAATTTTAAGCTTGATGGAAGTCTAGGAATTCAACTAAAAACCTCCCCTTAAACCTTCAATCTTTAATGGTGGGTTTCTTGCGTTCTTTACTTTAGTTTTGACTGCCCCTTATACCCTGGAGCCGCTGCCAGTATTGCTATGGCTGTTCAGACTTTGCTGCATTCATTTCCATTCCTTTCACTCTTTGGAGATTATGATGCATTTTGACAGTTTATTCTGGCTGACATTAGACGATTACAGTTTATAAAGGAACTGTGGGGATTACATACAGTGTATAAAGGAACTGTGGGAATTACATACAGTTTATAAAGGAACTGTGGGGATTACATACAGTTTATAAAGGAACTGTGGGAATTACATACAGTTTATAAAGGAACTGTGGGAATTTCATACAGTTTATAAAGGAACTGTGGGAATTACATACAGTTTATAAAGGAACTGTGGGAATTACATACAGTTTATAAAGGAACTGTGGGAATTACATACAGTTTATAAAGGAACTGTGGGAATTACATACAGTTTATAAAGGAACTGTGAGAATTACATACAGTTTATAAAGTAACTGTGGGAATTACATACAGTTTATAAAGGAACTGTGGGAATTACATAGTTTATAAAGGAACTGTGGTAATTACATAGTTTATAAAGGAACTGTGGGAATTACATGCAGTTTATAAAGGAACTGGGAATTACATACAGTTTATAAAGGAACTGTGGGAATTACATACAGTTTATAAAGGAACTGGGAATTACATACAGTTTATAAAGGAACTGTGGGAATTACATACAGTTTATAAAGGAACTGTGGGGATTACATACAGTTTATAAAGGAACTGTGGGAATTACATAGTTTATAAAGGAACTGGGAATTACATACAGTTTATAAAGGAACTGGGAATTACACACAGTTTATAAAGGAACTGTGGGAATTACATACAGTTTATAAAGGAACTATGGGAATTACATAGTTTATAAAGGAACTGTGGGAATTACATACAGTTTATATAGGAACTGTGGGGATTACATACAGTTTATAAAGGAACTGTGGGGATTACATACAGTTTATAAAGGAACTGGGGATTACATACAGTTTATAAAGGAACTGGAAATTACATACAGTTTATAAAGGAACTGTGGGGATTACATACAGTTTATAAAGGAACTGTGGGAACTACATACAGTTTATAAAGGAACTGTGGGAATTAAATACAGTTTATAAAGGAACTGTGGGAATGAAATACAGTTTATAAAGGAACTGTGGGAGTGATAAGGGTAAAGACGATCTACATTAGCCCTTGGACTTCCATAATTATACCCTTCCCAATCTGAAGGGGGGGGGGGTGACCTTTTTTTGTTTTGTCCTTTTCTATCTTTCTCTGGCTTGTATCTATTTGGCCCCATTCAGCCTACTGTTTTAAGACGTTTATCCCCATCCAGGTGTCAATTTCTTACTGGTGAGCGGTAGCGAGCCAGCATATTTTTAATTTTTGTTAGACAGCAGGCTAAATTTGTACATTTTTCGATAGAAAAAATTCTCTGGCGAAGCCGGATTTCTTCATATAATGCTGGCTCGCTATCGCTCGCCAGGAAGAAATCGACACCTAGATGGGGATAAACGTCTTAAAATAGTTGGCTGAATGGGGCCGAATGGATACAAGCCAGAGAAAGAGAGAAAAGGACAGAAATAACAAAAAGCAGGTCACCCCCCCTTAATACAATCGTCCAATAATAGCCAGAAAAAAAAAAATGCGTATTGGATCTTGAAAGGCGTAATCTTCAATAGTGTGTTTCATGCAGTATTTAGCTTAGTTTTTAACACCTTAACCCCTTCAGTACCGGTGACGTCTTCTGTTATTCGACTTCAGCTACATTTAGACGATATTTTGAAGCTCAGGAAGGATATATGGTAGCGATAAAGATGAGTTGAGCTAGTCTGCAGTCTTTTAACATGTAGACGTCTATTAGTTCAGGAAGGATATATGGTAGCGATAAAGATGAGTTGAGCTAGTCTGCAGTCTTTTAATATGTAGACGTCTATTAGCTCAGGAAGGGTATATGGTAGCGAAAAGGATGAGTTGAGCTAGTCTGCAGTCTTTTAATATGTAGACGTCTATTAGCTCAGGAAGGATATATGGTAGCGAAAAGGATGAGTTGAGCTAGTCTGCAGTCTTTTAATATGTAGACGTCTATTAGCTCAGGAAGGATATATGGTAGCGAAAAGGATGAGTTGAGCTAGTCTGCAGTCTTTTAATATGTAGACGTCTATTAGCTCAGGAAGGATATATGGTAGCGATAAAGATGAGTTGAGTTAGTCTGCAGTCTTTTAATATGTAGACGTCTATTAGCTCAGGAAGGATATATGGTAGCGATAAGGATGAGTTGAGATAGTCTGCAGTCTTTTAATATGTAGACGTCCATCATAAGCTGAACAAAATCGTCAAGTATATGCCAGAAAAGAATAGAAAAAGACGTCGCCGGTACAGAACGGGTGACTATAGTCCATTTATAATAGGTAGGCCAAAAATCTCTATAACTCATAAAATACTAGAGAAATCGAGCCAATTTGTCTACCACTTAGGAAGAGTCAGCCAGGGATATGTACAGCCCCTCTGTTCTAGCCCTTACTGAGTTACAGAGGCTAGAGGTCACAGTTTCTGGGCTACCAATAATGAACGGACTATAGTAATAATGTTAGCGTTGTTCGGGCTTAATTACTACATACATTCCCAGCTTCTAACATTAAATATTTATTCGTGGGTTTCTTGCCTGCTTTATTTTTCCCACGTTAACCCCTTTAGAGGATTATGACGTATTTTGACAGTTCATCCTGGCTACCATTTAACGATTTTATACAGCAACTGTATACATTCCCACGCTCCGATCGTCAAAGGGGTTGGGTTTATTTATTTGTTTATTTATTCATATATTTGAATTTGTTCAAGTTTCCTCTCTACACTTCCATTAAGTTTAATTAATTATTCTCAAGATCCCCTTTCGAAATAAATATGTACATTTTTCGGTACAAAAATGTCCCGGCCATAAGCCGGTTCTTTATTACAGTCTTGTTGTACCCAACCAGGAAACTAATCAACATCTAAATGGCACGAAAGGTCTTAATATTGACAAATAAATGGGACGAAAGGTCTTATAAACGACACACTAATGAGGCGAACTAATGGAACTAAGCACGAGGGAGAAAGGAGTCCATAAAAAGCGCCTACCTCCCCCTTGACCTGTGTCCTTGAGTAACGTGTTCCTTGCCTTCAGTATTGGTGTTAATGGTGTGCCAATTAAAACAACTGGGAGTCATGTTATTGTTATTCAGACCAGGGAGGTTTATGTTTTATTTTGTTGTTCTGGACCCCTTCTCCCTCATTTTTAGTCCTATTACTTTTGAGATTTTTCGACGTTCGCCCGATTAGTTTGGCGATTTTAATACCTTTCGCTCTATTGCTTTGTCAATATTAAGACCTTCCCAGCCATTAAGGTGTCGATTTTTTTCCTGGCGAGCGATAGCAAGCCTGTAATTTAGGAGGAACCGGTTTTTAGCCGGGACATTTTCTACCGAAATATGTGCACATTTTTCCCGATTTGTTTGTCTTTATTGTTATGCTTTAGATTGATTGAGGTCTGGGGAGCAAACTACACTTTTATCAACTCTAATCAAATAATTACACATATTATTTATAATTATTCATACCATCTGCATTTACCCCTCCCCTCAGATCTTTACCCTTTAACCTTTAACTAGTGTGCTGCTCCCCTCCGCTGTTTGTTTTAGTTCTACCACCTCAAACAAACTCCAGATTATACCGCAGTTTCTAGTTTTCCACCCCTACTGCAATCATAACTTAGTTGGAATATATATATATATATATATATATATATA
The DNA here is from genome assembly GCA_032716605.1 of Paralithodes platypus. Lineage (NCBI taxonomy): Eukaryota > Metazoa > Arthropoda > Malacostraca > Decapoda > Lithodidae > Paralithodes > Paralithodes platypus. The sequence continues at coordinate 19,198,316 of CM064497.1, read as the reverse complement.
TATATATATATATATATATATATATATATATATACAGTATATATATATATATATATATATATATATATATATATATATATATATATATATATAATTTATATACATATATATATACTGTATTATATATATTTTTTTTTTTTTTTTTTTTAGTGATTATACTGGTAATATATACATCAGGAACAAACTAGAGGGGACACTTCATAATAGATATTCCCTCATCCACTTGATATTTAGTGGATAGATATTCACATAGTTTAATAGTAAGGGATTAAAAGAGGATTAACACATGTTCACCTTATTCTGACAACCTGATGGAGGGTGAGGTCAAGGTCAGAGGTCACCGTGGGGGAAGGGTTTATTTATAGGTCGATTTATTTATTTATTTACTAATTTGTTTGTTTCCTCCCTAGACCAACATCAAGCTTTCAAAAACATCCCCAAGATCCCCCTTCTAGATAAATGTGTACAATATTCGATAGAAAACTGTCCCGGCCGAAGGCCAGTTCCTCCTAAATTACAGGCTCGATATCACTCGCCAGGAAAAAATCGACACCTAAATGGCACGAAAGGTCTTGATATTGAAAACAAATGGGGCAAGAGGTCTTAAAATCGCCAAACTAATGGGCCAAACGTCTTAAAATCCCAAACGAATGGGACTAAACATGAGGAAGGAGAGTCAGAACCCCCACTCCCTTCCCCCTCCCATGAAATGTGTTCGGGTATCATCTTTGTTACGAATTGGAGAATGTTTTGACGTATCAGTGTATACAAGACGCTGTAGAACTACGAGGACATTCTATTCTCTGTTTCTATTCAACTGACGGTAAATTGTAAAGTTCCCATCCAGATTTCTCCGTTATTTTGAAGATTTTGTAGTGAAATATGGTGCTAATTTTATAAACTTGGTTTTAATATGATGCAGAGACATAGTAGTTTAATATGATGCAGAGACATAGTAGTTTCATATATTTCCATTAAGTGTCGAAAAATTAGCTGGTAAGGGATGAAATTTATCGTCAGCTGAAAATAAACAGAGTATAGTCACCTGGGGGGAAAAAAATGACTCCGGACGAACTCTTAACTAACGATCGTTTAATGGGAAATGGGTAGTTTTTCTGGACCCCCTTCTCCCTCATGTTTTGCTCCATTAGTTTTCAGATTTTAAGGCGTTCGTTCCATTAGTTTGGCGATTCTTAGATCTTCCGCCTCATTTCTTTATCAATATTTAAACCTTTCGTGCCATTTAGGTGTCGATATTTTTTTCCTGGCGACAGGTTAAGAGAATATAGAGAACATTTAATAACATGGAGTTAGGACTAACAATATAACACATATATATTTGTATATATAATATGTCATGTATTGTGTTAGGGGAAAGGGCAAGTCGGTATGTAATATTATTTACTTCATATTAGACACGCTATATGTTTTTTGAGATACATTAGTTCTGCCATATATACATATTTGCATTGAGCTTGACTCCGATATCGAAAAGTTTATAGGCATACTTGCATTTCTATCGATCCTCCAGCGTCAGGCAAACAGCTTTATCAAACAGAAAGAAATACCCAGATCCTAGAAATCCCTGGGGACTGCCTGAAGCAGAGCGATCTTGACGATGGGTGAGTGAGGAAAGCTTCGCTCAGCAGAAAGCATTCACCAGAGGTTCTTTTGAATGCAGTTATCAGACAACTTTATACCAAGATTCCATAAACGGGATTCTATTTTTTAAGGTGCAAAATGATGAAACAGTTTGGATAAAGCCTTCAAGCACATATTATCAACACTAACTTACTATCTGGCATAATTAAAATCCTGTCGAGTGAATAATTGCCCACCTGCGAGTTTCTAGCTATAAGGAAGTTGGAGCTGTAGACATCTATAGTTAAGCAGCTATATTACTAGCTGAAATAGGGCTTTGGTGCATTTATAGATACTTCCAATAAAACTCAACATTCTTGTTATCCATCAGAAAGCTACATTATTATTGCACTTATGTTTATTATCGATGTCTACGGCTCCAACTTCCTTATAGCCTGAAACTCGCAAGTGGTCAATTGGGCATTCCTGGATTCACATTACCGTGGTTATAATTGGCATCCTGGTAAGTGAATTGGGCGTTCCTGGGTTCACATTACCATGATTCCAAAATGTGTTCAGAGTTGTTCTCCTCCTGTGTGGTAAAGTGCCCCCGGCATTGACAATCTCCCCCGGGACACTCCAGCCCCTGGCCCTCACAACATCAAAGTCACGGCTCCGGCAAAAGTCTGGGAATGGAGAATGATGCTTTGGCACAAGATGGCAGCCAGAGTCAAAGGAAAAAGAGAAAATTCCTAGTATATTATATTTTTTCACCAACCAACTTCACTTCTACCAGGGTCAGGGGCTGATAAGTCACAGACGGCTGGTTATTGTTCCGAAAGTCCAATTCTTGACTTCCGGTTCCCACTTGGTCAGTTCGTAGGAGTCATATGTGAGGCAGAAAATAAATTTAAAACTGAATTAATTATTCTAATTATATACCACGTTAATTATAATTATTATACATACTGTAGTTCTCTCTCTCTCTCTCTCTCTCTCTCTCTCTATATATATATATATATATATATATATATATATATATATAGGTATATAAATGAATAGAGAGATCAATGTTAATTAAATAGATATAAGAAAATGACAGACACATACGCATAACATAATTATTACATTAAATTACATCCATCCATTTCCCCGTAGAAGAAACCCCCCGTGGAGCTATATCTCCCAAACAAGACGAGGCGAGGGTGTTTGGAGCCTAATAGGATACAATGTAATTAACACTTGACGCCTCCACAGGAACTTCCCACTCTAGGGTGACAGGAGAAGAGAAGAGGAGGGGAGGGGGAGGAGAGGAAGAAGGGGTGGGAGTGGAAGAGACAAGTGGGGGAGGGAGGGAGGGTGGGTGATAGAGAGACAAGAGGGGGAGGGACGGAGGGAGGAAGACACAAGAGGGAGTGGGAGGGGTAGGGTGAGACAAGAGAGGGAGATAGGGGAAAAGATAATAGGGAGAGGAAGGGATGAGGGTGGGTGGAATTGGGCAGGAAGAGAAAAGATAATAGGGAGAGGAAGGGATGAGGGTGGGTGGAATGGGGCAGAAAGATAATAGGGAGAGGAAGGGATGAGGGTGGGTGGAATGGGGCAGAAAGATAATAGGGAGAGGAAGGGATGAGGGTGGGTGGAATGGGGCAGAAAGATAATAGGGAGAGGAAGGGATGAGGGTGGGTGGAATGGGGCAGAAAGATAATAGGGAGAGGAAGGGATGAGGGTGGGTGGAATGGGGCAGAAAGATAATAGGGAGAGGAAGGGATGAGGGTGGGTGGAATGCGGCAGAAAGCAGAAAGATAATAGGGAGAGGAAGGGATGAGGGTGGGTGGAATGGGGCAGAAAGATAATAGGGAGAGGAAGGGAGGAGGGTGGGTGGAATGGGGCAGGAAGAGAAAAGAGGGGCAGAGAGGGAGGAAAGGATAGACAATATGGGGGGGGGGGGGAGAGCAAGATACAAGTGGGGGAGAGAGAGAGAGGTGGGGTCGGTTTACTTAAGGGGAGATCTCCACTTGAGGGATTTTTTTTCTTGACCCCTTTCTCCCTCATGTTTAGCCCCATTGCTTTTGATATTATAAAACGTTTTCCCTATTAGTTTAGCGATTTTAAGAACTTTCACCCCATATTAACACCTTTCGTGCAATTCAGGTGTCGATTTTATCCTGGCGAGCGATAGCGAGCCTGTAATTTAAGAGGAATCGGCCTTCGTCTGGGACATTTTTCTACCGAAAAAGGTACAAATTTATCTTGAAAGGGACTCAAGGGGGTGCAATTTTAAGCTTGATAGAGGTCTAGGGAACAAACTAAATACCTCCCCTTAAGTGGAACCAGCTGCTGATTACGACACCACACTGACACA
>CM064497.1:19151873-19189373 GCA_032716605.1 Paralithodes platypus | reverse complement strand
TACTATATATATATATATATATATATATATATATATATATATATATATATATATATATATACTGTATATATATATATATATATGTATTTTTTGTTTTATATTCCAACTACTCCCTCTTGGGCATAGGCTGAGAGCCTTTACACTACACCGCTGAACACGGTGAGGCCCGTGAGGTCTTGTTCCAGTCTAGGGAGTGAGACATGCGAAACACCCTGACTCGAAGCAACTCCATCTTCTGAAGCAGCTTCGCCTCTGCGCTTCACGGTCTCACCCCCCACATTCGGACCCTCACTCTCAGAACGCCACCTATTGAGCAATTAACTCACTAGGCATTGCCCCCCTGTAACATATTTTGAATATGGGAATATTCATACAATGCTATTTAATCAGGGAACAATGAGGGTATTTTTTGGGCATTTCGGTGTGGTGTGGTAATGCACTGGAACTAGGTACAGCACAAATTCCAACCCAATAATATCTTCCCGTCGACATATTGGGATTCGAACCCGGGTCCATTTGATTACCAGTCCAGTGGCAAGACCACTCTGCCACACCTCCCATATATATATATATACTGTATATATATATATATATACATATATATATATATATATATATATATATATATATATATATGCTGTATATATTAAACAGTTAATTATAATTAGCTATGTCTGCCTAATATTTGTTACGCAATGCATTCACCAAAAACAAAAACTCCTTCAGTTGTAACATTTAAAATCTTTGTAGAATTTGCTTAACCCTTCTTTGGCGGCGCGCAACTTATGTCGTGTGAAATAAATTTGGACTAAGTGGCGGTTCACAACTTATGTCGTGTGCCATTTTCAGCACGTAATGTTGCAGAGAGAGAGAGCTGAGCGGTGTGAGGAGCGTACTAAGGCTATGACCGCCGCCCACCACCGCGGTGGGCCAACTGAAGTGAAAACCACCCTTCCATCCCCCTTCACACTCGCTACACAGGGAATTATGTAGGGAAAGTACCTAATTACATGGTTTTTGCACTCGTGTTGCGCGATCGTTGCAAGAAAACCAGTGGTCGTACAAGGGTGGTTGGTGTGTCATTGGAAAGTTCTGTTTATGCCCTTTCAGGGATAGATACTTGTTTTACGCTCTGGGTCTTATTTAGGCATGAAAATTATCACGTAAACAACCCTATTTAGGGTAAAAACACCCCGCTGGGCGGTACATATAAATTACCGCCTAGGCCACTCGTAAGGTGTTAATTATATATATCACAAGTTTATTCTTTTGGTAACATGAAAAATATATGGATATATTGCAACATGATGAAAACCAATTAATGGCGAGTAATTTTCACGTAGGACAATTATACTATTATATAATAAAGACTGCCATCAGCCTCCTCGTTGGCTAAAGTGGAAGTCGCACACACCCACATATACAGTACACAAACCCACGTGCACACACACTGGCACATATACACTCACACAAATCCACACAAACCTAAAGACACATACTGTAGATAGATAGATAGATAAGTTTATTGACCACAAGTTTGTCATTGCAATCATTACATGTAGTAACAGAAAAATACATCAAATACATAATCAACTAGATACATAGTGGAAACAAAAAAAATACTTAATAGTCCATATAAATTAACTTAAACTGAAAATAAATGATCAGACAATTAAAAACATAAACAAACGTATAATATTACGTCTTTAGATTCCATGGGTAGTCATAAATTATGCATAAATTATGTACATCTTCACGTTTTGATTATTGAAACAGGTGTCATTAAACGGGTTACTAAATACACTATAGGTATCACCAACGAACTTGACAATAATCTTGATCCCTGACCTCTCTGTAACTCAAAGGGCCTAGAGAGCAAACTGGCTCTAAATATCCATACCTATTTCCTGGTGGACTCTTTCCAAATGATAAAAACGTCAGCTCGATTGCTTTCATAGATTTTGAGTTATAAGAAGTTAAGAGGTCAAGATTATTGTCAAGTTCGTTGGTGCTACCTATAGTGTACTTAGCCTTATTTATTGATAATGCTTATGAAAGAGTGAGCATATTAGAGTTAATATTAGAGTTAATAGAGAGTTAATAATTATACTGTATATATTAGGATTGTAGCTCCACCACAACTCCTTGAAGATGGCTCCCACGACACTCTTTAGTCTGCTTTGGGGGAGGTGATTGAAAGTCAGGACACTGGATGGTAAACGTGGTGATACTCCTTGTTGATGAGCTTCGTGTGTGCTTATCGGAGGTGGTGTTGAAGGTTAAGCACTTTGTTGGTCATCTGTGGTGTACTCTCGATCGTCGTGGTTCCCGGGTGTTGCTTGGTGGTGAGATATCCTGGCTGGCTGTGAGGCACTTCTTGTGACCCTCCACTTGTTTAATGCCTTACGAGCGGGCCCGTCAGTAACGTCTGCTACCCGCCAAGGGGTTGTTTTACCCTAAACGACCTTGTTTCCGTGCTCTTTTTCATGCATAAACAAGAGCCAGAGTGTAATACAATTATGTATTCCTGAAAGGGCGATAATTGAGCTTTCCAATGACAACAGAACCATCCTTCTATGACCACGCGTTCTCTTGCAACGATCGTGCAAGACGAAGGAAAAATCCCTAAAATACGGTAATTTCCTTACATAATTCCCTGTGTAGCGAGGTAGTGAGTGTGGATGTGTGTGGAGGGGACGGCAGTGCCGAACGGTCAGAGCCGAATTACGCTCCTCCTACCGCTCGTCTCTCTCTCAGAGCCAATTATTGCTCAAAATTGCACACCGCCTTAAGTCGGTCCCCGCCACATAGTCCTTTCTTCTCTAGACCGAGTTAAGTCCGGTACCGCCAAAGAGGGGTTAAAGCATTGATTAAGGAGGGAAGGGTTTATTTATTGGTCGATATAATTATCTATTTATTTTATTTTTAGTGTCCTCCCGTACCTCCATTAAGCTTAAAAAACGTCCCCAACTTCCTCCTCCTAGATAAATTTGTTCATTTTTCGGTAGAAACATTTCTCGGCCAAAGGCCAACTATTCCTAAATTACAGCCTCGTTATTGCTTGCCAGGAAAAAATGTGACACCTAAATGGCACAAAAGGTGTTAATATTGACAACAAAATGAGGCGACCATCTTATTCTGAAAACTAATGGGTTTAATGATGAGGGAAAAGGGCGACCAGAAAAGCCAACCATCTCCCCTTAAGTGACCTCTGGCTTTTCCAGTACAGTAACACTCTGCTGCAGTTAAGGGGGTCACCGGCTTTTTTTTATGTTTCTCTCCTTTTCTCTCTTTCCCTGGCTTGTATCCATTCGGCCATCCAGGTGTCGATTTCTTCCTGGCGAGCGATAGCGAGCCAGCATTGTATGGAGAAATCCGGCTTCGCCGGAGAATTTTTTTAATAGAAAAATGTACAAATTTAGCTTGCTGTCAACAATAAAATATATATATATGCTAGCTCGCTACCGCTTGCCAGGAAAATATTGACACCTGGATGGGGGTAAACATCTTAAAATAGTAGGCTGAATGGGGCCGAATGGATACAAGCCAAAGAGAGAGGGAGAGAAAGAGAAAAAAAGCAAGGTGGGCTCCCTTAACGTTGTGGTGTACTTCATGTGACACTTGTGGAGGCCCACTTCTTCCTTTTTATTATATTTTGGTAACTATTATAGACGATATTATTCAGCTTAAGAAGAACGTCCATCAATTACAAGGCTACAGACTATCTCATTTAATCCTTTTGGATAACCCTATACCCTTCCTAATCTTCACAAAATCGTCTAAATGTAGTTGAAGTCAAAACAAATAGACGTCGCTGGCACTGTACGGGTTAACCCATAAACTGTTTCGTGCCTCTATCGTTGTTTAGACAGTGAGATGCGATGTGCTTCAATGGAACATGAATTCATATTTGTTTTCACCAACCCACCAATTAATTTACAAAGAAACCTAACTAATGAAATCAATGAAAGTAATGAATACATGTGGTACTCCAGGGACTCGAACCTAGGAAACTCACACCAAAATTCCGCACACCAAGCATTAGGCTATCAAGACTATCCAGGATCCCTACACAAACTTTAAGACGGTAGTAGTAATTTTGTTCTTTTCAAAGTTACTACCACCACTATTCAATATCCAGGAGGGTTTGAGGAATATTTAGTTTAAGGCCATATGAACAGACCAAAATGTTACCCTTTTGATTGATATAAATCCATTGTAACCTTTATAACAGAGTGAAAATATTATATATTTTTTTTAAGGAAGACGGCTGTATAGCAATCACAATGGTAAAATATAGCTCAATGAATTATATGACTCTTACAGAACCTTTCCAGGCTTATTAACATCGTCTAATAATAACCAAAATTAATGTAAGCAATGGAAATTAATAATATTTGTCTTTTAGTTTATTCCTTTACCCAATCGAAATAATGTGCCTCGTCATAATATTATATCAATGTTATTTTGTTTTGTCTTTTATTTCATATTATGCTTATTCGTATTATATGAAAGCATAATATAAAGAGAAAGAAATAATATAATATGGATAGATGAGCGAGAGAGAGAGAGAGAGAGAGAGAGAGAGAGAGAGAGAGAGAGAGAGAGAAGAGCAGGTGCTGGAAGGGAAGACTTGAATGAGCTGGAACTTCAGTCACCTGCACCTGCTCTCTCTCTCTGTCTCTCTCTCTCTCTCTCTCTCTGTCTATTTATATCTATGTATTTGTCTGTCTGTCTGTCTGCCTATCTATATATATATATCCATCTATCTATATTTATCTATATATCTACAATATATGTCTATCTATCTATCTATCTATCTATCTATCTATCTATCTATCTATCTATCTATCTATCTATCTATCTATCTATCTATCTATCTATCTATCTATCTATCTATCTATCTATCTATCTATCTATCTATCTATCTATCTATCTATCTATCTATCTATCTATCATCTAAGTCTCCTTCTGTTTTTACCTCTTCATTCCATCCCATAAAGCAATGCGTATGATTTATACTTCTTTTCGAGTTACATTTTAGCAATTTTATTCTGGCTATCATTAGACGATGTGTGTCAGGTGAGGAATGGTATATAGACGTCAGAGGGTTAAGTAAGATAGGCTGTCCCCTTTTGACGATGTGTGTCAGGTGAGGAATGGTATATAGACGTCAGAGGGTTAAGTAAGATAGGCTGTCCCCTTTTGATGCCCTAAGATCCTTCCTAAACCGTATAAACTCGTTTAATGATAGCCAGAATAAACAGTTGAAATGCGTCAAAATCCTCAAATGCTTAACATGATCTCGAGACGTAAGATGCAAACAATAAAGAGATAAACAGGGTATTGAACAGTAATATTTAATTAATTAATGCTATGGAAAAACTATAAATACAAGAGAAAGGATGGCTTTCATATCAATAGATTCTCAACAGGCGACACATGAAAAGACAAAACACACGAATACACCCGAGAGAGAGAGAGAGAGAGAGAGAGAGAGAGAGAGAGAGAGAGAGAGAGAGAGAGAGAGAGAGAGAGAGAGAGAGAGAGAGAGAGAGAGGAGAGAGGGTGAGAGAGAGAGAGAGAGAGAGAGAGAGAGAGAGAGAGAGAGAGAGAGAGAGAGAGAGAGAGAGAAATAAATATAGAGAGAGAGTTAGAGAGTTAGAGAGAGAGTTAGAGAGAGAGAGAGAGAGAGCAGCTCCTCCTCGCCGTGTTCCCTAGTGCCGTCCCACACACTAAGTTGAGTCAAATGAAAAAAGTTTGGTTGAAGAACGCTCGTAAATTATCCTGTTCTCGCCCGCCTCTCTTTTTCTCCCGCTCTCTGGGTGCTACCTAGAGATTCTTAACCCCTTCTGTACCGGTGACGTCTTTTTAACTTTAATCTGGTTACTATTAGACAGTTGTATTCAGTTTAAATAGGGCGTCCAGTCATTAATAGACTTTCAGCTATCTCACATAAGCCTGTTCACTACCACAGATCCTTCTTTAACTGCACAAAATCGTGTAGATATGGCTAGAATAAAATGACAAAGACTTCGCCGGTACTGAAGGTGTTAAAAAAACATCTACGACGTCGCGTTTCTCTGTGACCGTCGTATGTTGACAAACTGATTTCACTATTTATATACCGACACTAGTTAGCACTTTTAAGATTCGAGTACGCATTTGTTTGTCTATTTCTGGCTATTATTTGACGATTATATTTATCCAAGGGTATATGGAATTCAGGTGATTAATCGAGTTAGTCTTTACCCATGTATGTTCCACAGATCCTTCCTAAACTCTATAAACTCGTCTAATGATGTCCTGAACACACTGTCAAAGTGCGTCATCATCTTTAAACAATCAAATAATTTATCTATCTATCTATCTATTGCCGGACGCCTTACTCCCCTTATGAGGGTGGCCATACACAGAATGCCCCCAAGCGGACCTATTCCCTGTGAGAGGGACAACCCGAGCCAGTTTAGTGAAGGACTTACAGGCTTGACCACTCAATTTAGGATCCGTCCAACTCCGAGGCCCCCTGTGTATCTTGTTAGCACTATTTTTCTACAGTGGTGTTCGGCTAATCCATCCACTAACCTGCCTTACCCCTAGGTAAACAGTACGGATTTGTATCAGGTTTACTCCCCTAGACGGGTTACCAACCAAGGCTGACGAGTCCCATCCACCCGGATTTGTATAAGGTTGTCTCCCCTAGATGAGTTGCCGACCAAGGCTAACGAGTCCCATCCACCCGGAAGTTCTATAATAATAATTTATGACATATTAATAACGATGTACATTGACAACTGATTTCGCTCTATCTGTACCAACGCGATTTAACCCATTCAGTACCGGTGATATTCTTTTAATTATATTCTGGCAACTATTAGACGATTTTCATCCGGGTTTGGAATAACGTATACCCATTATGGGGGGATGGGCGTATTTATTTGCTTATGTATGTATATTTTTTATTATCTTTTTAGTTTCCTTCCTAGACCTCCATCAAGCTTTAAAAAAAAACACTCACCAAGACCCTCCTTCAAGATAAATTTGTAAAGTTTTTCGATAGAAAAATGTCGCGGCCGAAGGCTGATTACAGTACCGGTGCCGTCCATGTCACTATATGTTGGCTACTAGTACACGATTGTATGCGGCTTAATAAGGCTGATTACAGTACCGGTGCCGTCCATGTCACTATATGTTGGCTACTAGTACACGATTGTATGCGGCTTAATAAGGCTGATTACAGTACCGGTGCCGTCCATGTCACTATATGTTGGCTACTAGTACACGATTGTATGCGGCTTAATAAGGCTGATTACAGTACCGGTGCCGTCCATGTCACTATATGTTGGCTACTAGTACACGATTGTATGCGGCTTAATAAGGCTGATTACAGTACCGGTGCCGTCCATGTCACTATATGTTGGCTACTAGTACACGATTGTATGCGGCTTAATAAGGCTGATTACAGTACCGGTGCCGTCCATGTCACTATATGTTGGCTACTAGTACACGATTGTATGCGGCTTAATAAGGCTGATTACAGTACCGGTGCCGTCCATGTCACTATATGTTGGCTACTAGTACACGATTGTATGCGGCTTAATAAGGCTGATTACAGTACCGGTGCCGTCCATGTCACTATATGTTGGCTACTAGTACACGATTGTATGCGGCTTAATAAGGCTGATTACAGTACCGGTGCCGTCCATGTCACTATATGTTGGCTACTAGTACACGATTGTATGCGGCTTAATAAGGCTGATTACAGTACCGGTGCCGTCCATGTCACTATATGTTGGCTACTAGTACACGATTGTATGCGGCTTAATAAGGCTGATTACAGTACCGGTGCCGTCCATGTCACTATATGTTGGCTACTAGTACACGATTGTATGCGGCTTAATAAGGCTGATTACAGTACCGGTGCCGTCCATGTCACTATATGTTGGCTACTAGTACACGATTGTATGCGGCTTAATAAGGCTGATTACAGTACCGGTGCCGTCCATGTCACTATATGTTGGCTACTAGTACACGATTGTATGCGGCTTAATAAGGCTGATTACAGTACCGGTGCCGTCCATGTCACTATATGTTGGCTACTAGTACACGATTGTATGCGGCTTAATAAGGCTGATTACAGTACCGGTGCCGTCCATGTCACTATATGTTGGCTACTAGTACACGATTGTATGCGGCTTAATAAGGCTGATTACAGTACCGGTGCCGTCCATGTCACTATATGTTGGCTACTAGTACACGATTGTATGCGGCTTAATAAGGCTGATTACAGTACCGGTGCCGTCCATGTCACTAGATGTTGGCTACTAGTACACGATTGTATGCGGCTTAATAAGGCTGATTACAGTACCGGTGCCGTCCATGTCACTATATGTTGGCTACTAGTACACGATTGTATGCGGCTTAATAAGGCTGATTACAGTACCGGTGCCGTCCATGTCACTATATGTTGGCTACTAGTACACGATTGTATGCGGCTTAATAAGGCTGATTACAGTACCGGTGCCGTCCATGTCACTATATGTTGGCTACTAGTACACGATTGTATGCGGCTTAATAAGGCTGATTACAGTACCGGTGCCGTCCATGTCACTATATGTTGGCTACTAGTACACGATTGTATGCGGCTTAATAAGGCTGATTACAGTACCGGTGCCGTCCATGTCACTATATGTTGGCTACTAGTACACGATTGTATGCGGCTTAATAAGGCTGATTACAGTACCGGTGCCGTCCATGTCACTATATGTTGGCTACTAGTACACGATTGTATGCGGCTTAATAAGGCTGATTACAGTACCGGTGCCGTCCATGTCACTATATGTTGGCTACTAGTACACGATTGTATGCGGCTTAATAAGGGACTCTAGCAATTAACGCGTTCGAATTATGTCACGTGACCCTTTTTACTACCTCAGATCCTTATTAAACTTCATACAATCTTCTAAATATAGCAAGAATTACATTATAAAGACGTCGCCGGTAAAGAAGGGTTAAATTACAGGCTTGCTATCGCTCGCCAGGAAAACAAAACGACACCTTAATGATGCGATCAGTCTTGATGTTGACAAATAAATATTAACGGCTCCAACTCTCTTATGATCTAAAACTTGCAAGTGGTTAATTGGGGGTTTACGGTATTTGTTCCCTAAGATGTAACATGCTGTAATCTTTTAAAGTGCGTCAATGGAATTAAGTGAAATTTACCAAAGAGTACAAAGGAAAACAAGCAACAACAGATCTATTGTTCCTTTCAGAGGTGCTTGTAGCTAAACTATCGATCCTATGTGAAAACAGGAGAGGATAGCAGAGTATAATGTGGTGCTATTTGTGTGTACAGCTAATCGGGGGTATTTGTTGAAGGAACTGATCTGAAAGCAAATGCTTGCGAATTATGTCTTACGCATGAAATGTTCTCATTCAAATATTTGAATAATTTATTTCGGGAATTTGGAAGTTTTGCTTTGTGAGATAATTGAGGAAGTTCGGCACGGATATACATTAGTGTATGATCAAAGAATTTACAAAGGCTTTTGTTTCCGATGTAAAATATGTATATTATAATAATTATGAAATGGATGTAATTGATTAGGTTGGTTGCATAAAGCTTTTGGTATTGCATAAATATATTGTATGATGTGCCCTATTGATGAAAAAAATAGAGTTGTTTACATTGTATGTTGTTATTAACTTATTGAGCAATGGATATATTGGGTAGACTAATTAAATGTACAGATGCCTCGCCGTGATCTTATGGTGTATGACAGGAAAGTTAAATCTTAAGTAAGTTGGGCCGGATTTTCTGCCCCTCTTTTCCCACGTGTTTAACCCCATTTTTTTTTTTTTTTTTTTTTTTTTGACGTTCGGCCCATTAGTTTGGCGATTTTAAGACTTTACGCCCCATTGTTTTTTTAATATTAAGACCTTTCGTGCCATTTGGGTGTCGATTATTTCCTGGCGAGCGACAGCGAGCCTGTATTGTTATTAGCAATCGGCCTTCGGGTTAGACAAATGTACAAATTGATCTTGAAGGGGGTCTAGGGGGTGTTTCTTACAGCTTGATGGAGGTCTAGGGAGGAAACTAAAGAATCCTAAAAAGATCAAACAATAAACATATAAATACACCCATCTCCCCTTAATATGAATACATTGCCTGTGTGGTTTCTTTTAATTATCAGTTGACTTATCAGATGAGTTAAGGGGAGGAGATATTATCCATTTGAGGGATTTTTTCTTTACCTCTTTCTCCCTCATGTTTAGCCCCATTACTATTGAGATTTTAAGACGTTTGCCCCATTAGTTTGGAGATTTTAAGAACTTTCACCCCATTTATGTCACTTTTAAGACCTTTCGTGCCATTTAGATGTCTATTTTTTCCTGGCGAGCGATAGCAAGCCTGTAATTTAAGAGGAACCGGCCTTCGGCCGGGACATTTTTCTACCGAAAAATGTAAATATTTATCTTGAAAGGGAGTCAAGGGGGTGTAATTTCAAGCTTGATGGAAGTCTAGGAAACGCACTAAAAACCTCCCCTTAACCTAAAATATTGCACTCGTAATTCTAGCATGGGCATTATATTTTCATGCATACGAGAGCGGAGAGGAGCAGAACTTATGTGAGCAACTGTACATTTATGATACATTTATACGTCCTTGATTCGTACTTAGATGCAAATTAGCAGCTTCATATATTAGTATTGATCCCTTATTAGCCTCATACCGTTTTAGAATAATTTTTGGTATTTGTTTTTAGCACATTTTTAGCCAACGAAATCTACTGTACGTGTAAAGTAGCATTAATAAATCTGCATACACTGTTTATTTACATTTAGCCATTTCAATAGCTTTGTTTGTTCCTTCACGGGTTTGATTGTATTAAAGTTGTGTTATATATTTTTCTTTTATTGTTGTTCTTTTTGTATTATCATCTCTTGTGTAATGCATAATTTTGCAGTAATTGATATTCTATTGTGTGTCTCTGACGTTGATTTGTTTATCTTTCATCTGAGCTGCATGTGTCTTTAGTTTGATTTTGTATAATGTATAAATATTTCAATTGACGCTACTGGGAACTGGCAATAATTGTTAGGGTATCCACTAGGGAGCATATCCACTAGGGAGCATATCTAGGCATCAATCAAACAAATACAAAAATATATAATTAAGTAATATATATATATATACCGGATATATATATATATATATATATATATATATATATATATATATATATATATATATATATGTATATATATATACTGTATATACGGACATGTGTTCTGTGAAAGGTTGGTCATTGTAAAGGCCCCATTGGTGTGCCTCTTTCTGTTCATCTTAACCCTTTGAGGATTATGACGCGTTTTGACAGCTTATCCTGGCTATCATTAGACAAATACATTAGCTTGAATACACTGTAGGATAAATACTGTAGCTTCCCAGACACAGAAACACAATACCACGAACCTCACACATACATCAAAGGAGTTATCAGAACATCCATACCCCCACCAACTCCGGCCTCAACCAACACAATCGCTGACAGCCAACAGGACACTTCGGCACCAGTTGATACCGTTTAAGAGCAGATTTTCACTGGAGGATTTTTATATTTTCTGGACCCCCTTATCATTCATGCTTTGCCCCATTGGTTTTGGTATTTTAAGATGTTCGCCCCACTAGTTTGAAGATTAACCCCATTTTTATCAATGTTAAGACTTTTCGTGCCATTTAGGTCTCTATTATTTCCTGCCAAGCGATAGCGAGCCTGTAATTTAGGAAGAATCGGCCTTTGGTCGGGACATTTTCTACCAAAAAATGTACACATTTATCTCGAAGGGGGGTTTTGGGGGTATATTTTTTAGTGGCTGAGGGAGGTCTAAGGAGCAAACTATAAACCTCCCTTTAAGAGATCCTGTACAAATTAGAGCCTTGTAGCGTGATTGTCATAATACAGTAGCCACAAATATATTTTGGCTCTGTCACTCTTTCAACTTTTGGAGAGACACTTGTTGTAGGCAGCTTTGCCTTTTGTCTCCTTCATTCCCATAGAGCAAAATATGTATGTAAAGCCACGGATTATAAATACCATCTATTTACCCTTGTTTCCGTGTGTGTGTGTGTGTGTGTGTGTGTGTGTGTGTGTGTGTGTGTGTGTGTAGACTTTAGTGTTCCCGAGGCTGGGTATATAAGGATGACTGCAGCAAGGTCATCTCGTTTTTCTGGGCAGGCAAAACACGGTAGAAAACCAACCCAGCCTGTCTGATCACCTGCCAAACCAAGACTATACCCTGTTCCAAACAAGTAGGCCAAAGCTCTTCAACACTAACCTCGATAACTCAAACGACTAGAGTAATCAACCTAATATTTCCAACATTTGGGATTGGTCAGCCAGGGAATGGGTGTTGGAATTTACAGCCGATTTGCTCTAGCCCTTTTTGAATTACAGAGGTTAGGGTTGACGATCTCTAGCCTACTTATTGGGAACAGGATATATTGCTCCGCCGGTGTTCCAAATAGGTAGGCCAGAAATCATAAACTCTAACCTCTTTAACCCCCCCCCCCCAGACATATTAACTTACGAAAGTTAGGGGTTGCCCGAGCGCCCGGTATTTCCCCCACAACAGTCTTTCTCACACTGAGGGACCGTTAGAAGTCGGAGGAATTTGGGGTTGCCATCAACCAACAGATTATGATCTAACTTACCTAACTTACTGAGCTCAAAATTACGCAAATCGCGTCATGAACTTATTATTGAGCTATTTCACTAAGTTCATATGACGCGATCGCGTTATATGATACTTTTGGGCGAAACCGCCATATGACGCGATTGCGTCATATACGACGGAGGGGGTTAACTAAAACAGGGCTTGAGAAAATGGGCTAATTTCCACACCTATTCCCTGGCTAGCCATTCCCAAATGATACAAATATTAGCTTGATTACTCTAGTCATTTGTAAGTTATAGAGGTAAATGTAAAGAGTTTTGGCCTGCATATTTAGAACAGTGTATACCCGGTAACCGATTGTAACTTTATATTATTGGATTATAACACTGAATGCTATACCAAAGGTATTTTTCTGGAGTTTATGCTAACTAATAAGCGTTTCTCATATCAGATGTTTAAACAAAAAAGCCTGATTATGTTTTTATTAAAAAGGTCGTTGCCCTGGAGTTTATACTAGACAATAACCTTTTCTGGCTAGTGATTCTTGGATAAAAACATTGAATTAATTGATAACGGTCGATTAATTCACTCTAATTAACTGTAAATTAGTATTTAAGAGTTAATGACGATTGTATTTGCAGGCAAACTCAGCGAATCTTCTTTGATCTATATTTTTATTAATTTCACCCCAAAACCAAACACTTCCAATGAAATTAATGAAAGCTTACATGATATGTGATAGCCCCAAATAATTATGTGGACAAAAAACCCTGCTGAAGTGACACTACCTTCAAGCTTGCGTGCAAAAATATCGGATAACCTATCATTAATCGATATGGGTCCAGTGACATCCTTTTCATTATATTCTGGCAATTATTGGGCGAGATTCATCACCTTAGGAATAACGACTACCAATGAAAAGGCTACAGACTATCTCAATGTATCCTTTCAGCTACCATATTTCCTTCCTAAGCTTAATAAAATCTTCTAAATGTCACTGAAATCAAATAAAAGAAGACGTCGCCGGTACAGTAAGGGTTAATACGTCATTGAAAGAGTATTAGGGTAGGCATAAATTCACAAACAGTATTTATTTTTGTATATTAATTATACTTGATATTGACAGATTACTTGAATTTAAAGGTGATAATAGGGTTGGGTGGTGGCTGATAACTACCGTGTTTGATGGAGGAGCAATAATGGTTTGGTGGTTCTCACAGGTAAGTCATGGTAGCCTTGTCCGTTTCTTAGTCATTAATGTGCGACTTTAACCTCATGACACAGGGACAAGTGGCTTATTTTTACACTTGGTAATGCACTATATTGACAAACATTCGGGGACGGTGTGAAAAAAGCTGTGTCAAAATATCATACTGATCCAACTGTTTGTTAATAAGCTATTCCCGAAACACGATGCCACACGGCCTCTGAAACCCATACTAGGTCACTGTATCCTAAGTTGAATTGGAGACTATCATACATTGTTTACTTTCCCGTAAATATCCCTACAACTTGTCTTGTTACTTTGCAGGTAAGGGTGCTATGACTGGAAGGAGTGTTGAATGTGTCGAGAGACATCGAATAAAGGTAAGACACTAATACTTTGTTATCAATATCTATCCATGTCTCCTTCTCCCACCAGATATTCCATCCCAATAATGTGTTACCATTGAACATAATAACACTACTTCACCACACCTACTGTAATACGTAGATAAGTAGCTAGATCAATTGCAGTTTGTAGCAGGCAGTTTATCTACTATGTGAAGTAATATAGCACAGGTAACACAAACATATAACTTAAAAAATTACTGAACGGAGTTAATGCGGAGCAAAGGAAGTTGGAAAAGCTCAAGTGAAGGCGCCTAGCTAATGTAGAGATCCTGTAGTAATAGAAAGTGGCCATTTGTGTCCTTGAACGCCATTGTGGTGCCATGATTTGAAAACAACGGGGTAACATTGTATATATATATATATATATATATATATATATATATATATATATATATATATATATATATATATATATACATAGTGTATATACAGTACAGTATATTTTTAATTTAATTTAATTATATATTTATTTATTTATTTGTTTATACATTTATTTATTTTTGTCATGTAGAATTTACATCCAAACACCAAACAATACCTTTTATATTGCCGAATGTGGATTATTTGAGTGTAAAGAAAGGTTTATGGCAACAGTGGCAGCAAAATGACGGGAGGTTAGCTGATCTGTCACTCAAGGGTCTCAAAGGTAATGGGTAGGAATCAGGGGCTTAATTTTTGGTAAGAGTTTTGAATGACGGAAAAGAGCAAAAGTTGGCCATTCCTTTGGGGAGGCTACTGAACTGAACATCACACAAGAACACGTATGAGCATTTTTCGAAGTCTATAATTTCTCCGGGAACATTTCTGTGACTTTCTTTGCATTGGTATCGGACACAAACTTATGTTTAGGTAGTTAACATTCCAAGCCACTCTAATTCACGCACCACCAGACCAGATTTGCCGAAGATAATTGCTGGAATAAGCGCTCGTGTGGTACCGGCAGGAAGGAAGGCCTATTTGGGGAGCTTAATGGGAGAGAAGGGGCGCAGAGGGAAAGATTAATTCCGGGCGTTCAGGCGGGTTTATGTGAAGATGTTAGTGAAGGTAAATGGTCGTGGAGATGGTGGAGAGAGTTTTGGTGGAGATGGTGGAGAGCTGTTTTGGTGGAGAGAGTTTTAGTGGAGATGGTGGAGAGAGTTTTGGTGGAGATAGTTTGGGTGGAGAGAATTGAGTGGAGATGGTGGAGATAGTTTTTGGTGGAGATGAAGGAGAGAGTTTTAATGGAGAAGGTGGAGAGCTGTATTGGTGGAGAGAGTTTTGGTGTGCGGCGGTCAAAAAGTCATAAGTCCAGGGGGGCGTATTCCGGGGGGATTAGGAGGGCCCCTCAGAAGTTTGCGGGCAGGTGAGTCGACTTCTTGGCGGAAGGGGGGGGGTGTAAGTGTCCCTGCTTAGAGCGTCGATGATGGTCCTTCTGTCCCTGACTGTACACTATCTTCTTTCTGGGAGCCTCGTAGTGTTGTTATGATGGTCTTACCTGGTGTTGATGGTATATCTGGTGTGATGGTGGCAATTCTGGCGTCTCGTCTGGTGTCAGGTAGTGATGTACAGGGTTTGTTTGGGAGGCTAGATGTGGTGGGTTTAATTCTGGTTGTATTTCCCACACGTGGTTTTATCTGCGTGGTGGTTTTCTGTGCTGGGGATGAGTTTTCCTCCTCGGTGTGTAGGTTCTGCTTTGCGTGTCTATTTCGGTCTTCTTTTTTGGTGATGTGGGGCAATTTAGGTATCCTGGGCATCGTGGTGATCTTGTTCTTTGTATTTTATCTCCTTCGTTGTTGTTATTTCTGTTTGAGTTATGCCTTCTTTCTTCTTGCTCCGTTTTCCTTGCCGTGATTGAATGTGGATGTTGTTTGCTTTGGTCTCCCCTTTTTCGACTTGCTTCCTTTTGTTCGTTATGGTGGTCTTCGCAAACCTGATTATTATTATTATTATTATTATTATTATCATTATTTATTATTGTTTATTATTATTTATTATTTGTTTTATTATTTACCGGTAATATATATTTACTTATTGAAACCTTAGCGACTGGTTATGGTTTGATGAAGTGTAAATTTATGTTTTACTTTAGATGTTTTCCATTACATGCAACTTGAGCATCATTCAAATTATAAGTTAGTATCATAAACTTACGTTGAACATGAATTATTACAGTAATTATGTTTATGTCATCAATTTCTGAATTCAAGCGTCTAATAATGACCAATCTTGAGGTATATTTATTTATTAATTAATTTATATAGTTATTTATATATGTATTTGTTCTATGTATTACACTTGAACTCCTTCGATTTTGTTTTAAATGTTTAGGTTGATAGTTTTCTGTTCATAAGATATTAAGTTTGACGAGCAATTTGTATTTACGGCATTTACATTAATTCAAGAAAGACAAATATAATCAAAATCCGAAATTAGTAAACGATATAAAGTGAAGAGCTATTGATTCGAATAATGACATTGAGCTTTTCCTAAGCCAATTGGAAACATGTATGTATTTATGTATATACACAGGCACATAACCCATAGCTGGGGGTAGCCGACTCGAGACAGAGCCCGAAAAAATATATAAAGAAACATCTAGGTCGCCCAGGAGAAGACCCAGATACCCAGGCCCATTTGGGGTCCCAGCAAAATATTCCCAGGTCCCAGACCTGTGTCCCAATTATGTGGTATATGAGATAAACCTAGTTTATATGGATGCATTCTTATGGTCTTCGAAAGGGGTAAAGTCACAGAGTGTGAGGTGAAGCTGAACGGTCAGGCTATGGAGATTGTCAACTCTTTTAAGTATCTGGGCAGTGTGTTGAGTAAAGATGGGACTATGGATGAAGAAGTGCGGGAGAGGGTACAACAGGGGAAGAGGGTTGTAGGAACGCTGAAAGCAGTAACAAGAAATAGGGTGGTCAGTATGGAAGTGAAGAAGTCCTTGCATGACAGTGTGGTCATCCCGACACTGACTTACGGAAGCGAAGCATGGACGTTGGTTGAGAGACTCAGACCAAGAGTGAGAGCAGTGGAAATGAATTACCTAAGAAGTGTGTGCGGAGTTACATGGAGGGATAGACAGACTAATGAGGAAGTAAGAAGGAGGTGTGGTGTGGAGGTAGATGTGCTGGAAAGTGTGAAAAGGAACAACTTGAGATGGTTCGGCCATATGGAACGTATGGAAAGCGAGAGCATGACTAAGAGGGTGTACGAGAGCGAGGTGGAGGGACAGAGAGGGAGAGGTAGACCGAAAGAGAGGTGGAAAGATGGAGTGAGGAAGTATATGAACGAAGGCGGTGCTGGTTGGGGGGAGGGGCGTCGACTGACCGGGGACAGAGGTGCATGGGGGCGGTTCGTTCGTGGCCACCCTTTCGGGGATCACGGCGTCAGGCAATAGATAGATAGATAGATTGTGTTAATTGTATTATTAATTGCACGATACGAAGTACATGTTAAGCAATTAACAAATATTAGTTTAGCGTGTCAAGAGGCACGTGTTCAATTACTGAAAAGTCTAATAATAAATACAATTAATCAATTACGTTATCGTTTCCATTACAAAGAGTGTGAGGCATTGGTCAGCTCACTGCAATTTTAGATCCATATTGTTTTAATGACCAAAACCTGTTACGCTATTCAAATCTGGTGTCAGAGTATAATAACGGACCTACAGTACATTCAATGGTGGCAGTGATATTATGTATAATGTTCTGTATGAGAAAAATAGTGTTTAGTTGTATACACTAGAACTATGTAGGGATAACCCTTTCTGTACCGGCGACGTGTTGTTAATATTATTCTATCTATATTTAAAGGATTTTGTGCAGTTTAAGAAAGATCTGTGGTAGTAGAAAGGGTTCAGTGAGATAGTTCGAAGCCTATCAATTGCTGGAGGCCCTTTTGAAACTGATAAAATCATCTAATTGTAGCCAGATTAAAGTTCAAAAGACGTTACCGGTACAGAAGGGGTTAACCCATTCAGGACTGGTGACGTTCTTTACATCATATTCTGGCAACTATTAGACGAGTGCATTCAGCTTTGGAATAATCTGTGGTAGCTATAAAGATTAATTGCAATAGTGCGTAGCCTTTTTATGGTTAGAGCTCCCTCCTAAGCTTAATATAATCATCTAATGTTTACCAGTTTATAATGATAAGGACGTCAGCGATACTGAATGGGTTAAATAGAATAGGATGGAAGTGATTCAGTTAATGTAAGGAATATAGTGGAGGAAACTGAGAGCAATAGCAAATATAATGTGTTTAACGGGATGGGCGTATATATGTGTTATATATATACTGTATAATTATACAGTATATCATTATTTTTTGTTTCTTCCCTAGACCTCCATCAAGGTTAAATACCCCCCCCCCCCTACCTCCCTTCCCAAGAACCCCCGGCCGAAGGCCGGTTCCTCTTAAACTACAGGCTCGCTCACGCTCGCCAGGAAAAAAAAGACACCTAAATTGCATGAGATGTCTGAATATTGTCAAAACAAATAAAAAATAAAATAGGGTGAAAGATCTTAAAATCGCCAAACTAATGGGGCAAACGTCTTAAAATCTCAGGACTAATGGAGCTAAACATAAGGCATAAGAGGGGCCAGAAAAAAACAACCTCCCCCCCCTTAATGTCAAAGTCTCTCATTTATTATAGATACTTTCACAAATAGGTATTATATATCAACTATAGGTAAGTGATACAGACTATACCCTGTTTAATTTTATCTGACGGTGATTTGCAAAGTTCCCATCAAAATTTCTCGATTATTATAAAGATTGTGTAATGAAACATGGTGCTAATTATATAAACTTGGTCTTAATATTATGCAGAGACATAGTGGTTTCATATTTGTCCATTAGGTTTCCAGAAATTAGCAGCTAAGTGATGGAGTTTACCGTCAGATGAAATGAAACAGAGTATAATAATTCATGTAAAGAACCCCAAAACGTAAGAGACATTCACGGGTAAAATAGATATGTAGCGTTAACCCCTTCTGTACCGGCGCCGTCCTTTTAACTTTATTTTTGCTACTGTTAGACAATTGTATTCAGTTTAAACATGGCCTCCAGTAATTAACAGGGTTTGAACTATCTCCTTTAATCCTTTTCAGTACCACAGATCCTTCCTAAGCTGCTTAAAATCGCCTGGGTATAGCTCGAATGAAATATAAGAGACGTCGCTGGTACGGAAAGGATTAAGGGGGTCCTCCCACTTCAGAGGCATGGCATTATATTGTTTTGTATATGTTTATATTTTTTAACTGTTAAAGGTTGAATGCTAATTTTTTCCCCCCAGAATGTCTATTATGCCGAAAGAATCATGCATGTAAGGTTTTGTTGTCACTGATAATAAACTCTGAATGGAAGCAGCGTTTTGTGGGACGGTATTTTCAAGCATTCTTGCAAACATAATTATGTTATTATGATTGTTATTATGATTGTCTTAATGTCGCAAAACAGTGGACGATATCTAACTAAAGAAACATAAGAAACCTTCAATCTTTGCCTCTAACATGTATCCTGTTATTATGATTGGCATTAATGTTTGTCTTAATGTCACAGAACAATGGAAGATCTATAAATAAAGAACACAGACAAATGTCAATCGTTCTCTCTCACATCTATGCCGCATAGTATTTTCTTGTCTTAATGCCTCAAATCAATGGAAGATCTCATATTAAGGAAACATAAGAACGAATATAAGCACCATATGAGGAGGAGCACTTTATTGACAACGTTTCACAGATAGCTTCTTCAAGTCACTATCTGCGAAACGTTGTCAATAAAGTGCTCCTCCTCATATGGTGTTTATATTAATTATGTAAATTTTTCAAAGTTATTTCAACAAACATAAGAACATTTCAACCTTTGTCTCTCACATGTATCCCGCGTAGTATTTTTCATACCTGCATAAGTATTAAGGGGACAGTGGTTATTTTGGGGGGTCTATCTACGTACAGTATACTGTATATGCGTATATTTTGGGGGTCTATCTACGTACAGTATACTGTATATGCATATATTTTGGGGGTCTATCTACGTACAGTATACTGTATATGCATATATTTTGGGGGTCTATCTACGTACAGTATACTGTATATGCATATATTTTGGGGGTCTATCTACGTACAGTATACTGTATATGCATATATTTTGGGGGGTCTATCTACGTACAGTATACTGTATATGCATATATTTTGGGGGTCTATCTACGTACAGTATACTGTATATGCATATATTTTGGGGGTCTATCTACGTACAGTATACTGTATATGCATATATTTTGGGGGTCTATCTACGTACAGTATACTGTATATGCATATATTTTGGGGGTCTATCTACGTACAGTATACTGTATATGCATATATTTTTTAGTTTCCTAGCTAGACCTTCATCAAGCTTTAAAAAAAGACTCCCTAGATCCCCCTTCAAGATAAATGTATTCATTTTTCGATAGCAAAATTTCCCGGCCGAAGGCAGGTATCTCTTAAAATTACTGGCTCGCTATCGCTCGCAAGGAATGAAATCGACACCTAACTGGTACGAAAGGTCCTGATACTGATATAGAAATGGGACGATAAACTAATGGGGCGAATGTCTTAAAATCTGAAAACTAATGGGGCTAAACATGAGGAAGAAGGGGGACCAGAAAAACAGGCCATCTCCCCTTATGCCAAGTTCTGTTGCACTCACTCCTCGCAATCCTAGAACTGTATGTTACTGTCTCTCTCACACACACACACACACACACTCTCTCTCCTCTCACTTCTGGTATGTTTCCCTGAGTTTTGCTTCCTCCCTTCCGTAACACAAACACTCTTGACTTTTCTCTGCAGCAAGTTTGGGGGATGTTGTAACAATTAGTGCACCCATTTTCCTCTATGTATGTTCCAGATAGATATATATACTGTATATATACGGTATGTCTATCTATCTAATCTATCTATCCATTTTGTGCTTAATTATTTCATAATATTATTTTGCTTAATTTTCAATGTGTTATTTTCACATAGTGCTTTTAATCAGTTATTGCGCCTCTATATTGTGGGGTTCCCGTTTTGCTTTGTTTGTTTTGCAAGTTGTACATTTAATATATATATATATATATATATATATATATATATATATATATATATACAGTATATATACAGTATACCCTCTTCGGAAATTCCACCTACAAAAAAATACAGCATTATCACTGACAAAAATTAAGATCTTGTATTAAATAACGTTTTTCCATATCTTGTACCAATAATGAGTTAGAGAGCATTTAATTATAATAATAAATGTAGGCATGACCTGGGACAGAGACTAGTCCACACGTCCGAGCACTGTTCCCCACCATTCCTCAGGTTGGACTGAACACCTGATTCGGAACATGATTAATGAAGCACTTAAACAAACTTAGTATTCTATCTTTTCATAGTAGCGAAATGAGGTGTACGTAAGTCCAAAAACGCTACATAACAATAATTGGAAATGTTTATTATTTTACCAATGTAAATAATTATGCTCTCCATATCATTTCTAACTTACTAAAAATAACTGGTGGTTAATAAAACGTTATTATCATATTAAATCCATGTCTGTTTATATCTAGCAAGACCTGTAATACTAACCTAGCAAGTCTTGTAACTATAATTGTTTTCAATGCAATTTAGTTTTGTTTTTCATTTGAAAATATTGTTTGCAATATTTGTATCTGCCTACTCTCTTATATTGTCGGTGGAATTTCCGAACACCCTGTATATATATATATATATATATATATATATATATATATATATATATATATATATATATATATATATTTGGCTTACTATCCCCTTTATTTGGAATGCAACTGTATTATATAATGCTACCTAACGTCCTTTTTTCTGAAAAATACCATGGCTCTATGCCAAGCAGCTGAAAGAGCCGCACCTAACGTGATAGCCAATCATATCCTACCATAGGTGATTAGATATTTCAATATTCCCCAACAAACCAATGATATGGTAAGCTAGATGTGATTTCGTTTTGTGGAGTTATATTAATTGGGTACAGGTAGGGTACTAAATATTATATTATCCCCTTCTGTATCAGCGACGTATTTTTTGGTTTATTCTAGCTATATTTAGACGATTTTGTACAGTTTAATAGGGATCTGTTGTAGTAAAGGAATAGGTTAAGTGAGGCAGTTCGAAGCCTGTTAATTGCTGGAGGTCCTTTTTAAACTAAGTAAAATCATCCAGTAGCCAGTTTAAAGGACGGCACCGGTACTGAAAGAGTTAGTTAAGATTTTAAGAACTTCTGCTTATCAGAATTAATTTATCCCCAGAGCTACTACTCTTTGGAATTAACTTCCCTCGAATTGCTTTCCACAAACTTACAATCTACAAATGTTTAAATCCAGTTGTTACAAACATTTTATGAATGGAGGATGCCTTTAGGCACATGGACCTTTTTGTTTTATCTGTGTGTTTCCTTCCTCCGTTCATTGTCTCTTAAAAAAAAAAAAAAAAAAAAAAAATTGTTATAGTCTGATAAAAAACAGGGAAAACATGATTGTATCCCCCTGAAGCCGATTTGTTTACACGCGATAGCAGACTACGAGCCTAATACAACATAAATATATTAATAACTTTGTTTTCGTACTTAACACTTTTCTTCACTATTAAAATCTCGTCACAACTTGTTCGCCCAGTTAAAATACACAGCATAACGAGAGAGAGAGAGAGAGAGTGAGTGAGTGAGTGAGTGAGTGTGAGTGAGTGAGTGAGTGAGTGAGTGAGTGAGTGAGTGAGTGAGTGAGTGAGTGAGTGAGTGAGTGAGTGAGTGAGTGAGTGAGTGAGTGAGTGAGTGAGAGTTACGCGGACTATATAGCGGTACTTATAGGGGCCAGATCTGACAACGAACCCCTATCCAATTTTTCTCAGTAACACCAACTTAGGCTAAGGGGAGGTTTATGTTATTTTTTGGACCCCCTTCTCCCTTATGTTTACCCCATTTGTTTGATTTTAATACGTTTACTTCATTAGTTTGGCCATTTTTAGACCTTTCAACCCATGTTTTCGACAATATTAAGACCTTTCGTGCCATTTAGATGTTGATTTATTTTTGTCTGGCGAGCGAGAGCGAGCTTGAAATTAGGAGGAACTTGCCTACAGCCGAAGAATGTACAAATGTATCTCGAAGGGGAATTTGGGGGGATGTTTTGCCTAAGCATGATATAGGTAAAGGATATAGCAAACTAAACAAACAACACCGTAATAAGAGAGTTAACATAATAAATAAATAACTTACCCGCTTTCTCTCTCACGATATTAGGAATCATATAAATAAAGCTACTGGTTACCTGTCTGTGACATATATTATTTAGTCAATACAAATAAGTGGAATTACAAGACATCACTTTATCACTCACCTTATGTAACCTCTTTGTTTATTCTCTCTCTCTCTCTCTCTCTCTCTCTCTCTCTCTCTCTCTCTCTCTCTCTCTCTCTCTCTCTCTCTCTCTCTCTCTCTCTCTCTATCTCTCTCTCTCTATCTATCTATCTATCACACCACACACACACACACACACACACACACACACACACACACACACACACACACACACACACACACACACACACACACACACACACACACACACACACACACAGAACCTCCTTAGCACAACTACCTCTCTCTCCTCCTTGTCAGCCCTAACTATTCGCTCTGTCGCTTCCCCACGCCTCCGCTGTCCCGCCCACGCCTGCCTCCGTCGCGCCCATTTCTCTCTCTATTGCACCCACTTCCCGTCAGCCCGTTTATTCCGTGCAACCCAGTTCGTTGTATAGGTTGTACAGTCGCGTTCATTATTGCTGTTACGTATAATATCGTTCGTGCTATTTACATTTATTATATCTTAGAAGATGTCGTGGTTTAAATTGAATCTCTTTATTTATTCTCTATCAGATATTGGCGTTTTGGAGGTTCCTCTAAGAGGAGATGGGCCGTTTTTCGGGTCCCCTTTCTTCCTCATGTTTAGCCCCATTAGATTTGAGATTTTAGAACGTTTGGCCCATTAGGTTGGCGAATTTAAGACCTTTCCTCCCATTTCTTTCTCAAATATTTAAACTTTTTGTGTCATTTAAGTGTCGATTTTTTTTCCTGGCGAGCAATAGCAGGCCTGTAATTTAAGGGGAGGGCCGGGACATTTTTCTATCGAAAAATATACAGATTTATCTTGAAGGAAGGTCTTGGGCGGGTGTTTTTATAAGCTTGATGGAAGTCTAGGAAGGAAACTAAACACTAGTAAAAAAATACATAAATGAGCAAATGAATACGCCCATCCCCCTCTAATCAGTTTGAGGCTTCAAAATGTCTCAGAATTATCGACTGCGACTTTACAATATGGCCAAGTGCATCTCGTTTGGCGGGTTCTCTCATCTAGTATAATTCGCCTCTAGTAAAGTTTGGTATTAATTTTACTATATACTGAATACATCTGATACTCTGACGAAATATTTTGAAACATTCCCTTTTAGTTTATGTCATAGTTAGTGCTTTCCTGCATCCATGGTTCACTGTCTTAAGTTTATCATTCCTATAGTCTGTTCATTCTAGGCTGGGCAGAAATTGTAACGTCTAACCTCTGTAACTTAAAAAAGGCTAGAGCAAATTAGCTGTCAATTTATACACATATTCCCTAGCCAAGTTTTCCTATTTGGTAGATATATGATCTCGATTACTCTTGTCCTTTTTAGTTATGAAAGGTTTGGGGTTACGATTTCTGCCCAACCTAGAATGAACGGACTATAGTAGTGGACCATTTATTTCGGCAGGCGATTGTACACCCAGTCATACAATTATTGATCCTCCATATGTTCAATCACGTAGTTACTGGATTCATGTGGGCAACTGTACAAGCTCACCATCTTTAGTTGCACAAAGTAAAGTCGCCTCCGTCCTAGTCGCCCCCACACTTATATCTCGCCAACACTTGTCTCTCCCCCACACTTGTCTCTCTCCCACTTGTCTCTCCCCCACACTTGTCTATACCCCACACTTGTCTCTCTCCCACACTTGTTTATACCCCCACTCTTGTCTATACCCCCACACTTGTCTCTCCCCCACACTTGTCTCTCACACTTGTCTCTCTCACACTTGTCTCTCTCCCACACTTGTCTCTCTCCCACACTTGTCTCTCCTCCACACTTGTTTCTCTCCCACACTTGTCTCTCTCCATCACGTGTCTATACCCCCACACTTGTCTCTCCCCCACACTTGTTTTTCTCCCACACTTGTCTCTCTCCTACACTTGTCTCTCTCCCACACTTGTCTCTCTCCCACACTTGTCTCTCTCCCACACTTGTCTCTCTCCCACACTTGTCTCTCTCCCACACTTGTCTATACCCCCACACATGTCTATACCCCCACACGTGTCTATACCCCCACACTTGTCTCTCCCCCACACTTGTCTTTCTCCCACACTTGTCTCTCTCCCACACTTATCTCTCTCCCACACTTGTCTCTCTCCCACACTTGTCTCTCTCCAACACTTGTCTCTCTCCCACACTTGATTCTCTCCCACACTTTATTCTCTCCCACACTTGTCTCTCTCCCACACTTGTCTCTCTCCCACACTTGTCTCTCTCCCACACTTGTCTCTCTCCCACACTTGTCTCTCCCCCACACTTGGCTATCTCCCACACTGGCTATCTCCCACACTTGTCTCTCCCCCACATTTTTCTCTCCCCCACATTTTTCTCTCCCCCACACTTCTTTCTCCCCCACACTTCCCTCTCCCCCACACTTCCTTCTCCCCCACACTTCCTTCTCCCTCACACTTCCCTCTCCCCCACACTTCCCTCTCCACCCACACTTCTCTCTCCCCCACACTAATTCCCTCTCCCCCACACTCATTCCCTCTCCCCCACACTAATTCCCTCTCCCCCACACTAATTCCCTCTCCCCCACCCTTTCGTCTCCTCCACACTTTCCTCTCCCCCACACTTCCCTCTCCCTCACTTCCCTCTCTCCCACACTTCCCTCTCCCTCACACTTCCCTTTCCCTTACCCTCCCCTCTCCCCCACACTTCCCTCTCCCCCACACTTCCCTCTCCCCACTGTCACACTCAATTTCATCTCGCTCTTACTCTGCACCCCCCCCCCCTCTCTCCTCTCTCTCTCTCTCTCTCTCTCTCTCTCTCTCTCTCTCTCTCTCTCTCTCTCTCTCTCTCTCTCCTACCTTCACACACACACACACACATTGTTCTGAGATACTAGAGAGGCGTTCGACCTAATGTGTTAATTATGTAGGCTGAGCGTTGTCTAACCCATATTAACCATCTACTACGAACATGACCCTTATCCCTTTCAATTTGCTATTGCGCATTGCTTTTCAGGTTTCTGGCTATTATGAGACGGTTTTCTTGAGCTAATATATTGATACAGTCTTTTAATTTCCTGCATATCCTTCCTAAGCTACATAAAATCGTCTAATGATAGCCAGAATATGTTATCAAGATGCCGCATAGTTTGCAAGTGGTTTCATATGCGGAGAAAAACTTGATAATTATGACATAGTCTATTTTATTCCAGCTGATGGTAAAGTTAGGTCCTTAGCAGCTGATTAATAAATACTTTGGTGGATAAACATCTCTCCCTCTCCCTCTCTCTGGGTTGTATCCATTCGGCCCAATTCAGCCTACTATTTTAGGACGTTTCTCTCCATTGAGGTAGCGAGCCAGCATATTTTAAAATATGTTTTTGACAGCAGGCTAAATTTGTACATTTTTCGATAGAAAAATTTCTCCGGCAAGCCGGATTTCTCCATACAATACTGGCTCGCGAAGAAATTGACACCTGGATGGGGATAAACGTCTTAAAACAATAGGCTTAATGGGACCGAATGGATACAAGCCAGAGAAAGAGAGAAAAGGACAGAAATAAAAAAAAACAGGTCATCCCCCTTAAGGCGTCCAGGGTCCTATTGTACGTTAGTGACCTGAAGAAACTATCTGTGAACCGTTGTCAATAAAGTACTCCTCCTCTGATGGTGTTTCTATGTATATGGAAATATATCTATGCACGTCTACAAACTCTCACACTCATGCATAAGCGTACACGGAGACATACACACTTATTTACACACATACCCACACACACTTAATAGTACACACCCTTGAAACCGTATGTACAGTTTATTTATTTATATATATATATATATATATATATATATATCTATCTATCTATCTATCTATTGCCTGACGCCGTGATCCCTGAAGGGGTGGCCACGAACGAACCGCCCCCATGCACCTCTGTCCCCAGTCAGTCGACGCCCCTCCCCCCAACCAGCACTGCCTTCGTTCATGTACTTCCTCACTTCATCCTTCCACCTCTCATTCGGTCTACCTCTCCCTCTCTGTCCCTCCACCTCCCTCTCGTACACCCTCTTAGTCATTTTCGCGCTTTCCATACATTCCATATGGCCGAACCATCTCAAGTTGTTCCTTTTCACACTTTCCAGCACATTTACCTCCATATATATATACGGTATATATATATATATATATATATATATATATATATATATATTTTTTTGTATGAAGGAGACAAATATGGACACACACGCAAATGCATTCACAATTAAGCGCACACATACATTACATACTCCTAAGCACATCCACACGTACAGACACAGGTATGCAGTCTAACAAGTACCGTACGTACACAAGCACACACACAGAAGCACAAATACAGACACAGGCATGCAGTCTAGCAAGTACATACACAAGCACGCACACACGCACGCATGAATACAGACATTAGCATGTAATCTATGAAGTACGTACACAAGCATACATACAAGCACAAATACAGACACAGGCATGTAATGAATCAAGTACGTAGGCACACACACATACACACACACACACACACACACACACACACACACACACACACACACACACACACACACACACACACACACACACACACAAGCACAAATACAAAAACAATCACAAAAACTGCCAACCTCCCCCCCCCCTCACAGCTGCTTCTCTGTCTGCCGGAGAGGTTAGTTTGTGCAACCTACTTCAGGCCATAATTCGTTCAGTCACTCCTATAATATCTTGGACTCCTCACATGTTTAACCCTTTGAAGATCATCACACATTTTGACAGTTTATTATTCCTATCATTGGACAACTTTATGCAATATCGGAAGGATCTGTGGAAGTTAAAAGAGTAAAGGCTACGTCAAATAACCTTCCATATACTCTTCCTGATCTGAATAAAATCGTATCGTAAAATAATAGCCAGAAAACAGAAAGGAACTGCGGCATCGTATCTTCTTAGGGGTTTTAAATAATTATGCAACTGCATAAATGAAAACTGATTTGTGGATTAAATGTTATGCCCATTAAATGCTAGAGATCCTTCTTATACTGACCAAAATAATCTAATGGTAGCCAGAATAAATGAATACGACGTCCGCCTCACTAAAAGGGTTAAGTATAAAACTATGACTATCATTCAATCACAAACTTAGATCAAGCATGGTGATCGTATTTGCACAAGGAAAAACATGATAAGTCTACGAATTTATGTGAGTGACTGTACACTCACTTTACGTCTGATTGACTTTCTACATATTTACAGTTGCCCACATAAGTTCTGCTCCTCGTCGTGATCTTATGTATGAAAGTAAAATAACATGAATGACTTGCGAGTGTGGTTTCGTTCAATTATCATTTGACTAGTCACATGCGTCGACCACTAGTCACATGCGTCAACCACTAGTCACATGCGTCAACCACTAGTCACATGCGTCAACCACTGCATAAAGAAACTACACTCGTCATTCAATCATGCGCATTATATTTCCACGTATAAGGTCCTGGAGGGGAACATAACTTGTGTAGCCAACTGTGCAATTCCGTCCCGGTGTATTATATAGTGATATTTTTCTCGCATTTACATAGACATAGATAAAGTTGGAGGAAATTTAACTAGGGTAGGTTAAGATAGGTTAGCCTAGACTGAATAAAATACGTGTTGTTGTATGTACAGTTTGGAGGGAAAATGAGTATGATTGAATTAGGAGTGTATGTAATGATTTTATATTATGACCAATGAACAGTGGCAAGGCAAATTATACTAAATGTAGGTTAACCATACTTCTTTCCTTTCTATACATAAAACCATGGAGTGTATGCGAATTAATGCGGGCAACTGTACAGCCGTCTATGAAAGATCTGTCCACTAACATGCTATTAACCCCTTCAGCAAGATACAGTATTTTAATCATATTCTGGTTACTATTAGACGCTTTTCTTTAGCATACAATCGACTTCTAGGATTCAAAAGGATATATGCGATTCCAATATACCCTCTGCACAACATAGGTCCTTCTTGAACTGCATAACATCGTTTAATTTTTAGCCAGAATTAAAGCTAAAAAGGCGTCATCGTGCTGAAGTGGTTAAGTATGGATGTGAAATTGGTATGCTTGAAAGACGAGCGTAGTTTGTTATGCAGTCGTTAATTCCCCTCAATACATGCTTTTCATTATATTATGGTAATTATTAGACGATTTGATATAGCTTAGGAAGGACGTCTACCAATTAGAAGGTTACAGGATATCTCAGTGCATCCTTTTAGCTACCATATACTCTTCCTAAGCTTCATAAAATCGTCTAAATGCAACTGAAGTCAAATTCAATATGCGTGACCGGTACTGGGAGGGTTAATTTATATCAATACTCAACTGATGCATAAAATAACCGGCACTTTTAAGGTATTTTTTTATTTTGTTTATCTCCTTTATGCTTAGCACCATTTGTTTTGATATTTTAAAACGTTCGCCCCATTGGTTGGGCGGTTTTAATATTTTTAGCTTCATTATTTTGCCAACATTAAGTTCTTTCGTGCCATTTAGGTGTCGTTTTGTTTTACTGGCAAGCAATAGCGAGGCTGTAATTTAGGAGAAACTGACCTTTAGCGGGGATATTTTTCTACCGAAAAATACAAAACATTTATCTAGAATGGGGTGGGGGGTCTTCGACGTATTTATAGTGTAATAGAGATCTATACCTTTTTTTATATAGTGAATTGGCATGTTCCCGTCTTGATTATTCAGCTATTACGAAGATTTTGACGAAATATGATGTTAATTATGAAAACTTGGCATAATTAGGACTCCTATATATAGTAATTGCATATACTTCCATTATTGATCGATAAACGAGTTCCCAAGGGATTCAATTTACCGTCAGCTGGAATGGAACAGAGTATAGTGAGCAAATCAAACCCAATAGATGATTTTATTTAGCTGAGTAATGTTTTTTGAAAGTTAGAGGGCTAATGCAGATACCTTTTACCACTCTGATTCCTAGAAGGCCTTCAAAACCTGATTAAGTGGACCGAACTGCCATTTCTCTGTGTTTTATCCATTCGGCCTCATTCATCCTACTGTTTTAAGACGTTTCTCCCATTCAGGTATCGATTTTGTCTGGGCCATCATTGTATGGAGAAATCCGGCTTCGCCGTAGACATTTTTCTACCGAAAAATGCACAATTCAAGTCAGCTGTCTAAAACATACTCCTAAATATCCTGGCGGGAGAGAACACCTGGATGAGGATAAACGTCTTCCAACAGTAGGCTGAATGAATGAGGTCGAATGGCTACTACCTAGACAACAAAAGTAGGTCGACCCCCTTAAACTCGTTTAATGCTAACTAGTATGTGATACACGAATGTCATTGTCCACTAAATGGTTCGACTTATTCTAACCTGGGTGATGGGCTGGTCTATCAGAGTGAGAACTGAGCGATCTCTGCCATACCCATAGCTTACTCTGACTGTTCCTTTCCTGTTCTAACGTACGATCAGTAGCTTAGTTATAAGCAGCCTCGTAAGGATCAATATATCTGTTGCTGCTCGTTTTCCTTTGTACAGGTAAGTTTTCTTGCCTATCTCACTTATCTTATGATTCCCTATCTACAGTACATGGTACCACTCCGATGTTCCTTATTTGTCTGGCTGGCATGGTTCCATATTCATAGATGTTGGGAAGGTTTCACAGCGTGTACAGACAATAATGAAACATAAACAAATAAATAAATAAATAATGTAATAAATAAGCCGAAGTACTGTCAATTTTACGTTCCTCTTTATATAGCACACTCAGCAATAGCTAAGTTTTTCGGCGAACTACTATTGTTGACCCTACGACTGGTTAAAAATGGGTTTATTAAAGGGGAGATGGGTCGTTTTTCTGGTCCCCCTTCTTCCTCATGTTTAGCCCTATTAGTTTTTAGATTTTATGACGTTCGGCTCATTAGTTTAGCGATTTTAAGGCCTTTCGCCTCATTTCTTTGAAAATATATAGACTTTTCGTGTAGGCTAATTTAGGAGACGATTTTTTTCTGGCGAATGAATTTGTTTTACAAATTTATCTTGAAGGAGGTTCTAGGGGTTGTTTATAAGCTTGATGGAGGTCTACCGAGGAAACTAAAAATAAAATAATGTATAAATGTTAATAGACCAACAAAAATAGTCACTTTCCCCTTAAATCCTTAGATACCATCTGCCCCGCCTGACTACAGCTTGACCGGATAATGGCCCTGCTTGCCTTGAATCCTCACTCCCATACTTATTATTGTTACAGTCCACCTGTCCACTTTACAGGTAGGCCCAACATCTTGTCCACTAACCTCTATAACTCATAAACTACATCTTGACCACTAACCTCTATACCTCATAAACTATATCTTGACCACTAACCTCTATAACTCATTAACCACATCTTGACCACTAACCTCTATAACTCATAAACTACATATTGACTTCTATAACTCATAAGCTGCATCTTGACCACTAACCTCTATAACTCATAAACTATATCTTGACTACTAACCTCTATAACTCATTAACCACATCTTGACCACTAACCTCTATAACTCATAAACTACATATTGACTTCCATAACTCATAAGCTGCATCTTGACCACTAACCTCTATAACTCATAAACTACATCTTGACCACTAACCTCTATAACTCATAAACTACATCTTGACCACTAACCTCTATAATTCATAAACTACATCTTCACCACTAACCTCTATAACTCATAAGCTGCATCTTGACCACTAACCTCTATAACTCATAAACTACATCTTGACCACTAACCTCTATAACTCATAAACTACATCTTGACCACAAACCTCTATAATTCATAAACTACATCTTGACCACTAACCTCTATAACTCATAAACTACATCTTGAACCACTAACCTCTATAACTCATAACCTACATCTTGACCATAAACCTCTATAACTCATAAACTACATCTTGACCAATAACCTCTATAATTCATAAACTACATCTTGAACCACTAACCTCTATAACTCATAAACTACATCTTGAACCACTAACCTCTATAACTCATAACCTACATCTTGACCACAAACCTCTATAATTCATAAACTACATCTTGACCACAAACCTCTATAACTCATAAACTACATCTTGACCACAAACCTCTATAACTCATAAACTACATCTTGAACCACTAACCTCTATAACTCATAACCTACATCTTGACCACAAACCTCTATAACTCATAACCTACATCTTGACCACTAACCTCTATAACTCATAAACTACATCTTGACTACAAACCTCTATAACTCATAAACTACATCTTGACCACTAACGTCTATAACTCATAACCTACATCTTGACCACAAACCTCTATAACTCATAACCTACATCTTGACCACTAACCTCTATAACTCATAAACTACATCTTGACCAATAACCTCTATAACTCATAAACTACATCTTGACCACTAACCTCTATAACTCATAAACTACATCTTGAACCACTAACCTCTATAACTCATAAACATCTTGACCACTAACCTCTATAACTCATAAACATCTTGACCACTAACCTCTATAACTCATAAACATCTTGACCACTAACCTCTATAATTCATAAACTACATCTTGAACCACTAACCTCTATAACTCATAAACAACATCTTGAACCACTAACCTCTATAACTCATAAACATCTTGAACCACTAACCTCTATAACTCATAAACAACATCTTGAACCACTAACCTCTATAACTCATAAACATCTTGAACCACTAACCTCTATAACTCGTAAACAACATCTTGACCACTAACCTCTATAACTCATAAACAACATCTTGACCACTAACCTCTATAACTCGTAAACTACTAGACTAAACGACCTAATCTCGCTACCATTGAGGAAGGGTCAGTCATGGAATAGGTGTGGACGTTTACAGCCCATTTGCTCTTGTCCTTTTCGAATTAGGGAGTCAGCCAGGGAATTGGTGTGGACATTTATAGCCCATTTGCTCTAGCCCTTTTCGAATTAGGGAGTCAGTCAGGGAATCTGTGTAGACATTTACAGCCCATTTGCTCTAGCCCTTTTCGAGTTAGGGAGTCAGTCAGGGAATCTGTGTAGACATTTACAGCCCATTTGCTCTAGCCCTTTTCGAGTTAGGAAGTCAGCCAAACAATGTTGGCTCGCTATCGCTCGCCAGGAAAATATCGACACTTGGATGGGGATAAACGTCTTATAAAGTAGGCTGAAAGGGGCCGAATGAATACAACCCAAAGAAAGAGAAAAAACGAGAGAGAGAAAGGCGAGGTGGTCCCCGTAAAGGCTGCGTCATACAGAGGCCGAACGTACTAGGACAAAGTCCCGAATAGGATGACTTGCACATTTTTAGAATACAGCCGAGACTCTCCCGAAATTTGAAGATTACGAACATGGCCCGAACGAGTTCAGAATAATATCCGATAGTCAA
The DNA here is from genome assembly GCA_032716605.1 of Paralithodes platypus. Taxonomy (NCBI): domain Eukaryota; kingdom Metazoa; phylum Arthropoda; class Malacostraca; order Decapoda; family Lithodidae; genus Paralithodes; species Paralithodes platypus. Next base: position 19,155,264 of record CM064497.1, on the reverse strand, counting down.
GAACGACCTACGACAAAATCTCTAACAACTACCGAACATGAATCGAACTTACACTCGTTATGCAAAGAATGATTTTCGACCATACCCGAATCATCAGACACAGATCCGAATGACATTGGAATGCTTTAGGATAATTAACCGAACTTAACCGATGAGATGTCGACAAACAACCGATAGAGAAGAACATTATGAGAACAACATCAGACTGTTTTACGACTGTAGCACCTCTGTCCCCAGTCAGTCGACGCCCCTCCCCCCAACCAGCACCGCCTTTGTTCATGTACTTCCTCACTCCATCATTCCACCTCTCATTCGTTTTCAAATACACCTAGACAAAATGTAGGCTATAATAACAAAGTATTGTAATCGAGTTTACTGTATTATAATGTACCACCTAACGTAAGACTAACGTAGCCTAACCTAATTATTGTCCTTCCTAATTTCAATAAAATCAACTAATGAAGGCCAGAATAATGATATACCCATAAATAATCGTAGTGTTCGAACCCAGAGGCAGAACAGAGGTACGGTACCGGCATCTATAACATGCTCGCTTTTTCTGGACCCCCTTCTCCCACATGTTTAGCATATTCGTTTTGAGGTTTAAGACGTTCGTTCCGTTAGTTTGGTTATTTTGAGACCTTTCGCCTCATTCTGTTATCAATATTACCCTATAAGACCTTTCGTGCCTTTTAGGTGTCGATTTTTTCCTTGCGAGCAATAGCGAACCTCTAATTTTAGAAGAGGCCCACATGTTTAGCATATTCGTTTTGAGGTTTAAGACGTTCGTTCCGTTAGTTTGGTTATTTTGAGACCTTTCGCCTCATTCTGTTATCAATATTAGCCTATAAGACCTTTCGTGCCTTTTAGGTGTCGATTTTTTCCTGGCGAGCAATAGCGAACCTCTAATTTTAGAAGGAGGCTATTCTACTTGTTCGAAATCAATTCGGATTTAATTCCTAATTAAACAAGATACATCGAGCAGACATCCTACATTATTCGTATATTTGTCTGAATTTGATCGTAACCTGTTCTGAAAATTCGTAACTCATGCGGGTTTTATTCTGGAATACGAGGGAATCATCGTAATTTTATCGAATTTTTGTCGGGATTTGTTCGGGATTTGTTCGGGTAGTTCCTAACAAATTCGGCAATTGAAAAAAGTACCGAACAAGTCCCGAAACAGAAGACCAAACTACGAATTAATCAGAACAACTCCCGAACGAGTTAGGAATAACTCAAGACCAACATCCGACCATTTTGTAACGTTTTTTTTACCCGAATGTTCGTAGAAATTTAGTGTAGCCACTAAATTTTTCCCGACTCTCCAGAATGTCGGCAACATACATGAACAACATCAGACCAACATCAGACCAACCCACGAATAGTACGGAACGTATGCCGAATTATGCAGAATATACCCGACCCGCCTGAAATTTGATTTTTTTTTGCAAGTCATCCTATTCGGGACTTTCTCCTAGTACGTTCGGCCTCTGTATGACGCGGCCTTAAGTCACACCAACCTCGGAACCAGACATATTGTAACGCATATTTGTTCGATCAGTTACATCAGAGTAAAACGATATGGAATAACTTCACATCAAGAGCGGGCCTTTCGCACTGCCACACCAGATTGTATCAAACATAATCTGGTTTGGCAGTTTGAACAGCTGACTGAACATGTGAGGTAATGCAACGGGTTATTCAATGTCGTTTTTTGTCTGATGTAACCTATCGAACACATTTGCGTAGGAATACGTTTGTTTTCGGGGTTGGTGTGATTCGACCTGCAATAGATACGGATATTTTGTTCCGTCGCATACAGCGGCACTGCTTCTGAAACTGACCTATAATTTCAAATATAACTCGGCCACGTCCATATTCGTTTACAAAAAGTTATTCACCTCAATTTCGAAGCTCGGAGCAATACGAGCATGTGGACCAAAATTGACCCACAGCCCAATTATAACCACTCTGCTCAATGCAGCCACGGCCCAAAACAAGACCTATGAGGATTGGGTTCTAGTCATGTGGTGATGGGCTGGTTTATCAGAGTGAGAACTGAGCGATCTCTGCCATACCCATAGCTTACTCTGACTATTCCTTTTACTTATATATTTTCTAGATCTCAAGTGACGGCGTCTCTTCCGTGGATTGACCTCCCAATCTACCAAGATTGGAAGCCAAAGTGTCACATTTTTCCTTTACCCCTCAACTTTCTCTTCATAATTGCTGAGGGGCACAGGGCCCTGGGTGGGGCTTTGGTTTCTCGGGCGTTTCAGCACCCTCCTCAGCTCCCCGCCATGGAGTGGCTTCTGTCACCCAGGCTTTATTGTGGTCGGCAGGGAGGGTTCTGTGGGGGCGCTCGGTTATGGCCTTGGCCTTGCTCGAGGCCTTGGGGCTGTTTGGCCAGGCAGCTTGGGGAACAACAACAACAACAACAACAAGACCTATGGCTCAAAACGGCCACTGCTCTCAAAATGACACATTTAGCCAAATTCGCCAACCAAAACTCACTTGACCGCTCAGTGTAATTTCAACTTCCAGGAATTCCAATTTGTGTGTAAACAGGGAAGGAGGTACCAGGATGATCAGAGGCAGGGGGGTGAGTGACAGAGGTCGAATCTACTGTATGTTGATGAACATATTCGATAAACAACAGTCGTATTTTGTATTGCACGAATATTCAATCTAAAATGCATTAATGCAAGGCCTATTTGGCATCATGGCATACCCCACATCTTACAAAGACCATACAACATTCAGATCATACACTCTACACGCCATCATAAAATATGGATTATGGACTACATACCATTAAGCCGGTGTCACACGAGCAATTTTGCCTTCAATTTTTACGGGCAATTCTAGTCTGAGAGCTTCAAATTTTAAGTTTCTTAAGAATTAAACTACTTGACACAATCTTCCGTCGACCTAGTTTCTGATTCCAATGCTAAAAAGCCTCAAAATAGCACGATAAAAAAAAAATTGCTCTTCGAAAATTGCCAGAAAATACGTTCGTTGGACACCACCTTTAGCCCTGAACCACCGATAATTAACCTTTTGTAGAATATGACAGATTTTAACAGTATATTCTGGCTACCATATAGACGATTGTATACAGCTTACGAAGGGTCTGTGGTAATGATGAAGGTAAAGACTATTGCAATCAACCCTAAAACTTTCACATATCCTTTCTAATCTGAATAAAGTCGTCTAATAATAGCTATAAAACAGAATATATATTCCTCATCGGAACTTCTGAGAATTTTGGCTGATATGATGTAATGCAAACGCTACTGCCTAAGTCCACAATATCAATAAATTGTATCTACAGATCCCTTTTGTGAATGAGCGTTCACCAATAAATCCCAAAGCAATATGTTAATAC
>CM064497.1:19141873-19146873 GCA_032716605.1 Paralithodes platypus | reverse complement strand
CTAATTTCTCGCTACATTTGCCTTTGGCAGCACTGTATATCTTGCGAGACTCTGACTCAGAGCCATCAGTGACACAGCTGCCTGGCTGGGAGAAGGACACGTGGCCTGTCGAGCTCCCGCTCCCTTGCACTCAATTTTACGGGCTTTAATTGCCATGACATTCAGGAACGTCTCCCGCAGGGAAAGGGTTATTTTTCTACCTGATGATCTCCATCTGGGCTCTGTAACTAACCCCGTTTTCTTTCTTTGCTTAGTTGCCGTTGGTTCTCTACAGTATTTTTGGGTACTTTGTGTGGATTCAATCTTTCACCATTGCATTTGCTGGGAGACTTTGGTAGCTTCCATTATAATATTTATAATAATAATTATTATAATAATATTAGTCATAATAATAATGATAACAATAAACAACTGTCACAAAAGTGTACGCAAACATACAGTACAAGCCACATGCAAATATGAATTATATACAAATGCAAAATCACATGTACTCACATTCACACTTAATATGAAAACACGAATGCCCATATCCACTCTGTATCCTCTAAGATCTCTCTCTCTCTCTCTCTCTCTCTCTCTCTCTCTCTCTCTCTCTCTCTCTCTCTCTCTCTCTCTCTCTCTCTCTCTCTCTCTCCATAATAATAAGCCCAAATGGTGGAATAAAGATATTTCAAACTGCCTGCTTGCTAAAAAATTTGCTAATGATAGATTAAAATCCTCGCAAAATGACGAAGAACGGGTGAAATTTGTAGAGCTACGACGCAAAGCCAAAAAGTTAATTAAGCAAAGTAAAAAGACCTTAGAGTTACATATTGCGAATCAAAGTAAAACAAACCCGAAAGAATTCTACAGTTATATCAGAAAGAAAAAAGTCGTTACTTCAACTGTTGGACCGTTAGTCGATGAAAAAGGAGAATACACCAAAGACGAAGTACAAATGAGTAATGCCCTCAATACCTTCTTTGCATCAGTTTTTACAACAGAAGACCTCAGTGATATCCCTACACCATCGCCGATTCAGATTGATAATTCAGATGTTCTAAGCAATATCACCGTTACAGAGAGAGAAGTATGAATTGTTTAGATAAACTCAAGGTAAATAAAACGCCAGGACCTGATACAATCTCGCCTAGAGTTCTAAAGGAAGCTAAGAATGAGCTCTCCAAACCACTGACATTACTATTCAATAAATCCTTGCAGTCTGGAACTATGCCTGATCAGTGGAAGCTAGCCAACGTAACACCGATATTCAAAAAAGGCAGCAAATCCCTACCCAGTAACTATCGTCCAATTAGCTTAACCTCAGTTGTATGTAAAATGCTAGAAACGGTCATACGAGACAGACTCGTAAATCACTTCAGAGGAAAATAACATACTTAAAGATACTCAACACGGCTTTCGTAAAAAACGTTCCTGTTTAACAAACCTCTTAGACTTCTTCCACGATATCCTCACCCTCTACGATGAGAGTAAAGCTGTAGATATTATATACCTTGATTTTCAAAAGGCCTTTGACAAAGTTCCCCACAAACGTTTACTGCTAAAACTAAAAGCGCATGGAATACAAGACGGTGTGTTGAAATGGATAGAAAATTGGCTCAGCAACAGAAAGCAAAGGGTAGTCATAAACGTTAAGGCATCTAAATGGACCAATGTAAGTAGCGGGTACCCCAGGGATCGGTACTAGGACCAATTCTCTTTCTAATTTACATCAACGACATAGATGAGGGTCTCACCTGCACAATCTCAAAATTTGCTGACGATACAAAAATTGCAAATAGCGTACTCTCAAAAGAACAAGTTGACGATATGCAACACAATCTAGATAAATTGTCATGTTGGGCCCAAATTTGGCAAATGAGTTTCAATGCGGATAAATGTAAAGTACTACATGTCGGATACCTAAATGAGAAAGCAAACTATTCGATGAATGGCACTCAGCTTAAGAATGTAAAACAGAGAAACTGATCTGGGAGTAACAATATCGAGTAACCTAAAACCGAGTCAACAATGTTCAGAAGTTGTTAAGAAGGCAAACAAAATAATTGGCTTTATAGGCAGGTCATTTGAGCATAAATCCAAAGAAGTTATCCTAACCCTTTACAATTCCTTAGTCCGCCCTCTTCTGGAATACTGCGTTCAATCCTGGTGCCCTTATTACCAAAAAGATATAAACAAGCTAGAACGAGTTCAATGTAGAGTTACCAAAATGATACCTAGCCTAAAGAACAAACCATACGAAGAGCGTCTTAGAGAATTAAATCTATTTCCTTTAACCCAGCGCAGATTAAGAGGCGACTTAATTCAAGTGTTCAAAATCATCAAAGGCATCGACAATATGAACTGTAGTAAGTACTTCACTATCGACCCAATCTAATTACACGCGGGGAAACGGTTGCAAAATTATTGGTAAATCTTTTAACTCGCACGAATCTAAGAATTTCCTCTTCAATCGAGTTGTCAACTTGTGGCATGGGCTTCCTTCCCCGAGACGTTATAGGACTGCAGCACCGTTGATTCATTTAAATTCTGCCTAGACAAATATCTCGCATCAAACCCGCGACTGACTGCGTTTGTAAATGAATAACTTTATTCTCCCCTCAGTTACTAACCCATATGTCCCCTACTAACTTCCTAGTCCTGCCACGTTAGTGGCAGGGCAGTAGTTCCCTTTCCAATGTTCCCTTACCCACTCTAAACCACTGTTTGGACACTTGATCCTCAGTGTTTTGGAGGACAAGCAGCCTAGAAGGGTCACTAGATCTGTTGTTGCTTGATTTCCTTTGTACTCTCTCTCTCTCTCTCTCTCTCTCTCTCTCTCTCTCTCTCTCTCTCTCTCTCTCTCTCTCTCTGCCTGATTACTGCAACAAACCAATTTTCCAAGCTCTCACCCTATGCGCTCAGCCTTGTTCGGTGGCGGTCGAGGGTTGGAGGCTGGGAGGGGAAGGGGAAAGAGGGGAAAGGGGAAGGTGAAAGTAGAAGAGGGTTAGAAGGGGAAAGTGGGGATATGGGAAAGTTGAAGAGGGTTGGAGGCTGGGAGGGGATATGGAACAGAGAGGAAAGTGGAATGTAGAAGAGGGTTGGAGGCTGGGAGGGAAGGGGAAATAGGGGTAAGTGGAAAGTAGAAGAGAGTTGGAGGCTGGGAAGTGGGGGTGAAAGAGGGGAAAGGGGAAGTCGAAAAGCTTAGGATACTGGGAAGGGAAGGGAAATGAGGGGAAACGGGAAAGTATAAGAGAGTTGGCTGCTGGGAGAGGAAGGAGAAAGAGGGGAAAAGGGAAAGTGGGAGGTGTTAGGATACTGGGAAAGGAAAAGGGAAAATGGGAGAGGTTAGGAGGGTGGGAGGGGAAAGAGGGAGAGGTTAGGAGGGTGGGAGGGGAAAGAGGGAGAGGTTAGGATGATGGGAGGTGAAAGAGGGAGAGGTTAGGAGGGTGGGAGGGGAAAGGGAGAGGTTAGGATGCTGGGAGGTGAAAGAGGGAGAGGTTAGGATGCTGGGAGGTGAAAGAGGGAGAGGTTAGGAGGGTGGGAGGGGAGAGAGGGAAAGGTTAGGATGCTGGGAGGGGAAAGAGGGAGAGGTTAGGATGCTGGGAGGTGAAAGAGGGAGAGGTTAGGAGGGTGGGAGGGGAGAGAGGGAAAGGTTAGGATGCTGGGAGGGGAAAGAGGGAGAGGTTAGGATGCTGGGAGGTGAAAGAGGGAGAGGTTAGGAGGGTGGGAGGGGAAAGAGGGAGAGGTTAGGATGCTGGGAGGTGAAAGAGGGAGAAGTTAGGATGGTGGGAGGGGAAAGGGTGGGAGGGGAAAGAGGGAGAGGTTAGGAGGGTGGGAGGGGAAAGAGGGAGAGGTTAGGAGGGTGGGAGGGGAAAGAGGGAGAGGTTAGGATGCACTGGAGGAGAAAGAGGGAGAAGTAGGAGGGTGGGAGGGGAAAGAGGGAAAGGTTTGGAGGTAAAGAGGGAGATGGTTATGAGGTGTGGGAGGGAAAGATGGGAGAGTTAGGATGCTGGGAGGGAAAAGAGGGAGAGGTTAGGATGCTGGGCGTGAAAGAGGGAGAATTAGGATGGTGGGAGGGGAAAGAGGAAACGGTTTAGGATGGTTGTGGTAGGGGAAAGAGGGAGAGGTTAGGAGGGTGGGAGGGGAAAGAGGGAAAAGGTTAGGAGGGTGGGAGGGTAAAGAGGGATAGGTTAGGATGCTGGGAGGGGAAGAGGGAAGATTTAGGAGGTGGGAGGGGAAAGAAGGAGAGGTTAGGATGCTGGGAGGGGACAGAGGGAGAGGTTTGGAGTGTGGGAGGGGAAAGAGGGAGAGGTTAGGATGCTGGGAGGGGAAAGAGGGAGAGAGTTAGGAGGGTGGGAGGGGAAAGAGGGAGAGTTTATGGATTGCTGTGAGGGGAAAGAGGAGATGGTATAGATGCTTGGAGTTGAAAGAGGGAGAAGTTAGGAGGGTGGGAGGGGAAAGAGGGAAAGGTTAGGAGGGTGGGAGGGGAAAGAGGGAGAGGTTAGGAGGGTGGGAGGGGAAAGAGGGAAGAGGTTTAGGAGGGTGGTAGGGGAAAGAGGGATAGGTTCGTATGCTGGAGGGGCAGAGTGATAGGTTAGGATTGCTGGGAGGGGAAAGATGGAGAGGTTAGGATGCTGGGAGGGGCAAAGGGAGATGTTAGGATGCTGGGAGTTAACAGAGGGAGAGGTATTAATGCTTGGGAGGGGAAAGAGTTAGAGGTTAGGACTGCTGGAGGGGAAAGAGGGAAATGTTAGGATGGTGGGATGGGAAAGAGGGAGAGTGTTATTAGGGTGGGATGGGAAAGAGGGATAGGTTAGTGGGTGGGAGGGGAACGAGTGCGAGGTTAGGATGCTGGTTGAGGGGAACAGAGGGATAGTTAGGATGCTATGGACGGGAAAGAGGGAGAGAGGTTATAGGATGGTGGGAGGGGAAAGAGGGAGAGGTTAGGATGCTGGGAGGGGAAAGAGGGAGAGGTTAGGATGCTGGGAGGGGAAAGAGGGAGAGGTTAGGAGGGTGGG